>CAWUFW010005364.1:662500-1350966 GCA_963921515.1 Calotriton arnoldi | reverse complement strand
AGTCCGCCTCCCCCCGTTCAGATCCGAGGCCACCGAAGTCATCTGCGGCGTTCCACAAGGATCTTCACTCAGTCCAACCCTCTTCAACGTCTACATGAGCCCCCTCGCAGCCATCGCACGCCAACACAACCTCAACATCATCTCCTACGCCCGACGACACCCAGCTGATCCTCTCCCTCACCAACGACCCCACCACCGCCAGAGCCAACCTACACGACGGGATGAGAGACGTCGCCGACTGGATGAGGAACAGCCACCTTAAACTGAACTCAGACAAGACGGAAGTCCTCATCCTGGGCTCATCACCCTCCGCCTGGGACGACTCTTGGTGGCCCCCGGCCCTGGGCACCGCGCCCAAGCCAATGGACCACGCACGCAACCTGGGCTTCATCCTGGACTCCTCCCTGTCGATGACCAGACAAGTCAATGCCGTCTCATCTTCGTGCTTCAACACCCTGCGCATGCTCCGCAAGATCTTCAGATGGATCCCCACTGAAACCAGGAAGACCGTCACCCAGGCACTCGTCACCAGCCGACTGGACTATGGGAACACCCTCTACGCCGGAACCACAGCCAAACTTCAAAAAGACTCCAGCGCATCCAGAACGCCTCCGCACGACTCATCCTGGACATCCCCCGACACAGCCACATCACCGGACACCTGAAAGACCTGCACTGGCTCCCCGTCAGCAAGAGAATCACGTTCAGACTCCTCACCCATGCACACAAGGCCCTCCACGACCTGGGCCCCAAGTACCTCAACGACCGCATGACCTTCTACACGCCCACCCGCCAGCTACGATCAACCAGCCACGCCCTCGCCACCGTACCACGCATCCGCAGAGCCACCGCCGGAGGAAGATCCTTCTCCTACCTGGCAGCCAAGACCTGGAACTCCCTCCCCACTCACCTTCGGCGAACCCAGGACCATCTCTCCTTCAGGAAGCAGCTCAAGACCTGGCTGTTCGAGCAGTAACTTACCCCCTCCCCCAGCGCCTTGAGACCCTCCCGGGTGAGTAGCGCGCTCTATAAATGCCGTGATTGATTGATTGATTGATTAAGACAATTAGACCTTACCTTGTTTTAGGGAAGGAGCACTGGCACTGAGGTCTGGTTAGCAGAAATCAGTGCCCTGTCAGAGTCGAAAATCAGCATCTAGTAGCTAAAAAGAGGGCAAAAAGTGTGGGGCGGGGATGACTGCAACAAAAGCCCAGTTCCCTACACTAACATCTTTATTAGATTTTTAATATCCATAACAAAACAATAGCCAATGATGCAGTACAAAGTAATCATGGATGTTCATTAGAATAAAAAAAGAAACAAACCCCAACATTATCTCAACTTATACAGTAATACAGTAACCAGGCAATCCGGGATCATCTACATATTCAAATAAGAGTATAGCTTCATGAATTAAGAGGTAATTTCTAGCTAAGCACCTCGTAAATATACACATCTTGCTCAGAGTTTGGAGCTGGCACTCTGGGTCTTTCCAAGCACGACTAGGTAAGTAGATAAGGACCCACGGGGAGAGAGGCCAGGCTTAGACATGAACTTCTGCTCTACATTTTGGACGTGTTCCCATATCTTGTTGAACTCCAGAGGCCACGATACTCAAGGCAGTCTATTGTCTGATTTGAGCTCTAATTCCAAGGTCAGGGAGTCCCAGCTTACCATGATTTTATCTACTCTTGCTCTGAGCCTCAGGCATCAGAATGTGGCGAACTCAGCCTGCACCCACCTCTAAAGTTCTGCTTTCCGACTCTTGAGAATGGGAAGCTGTGCTGCCTTCCAGTTTTGTGATATTGCTCATTTGCCAAGCAACAGGTCAGCATCAACAAACTTACAGTTAGGCCTGCCAATTTTTAGGCCTGACTATCAGTCCCAGCAAACATACTTTTGAATTACACAGATTCCCTTTGTGTGCCCATTTGCTTACCTAATTTGTTACCGGCAACAAGAACGTCTCAAACCATATGACAAAAAGATGTATATGCCCTATGGCAGCTGGGGCATTAGTGTGGAGCCCGGGGTACGTCATAGTAAGGCAAGCAAGTGTAAGATAAGTGTGATGAATATAACTAAGTTGCAAAAATTTGAATTTCGCATTTGTAGAAAGCCTGAATGTATGTTGAAGTGCCAGTTGCCACTCGCTGCCTTTCAATTCAATTTCTAGGTCACTTTCCTATTTTTGTCACAAACCCTCAAGCTTCCTGCTTTGTGTCATCCTCGCCACCTCATACAAGACCGTTACTGCGTGTCTTTGCCCTCCCTGTGTTAATATGGAATGCAAGACCTGATTTGTTGCGGGTTTAACTGTTTGCCGACCCCATGTTATCTTGACCACTGGATGCAACACAGCAAAAGTCACTATTAGCCTACGGGTAGCCCATATTCGTCCCTGAGGCCCTCAAATGTGCTGAACACTCTGCAGTGATAAAACTGATCTCTATGTATAAGCTCAACTAAATAGTAGGAGCTTTTGTTATAATTGTGTCGAAGTTTGAGTGATCCCAATGCACACCAAATTGGGGGTTGTGGGAAGTGTGGCACCCTACCACCCAATGTTTGTCTAAGTCTATTCTGTCAGTACATGGGCATCCTCAATAATCTACTTCGGTATTCCATCATGTCTCATCGTCCGTAAATAAAGTCAACTATAGAAGTCCGTATATGTCTGTCTGCAGATATTTCAGTTCAGGGAAGGCCTCTTGACATATCCATGCCTACAGTATAATTAAATTCAAAATCAGGCACTCCCATGTCCCCTTCGTCAGCAGGGAGGTAGAGTGTTTCTAAGTATATACTTCATCTTCCTGCGCCTCATATCTAATCAATCAATATGAATTTCAAATTGGTAAAAAAAAATATCCCAGGGGCATTGATGTCTTGACAAACCGGTATAGCAGGCACACAAGACTGACTTTGTAAACAATGTAGAGTCTGTACCTGAGCTTTTACCAAATGTAAATGATTTTGAAAGTGACTTGTTAATTCTTGCTCAAGATACAGATGCTATTGGGTAAGCACAATTAGAGGTGACAATGAATAGGGCATAGCACAGGTGAGACTGTTAGTGTGGAGATTCCATTGTCGTACCTTTAGATCAGGTTTAAGGTGCGACAGGCATACTATATTGTTGATTAAAGATTTTGGCTGATTGTACATGCTGAGAAGTCCTTTCTTTTTGCAGAACAGTGTAGATCAGAGAGCCACACAATTATGGAGGTAATTATGAATTTTGTTGGGAAGGCAGTACACAGTGAAAACTGAGACAGAAGGCACGTTTGGATTCTAAGGACAGAAGCTTAGAAATTGAACCACGGAGAAATGGGATGTCAATCATTGTGGTACCAAAGGGTTCCAATAGACCAGAATGACAGATTTGTTGTCTCCTGGTTATGTCAATTTGGTTGTAATACTAAATAAAGAGTTGATAGCCACTCTTCTTTTGTACATTTGTGGTATTAGGACAAGATGTTGCCCAAACCACAAAGATGAAAATGATGTGCAAGTTTCACTATTCAGTGCAATCTATTTGGAAAAACAATGTGTGAACATTTCCAACATATTGCCATCATGGTCCATGCTTTTAAGTGTCTTACTAAGGTGCAGATCCAGTTGCTAGCTTTATTGAAAATGTTTCACTTAGTTATTTATGAAAATGCTTGAAAATTGCCATTAATCTCCCATGGTATGAATTTATTGGTGTTGTAGTATATGAATTAAATTTGATATAGCATTATACCTTTTTAATTAATTATGGGAACTTGTGTGCTGAAATCATATAATGGACCGGTGCATTTATAAAAGGCACAAAACTATGCTCACAGCACATATAGATAGCTGAGCAGTTTCTCCCAAGTAAGACCCCCTTGCCATTCCCATATGTACCCCTCATCTCCAACCAATTGGCTATCCCACGCTTCCCTCCCCAGGGGTTTTTGCCCTTTTACTCCCTCAGGTGGCTCTATGTAGAAGCCTCGCTGTTGGAGAATTACTTAATTCTTCATCAAGTCCATAGCATGTTCTCCATTTCCCGCAGACCTTGTGAATCAATGCATTTTTGTCTAGTAAAGTATATTTCGGATCATATGACCTAAATCCACACAATGTAGCAGTGTATCATCCTTGTTTTCACTAAGATTATGTTTTTTTTCCAAAGGATATCAAATTCTCAAGCTCCTCACACTCAGACACTTTTAAAGAGTTGACCACATCAGCATTGCCAGAGAGGATACCACTCAGGCGAATTCTAAATGACCTAATGTTCCTACATTAAGGATTACCATGTGCTGGAGCACCAGACTCTGTTTCACCTGGTGTGAAATGCTTTTGGTGAAACCACTGAGGCTGAGTCAGGGACCAGAGGCTTAGTGCATCCCCTAGTCAACGCCCTTCCACGGCATGGAGAAGCTTCCAAATGCTCCCCAGGTACCCCACAGTCTGCCCTTCACCTGACACCCTGGCCAACCCACCACCTCATTCATTGTTATCTACTATGGTACCTAACTCACATTTACCACATGATCAGGGCAAGTAGTAAATATGAGAGGAAGGTCCCACAAGCTAGGAAAACATGTATTTTTTATCCCTGTAGTTCATGGTCAAGCAAGCTATTCCTCTTTCTGGGGACTTCAACTCATAATACTCAGATCTTGGTTGGAGACATCATCTGGAATTGGCAGTTCCAGCCCAGGCATCTTCACGCTTGACTTTGGGCAATTTGGAATGGGACCTTCAGGATGTAAGGCATTTAAATCTTCTTTTTTCTTTAATCAACTCCTCAAAGATTAGTTGTTTTATAGATGGTTTCCTCAACTATTGCCCTCTTCTACCCTGTCATAAGTCACTCATGTTGGTTTTTCAAGTACTCTGTTAACAATTAAATAACAATTTATTAATTGCTGGTGAATGAGGGTTTATTAGTCGTTTGTTCTGTTAACAAGTTGGTAACACTGTCCTAAAAAATAACAAAATAAAGAGTTAAAGTATAACTTACTGTCATGTCAATATCACTATTTCTAAAGGTCATATTTACATTTTATTTTAAACTGCGCATCATGTGCCTTAGATTGATTAAAAATTTGAATGCATTGTTTTCTTCTCAGGAAAGAGATATAGTGTCCTGGTATGAGGACGTATTCCAACAGAAAGTTTGAGCATGGTCTGCCATGCATATTGATTATCGCAGCTTCAGCAACAGCAAAAAATAATGCCACATATCCCACCCCTATTCCTGTCGATCTTTAAATTATTAGTATACAAGGCTGTAGGTAAGTAAGTCGTATTTTTAAGAGAGGCATGCACTAGCGCACAGGAACCCACAACCAAAATCCTAAAAGATATACTCCCTAATGTCCACAAATACATCATAGGCCAACTATCACATATACCTACTTTAAAATGTTTAATGGCACAAGCTAAAAAAAGGCACCAGCAATACTCCTCCTGCCCCTAGAAGATATCTAGAAATAGAAATACCTGAACATTTCATAATGACACATAACAAGGAACCTTTCCTGTTATAAGACAACATAAACAATGATAAAGGAATCCTAATATATTCTACAGCAAATAACATACTAAGATTACACAGTTGTCAAACCTGGATGATGGATGTGAACTTAAGTGGTACACCTTCAAAATGTGTCTCAATCCGTTCACTCAGATATACAACATACATGGCAAATATCACAACACAAATATCCCTTTTATAGGTGCCCTACTACCAAATAAAAAAGCAGCGCCTACTATGAACTCTTATACCACACTAAACATAAAATATATAACTACTACCCACAAGAAAGTAATCATAGAATTTGAACAAGCTGTGATTCAAATAAATTAAAAAATGTACCCCCACACAGCCATAGAAGGCTGTTACTACCATTTCAATCAATCAAAGCATATGGAGATACCTCAAACAATCTGAACTACGTGTAGAATATGTTGCAAACAGCCAATTTGTCTTTGAAATAAAAAAATGTTAACGCTAGCCTATGTCCCTGTCACAGAGGTAGCTAACCACAAATGTTTGCTAATAAAAAGCCATTTCTACTAACAAAACGAAGACAAACCAAGCCCCCTAATGGATTATTTCAGAGACACTTGAGTTGGCAGACTGCATTGCTCCGGACACAGATTCCAGCCCAAATTCCAGATACTATAAAGGAATGTCCATGACAGCACATTAGCACAGGAAGCCAAAAATGCAACAAAATGGAAGGATGGCACAATGCCTTCCATTCCCCACTAGGCAAAATCCAACCTACACTCTATAAATTTATATAAGCATTACAAAAAGAGCAAAGCTACCAACAACCATGAATGGAGCAATCTGTAATCAAAATTGCACCTAAAATTAGCAAACAAACCAAAATAATATACGGCATGCTACAATTTAAAGTAAAACTCTTCATAAACAACAAAGGAGTAGATTACTTAGAAATAATAGATGAAAGCATATTATAAAATAAATACTAAACATATATTATCAAACATCCTACAATAAATTACATGCAAAATGACACTTACAAATGATATTACATACAATATTTTCTTCATCGATATTAAAAACTCCACTTAAAAATATATTCTTACCTATGATATTCCTGTTGATGATACCAGCTTTGAGTACCAGGCACAACATGGATCAAATTAGGTTTTGGATATATAAACAGTTCAATTACCTTACTCCGTTCCTCTGGTTGTCCATTGTTTAGAAATATGCATATTTGATAGAGCTTTCGTAGGATACATTCTCTTGAAATACATGCATATTTAAAAAAAAATGTTGCTAAAAACTTATATCAAGTCTGTTTTTACCTAAACTAGATATAAACCAGTGGGCATCACATACCATGCTGCTGCACACTTTGTTTGCTTTCACTGCCTGGATAGTGATAACTACTGGGTGTTTTACGATGGAATGAAAGAAATGTACAATCAAGGCAATGGCCAAACAGTTTGCACAACTGAAGCTATGGAACGAGAAATAACATTATCACATACAGTGGGGCATATTGTTTTGGTTCGCCTGGATGAAGCACCATCTGATACTACAGAGGTAATAAAGAAATGTGTTAATATAGGAGTAAAGACATGCTAGTTCCACTAGTTTTGACCGCTTACCTAGCAAAGCACCTAACTCAGGTGTACAGATTGATTCTAAAGTTGTCATTCTAAAGTTTAGCTATGGTCATTACTTTGTTCAGTAACTGGACCTGAAAATGGTAACTCTTTGATGAACACTGACTTCTGCCACTACTGAATTTAGTTCATTATCTCAATCAGTTATCGTACAGTTTTCTTTAAAATCAAAATACACTTTAGCATCATGCAAGTTATAATTATTTTAATAACATGTCATATGTTTTTACACAACACCAAAAGCATGTGGTATCAAGGGTATTTACGACTGCTATTTCAACTACAGAGCATGGTTGGTATAGGTAACCCAAGATTGATTTTAGACCACTGATAATAAGTCCCTTAATGAATGTATGGTGTTTACCAAATCAGACATCTTCAGTGGAGCAGGGAGAAGGGATAATGTTATGGTGAGAAAAGCAGGATAATAAATATTTTATGGTGTCAAAAGCAACTGTGTAGTGACACCTGGTCCATTTTGGAACAGAGGATTTGTGCCGATTCACTGACATAGTAAAGTTTATGGCTTATCTAACAAAATGAGCCTTCTAGTTCTGAACAGCATGTAGAATGGTTGTAATCTTGGCTATGGGTAACGTAGTGCACTGTAACCCGAGTGATCCGCCTCTGTGTTTTGCCTATTTAATCGGGGTGCTTGAGGCCACCTTAGATGTTTGGTGGGGACGTAACATATGCAGTTTCTCTATACAACTAAGTCACTTGCCTTCAATGCTTTGTACATTGGTAAATAGCATTTTCTGTGTTATCCTTTGTCCTACTAGGGGCTAGTCTAGCAATTAAACAATGGCTATTATGTGTTATATCTTTTCAAAGGCATATTATGAACCTTGTTTTATATTCTACACACTTCTTTCACTTCTTTCCCCAGTACCCCAGTGACCTTTTTTATTTAGAGTCCTCTATGGCTTCTGATCTTTGTTTTGGGATTGCTGACAGAACATCAGAAACAAAAGAATCATGTGGAAAGAATATTGTGTCAAAACTAATGAGGGCCGGGGGCGTGACCAAGATGGCGTCCGGTTGAGATTTGCCTCTGTGTCTCTCCGTTCGCGCCCGGGCCGGCCCGGAGTAATGCCTGTAAACTCAAGGAGCCATCGGCGAACCTGCATGGCGTCTGACCGCTGGGACCACTGGGGGAGCAATGGACGCTAGTAGGTCGACCTCCGGAGGCCGCATTGGCAGAGAACATCGAGCTGCTGTGAGTGGCGATTGCAGCCGACTGAACATCGCTGGCGTGGGGCGGCAACAAAGAGCCCGTCGCTGACCGCAGTCCAGGCCGGCAGCGTGGTCACAGCAGGACCCCCCCCCCCCTTCAGGATATCAAGGTGGTGGAGAAGGGCAGTGTATCGCGGACACGGGCAGGTCGGTGCTGCGGTCTGCCCTGGAGCAGAGGGTGCTGCATGGACTGCGGCCCACATTACTGAAGCTGACTGGGACCTGAGCGTAGGCCTGAGGGCCTCAGAGGGCCTTGAATAAGCAGTGTGGCCACTCCAGACAGCGAAAGAAGCTGTGAGTGAGCCACCATGAAACGAGACGACAGAGCGAAGCGGCCCGGGGGGTATCACTGCGACGTGAGGAGGAGGTGAGGAGAGCGGCGCCCAGGGGGATGGGGGCTCCCGGACCAGCAAAGAACATTGGTGTTTGCAGCCCGGAGAAGCCCGTAGCTGGAACTCCACCCCCCCTTTGTCTTTGACAACTGCAGCAGCCCCGGAGGAACAATCATCAAGGCCGGCTGGTCGGAGGACCCAGGCCTCAGGAGAGGCGGGGCTCGTTTCTCCCTTCACCACGCCAGACAGTCATATCGGGGCCTACTCCACGTTGCTTGAACCCGACCAAGTCTGGACCAACATTCTGACCACTGAAAGAGGTGAGGGGGGTGCCACGCCCGGGCCTGAGGTGGTGACTGCTGGCAAAGGGGAGCCTTGGGGCTTGGGGGCCCCCTCCCTCGCGAGGCACGGACTGTCGGTTGGCAGCCCTTGGTCAAAATCACTAAAGGCCCATATTGAGACTTTAGAATACTGCCTAGACAACTGGGCGACCTGAGATCCCACTGGGCAGTGAGGAGAGTTGACCTCCCCAGGAGCAGGGCTTCGTTCCCCCGCATAGAGCCCAGGGAAGGAGATTGGCTGGCTGAGGCCCCATTGAACTATCGCACTGGAGTTTGCCCCACGATCCATGCATCTCAAGGATCTACCTACATGGTAGCAGTGTCTGGAAGGAGCGGTCCAACCTCTTTACAGTGCCTCGCGATCCTCGCCCTACACAAAAACGAGGGTCCCCCCCTCCCCTCTGTTCCTGGAGAGTGCTTCAGCGCTGCTACTTAGGGCATTGGAGACCCTGGTTTCTGGAGGCCCCACCTCGGAGTTGTAGGCCATGGCCACACCTAGAATCGCGGCCCCCACCCCCTGACGGGCCCACGACCGCTGATCAACCTCAGAATCAGGCCCTGACTCCTTGCGGAGGCCTGAACATGATGACCACCAGCAAAGGGAGAAAAGACAGGTCAGTGAAAGACATGCTTCTTAAAACTCCCAGCCCGTCCTCCGAGGGCCACAACCAACAACGGAATGTGGACGACCCAGGGGAAACGAGCGGACCAGAGGCCACGATCAACCGCACCTTCATTGAATCATTGCTCTCGTACCTACGGGAAGAACTTCAGTCAATCAAGAAAGAGCTGTCCAGTGAATTGAGAGAAGTCTGCCGGGATATAGATTCTCTAGGTGACCGGATCAACACCCTGGAAGAACATGAGACCAGTAGAGATGAGGAAATAGAATGCCTTCAACAAGAGGTCCTCTGCCTCTGCAAGCAAAATCTGGGTCTCCAAGCTCACACAGAAGATTTAGAAAACCGCTCCCGGCGCAACAACATCCGCATTAGGGGCATTGCGACCGGAGCAGAGGACACAAACATAGAGGACTTCGTCTCTGATCTCTTTCGTGCAATTCTGGGGGAGACTCCAGACTTTGAAATTAAATTGGACCGCACACACCGGGTGGGACCCAGAAGAGCCGTCCTAGGCCCACCCGCCGATATTTTGATGTGCATTCACGACTTTACCTTTAAGGAACACATTCTTCGCAAGGCTAGCGAAAACTCCACATTTCAGTTCAAGGGCCAAAAACCCACACTGTACCAGGATTTGGCTCTGTCCAATTTACAGAAACGCAAAACTTTCTGGCCCATCGCTGCTCACCTGAAGGCTTCTGGGGTCTCCTACTCCTGGGGCCACCCGTTCAGATTGTTTTTCCAGTTCCAAGGGGAGCTTCGACAAATAAGCTCAGAAACCGAAGCAGGGAAATTGCTACGGGTCGACCCCACCACTACTGACGATGCACAACCAATCAAGCCAAATCGGAACTGCCGGAGCGGCCACGGCTGGACAACAATCAGACTCTCGATCTGAAGACTATGCCTTGACCCCAACACTATGGCTACAAGACAAGCGGTACTAGCATCAATAGCAGAGGACCTCCCTGGCTCCCAGACGCCATGAAGCGGATGGGGTACAGATCAAAGACATGCCTGGCCTCTTCTTCTCTCATCCACTGCTGAGGGAACAGGGGCAGGGAGACACCGGCCACTGGTACCCTCTGTCAATCTTCCCTTGGAGCACGACGCTCCGGACTTTGACTATTCGTAAGATGCTTATTCGATTGTTTGAAGTTGCCACAGTTGGGGTTTGTTTCGTTTTTTTCACCCCCCCCTGGAACTATACATGCTATACACCAGGTGGCACGAGGATGCGCAGACACCGGGCCCCTCAGGTCAACAGCAAACTTATTCCTAGCTTCTCAACCACAATTGAGTCAACATGGTAGCGGACATCAAAATCCTTACTTTAAATGTTGAAGGGCTGAACAACCAGATTAAACGAAGGGTTATCCTTTCCTATTTAGAGAATTTGGGTACCCACATTTGCCTTCTACAGGAAACCCACCTTCTGGATGGGGATACTTATAGGCTCCGATCGAAGGCCTTCCCATTTCAGTATTTTTTCCTCCAGCACATCCAAGACAGCAGGGGTGGCGATTCTTGTCTCTCATTCCTTTAGAGGAAAGGTGGGTCCCAAACAGGCTGAAATCAAAGGAACACTCTTAGCCCACTCTATCACCATAGGTACACAAACTCTCACACTAGGCTCAATCATTGCCCCAAATGAGGGACAGGAGGCTTTCGTCCATCGGGCGGTGACAGAATTGACAAGCTCACCAGACAGGCAGGTGCTGATGGGTGGGGACATCAACATGGTCTTTAACAACAACTTGGAACGCTCGGCCCAGTGGCAGGGACAATCAGGGGCCCTCTCGAGAGACGGGTCAAGATGGTTACGGGAGATGGGGCTGGTGGACTTCTGGCGGCCCCTACACCCTTATAACACTGATTATACATTCTATTCACATGCACATAAGACGTACTCTAGACTTGACCATTTCATAGGATCCCGAGAATTGCTTCCCCTTGTACAATACTCAGAGATAGAACCTCACTCACTCTTGGACCATGCAGCAGTGACCCTTACGTTAGATACCCCGCTCGCGGGCAGACCCTCAAGCTCATGGCGGCTACGCAACACATTACTTCAGCTGTCCGCCATGGTACAGCAGCTCACAAAAACACTAGAAGAGTTCCTGACCCTCAATTACACCCCGACACGTTCATCCCCGCCCTGTGGGAAACACTCAAGGTAGTGGCACGAGGGGCCCTTATTGCAATTTCCTCTGCGGATAACAAAATAAGCAGGGACAAAAGAGATGTCTTACTAAACAAGTGCGCAAGCTGGTTTGCACCCACAAGAGGAAGGGGGCTCCACGGGTCTGGAGTCAGCTGGAAGCGGCGCAATCGCAGCTACCTGGCCTGGACATGGACAGAGCAGAGTACGCTGCCCTGCGACAGAGACATTCCTTTTACGTGGGGGGGAACAGATGCGGACGGCTTCTAGCTAACAAACTATGGGAGCAAAGCCAGGCGGCCACTGTTCAAACGGTGCGGGACGAGACTGGCTCTGAACAAACCGATGACTTGCTCATAGCACAAACGTTGCGTGATTCCTATGCTGATCTCTACACATCACAACAACTTCCTGGGGAGGGATCCTTGGCATACCACCAAGTGGCGACCCTAGCCAAATTGACCTCAGACCAGGCGACCAGCTTGGACAGCCCGATCCGTATAGATGGGGTGATTTCTACCATTGCCGGTCTCAAACCTCTTAAAGCTCCAGGCCCAGACGGGTTCTCAGCCACATTTTACAAAACCTTTTGTAACATCATAGCGCAAATATTAACAAAAATGTATAACACAATTGGCGACTCCGCTGACGTCCCACCCATGATGCTCCTGGCTTCCATAGTTGTAATCCCGAAACCTAGCAAGGATAGAAAGCAATGCGCCTCCTACTGACCAATATCCCTCCTAAACGTGGATCTGAAGCTCTTCACCAGGATCTTGGTGGCCAGATTAGGCCCAATGCTGGTGGGACTGGTGGACCCAGACCAGGCGGGCTTCGTTGCAACCCGACAAAGTAGCGATAACACGCAAAGACTCATCTCATAGATAAGGCCCAAAATCAGGATTTGGAACGCACACTGCTAACTATCGATGCCGAAAAGGCGTTCCATAGGGTGCACTGGCCATACTTAGACGCGACCCTCAAACACTTTGGAATAGGGGACCGATTTAGGAAATGGATATTCAGCAGCTATACCCGCCCATCAGCAGTAGTGCGGGTAAATGGACACACATCAGCCCCCTGTCCGATCACCAGAGGCACGAGGCAGGGGTGTCCACTCTCACCCCTCCTATTAGCTCTTTACATGGAGCCCATGGCACAAAGGGTACGAGACAATCCCCTGATTAGAGGGGTTCAGTTTGGAGGAGAAAGGCACACAATTAGCTTATATGCGGATGATGTCATCACAACTCTGGAAGACCCCCAGGTCTCAATACCAGCATTTCTTGTAGAGCTTGAGGCCTTCTCCCAAGCTGTGGGCTTTAAGGTCAATATACACAAATCACAAGCTCTTGGAGTTTTCCTCCGCTCTTCTACGGTAGAGGCCCTGCAACAGTCATGCCCAATACAGTGGGCGGCAGACACAATTCCTTATTTAGGGCTCAAGCTGACAACTTCCACCCAGGACACCGCCTCCCTCAATTACAAACGCATACTCCTTCAAACCTGACAGGACTTTCGCCGCTGGAGGCCGAGGATTCACAGAGAACTGAGTTAAAGACACCTGAGGGAAGGGGGCCTGGGAATACCAAATATACACCGCTACTATCAAGCTACCCAACTTCGAGTGCTCCTGCAATGGTCCCGCAGTGAATCCGAAAAGCACTGGCTTTTCATGGATAGAGCCATAGCTGGGCAGTCACTGTGGAAGATTCCTTTCCTCCACAAGACCCAGCGACCAAAAAGGCAATACCGCTCCCCTGTCACAAGCATTACATTGAAGGCCTGGGACTAAACTGCTACTAGTTGCGGGCTTACTTCCTTCCCATCGCCCCTGACACCGATTGTCAACAACCCGGATTTAACTCCAGGTCTCGACACATTAACCTTTTACTGTTGGGACCAAGAGGGGTGTAGATCAATTGCCCACTTCTCTGATGAGGATGGCCCGTTATCTTTTGAGAGCTTCTGCACCGACATGGCTATGCCGGAATCTGAACGCTATCATTATAAACAGGTGCAACACTGGGTTGTGCATCCTACCATATGACCTAAAGCTCAAAGACCAATTACCCCTATGAGAAATGTTTGCTCACCATAACCTCTAACACACTCCTCATTACCGAGCTATACAACCTCATAAGCCCACCGGAATCGACGACTAAATCCCTAGGACAAAGACCCTGGGAGACAGAACTGGGACGCACACTTACACGTAGGGAGAGGGGTGATATATTTCACTGTGCGCTGCACACAGCCCGTAACATTTCCAGCACTGAGACAGCGACCAACATTGCAACTAGTTGGTACCTCACACCTCCCAGATTCCACAAAAGCAATCTAAACCGCAGCCATGACTGTTGGTGGAAATGCGGGTCCCTAGGCACATTAACACACATACTGTGGGACTGCCCCACCATCGCACCTTACTAAACACAAGTCCTTGATGACATAGATACACACTTCAACACGCAATTACCTCGATTTCCAGCATATGTCATCTTGGGCCTCCCCAATGCATTTACGTTCCCACTTAAATCACGCAGGGGTAGACAAATAAGCTTAGCCTTAGGCGCGGCCTTTAAAAACATCCTAGCCCACTGGGACACAGACCGGATCCCTACATATCAGGGGTGGTTATTTAATTGTGGCACGTGTTGGGGATGGAACGCATAATCTTCTCACTACAGGGCAATGGATCCACTTTCTCAGACCTATGGCGCCCATTCCCTTCCTTACTGAGCACGGAGCTGCGGGAGCTCACCTGTCCGAGATACCTACGCCTTCTATGGCTCACAGACCCCCTCCCTAATACAGCATAGAACCACATCGATGAGCCAGAATCAGAGCTGTAGAGAGGGACCAGGCTTCCCCTCCTTCGTTAACAAAGGTTTCCTGGGGGAGGGGGCATGGAGGGTTGATTAGGGGAGGGAGGGCTGGGTCTGGGGTGCAGTTGACGGTTTTATTGTTTTTCAAAATGCACCTATTCACATGCCCTGTTAACAATTGCTTGGTTTGATATACTCAATAAAAAGATTTAAACCTAAAAATATCAAGGGCCAAAATATCGAGAAGGTAAGTGCAAATAGGTAAGTATAGATTTTCTATTATTAACTCCACACCTACGTACCTTGAATATATATATATTATTGAGGTACATATATGTGGAGTTATAAATAGTAAAACGTTGCTTGCCTGTAGAAACTTACCTTCACATTATTTTTGTCCTCTATATTCTTGACACAATATTTTGTCCCACAATATTTTTCTTTCCAATATTCTATCTAAACTCCTTGTTTTGTTTAGCTTACTCTAAGGTGTTGGAAGCAATCTACGTATGTTTGCAATTAGGAAACCAATGTGCATCTCTAAATTGAAGGGGCCAAATGTTCCTACCATTGATTTCAAATGACTTTACACGGCAGTAATAAGCTTGGGTTCATAAACTGTCTGAAAGGGTTTGGGTGTTGGAAAAACTGTACCCAAGACACACTTCGTTGTCTCCTGCTTTGCATTGCAGAGCTCTAGCGAATTGCTGGATTGTGTATTAACTGAATTCATAGAACTAGAAAGGAGCTACATGGTTCTAGCATGGGCACTCGTGCCTTTTAACTTACTCACTGACTACTCTTGTGGGTCAAACAACCATCTTGTACCCTTAATATTGTGCATATGTTGATCTGGAGTCAAACGGACCTCAGGTCTAGAAAGCGACATTTTTCAAACAACTGGAAATAATAACCCCTAAGTGGGAGATAAGCATATCTTCGCTATTCCATAACTATGAACAAAGAATCAGAAACATGTGATTTTAATGCTGTGGGATGTGTTTCGTTCCTTTACAGGTTTCCCTAATTGTATTGTGCATATTTGTATTTTTTATAGTATTTGCAAATGCAACCGCAAACAATGTTTGGAAACTTTTTTTTATTTTTATTTTTTTATTTCATTATTGCATTTCCAGAAACATACATCATATGCGTATTACACGCAACAATAACCCCCGTGTGACAACAGGATATATTGATTTTACAGTATACCATCGTATAAACATATTCATTGCGTTAAACCCACACCTTCGTACTCTACACCACAAAGTCCTCTAGGGTGACCCCGTGTCGTCTGTGACATCCTGAGGGCTAGACAGTAAATAGGCCATTAGTGGAGACCAAACATCCTTAGGTCTAGAAGGCGCTGGAAGTTCTTCGGCATAGCATGCCAGTTGATCTCTGCAAAACACCAAGGGCCATATGTATCAATGTTAGGTTTTGCGATTCTCAAATAGCGAATTTTTGAGAATCGCTATTTGAGAATCGCAAAACGCTATGTATGTAGGATTTGCAATAAATTTTGCGAATCCTACATATTCCTTAATTGCGAATCGCAAATTGCGATTCATAATTAAGGAATACCTCCCCATTCATTCCTATGGGCCTAGAGGCCCATAGGAATGAATGGGAAGACATTCTCAATTTGCGATTCCCAATTAGAGAATCGCAAATTGAGAATGCAATTTCAAGTGTGCCAGGGTGTCAAAAGGACACCCTGTTGCACCCCTGAAATGAGCATGTGTGCACATGTGGCGCACATACATGCCCTAAGGGCATGTGTGTGCGCCACATGCCACTTTGAAAAATGCAAAAATGTGCATTTTTTAAAGAAATCGCAAATTACCACCAACCTGTAGTTGGTGGTAATTTGCGATTCCTTATGCCATATTCGCACAACTTGGGTGCTTCATACATTTCATTTAAGGAATCACAATTTGCGATTCCTTAAATGCATTCGCAAAATAAGGAATCGCAAATTTTGCGATTCCTTAATTTGCGAGACAGTTGTGCTTTCATACATAGCACTAGGCCAAATTGCGATCGCAAACGCTGAAATTCTGCGAATTTCAGCATTTGCGATCGCAATTCGCCTTGATACATATGGCCCCAAGTCTTGTAACCAGTTTTTAAAGTTCGGTGCCTTTTTACTGTCCCATGACTGTGCTGCTTTTCTCTTGGCCAGTAGTAATGCGATCAGCACCAGACGTCTATTCTCTGGTTTTAAGCGCTACACCAGCCCCAGCAAGCAAATCTGTGGGGTGCAATCTACTTCCTCCAACATCATGACGGTTAATGCTTGTGTGACCAACACCCAGAATTCATTGACCCTGACACAATCCCATGCAAGATGAATGAAATCAGCCTCCTGTGCCCAACACCGTTTGCATCTAGCCGTCTCTCTCAGGCCATACCTATGTAACTGTAGGGGAGTATAATATAACTGCTGTAAGTATTTAAAATGAATTATGCGTAAATTACAATTGGCCATCAGACGTCTGGTCATGGAGCAGCTGAACTCCCCTTCCTCCTCGCTAAGAGTATTACCCAATGCCTGTTCCCACCGCTTCCGTGCCTGGCTAGAAACAGGTGCAGTGTCAGACTGCATGGTGTTATACAGTCGAGTGACCAACTTACCCCACGATGGGCCTGCCAATAACGTTTGTAAGCGGCTCAGAGTAACTGGTTCTGTCGGGTGTCTGTCATTAAAGGCCTTGAGTGCCTGCCGTAACCTATAATACGTGAAAGTTGACATTAATGCACAGGGATGGCGGTCACGTATCACCTCCATCAAGATAAAGGTGCCATCGGGTAGGCGTCGCCCATTGTAACTATACCCATATCTGCCAGTATTTCCCACGCCCTTTTGTCTTGGGTCACCAAAAGTTTAGGATGATGTGCTATTGGAAGAGTCGGGGCATATACAAGATGTCTGCCTGTGTGTTTCGCCATAGCACGCCATGCCTGTGCCGTACAGTCCGCAGTGCACATGTCCCTAAATGGATAGGTAGAACTTGCCTTAGAAATTAATGCCACTAAATTATCAGGGGCCATATCGTCCGCCTCCACCGCCACATGTGGGATAAAGGGCGGGGGGGGGGAAACCAGTAGTGTGCAAATTGAGCCTGGGCACATAAATAATACAAATACAGATCCGGCACCGCAAACCCCCCCTGTGAGCAAGCGTATTAATATCGAACGCAACCGTGTGAAAAAAACCCTCGTTAGCTTGATAGGAACATTAGTGAAGAGGTACAGAAACCTGGGAAGAATGACCATTTTTATCACTGCTATTCTATCAGCTAGGGAAAGAGGCAGGCCAATCCATCTATTCACCTGTTCCTCCATGTAGGATAGAGCTCTACCAAAGTTTTCTCTCAGCACTATCTCGGGATCAGAATGCACCCACACCCCCAGATACTTGACAGGTTCCGTCGACCATTCGAGTGGATATTCCATTTGGAACTGCATTGTACTAGATGTGAGTGGGAAAACAGATGATTTTCCCCAGTTAATTCTGAGCCCGATAAATGTTCATATTCAATGTATTCCCGGATAAGCGAATGCAAATTCTCCTCTGGGTTTCGAATATATAAAACCATGTCATCCGCATACATGGAGATTATAAGTGGGCGTTGACTGAACTGTAGTGCCGCTCTCGCGTATCTCTGTCGCTCAACACAGAGGCTCCATCACGATAGCAAAAAGAATAGGGGAGAGCGGGCACCCCTGTCTGGTCCCTTTGTGTATTTTAAAAGGTTTAGAGTGACAATTGTTAATTTGCACCCTCGCTACCAGTGCAGTATATAGGATCTCTATCCATTGTATGAATGGGAACGGCAGACCCATCCCCCTTAAAGTATCAAACATATACCCCCATCTAACTGAATCAAAAGCCTTAGCTGCATCAAGCAGCACCGCTGCCGCTTTGTGATCCGGGTCAAGTTGGTGTGAGACCGCAAATAGAGTTCGCAAATTATGAGACGTAGACCAGGATGGTACAAAGCCTGACTGATCCGGGAGAACCAAGGCGGGCAACAGCGGCTGTAGTTTGTTAGAATAATTTTAGCAATTATTTTTGTGTCAATATTCAACAAGGAGAGAGGGCGATATGACTCACAACTATCTGCACGCTTCCCTGGCTTTAGCAAAGTAACAATTAATGCTGCCCTAAGCGTTGGGGGGAGCAGACCTTTATCATAAGCTTTGCTATACATATTCACCATATGGGGAGCCAGCAAGTCAGTGAACTCCTTATAGAATTCTCCTGGCAGTCCATCCATGCCCGCAGCTTTACCGGACGGTAACGTCCGTATGGCCTCTTTCACGTCTTCTAACATCAGGGGTTGCATCAGGTACTCCCGTTGGCCATTCGAAAGCCAGGCTAGTGCTTTTTCCTCAAAAAAATCCCTGATCTCCTCACTGTCGGCTTCGTCCCCAGGACCATACAGGGAGGCGTAATAATCCCTAAAGCATTCAACTATATCTGGGGAGTTGTGATATATCGTTCCGTTCGGCCCCTCTATTTGGGTGACATATTACTGAGTCCTCACCCCTTTGATTTTGGCTGCCAATGTGCGACCCGGACGACCACCCTCGCTGTACGCCCTAGCCTTCCAGCATCTAGACATATGTTTTATTTCCTGATCTGCCATTTCATTGTATTCCGTCACTAGTGTCCTGATCTCTGCCAACCTATGTATATTCAACGTGCTTGCGTACTCCCTTTCATGTCGCGTTATCTCATTCTCTATGTGTTGCATATGCGACCGTAGTGCCTTTAGTATCCCAGCCTGAAGCCTGATGCAGGTTCCCCGGATGGTAGCCTTGATGGCTTCCCAAAGAGTGCCCGCATCCTCTACTGTGCCTACGTTCTCCTCAAAGAACAATTCAATAGCCTGATGTACACCTTCCCTGAATACAGGATCTAAAAGGGAAGACGGCTGCAAGCGCCACTGAAATGGTTGATGATGCCTAGTCAGGATATTGATGTCCTACACTACTGGGGCGTGATCTGAAAGCGTTCGTGGCATATGTCTGACCCCGTTAACCCAAGATGCCATTAACTCCGAGAGAATCCAGTAATCCAGCCTGGACCATGATTTATGAACTGCCGACATGAAAGTGCCCTCTCTAGCGTTTGGATGTCTGTCCCTCCAGATGTCTCTCATATTAAATGTATGCATAATATCATGTATCACTTGGGCTGATCGCTTCCCCTGCCATGGAGTGGTGGCACTTCTATCCATGTCTGAATCCAAATATGTGTTCATGTCACCAGATCTGAGTGCAACTGAAATATTTTAGTTTTAAGGCGTTGATAGAAGTCAGGATCATCAACATTTGGGCCATATGTGTTGATAATCATGAGCACTGTTTCCGCCAGATTCCCCTGTACCTGTGTGAAGAGCCCTAGGTGATCCGATTCTGTCAAAAGCAGCTTAAATGGTGTCCCTTTTTTTACGAGTATCATTACCCCTCTGGCGTAGCTGGAGTATGAGGCGGCTGCTTTTACCATTGCCCAGCGACCACCAATTCTGCCTTCCCCAACCTGAATGTTTGGAAACTTGGCATGATTGGGGAGGGAGATCACAATATTGTGTGCTATCTTTGTTCTATGAACAAGGCAGTATTCAGATTCATAGATTGCAAACAGATCACAGTGGGCCAGATTCATAAAGGTAAATTTACACCTTTGTGCAAGTTTACTCTTCTTTGATATTAACAAAAGTGAAATTTAATAGACTCCGCAGTCTGGGCAGAGAACTTGGCACATTAAAAGATAGGCCTGTCCTATCTTTTTATGTGCGGAGTTCTCTGCCCCGATTGTGGAGTGTCCACAGTCGTAAAGTTCCTATTAACCTCTTACTTGTGAAAACCAAAAAAGAGTAAACTTACACCAGCATGTAAGTTTACCTTTGTGAATCAGGTAATCAGGTGAATCAGGCCCTCAGTGTGTAAGATAGTTGTACAGGGTTGCAACTGAATTATATTGTGTTATGTTGTTTAGTTATATTTAGATCCTTTTCATCCAGGAAACACCATTTTACCTTACTTTGTCTTGATATTCCATCATTATTGCAGATACAATCCCTGTGTTGTTCTCTACCTCATGTCAACCTTCATACCATTGACTGCTCAACCAAGCTATCTGGAGAGCCAAGGATGCTTGGCAGTCTCGACCTTGCATCATAAACCAAGTACCCAGTCTCATAGCTAGTGCGGATCACCAGACAATGTCAAATTTGATATTGTAAGGTTGGCCCTATAACTGCAAAGATCTGTAAATAAGTTTGACAGGGGGAATTTAGACAGGTTCTGAAGTTGTTAGAAAACTATATTAAAAAAAAATCACAAAACCATTTTTTCATAGTACAGGTCCCAAATATCGGAATTCATCCAACAAATCTTGTGATTTCCCTCATTAATAGTGGAGATAAGGTCCTGTTCACATTTGGTCTTAAATTTGCTGATTGAATTTACTATGCAGAGACTGGCATTAAATAATTCCTAAAATTGCATCCGCAATGAAAAGACACTGAAGCAAAACATTAAATGTGGTCACTTGATATTTAAACTTTTACCTTTTACATGTAATTCTTCATTTTACAGGTAATGAGAATGTTTCATGATACTAAGGCGTCAAACGAGTGTCTTGAAGTGAACATGCACAAAATGAATGGAGATATATGTACACCAAAGATACTACGCATGGAAAAAATAGTGGAGCAAACACTTGCAAATTATGAAGACAATATAAACTCTGCTGACAATTATGTTGGTAGCAACAATCATTTACAGCTATTTGTTTTTACTTTTTATAATATTTCGGATATGGATTTTTTTTATCAGAGACAAGAGACAAACAGCAACTGTGTGTACATGCAACAAATGAGGAAATTTTTTAAAATATCATCACATTTGTATGTACAAACAACTGTTCTGGAGTGCCAAACTGATTGTTTGTAAAGTAACTATTTTTCATATCTTCATTCGCTACCCTAAAACCCGACATAAAGCACTTGAATACAAAAGTGATTTATTTTATGGCATTTCTGTTTGTAAATTGTAAAATTATTGGGTTTACATGTATATTAACTAGCCATATCAGTTCAACAGACAGCAGACACATCAAATGGCCAATTACAAGTATTATTTCATCCATTGGTCATTTGGACAGTATCTACAATTTTCTCAAAATTCCTATGAATGCAGCTTCAATAAGCATAACTAACATCAATAAGAACATACTTATAATCAATATCTATACAACCTGGGAAAGTGAATCCTTGGATTTGAAATACATTCTAATGAAGTTGCTGTGGTCCATCTTTTACTTTGATGCGGTGTAGAAGGCAAGTGTGATAATAGGGCTTAGACTATTTGTATACAAATTGCAGGCAGTAGCTGTCTGACTACATATTGGACTGTATTGTGTTGGTTGTTGTCTCTTGGACAGTAAAGGTGTTAGACCAGAAGCAGTTGCTGCATCTTAATTGCATGGGAGTCTGCAACAGAAGTATACTTTGCATATGCACTCTAGACAAACTTTTATGTATGGTATTCATTTCATGGATATAGCAAACCAGAGAGAAACATTTTCCAATCAACATCTTCTTCCCTAGAACGAATCCAAGGCTTTTTGATAAGAACTTGAGTCTCCTGGTATACAAACATCTTCAGCATGGAGCTTGAGCATTAGCACTGACTGTCAAGTTTCTTTTCAGGTTTCAAACACACAAGCTATCTTTCAACACTTTTTATGTTTTGAGCCTATGTCCTGCTACTTCTGGATAAAGACTTCCCATTATTTCAGTCTTGCAGGTACCTTATTGACAGATCACAGGACATGTTAAATGCCACAGCGCAACTCTTCCTTAGTATTTTGAACATAACTGTATAAAAATGCGTTAAAGTGTACATGAATCATTTGAAATGCTCCATTAATTAAGATCAATAAAAATATTTGTAAGTGAAGTTCATCTTCATGGAAGAAAGGATAGTTAGTTATTAGTCTATAACTCCATAGGAACGCATTGGCTTGAGGGTGGCACAGTAGGTACAGGTAGAAACATTGCTTGGCTCAGGATAAATCATTATGGATCGTATAGGGGGTGTGGTGTGCTTGAAAAACAAAATATGTATTTGTAAGCAATGTGATTTTCCTATAAGGGAAATGCAATTACCTATTCAGACATAATACTTTGAGGTGAGGGGACCCCATTTGGTGCCACCTGTTGTGACTAATTTTGCTCAGCTCAGGCAATTTACATGCAGGTAGTGTAGAATTATTAGGATCAATATGAAAATTGGTGAGCCAAGTTGATCTTCATGGCAGAAAGAATGGATTCTTATTTGCATATAGATCTATAGGAATGTATTGGCAGGTGGGTGGCACAGTGGGCCCATGTTTTAGTGGAAATGTTGCTTGGCTCAGGCTAAATCCTTAAGGATCTTATAGTGTGATGCAGTATGCTTGAAAAACAAAATACATATTTGTGATCCACTGTGATTTTCATATAAGGGAACTACAATGGCCTATTCAGACATAACTGCATAGAAACACGTTGAGGTGAGGGGACCCCGTTTGGCGCCACCTGTTGTGAGACATTTTGCTCAGCTCAGGCAATTTATAAACAGGTAGTGTAGAGGAGTGCTCTCTTTATTAGGATCAGTATGAAAATGGGTGGGCCAAGTTAATCTTCATGGGAGAAAGGATGGTTGCTTATTCGTTTATAACTCCATAGGAATGCATTGGCTTGAAAGTGGCACATTGGGCACAAGTGGAACCGTTGTTTGGCTCAGCCTAAATCCTTATGGCGCTTGTAGGGGGATGTGGTATGTTTGAAAAACAAAATACATATTTGTGAGCCAATGTGTTTTTCCTATAGGAGAACCACAATTACTTATTTGCATGTAACTATATAGGAATGCATTGAGGTTAGGGCACCCCGTTTGGTGCCACCTTTTGTGAGAAATTTTGCTCGGCTCAGGGAATTGACATATTGGTAGCGTAGAGGAATGCTCTCTGCATTAGGATCAGTATGAAACTGGGTGAGACAAGTTGATCTTCATGGGAGAAAGGATGGTTACTTATTCGTTTATAACTCCATAGGAACGCATTGGCTTGAAAGTGGCACAGTGGGCACAAGTGGAACCGTTGCTTGGCTCAGGTTGAATCCTTATGGAGCTTGTAGGGGGAAGTGGTATGTTTGAAAAACAAAATACATATTTGTGAGCCAATGTGTTTTTCCTATAAGAGAACCACAATTACTTATTTGCATGTAACTATATAGGAATGCATTGAGGTGAGGGCAACCAGTTTGGTGCCACCTGTTGTGACAAATTATGCTCAGCTCAGGGAATTGACATATAGGTAGTGTAGAGGGGTACTCTCTTTATTAGGATCAGTCTGAAAATGGGTGAGCCAAGTTGATCTTCATGGGAGAAAGGATGGTTACTTATTCGTCTATAACTCCATAGGAACGCATTGGCTTGAAAGTGGCACAGTGGGCAAAGGTGGAAACGTTGCTTGGCTCAGGCTAAATCCTTATGCAGGTTGGTGGGGGATGTGGTGTGTTTGAAAAACAAAATACATATTTGTGAGCCAATGTGTTTTTTTCTATAAGAGAACCACAATTACGTATTTGCATGTAACTATATAGGAATGCAATGAGGTGAGGGCAACCAGTTTGGTGCCACCTGTTGACATATTTTGCTCGGCTCAGGCAATTTACATATCAGAAGTGTAGAGGGGAGCTTCCTTTATTAGGATCAATATGAAAATTGGTGAGCCAAGTTGATCCTAATGGGAGAAAGGATGGTTACTTATTTGTCTATAACTCCATAGTACCACATTGGCTTGAAAGTGGCACAGTGGGCACAAGTGGAACCGTTGCTCGGCTCAGTCTAAATCCTTATGGAGCTTGTAGGGGGATGTGGTATGTTTGAAAAACAAAATACATAATTGTGAGCCAATGTGTTTTTTTCTATAAGAGAACCACAATTACTTATTTGCATGTAACTATATAGGAATGAATTGATGTGAGGGCAACCAGTTTGATGCCACCTGTTGTGAGAAATTTTGCTCAGCTAAGGGAATTGACATATAGGTAGTGTAGAGGGGTGCTTCATTTATTAGGATCAATATGAAAATTGGTGAGCCAAGTTGATCTTCATGGAAGAAAGAATGGTTTGTTATTCGCATATAGCTCTATAGGAATGTATTGGCAGGTGGGTGGCACAGTGGGCCCATGTTTTAGTGGAAATATTACATGGCTTAGGCTAAATCCTTATGGATCTTATAGGGTGATGCAGTATGCTAGAAAAGAAAATACATATTTGTGAGCCAATGTGATTTTTCTATAAGTGAACTGCAATTGCCTATTCAGACATAACTGCATAGGAATACATTAATGTGAGGGCACCCCGTTTGGTGCCACCTGTTGTGAGAAATTGTGCTCGGCTTAGGGAATTGACATATAGGTAGTGTAGAGGGGTGCTCTCTTTATTAGGATCAGTATGAAAATGGGTGAGCCAAGTTTATCTTCATGGGAGAAAGGATGGTTACTTATTCGTTTATAACTCAATAGGAAAGCATTGGCTTGAAAGTGGCACAGTGGGCACAGGTGGAAACGTTGCTTGGCTCAGGCTTAATCCTTATGCAGGTTGCAGGGATGTGGTGTGTTTGAAAAACAAAATACATGTTTGTGAGTCAATGTGTTTTTCCAGTAAGAGAACAACAATTACTTGTTTGCCTGTAACTAAATAGAAATGCATAGAGGTAAGGGCACCGTGTTTGGTGCCACCTGTTGTGACAAATTTTGCTCGGCTCAGGCAATTTACGTATCAGAAGTGTAGAGGGGAGCTTCCTTTATTAGGATCAATATGAAAATTGGTGAGCCAAGTTGATCTTCATGGCGGAAAGGATGGTTACCAATTCGTCTATAACTCCATAGGAGCGCATTGGCTTGAAAGTGGCACAGTGGGCACAGGTGGAAACGTTGCTTGGCTCAGGCTAAATCCTTATGGAGCTTGTAGCGGGATGTGGTATGTGTGAAAAACAAAATACATATTTGTGAGCCAATGTGTTTTTTTCTATAAGAGAACCACAATTACGTATTTGCATGTAACTATATAGGAATGCAGTGAGGTGAGGGCAACCAGTTTGGTGCCACCTGTTGTGAGAAATTTAGCTCGGCTCAGGGAATTGACATATAGGTAGTGTAGAGGGGTGCTTCATTTATTAGGATCAATATGAAAATTGGTGAGCCAAGTTGATCTTCATGGGAGAAAGGATGGTTACTTATTCGTTTGTAACTCCTTAGGAACGCATTGGCTTGAAAGTAGCACAGTGGGCACAAGTGGAACCGTTGCTTGGCTCAGTCCAAATCCTTATGGAGCTTGTAGCGGGATGTGGTATGTTTGAAAAACAAAATACATATTTGTGAGCCAATGTGTTTTTCCTATAAGAGAACCACACTTACTTATTTGCATGTAACTATATAGGAATGGATTGAGGTGAGGGCAACCAGTTTGGTGCCACCTTTTGTGAGATATTTTGCTTGGCTCCGGGAATTTACATATCAGAAGTGTAGAGGGGAACTACCTTTAGTAGGATCAATATGAAGATTGGTGAGCCAAGTTGATCTTCATGGAAGAAAGGATGGTTACTTATTCGTCTATAACTCCATAGTAACGCATTGGCTTGAAAGTGGCACCGTGGGCACAAGTGGAACCGTTGCTTGGCTCAGGCTGAATCCTTATAGAGCTTGTAGGGGGATGTGGTATGTTTGAAAAACAAAATACATATTTGTGAGCCAATGTGTTTTTCCTATAACAGAACCACAATTACTTATTTTTATGTAACTATATAGGAATGCATTGAGGTGAGGGCAACCAGTTTGGTGCCACCTGTTGTGAGAAAGTTTGCTCGGCTCAGGGAATTGACATATAGGTAGTGTAGAGGGGTGCTTTCTTTATTAGGATCAATATGAAAATTGGTGAGCCAAGTTGATCTTCATGGCAGAAAGGATGGTTACCTATTCGTCTATAACTCCATAGGAGCGCATTGGCTTGAAAGTGGCACAGTGGGCACAGGTGGAAACGTTGCTTGGCTCAGGCTAAATCCTTATGCAGGTTGCAGGGGATGTGGTGTGTGTGAAAAACTAAATACATATTTGTAACCCAATGTCTTTTTCCTATAACAGAACCACAATTACTTATTTGCCTGTAACTAAATAGGAATACATAGAGGTGAGGGCACCGTGTTTAGTGCCACCTGTTGTGACAAATTTTGCTCGGCTCAGGCAATTTACATATCAGAAGTGTAGAGGGGAGCTTTCTTTATTAGGATCAATATGAAAATTGGTGAGCCAAGTTGATCTTCATGGCAGAAAGGGTGGTTACCTATTCGTCTATAACTCCATAGGAGCGCATTGGCTTGAAAGTGGCACAGTGGGCACAGGTGGAAACGTTGCTTGGCTCAGGCTAAACCCTTATGCAGGTTGCCGGGGATGTGGTGTGTGTGAAAAACAAAATACATATTTGTGAGCCAATGTGTTTTTTTCTATAAGAGAACCACAATTACGTATTTGCATGTAACTATATAGGAATGCAGTGAGGTGAAGGCAACCAGTTTGGTGCCACCTGTTGTAAGAAATTTAGCTTGGCTCAGGGAATTGACATATAGGTAGTGTAGAGGGGAGCTTCCTTTATTAGGATCAATATGAAAATTGGTGAGCCAAGTTGATCTTCATCGGAGAAAGGATGGTTACTTATTCGTTTATAACTCCAATGGAACGCATTGGCTTGAAAGTAGCACAGTGGGCACAAGTGGAACCGTTGCTTGGCTCAGTCCAAATCCTTATAGAGCTTGTAGGGGGATGTGGTATGTTTGAAAAACAAAATACATATTTGTGAGCCAATGTGTTTTTCCTATAAGGGAACCACAATTACTTATTTGCATGTAACTATATAGGAATGGATTGAGTTGAGGGCAACCAGTTTGGTGCCACCTTTTGTGAGATATTTTGCTCGGCTAAGGGAATTTACACATCAGAAGTCTAGAGGGGAGCTTCCTTTATTAGGATCAATATGAAAATTGGTGAGCCAAGTTGATCTTCATGGGAGAAAGGATGGTTACTTATTTGTTTATAACTCCATAGAAACGCATTTGCTTGAAAGTGGCACCATGGGCACAAGTGGAACCGTTGCTTGGCTCAGGCTGAATCCTTATGGAGCATGTAGGGGGATGTAGTATGTTTGAAAAACAAAATACATATTTGTGAGCCAATGTGTTTTTCCTATAACAGAACCACAATTACTTATTTTTATGTAACTATATAGGAATGCATTGAGGTGAGGGCAACCAGTTTGGTGCCACCTGTTGTGAGAAATGTTGCTCGGCTCAGGGAATTGACATATTGGTAGTGTAGAGGGGTGCTTCTTTATTAGGATCAGTATGAAAATGGGTGAGCCAAGTTGATCTTCATGGGAGAAAGGATGGTTTCTTATTCGTTTACAACTCCATAGGAACGTATTGGCTTGAAAGTGGCACGGTGGGCACAGGTGGAATCGTTGCTTGGCTCAGGCTAAATCCTTATGCAGGTTGCAGGGGATGTGGTGTGTTTGAAAAACAAAATACATGTTTGTGAGCCAATGTGTTTTATCAGTAAGAGAACAACAATTATTTATTTGCATGTAACTATATAGGAATGCATTGAGGTGAGGGCACCCCGTTTGGTGCCACCTGTTTTGCCAAATTTTGCTTGGCTCAGGCAATTTACATATCAGAAGTGTAGAGGGGAGCTTCCTTTATTAGGATCAATATGAAAATTGGTGAGCCAAGTTGATCTTCATGGCAGAAAGGATGGTTACTTATTCATCTATAACTCCATAGGAACGCATTGCCTTGAAAGTGGCACAGTGGGCACAAGTGGAACCGTTGCTTGGCTCAGGCTAAATCCTTTTGGAGCTTGTAGGGGGATGTGGTATTTTGAAAAACAAAATACATATTTGCGAGCCAATGTGTTTTTCCTATAAGAGAACCACAATTACTTATTTGCATGTAACTATATAGGAATGCATTGAGGTGAGGGCAACCAGTTTGGTGCCACCTGTTGTGAGAAATTTTGCTTGGCACAGGGAATTAACATATAGGTAGTGTAGAGGGGAGCTTCCTTTATTAGGATCAGTATGAAAATGGGTGAGCCAAGTTTATCTTCATGGGAGAAAGGATGGTTACTTATTCGTTTATAACTCCATAGGAAAGCATTGGCTTGAAAGTGGCACAGTGGGCACAGGTGGAAACGTTGCTTGGCTCAGGCTTAATCCTTATGCAGGTTGCAGGGGATGTGGTGTGTTTGAAAAACAAAATACATGTTTGTGAGCCAATGTGTTTTTCCAGTAAGAGAACAACAATTACTTATTTGCCTGTAACTAAATAGGAATACATAGAGGTGAGGGCACCGTGTTTGGTGCCACCTGTTGTGACAAATTTTGCTCGGCTCAGGCAATTTACATATCAGAAGTGAAGAGGGGATCTTTCTTTATTAGGATCAATATGAAAATTGGTGAGCCAAGTTGATCTTCATGGCAGAAAGGATGGTTACCTATTCGTCTATAACTCCATAGGAGCGCATTGGCTTGAAAGTGGCACAGTGGGCACAGGTGGAAACGTTGCTTGGTTCAGGCTAAATCCTTATGCAGGTTGCAGGGGATGTGGTGTGTGTGAAAAACAAAATACATATTTGTGAGCCAATGTGTTTTTTTCTATACGAGAACCACAATTACATATTTGCATGTAACTATATAGGAATGCAGTGAGGTGAGGGCAACCAGTTTGGTGCCACCTGTTGTAAGAAATTTAGCTCGGATCAGGGAATTGACATATAGGTAGTGTAGAGGGGTGCTTCCTTTATTAGGATCAATATGAAAATTGGTGAGCCAAGTTGATCTTCATCGGAGAAAGGATGGTTACTTATTCGTTTATAACTCCCTAGGAACGCATTGGCTTGAAAGTAGCACAGTGGGCACAAGTGGAACCGTTGCTTGGCTCAGTCCAAATCCTTATGGAGCTTGTAGGGGGATGTGGTATGTTTGAAAAACAAAATACATATTTGTGAGCCAATGTGTTTTTCCTATAAGAGAACCACAATTACTTATTTGCATGTAACTATATAGGAATGGATTGAGGTGAGGGCAACCAGTTTGGTGCCACCTTTTGTGAGATATTTTGCTTGGCTCAGGGAATTTACATATCAGAAGTGTAGAGGGAAGCTTCCTTTATTAGGATCAATATGAAAATTGGTGAGCCAAGTTGATCTTCATGGGAGAAAGGATGGTTACTTATTTGTTTATAACTCCATAGAAACGCATTCGCTTGAAAGTGGCACCATGGGCACAAGTGGAACCGTTGCTTGGCTCAGTCCAAATCCTTATGGAGCTTGTAGGGGGATGTGGTGTGTTTGAAAAACAAAATACATGTTTGTGAGCCAATGTGTTTTTCCAGTAAGAGAACAACAATGACTTATTTGCCTGTAACTAAATAGGAATGCATAGAGGTGAAGGCACCGTGTTTGGTGCCACCTGTTGTGAAAAATGTTGCTTGGCTCAGGCAATTTACATATCAGAAGTGTAGAGGGAAGCTTCCTTTATTAGGATCAATATGAAAATTGGTGAGCCAAGTTGATCTTCATGGCAGAAAGGATGGTTACTTATTCGTCTATAACTCCATAGGAACGCATCGGCTTGAAAGTGGCACAGTGGGCACAAGTGGAACCGTTGCTTGGCTCAGGCTAAATCCTTTTGGAGCTTGTAGGGGGATGTGGTATTTTGAAAAACAAAATACATATTTGCGAGCCAATGTGTTTTTCCTGTAAGAGAACCACAATTACTTATTTGCATGTAACTATATAGGAATGCATTGCGGTGAGGGCAACCAGTTTGGTGCCACCTGTTGTGAGAAATTTTGCTTGGCACAGGGAATTAACATATAGGTAGTGTAGAGGGGTGCTCTCTTTATTAGGATCAGTATGAAAATGGGTGAGCCAAGTTTATCTTCATGGGAGAAAGGATGGTTACTTATTCGTTTATAACTCGATAGGAAAGCATTGGCTTGAAAGTGGCACAGTGGGCACAGGTGGAAACGTTGCTCGGCTCAGGCTTAATCCTTATGCAGGTTGCAGGGGATGTGGTGTGTTTGAAAAACAAAATACATGTTTGTGAGCCAATGTGTTTTTCCAGTAAGAGAACAACAATGACTTATTTGCCTGTAACTAAATAGGAATGCATAGAGGTATGGGCACCGTGTTTGGTGCCACCTGTTGTGAAAAATGTTGCTCGGCTCAGGCAATTTACATATCAGAAGTGTAGAGGGGAGCTTCCTTTATTAGGATCAATATGAAAATTGGTGAGCCAAGTTGATCTTCATGGGAGAAAGAATGGTTTCGTATTCGCATATAGCTCTATAGGAATGTATTGGCAGGTGGGTGGCACAGTGGTCCCATATTTTGGTGGAAACGTTGCTTGGCTCAGGCTAAATCCTTATGGAGTTTCTAGGGGATGTGGTGTGTTTGAAAAACAAAATACATATTTGTGAGCCAATATGTTTTTCTGATAAGAGAGCCACAATTTCTTATTCGGATATAAATCAACAGAAATGCATTGAGGCGAGGGCAACCCGTTTGGTGCCACCTGTTGTGACAAATTTTGCTTGGCTCAGGCAATTTACATATAGGTAGTGTAGATGGGAGCTCCCTTTGTTAGGATCAATATGAACATTGATGAGCCAAGTTGAATTTGATGGGAGAAAGGATGTATAATTATTCGTCAATAACTCCATATGAATGCATTGGCTTGAGCGTGGCACAGTGGGCACAGGTGGTAACATTGCTTGGCTCAGCGTATGTCCTTATGGCGCTTGTAGGGGGATGTAATGTTTTTTAAATGATTTTGATCCAATGTGAATTTCTTATAGGAAAGTATGATTACTTTTTAGAATATAACTGCTTAGGGATGCTTTGAGGTCAATGCGACCCATATGGTGTCACAAATTATGATCAGCTCAGACAACTTATATACATTTACTTTAAAGGAGTGCTCCATTGCTTAAATTTTGATGGTGGCAAAGTTGTCCCATGTTTTGGTGGAAAGGTTGCTAGTGTCAGACTAAATCCTAATAGACGTAATAGTGGTATGTGTTGTATTTGAAAAACAACATATTCACTGTATGGCAATGCAGAGTCCCATAAAACGGAGTTAACTGAATTATTTATGGTTGTAGTTTATATAAAATGTTGCCTGTAAATAAAATGCTGGCTAAATAAGAGGCTGGCCGAATAAGAAGCTAACTTCAGCCTGCGAATAAGAAGCTAACTTCAGCCTCGTACTAAATCCTTCATTTGAACATCTCTTCGTCTATTGGACTTAAGCTTTCGGCAATTGAGGTATGCGCAGCACCCACAAGTATAAATCTTTATTGATAAATTGGTGGAGGGTAGTATGTAGGCACAGTATTACGCGTGATTTTTTTATGAGCTGGGCTCAGCACACACTATTGGCTTCTGGCATGGGGGTGACACGGAGCTCTTAGGCATGTTTAAAAACTCACATCACTCATAGACATGTTTTCAGATGAATGGACATTGGATGTTCACTTTGTATCTATCTATGGCATATTTTATTCATTCAGCATTTTGTATCTGTTCTTGTAGGTGTTTGTTAAAAGCATAACACATCGTCCTCTCATAGTTCCCCTGACGAAGGGCTTTCGTAAGCCAGAAATGCATTGGGAAGTTAAAGAAGAATAGAAAGATGTCTTTTTTACCAAGAATCATGTATGTAGACATATGTTTGGAAGATGTGATGTTACGTATAAACGTTTGATCTAATTTAATGGATTATGTTTCAATAAGTGTTTCTTAAGTGTTTTGAAAAACAAGAAAAGTTGTATTAGAGCCCTAGAGGTCTAAGAGTAGTGCGCTTTGTGAAAAGTGTGCATGTTTATGCACACCTGTTTTGCATATTATTTACTTGGACACGAGCAGGTCCTTGCTCAAAGCAGCACACATTGATTATGTTTATGATTATCAGGTTTCCGATTGTTATATAACACAAAAAATTGGTGTGCAGGTTGAAGCAATTTTATTGAGGCCCCCTGCGTTTGCCACCCGCATCGGCCGAATTTAAGAGCGGGGGTGATTCCCCCGCGATGGCTGCAAATAAGAGCGGGGGCAGGCCGCCGCCCCCAAAATTCGTGCTGCCTGGGGCGAACCACCCCCTCGCACCCTCCTTGCCATGCCACTGTGGAGCAGTGGCGTAGCTAGGGGGGGCAATGGGGGCAGACCGCCCCAGGCGGCACGAGTTTTCGGGCGGCAGCCGGCCCCCCTTCCCCCCGCTACCACCCCCCCCCCCCCTCCCGCTCTTCTATCATTTTGCCGAGGGCGGCAAACGCCGGGGCCGCCACGGGCAGCCTAAGGCCTAGCTACGCCCCTGCTGTGGAGCACAGTGTACCAGCGCTAGGAGACAGCAGCAATGCCCCATATGGGGTCTCCCTTTCATGCAAAGCAGCGCCACAACTTTACTTGCTGCATGCCCCCTATTCAAAATAATTAAATGCTGGAGGTAGGAGGAGAACTAATACAGGACTGTGCTAAAAAAAAAAAAACAAGCTCATTCCGCCTGCTCTGGATATTTTTGCAGAGATTTTGTTGATTGTTTTAATTCGTATTGTTTTGGTTGCATTAACTCGAAGAACTGAAGCAGCATAAAACTGTACTAAATGTGTGTGTATTCAGAGATCACTCTAAAAAAACTATTTTTTGAATGTCGAAATTCAATTCAGCTGATAAGATGGTCGAAGCTTACTCCGATTTCTCACCTATTTGTGTAATAATAACTTTTTACATTTTTTTTTAGAAAATCACACAAAAAATTAAACCTGTGTGAAGAGAGTGCGGAACGACAATATGCTCATTGCTTAATTGCGGAACTGGGTTGCACAGATCCTGGTCAAAATCCAAATCTCAGAACCTGATTGGCTGACAATACCTGAAAGCTTTTTTGCAACACCGCCAACAGAGAGCTGCTAATGCCATTGCCAATTTGATTGGTACATTTTCGCCCAGGGTGTGCCAAAGCATGCAAAATAAATACCTACACCTGCCATGCAGAGTTTTACCAATCTACACTTTTATGGAACAATTCTCTTTATTAGGATCTGATATGCTTTTACACAGCTCACGCCTGCAACCATGGGCCGGCAGCGACTGACATGTATAAAGTAGTACACAGTCCTTTGCCTACAAACCGGGGGTCGGCGGCGTGTCTCCAAGTTATGAGTTTTATATATGTGATAACAACTTGGGGAAAAAACGAATGACACAGAGAGGCAGAAAATTTCAGTAAAAAGTAAGTACCAACGTAGGGATTAACAGCCCCCCACCCCTCCCTCCTCCCACCCCTATCTCCTTCGCACCTTAGTGGCTTCGTCCTAATTACTAACGAGGCCTAGAAGCTCTGTGAAATGGATGAGGATATTATTCCTTCAGGCAGCGACCTATGTGGTTTCCTTACCCTTTTGCGGCGCTAAGCGCAGGATTTGCAGGTATTTTGGGCTAGTCACTTCTCTGAATTCCTTCGATAGGGTCGTGATGAACGGGGCCCATAGTTCTGGATATTCATCTGCTCTATTATCTATCATCATTGACATGCGATCCGTAGCCAGCGCCGCTCACAGTTTTCTTAACTTTGCTAAATGATCAGGGATCTCCTCAGTACCCCAGTGTACCAGGAGGACCTGTCACGCGGCGTTCAAAGCAATAGCTGTTTGTCTGCCCTAACTGATCGGAAAGGGAAGGTCTGGGATTCGGGGAGACCCAAGATTGTGTATGCAGGAAAGCAGGGATGGTCATGTTAAACGCTTGATCAACATCGTTCAGGATCTGCTCCCAATATCTGACCAGCTTGGGGCAGTTCCAGAGAAGATGAAGAAGGGAGCCTGTTTGACCACACCCCCGCCAGCATAGTGCTGTGCGTTTCTTGTTCCAACTATGGACTCGAGCAGGTGTTAGGTACCAATAGGAGGCAACTTTGTAAGCTGACTCTGTGCCAGCCATATTGTGTGCTGTGTGGTGTATCCTGAAGTGGATGTCCTGCCATTCTTTGCTGGAAATTGGTCGCCCTAACTCCTCCTCCCACCTAAGCGTTATCAGAGAAATAAATTGCCTTCTCTTCAAATATTTAGTAATGAACTCCCACTTGTCGCACCTCCCAACACTCCTTAAAAACTCTGAGCAATGTTGGTTATATGGATAATGGCTTGGAGAGGCTTGTGGAAGAGCCTCTAATCAGAGGGGGCCTAAAACAGTCAGGCCCGGGTAATTGTTCATTTTTCCTCATGCCTTAAAAAGGCTCTGGCGAACGTTCCCTCGGTATTCTGTGAAGGGACGCGAGGCCATTCATCATTAGGGAAGTTTGTCTCCCGCCCACCATCCAGCACCTTCCACAGACATAAAAATACATTTAGACATAACGTTTGTCTCTTTATCCCGCCAATTTTTAAGCACTTTTATTCCAGAAATGCATTCCTTGATTAGGAAACAAAGATTACGATGGCTGTCTGATTGCACCTGGCGCAGCTGTGCCTCTCTCGTCTAGACGCCTTCCTTTTCGTGTCTAAACCTGTGGAGTTCACCTGCTTTTCTATAAGCCTGGTGTTGTGTAACGCCAAGGTTTCCGTTGCTCCAACTGTACTTTGTGCTTCATTTCTCTACTTACACGACCAACCCGAAGCTCCTTCTCCATCATGATTGTGAGGACAACTAGACAATACTTAATTAAAACAAAAAACATTTGCAGAGAGCTCAGAGTTTATCTGAGAAGCCTGTATCCATCATGGCAAATGCTGTGGTTGACAAATACCAAGGCAGATTCATTTTGATTCTACCTCATACCTCTTCCTTCCGACTCCTCTGCTTCCTGTCTTTTATCTCACTCTTGCAGGTTCTTTTTCAATCCCTCTTTTCCCCTTTCATCATTATTTTTGTTAAACCTGTCAGCCTTAGTGTGGTCCTCCCCCTAATTTTTTGCCTTTTCTCTCCATTTTTTTGTTTAATGTGTTTTTGTTGACTTTAGGACTCTGTGCACTTTACCACTTCTAACCAGTACTCAAGTGCTTGTGTCCACTTTCCTAAACATGGTAAAATTGGCTTACACCCAATTAGCATACTTAATTTACTTATAAATCCCTTATAGAATGGTATACAATATACCCAGCGCCTGTAAATTAAATGCCACTAGTAGGCCTGCAACACTCATTGTTCCACACACTTTCATAGCTCCTTAAAACATGTCCCAGGCCTGCCATTTCAGCCTGAATGCAGTTTTAAACTGCCAAGTCGACTTGGCAATAGAACCCCCTTGCAAGCCTTAAACTCTCCTTTTATTGCATATAAGTCACCCCCTAAGGTACACCCTAGACAGCCCACAGGACAGCATGCATTGCACTTAAAAGGTTGGACATAGGAATACAAGACGGATGTCACTGACTGCAGTAAAAACACTAAAGTGTGGATTGGTAAAACTCCGCATGGCAGGTGTAGGTATTTATTTTGCATGCTTTGGCACACTCTAGACAGAGGCCCGACTTATGTCAGTGCTGATTTGCATAAGGCAGTCCGCCACTCCATGGCAGAGTGGGTGAAAAACGATGGGTTGGAATGCTACAGAGCGATTGACAGTAGTTCTACTATTTGCAAGCATTTCTCCCATCACCTTTGAGGAATTAGCGGCCTACTATTGGCTCAATGAAACACAGGCCCTGCAAATAAACAGACACTGTGAGGAGCTTTGGGTACAAGGATAGAAGGAGGAACCACTTATTTCTTTATTATGGAGGCCACAAGGAACCAAATTAGCAACTCGATGTACAAAGACAGTGTAGCAGCTTAACGCACATGGACAAACATTGTGATGAGCTTGGAGCACATAGAAAGAGCATGTGAGCTGCTTTGGAGCAAATGGAAGCTGACTGTGAGCAACAAGGAACACAAGAAGGATGCCACTGCAGTAAAAACACTTTTAAAAGTGTAGATTGGGGGCGTGTCCAAGATGGCGATCGACTAAGACGTGTTTCTCGGTCTTTCTGAGCTGCTGCTGACATAAGCATGAAAATTTGCCTCCCGGGCCCTCGCCCGCAAACCTAGGGCAGCTCTACTGGAGGCGGAGGGCAGAGAGTACTCTTGCGAGTGGAGAGGAAACCCGGGACGCCGATTACCAGGTGAGACACCGAAGGCAGATGGCGTGGGGGACCCCGTGACACAGAAGCAGCCCATCATGAAGAGGACGACCGGAGCAGGCTCTGCCTTATCTGGGGCAGCCGGCGCAGGAGGGCCAGGAGTCTGTGGCCCGGAGGTGAAGGTGCCCGCTCGGTTCAGAGAGATTCCAGCTATGGCTTGGGGGCTACCCTGGAAGAATACGGAGGAGGAGGAGGAGGAGGGATCAGTCGGGCCCCCTCGAGTGCTGGGGCTCTCGTGAAGACGGCCTTGTGGACGACTCCAACTTCGGAGGGACGGTGCAGCGGCTGGGATGGCTGTCCCGGGACCTGTAAGGTGAGAGGGCAGGGAGCCAGACCGCAGCGCAAATTGGCCCAGGGTCTTGCTCATCTCCCACTGAGTCGAGGGGGTGGAGAATAGTGAAGGAAGTGACTCGGGTCACTCACGACCACCTCTTGCCTTCCCAATATAGAAGAGTCGATCAGACAGTAGAGAATGCAAACCAAGTAGTTTATTAGTCAATTGCGCTGCAGCGGAGTCCAGTCTGACCAGCCACCCTAATCAGCTGCCGAGGGACTGACCCCCAACAGCAATACACACTAAGTTATACATTTCGATCACCCACAGGACCCGCCTTCTACTGAAAAATTCCGGTTAGAGCAGGTTAACAATGGAGGCACTGCTGAGATGAGCTACACTCCTGGGATCGGGTACACATTATCTCGGCTCCAAGGCCGCCCCAACCGTGCCTGCCACTGTAGAGCATGAGAACGAGCCTATCAAGCAAGATTGGTATGCGAAGATACATTGAATACATTCATTAGGACAGCGAAGCTTAGCCTTGAGAAACATAAGACAATACTGGAGCTGCTTTCTGCTGAGAAAAGCAAAAGGGGTTCCGAAGTTAGTTTCGATCTTCATACAAGATGGCGGCTATTAAGCTAAAATGGGGCCATGGATGCTAACTTAACATGACACACAACAAGACAGTAGGTGCAGAATAATTTTCAATTCCTACAATAGGCCCCTGCCACAAAAGACCCGCATCAAGTCCTTGCGGCCTGCAAGGAGGCCCAGCCGGTCGAGGGACGGAAAGTAGAGGCCCCACAAACGACATGAAAGTGCAGCGCGGGCCCACCCCGGGTCCCCCCAAATCATCACTCTCCGGGATCGGAGGAGGTGGGAAGAGCCCCCTGCCATGGGAGACCGCCTTGAGACCATACGGCCTGCGAAGAGGCCCGGGGAAGGAAGTCAAGAGTCCCCATCAAAGCCACAATTGGGCCTGCTCGGTGCGCCTTCAATCCAACACCCCCAAGGCCCGGACACACATAGCTAAGTGCTGTCCCAGCACCTCAAGAAAGGGAGGGTGCGACTGGGGGGTGTAAATCACCAAATTTCCGCGGCACTCGGGGATAGAAGGCGACCCCCCAACCCTGGCGCTGAAGCACTAGCAGCAACAACAGACAAGCGGTGGCGACACTTCCTGGGGGAGTTGAAAGCCCATAGGAAAAGGGAGAGATGAAGGCCCGAGCTCTAAACCCCCACCGAGGGTCATTGAGCAAACCAGGCGGGCCATCCCCCACTGCGGAGAGCAGCATCAACAGGCCTGCTAGGCCCTCCCAGCTCGCAACTGCTGAGCCTTGGCCCGGATCGAAAGGGCTGAAGAGGGCAGAACAGGGGTGCGCCGGAGTCACTCCCTGCTAGAGTGTCTGCCACAGTGCAGCAAGGCCAAAACAGCTGGAAACGGAGCCTGAGATCCCTGACCTGACCCACACTCTGGCCCCCACAAATAAGGCGAAGACAAGGATACAATAGAGGCCACAGGGTTGGCTCCCACAGCAAGTGTGGTTTCCTCAGCGGAGCATCTCAACGGAGCGGTGCCATGGCAGTGAACAGAGCAAAAAAAGACAGCTCCCTAAAGGACATGTTTGGAAAGCAAGGTGGCGCAGCACCAGAGGATAAATAAGCGGCAACTGGAAGCGACCTTACGGCGGATCCGGATTACGGGGTTGGTCCAGTAACTAAGTCCTTCCTGGAATCCCTTTTTGCTTCCCTACGAGGGGACCTCGAGGCTATGAAAGCAGAACTAACAACGGACCTACGGGAAGTCCGGCGTGATATGGAGGAAGTAGGCAACAGGGTAGCCGCACTTAAGGACCGTAAAACGAGCCGAGGAGAAAAGCTGGAATTTCTGCAGCAAGAGGTACTGCAACTCAAGGAACAACATCTTGACCTCCAAGCGCACAACAAAGATCTGGAGAATCGTTCCCGTAGGAACAACATTCGCATCAGGGGCGTACCATCGAAAGCAGAGGGATCTAACCTCTGAGACTATGTCACAGATCTCTTCCACCATAACCTAGGACAAGCAAGTGAGGCAAATCTGCAGCTCGACCGGGTCCATAGGATCAGACCCCCCAGATCGGAAAAGAACTCCCCCGCTGATATCCTGGTATGTGTGCACGACTTCCAAACAAAGGAAGACATCCTTAAGAGAGCTAGGGAGGCGCACCCGCTTCAATTTCGAGGTCACTCCCAGATGCTGTAACAGGATCTCTCCCGGATCACTCTCCAGAAACGTAGAGACTTCCGATCGGTTACAGAACACTTGAGGAAAGCTAATATCCCGTACCCTTGGGGTCACCCCTTTCACATCAATTATCGCCTCAAAGGAACTCTACACCAATTGAGATCCCTCAGGGAAGCTTGCACCCTGCTCCAAATTGAAATTTCTGGGGGAACACAGGAACGGACACTTTCCCCTAGCAATAAAAGGCTGAAGCAGCAAGGGTGACGGCAAGTCAAGAATTCCCCGGTCGGAACGAAGCAGGATCAAGACACCATGTGTAAAGAGAGACAAGCGGTGCTCCAGGCCCTGTCAGGGGACTCCGCCCATCATGAAGATGCAACAGCCCAGCTGAGGCCGGTCGCGAGGGAGGGTCTGGTGGAGGATGGAGCGGCAGCCGCGAGATAGAAGAAGGTACCCACCTATGCCCCGCTTACTTGGGGGCGGTGACGCAGAGGAGGACCCTCCCACAGCAGACGTAAGCCGCGACTGGACGCTGACTCGTACCAACTATGTTGATATGACAAACTGTGGTGTATGTTGATACTTCTTTCATTACATACATGTTTTTCTGGGGATACTTTCTGTCATCTTTTGTTTCCTTCTCCTCTGCACCATTCTTTCCATCCAGTACTAGACTATGGCGCTTCGATGTGGCCTAATACATATGCACCTGCCCCCCTACATGGGAGCCCTAAGACAGGTGGAACTAATAGCGCTAAGCAAGCCCCATCCCCATGACTCAGACTTTACGCATCATTAGCCTCAATGTCCGAGGCCTAAATAGCCCAATAAAGCGCGTGGCGGTCCTGTCTCTCCTGGAGCGATCAGATAACAATATCTGCTTGCTACAGGAGACACACTTACTGGCCAAAGATAGCCCCCCACATGCGCTCACGCTGGTTCCCCCAGCAGTTCTGGTCATCAGGCCCGACGTAAACGAATGGGGTAGCTATCCTTCTTACCCAGAAGTTCCATGGTAAGTTCATCTCCACATTCATGGAAGTTAAGGGGAGAGCCCTAGGGAATAGGATTCAATGGGGGGGCTGCTAACTTCACAATAGCTTATCTATATGCTCCAAATGATAAGCAAGAGCCTTTCATAATCAACTTGTTGGCGACAGTCCTCACATCCCCTGACCCGGCCATACTAATAGGGAGGGGGGGGGGGAATTTTAACCTAGTGATGGACTCAGACTTGGATCGTTCTAGCCAGCGCTCTTCCCAGACAGGTTTCTGGATTTAGGGTCTTTGTCTGATACGATGTTGGAGGCATCCATCTCAGTGATCCTTAAGCCCCACAAAGATCTTAAGGAATGTGAGTCATATCAGCCCATTTCCTTGCTCAACATTGATGCCAAAATGTTCACGGGCATCTTGGCGACGCGTCTCAATCCACTTATGCAGGCCTGGTGTACCCGGACCAGGTGGGATTTATCCCGACGAGACAATGTGGGGACAAGGCGAAGCGCCTCATCCACCTCACGGACCTCATTCGGCGTTCACGAAGGAAGCCCTCCTTCTCTCTGTTGATGCTGAAAAGGCATTTGACAGGGTTCATCGGCCTTATCTGTTTGCTCTGCTCCATCGGTTCAGTTTCGGGGACAAATTTATCTCCAGGACGTGCTGTATTTACCGGTCCCCAGGGTGACTGTCAGGGTCAATGGGATCTCTTCCGCATTATTTCCCAGAGCAAGGGGGACTCGCAAGGGTTGCCCATTTTCCCCGCTGCTCTTTGTGCTATATATGGAGCCCATGGCGCAAAAGGTACGGGACAACCCGCTTATCACAGGGATACGACTCAGAGCAGACACGCACACGATTAGCCTATGTGTGGACGACGTGGTCCTGTCCCTGACAAACCCATCGACCTTACTTTCAGCTCTTGTGGAGGAATTTAGGGAATTCAGCGACGTCTCCGGGTTCAAGGGTGTTAGACTTGGCATCTTTTGGCGTGTTTCCCCTGACTTTTTGCTTTCTGACCTCCCGGTTTTGACTCTGTTTTTGCTGGTGTAATGATTCTGCGCACTTTCCTCACTGCTATCCAGTGGGAAAGTGCAAGTGCTCCTGTATAAAATGTGTTGCGGATTGGCGTTTCCATGATTGGCCTATTTGGTTTATGTGTCAGTCCCTTGTAAAGTGCACTGCGAGTGCCAGGGCCTATAGACCAAATGCTGTTGGTGGGCTGCAGCACTGGATTGTGCCACCCACGCAAACAGCCCGTAAAGTGTAACTCGGGCCTGCCATTGCAGAGCCTGTGCGCAGCCTGGGGCTGCCATGTCGACTCTGGCAAGTGTGCACACTTGCAAGTCCCTAAACCTTCCCTTTTCTACATGTTAGTCACCCCTAAGGTAGGCCCAAGGTACCCCTGTGGGCAGGGTGCGTTGTATGCGAAAGGTAGGACATGCCCTGGTGTGTGTGGCATGTCCTGATAGTGAACTACAGCCTAGTTCGTTTTTCACTATTGCAAGGCTACCTGTTCCCCATAGGCCAGAACGGGCAGTTTTGATTATTACAGCTTATAATCCTAACTGACCCCGGGAACATGGTAGAGATTCGAGTTTAGTATGCCTGGACTCAGAATGATAAAATGCATCTTTTAGTGAAGTTGGTTTTAACATTCTGTGTTTGAAAATACCACTTTTAGAAAGTGGGTATTTTCTTGTCTAACCATCCAAGCCTGCCTCTGCGAGGTTGTGTATTCCTTGTCTGGAGTGTGAGTGACAGGGGCTGGGGGATGCCAGGAGACAGGGTGAGTCAGCACAGGGCTGAATAGCAAGATCTACATGTAGATGGGTGGGGGGTTGCACCTGGGCCCTGAATAGGACAGTGCCTTCCCTCCACAATGCTGGCTCCACCTCCTGTGGTGCGTCTGATGTCCCTGGCCTACTCTCTGAAAGAAGGGACGGAGACTTGTCAACAAAGTGCTCCAGAACTGGTTTGGACTAGGCAAAGGCCTCTCTGCCTTCAGAGAACAAAGGAATTTGGGATATAAATATTGGGGCCCTGACCCCATGAATTTAGATCTCGCTGGAATCAAGGAATCTGCCAAGACGAAGAGCTGGAAGAGCTGCCAGGAGGAGTACTGCCCCTTTGCTGTGTTGTTGCTTTGTTGGGTTGGCCTGCAGCTGCTGCTTCTGCCTTGGGCAGTGAAAGGACTGAACTTTCTACAAACTTGTGCTGAGTATCTCCAAGGGCCTGAAACCGAGCTGGCCTCCTGTTAAGAAGTCTCAGGGACTACAAAGACTTCACAAGCCTCTGGGTACCGCTTCTGGAACGCTGTTTCAGTTGCCACAGAGGAAGGGAACTGCAACCGACTCCGTCAACCGAATCCATCCCTGACCGGTGACCTGTGTGCACCGCAGACCGCATCGCCCCGCTTCGCATCGCAACCCTGGTCTCACCGTAGGCGACGTCCGACGCCGTCAACACCGAGCCGCTGCTTGCACCGTGACCTGTGGGCACCGCGCTTCGCATCGCTTCACTGAACCAGCCGGACCCGACCGACGCGGTCGCTGCAACTGGCTCAACAGTCGTGACCGCATCGCATTTGGGGCACCGCTCGCACGTTTGCGACGCACCGCTCCGACTCGCACCGCTGTCCGACGCCAGCTCCCGCACTCCGGCTTGGTCGCCTGCATCGCAACCTGTCAGCACCGCATCGTACACCGTCTCGCCCTGCACCGCACGCCTTGGACTCACCGACTCCGTCTGCACGACGCTCATCGAGCCGCTGCCTGCACCGCATCGAGGGACACCGCACCTTGCATCGCTCCGTCTTGCACCGCAACCGCGACGAACGCCGACCGGCTCGTACACTCCGTACCAGCCAGTCTGTTCACGACTCTGCTGGCCCGTAGCGACGCGGTCGGCTGGAACTGTTGGACTCTGTGTAATTCAGCATCGCGGTAGACCCGGACAGGGCTACCGACTCGTACGAACTTTGCTTTTGTGTTATTCCTGCAAAGAAGAAGTTACCTTATCAAGCATTCATTTTTAAAGTATAGTATTGTGGATTTTTGTCGTAATTGGTCTTGTCTTGAGTATATAAAAAATATTGGTTATTTTTCTAAACTGGTGTGGTGTCCGTTTGTAGTGCTTACACTGTATTACTGTTGGTTATGTGCAAATGCTTTACACACTGCCTCTAGAATAAGCCTGACTGCTCGTGCCAAGCTACAAAGGGGGTGAGCAGGGGTTATTTTAGGAGTGTAACTCCCTTACCCTGACTAGGAAGAAGGGTCCCTACTTGGACAAAGGTGCAAGCCCTTGCCAACTAGAGATCCCATTTCTAACATTGGTGGCAGCGGTGGGATAGGACTTGTGTTTGCACTTGACTTACAGTGATTGGTGTGCACTACTACCATATCGCAGACCATTACATACCACATACTGGTTCTTTTTCGTTTGGCCTATTTTTGATCTTGCCAGTTTTCAACTCACTACTTTTGTCATGCCTGAATCAACTGCATCATCCGTTGCATCTCTGGAAGTTATCTTTGAGGAGGATAGGTTGGAAACCCACGCCGTAAAGGAGCTACGAGCAATTTGTAAAAACCTGAAAGTCCAAATTAAAGGCCTCACAAGGAAGGAGGAGCTACAGAAGGCGCTGAGGGCCTGGGTAGCAGCCAGACATGCCAGTGGGCAGCCTGGTAATCTCAGTGAGGAGGTGGAGGAGCCTATTTCCAGGGTGGATGTGCTTTTGGGTGAGGGGGAACCCGCCAGGTCAGGCAGCAGCAGTCTGTCCCCAGAGGAGCTTGAGGACAGGTGGGAGGCAAGACAGTTTGAGCTGCAGAAGCTCAGGCTGGAGGGTGAGCGGGAGGAGAAGAGGGAGGACAAGAGGGAGGAGAGGAGATTGGCCATGGAGGAGAAGAAGATGCTCTTAGAGCATGAGAGAGAACTGAAGGAGCTAGAACTTAGGAGTAAGTCAGGCTCAGATGGTGGCACCAATTCGTCCAGGAAGGAAGACAGGATTGTGCACATTCCCAAGAATGGAAGCAAGGGATGCTCTGATAGCTTTGGGTAAGGGGTATCACCTCACCTATGCTGACATGAAGGATGCCCTTCTCACTAAGTATGGTCTTACTCCTGAAAAATACAGGGATCAGTTCAGGTCCAGTAAGAAGTCTGATGCCAACACTTGGTTGGAATGTGTGGATGTGTTCTGCAGGTCGCTGGATGGGTGGGTGAAGGGCAGTAGTGTAACAGATTTTCAGGGGCTCTACAACTTGATTGCATGGGAGCACTTGTCTAGTCTATGTTTTGCAGATCTGCGCCAGCACCTAGTGGATAGTAAGCTAACTGACCCCAGGAAGCTTGCAATGGAAGCGGACCGCTGGGTGAGTACCAGGGTCCACAAGAAAGCGTTTGGGGAGACTCAGCCAAAGGTGGGCAGGGTCCCCAGCAGAAAGATGGGGGGACAAGGGTAAAGCACAGGAGTTCTCTAAAGGGCCCCAAACTAGTACCCAGGGTAAAGGTTCCCAGCCCCCCGGTGATAAGAAGAAAGGGGTCTCTACAGGGAAGCCTGTTGAGACCGGCCCCCGCAAGTGTTATGCATGTGACCAGGTAGGTCACTTTAAGGAGGACCCCAAGTGCCCAAAGGGGACACAGCCACCCACCGGTGGACAGTCCAAAGTGTTGGCTAGTGTAGCGCTTGGGGAGGAGGGGTGCCCACAGGAGGGTGGGGATCCCGCAGAAATGACCCTTGTCTCACTAGGGGACAGTGAGATGGTCCCAGGAAACCAGGTGCCCCCTAACACAAAGAAATACAGCACCTGGGTGACCATTAATGGGAATAGGGTCGAGGCTCTCAGAGACACTGGAGCCAGTGTGACCTCAGTCCGGTGTCACCTGGTCTCTGAGAAGCAGGTAGTCCCAGGGGCATTCCACCAAGTAGTTGCTGTAGACAACTCTGAGCGCCTGTGTATGGTGGTGCAGGTTCCCTTTGAATGGGGGGGGGTCTCAGGTCCCTTGAGGGTGGTTGTGAGCCCTACCATGCCTGTAGATTGTCTGCTAGGTAACGACCTGGAGCAGTCCTTATGGAAGGAGGTTGAGCTCAGGTCTCACTTGGAGATGCTTGGGTTGCCAGAGTGGGCATGCGTGTCTACTCGGTCAATGGCAGCCAGAAAGGGTGATCAAGAGGACTTGGAGCCTGGAACAGTGGCCCAAGTCCCTGCCAAGAGAAAGGGCAGGGGCGCGGGAAACCGGCCCCCGAAGTACCCACGGACCGGGAGGAGGCGGACCTCGAGGGGGACGCCCGGTGCCTACAGGGGAGCAGGTAGCCGAACTGGGAGACATCTCTGAGCTGACCCATTGGCAGCAAGAAGGGGTCCCACCAGGGAGGAGTTCTGCAGGGAGCAGAACGAGTGCCCTACTGTGGAGGGTCTGCGGCGGCAGGCTGCAGACCAGGCAGCTGGTAATCAGTCCGGGTCACATCTGATCTACTGGGAGAGTGGTCTCCTATACAGTGAGCCTAAGGTTGCTGAGCCTGGGTCAGCCCGTGTGCTGGTGGTACCCCAGCGCTTCAGGACCTTCCTACTGGGTCTGGCTCATGACGTGCCTTTGGCAGGACATTTGGGGCAGGACAAGACCTTTGACAGGCTTGTCACCCACTTCTTTTGGCCCCAAATGCGAAGGCAGTCAGATGCACACTGTAGGTCTTGCCAAACTTGCCAGGCAAGTGGTAAGAGTGGGAGGAAGGTCAAAGCTCCTCTCCAACCTTTTCCTGTTGTTGGTACACCCTTTGAAAGGGTAGGGATGGATATTGTGGGGCCACTGGATCCCAAGACAGCCATGGGCAACAGGTACATCCTGGTCTTGGTGGACCATGCCACCCGGTACCCGGAGGCAAACCCTCTCAGGACAACGACGGCGCCAGTGGTGGGCCGGGCGTTAATGGGGATCTTTTCCCGTGTGGGATTCCCCAGAGAGGTGGTTTCTGATAGGGGGACCAATTTCATATCCAAGTATATGACATCCCTGTGGAAGGAGTGTGGTGTAACCTACAAGTTCACCACTCCTTACCACCCACAAGGAAACGGTCTGGTGGAGAGATTCAACCAGACCTTGAAAGGCATGATCAAGGGTCTAACAGAACCCATGAGGCGTAAGTGGGACGTCCTCTTGCCATGCCTACTCTTTGCATACAGGGAGGTGCCTCAGAAGTCTCTTGGGTACAGCCCCTTTGAGCTCCTGTATGGCCACCCTGTCAGAGGACCTCTGAGTTTGGTAAAGGAAGGCTGGGAGGCAGCTCCCAGGAAAACTCCGCAGGATGTGTTTAGCTACATGCTGGCCTTTAGAAACCAAACTGCCCGCTTCAGGAAACTCGCTCAGGCGAACCTAGAAGCAAGCCAGGAAGAAATGAAGAGATGGTATGACCAGAATGCCACTCTGGTCGAATTTCAACCTGGGCAAAAAGTGTGGGTCATGGCCCCAGTGGCACCTTGTGCCTTGCAGGACAAGTGGACTGGGCCATATGAGGTGGTGGAGCGCAAAAGTGACGTCACCTACCTGGTGGATTTGCAAGCTCCAAGGAACCCTTTGAGGGTCCTTCACGTGAACCGCCTCAAGCCCCACTTCGAGAGGTCCGAAGTGAGTATGCTCTTGGCGACAGATGATGGGGTGGAAGAGGAGAGTGAGCCTCTCCCTGACCTCCTGTCTACCAAGGAGCATGATGGGTCAGTAGAAGGTGTGATCCTCTCCCCTACTCTGACTCAGGAGCAGCAGGGGGACTGTCACCAGTTGTTGGGACAGTTCGCCCCACTGTTCTCTCTGACCCCCGGTGTTACTCACTGGTGTACCCATGACGTGGACACTGGTGACAGCCCTCCTGTGAAGCACAAGATTTACAGGTTGACTGACCGGGTCAGAGCCAGCATCAAGGAGGAGGTCTCTAAGATGTTGGCGTTAGGGGTGATTGAGCCCTCCCACAGTCCTTGGGCCAGCCCAGTGGTCTTGGTCCCAAAGGCTGCTGCGCCCGGTGCCACTCCAGAACTCCGGTTTTGTGTGGACTACCGTGGGCTCAATGCCGACACCAGGACTGACGCGCACCCCATCCCCAGAGCTGATGAGCTCATTGATCGGTTGGGAGCTGCCCGGTTCCTCAGCACGTTTGATTTGACGTCTGGGTACTGGCAGATTGCCTTAACCGATGGGGCCAAGGAGAGATCAGCAATCTCAACCCCAGAAGGTCATTACCAATTCCGGGTGATGCCCTTTGGGTTGAAGAATGCCCCTGCCACCTTTCAGAGGTTGGTCAATCAGGTGTTGGCTGGGCTGGAGGATTTCAGTGCCGCCTACCTGGATGACATTGCTGTGTTCAGTTCCAGCTGGGAAGAACATTTACAGCACCTTGAGAAAGTGTTGAGGGCTCTGCAAGGTGCAGGCCTCACGATCAAGGCCAGTAAGTGCCAGATCGGGCAGGGTTCTGTGGTGTACTTGGGACACCAGGTAGGAAGCGGCCAGTGGCGCCCCTACAACCCAAGATTGACACCATTCTGGCTTGGGAGCCCCCCAAGACCCAGACAGAGGTGAGAGCCTTCTTAGGTCTCAACGGCTACTATAGGAGATTTGTTAAGGGCTATGGCACCATCGTTGCCCCCTTAACAGAGCTGACTTCTAAGAAGCAGCCCAGGAAAGTGATCTGGACTGAGTCCTGCCAGAAAGCTTTTGATGCCCTGAAGGCAGCCATGTGCACGGCGCCCGTGCTCAAGGCACCTGACTTCTCCAAGGAATTCGTCGTGCAGACTGATGCTTCAGAGCATGGTGTGGGAGCGGTGCTCTCACAACTGAACGAAGAGGGCCTGGATCAGCCTGTAGTCTTCCTTAGCAGGAGACTACTCCCCAGGGAACAGAGGTGGAGTGCCATAGAAAGGGAAGCTTTTGCTGTGGTCTGGGCGCTGAAGAAGTTGAGACCATACCTGTTTGGGACTCACTTCCGGGTTCAGACAGACCACAGGCCCCTCAGATGGTTGATGCAAATGAGGGGTGAGAATCCAAAACTGCTGAGGTGGTCCATCTCCCTACAGGGAATGGACTTTACGGTGGAACACCGTCCTGGTACAGAACACGCCAACGCAGATGGTCTGTCCAGGTTCTTCCGCCTTAGTGAAGAGAACTCCAATGGGGTTGGGTAGTTCTCCCTACTTTCAGCTGGAGGGGACATGTGTTAGACTTGGCATCTTTTGGCGTGTTTCCTCAGACTTTTTGCTTTTTGACCTCCCGGTTTTGACTCTGTTTTTGCTGGTGTAATGATTCTGCGCACTTTCCTCACTGCTATCCAGTGGGAAAGTGCAAGTGCTCCTGTATAAAATGTGTTGCGGATTGGCGTTTCCATGATTGGCCTATTTGGTTTATGTGTCAGTCCCTTGTAAAGTGCACTGCGAGTGCCAGGGCCTATAGACCAAATGCTGTTGGTGGGCTGCAGCACTGGATTGTGCCACCCACGCAAACAGCCCGTAAAGTGTAACTCGGGCCTGCCATTGCAGAGCCTGTGCGCAGCCTGGGGCTGCCATGTCGACTTGGCAAGTGCGCACACTTGCAAGTCCCTAAACCTTCCCTTTTCTACATGTTAGTCACCCCTAAGGTAGGCCCAAGGTACCCCTGTGGGCAGGGTGCATTGTATGCGAAAGGTAGGACATGCCCTGGTGTGTGTGGCATGTCCTGATAGTGAACTACAGCCTAGTTCGTTTTTCACTATTGCAAGGCTACCTGTTCCCCATAGGCCAGAACGGGCAGTTTTGATTATTACAGCTTATAATCCTAACTGACCCCGGGAACATGGTAGAGATTCGAGTTTAGTATGCCTGGACTCAGAATGATAAAATGCATCTTTTAGTGAAGTTGGTTTTAACATTCTGTGTTTGAAAATACCACTTTTAGAAAGTGGGTATTTTCTTGTCTAACCATCCAAGCCTGCCTCTGCGAGGTTGTGTATTCCTTGTCTGGAGTGTGAGTGACAGGGGCTGGGGGATGCCAGGAGACAGGGTGAGTCAGCACAGGGCTGAATAGCAAGATCTACATGTAGATGGGTGGGGGGTTGCACCTGGGCCCTGAATAGGACAGTGCCTTCCCTCCACAATGCTGGCTCCACCTCCTGTGGTGCGTCTGATGTCCCTGGCCTACTCTCTGAAAGAAGGGATGGAGACTTGTCAACAAAGTGCTCCAGAACTGGTTTGGACTAGGCAAAGGCCTCTCTGCCTTCAGAGAACAAAGGAATTTGGGATATAAATATTGGGGCCCTGACCCCATGAATTTAGATCTCGCTGGAATCAAGGAACCTGCCAAGACGAAGAGCTGGAAGAGCTGCCAGGAGGAGTACTGCCCCTTTGCTGTGTTGTTGCTTTGTTGGGTTGGCCTGCAGCTGCTGCTTCTGCCTTGGGCAGTGAAAGGACTGAACTTTCTACAAACTTGTGCTGAGTATCTCCAAGGGCCTGAAACCGAGCTGGCCTCCTGTTAAGAAGTCTCAGGGACTACAAAGACTTCACAAGCCTCTGGGTACCGCTTCTGGAACGCTGTTTCAGTTGCCACAGAGGAAGGGAACTGCAACCGACTCCGTCAACCGAATCCATCCCTGACCGGTGACCTGTGTGCACCGCAGACCGCATCGCCCCGCTTCGCATCACAACCCTGGTCTCACCGTAGGCGACGTCCGACGCCGTCAACACCGAGCCGCTGCTTGCACCGTGACCTGTGGGCACCGCGCTTCGCATCGCTTCACTGAACCAGCCGGACCCGACCGACGCGGTCGCTGCAACTGGCTCAACAGTCGTGACCGCATCGCATTTGGGGCACCGCTCGCACGTTTGCGACGCACCGCTCCGACTCGCACCGCTGTCCGACGCCAGCTCCCGCACTCCGGCTTGGTCGCCTGCATCGCAACCTGTCAGCACCGCATCGTACACGGTCTCGCCCTGCACCGCACGCCTTGGACTCACCGACTCCGTCTGCACGACGCTCATCGAGCCGCTGCCTGCACCGCATCGAGGGACACCACACCTTGCATCGCTCCGCGACGAACGCCGACCGGCTCGTACACTCCATACCAGCCACAACGAGAAAGGTACTGTGACCGAGTCTGCTCACGACTCTGCTGGCCCGTAGCGACGCGGTCGGCTGGAACTGTTGGACTCTGTGTAATTCAGCATCGCGGTAGACCCGGACGGGGCTACCGACTCGTACGAACTTTGCTTTTGTGTTATTCCTGCAAAGAAGAAGTTACCTTATCAAGCATTCATTTTTAAAGTATAGTATTGTGGATTTTTGTCGTAATTGGTCTTGTCTTGAGTATATAAAAAATATTGGTTATTTTTCTAAACTGGTGTGGTGTCCGTTTGTAGTGCTTACACTGTATTACTGTTGGCTATGTGCAAATGCTTTACACACTGCCTCTAGAATAAGCCTGACTGCTCGTGCCATGCTACCAAGGGGGTGAGCAGGGGTTATTTTAGGAGTGTAACTCCCTTACCCTGACTAGGAAGAAGGGTCCCTACTTGGACAAAGGTGCAAGCCCTTGCCAACTAGAGATCCCATTTCTAACAAAGGGTAACCTCCCCAAATCACAGATTTTGAACCTCTCAGTCGCCCCAGCCCTAGTTGATGCACTGCGATCAGAGTTCCCCTTTGAGTGGGCAATGGACACAATCCCATACATGGGTATCCTTTTAGCTCCCAGGCCGAAGAAGACGCTGGCATCTAATTATGGTCCCCTCTTAGACCAGACTACCAAGACGCTATCCTCCTGGAATCATGCCGGCCAGTCATGGGCTGGCCGCATCGCTGCCATCAAAATGACGGTTCTGCAGCATATCCTCTACCTCTTTCAGACCACTCCTCTAACCCCGCCCCTATCAATCCTCTGTATCATACAACTTGCCATTAATCTGTTCGTCTGGACTGGCAAACAACCGCGCCTAAGTCACCAGCTCATCCCTAGACCTAAAGCGGAGGGTGGCATGGGTTTACCCCAGATCTCAAGGTATTTTCAAGCTACGCAATTACGCTTTATTGTGGAATGGAATCATCCGCTATCAGAAAAGCACTGGTCCTTTATGGATCAAATGATTGCAGGAGCCAATATCTGGAGGGAGATCTGGCTACCTCACAAGTATAGGGCGTGGGGGGCTCTACTCCTCACCTGTAACGGCCACGACTTTGAAAATTTGGGACGTGGTAGCTATTTGGCACAAGCTGCACAACATTTCCTTCGCCAATGACGCCGATAGTAGATAATATTGACTTTCCCCCGGGGTGTAGATCCGAGGTCTTCCAGCGCTTGCAAGCGGGTGGGCTCGCTTTTCGATCTCAGTGGGATCATTCCCTTCGACCAGCTACGACAGGATTACTCGCTACTAGCGACTGACCCATACAGGCAGGTAAGACACTAGGGGACCTCCCCAGGCATCGAACCCGGGGCATCTCGCCCTCCGAGCCGTTTTGAAAAATGGCTAATATCCAAAGAGGGGAACAAACGTATTATCTCTGAGCTCTATGCCTTCCTCTCATCGGACGTTAATCACGGCAGGTCCAGTCGGTGCAATGTTTATCCCAAAAAATATGTCCAGTGTTGGGTAATGCAGTTCAAAATATAATCTCGCTGAATACCATGAAAATATTAACTGATATGTACAGCGCTTCAAAATTGCAAACAACATGATATGAAGCACTAAATAAAACAAGGTATTATTCATAAGTGGAGGAAGAAACGTGCAACTTATTCTAGGCAAGGACTTTGGAAAGTAATAGGCTTTTTGCTGAATAGTGAAACCACAGCTTACTATACTGGCCACAACTACGGGCACAGTCACCATTAAATGTCAATATCCAGAGCAAAACTAGTGTGAGATGCATCTTAATATTCATTGTTTGTTTAATGCTGCTTTTTTTAGTGTGTTAACATTACGAAAGTAACAGTCTCACATTACAAGAGCTTTGTGAACTATCATCTCTCCGCTAGGAGTACTTCTATGTGCCTGCAATCATCATTAGGTCTTGCCTATCAGCGCGCATGCGCTGTTTCTGCAAGGGTTGTTGTGTGCAGTAAAGGACTTGGAGCCCGCCCATTGCTTACCATTTCTCAGCATCATTGTCACTCTTCTTAGCTGCTTCTTAGAAGGCCAGTGCATTGTGGGCAATCACTTCCTTTTATTCTGTGGTGCACAGAGTAAGCACAGATGGATTCATTTTAATCGGGGTCCGTCCGTGGCTCGCACTGTAAAGGTACTAATTTTTTTCTCCCTCCCCCCCCCACCCCTTATCCATATTGCTTTCCCCCCTCCCATCCTCCCCCCCTCTTGCTTGCCCATCCTGCCCACCACGAAAAAAGCAATATGACGCTGTGGTAGAGCTGGTTAGGTTTCACCTACAAGACATGTTGTTCACATATTATAGTAGGCTTACAGCCCTCCAATTGCTTACCATTTGTTCCTTCAGCGTTGCTTTCATTTCCTTCGTCCCCGTTTGTCACAGCATGCGGGCATCATCATCTCTTCTTGCGTTAGGCCCTCCCCTAGAGCATGGACCAAGTACTTGTGTCCATCCACTGCGCTGTTTTTGGAGCTACTTTTTTTTAATGTGCAAGCACTCCATAATAATGCTTGTTTTTTCAGTCTGTCTCCCATATCCGTCTCCATGTAGCTTCTTTTCCCTCCCACCCTTTACCCTGTAGTCTACACCACTGCACTCTACGGCACTGCACTTTATGCCATTGCACTCTACTCCACACCACCCTCTGCCACTGCACACTACTCTGCACCACTCTACACTATACCACTGCACTATGACATTCTACTCTACACCACTGTACACCACTCTGCTCTTCTCTGCACCACTGCACCACTCTACACAACTGCACTTTACTCCACTCTACTCGACATGACTGCACTCCATGCCACTGCACTCGGCGCAACCGCACTCTACTTTGCACCACTTTACGCCACTACAATTTATGCCATTGCACTCTAACACTCTACTTTGCACCACTCTATGCCACTTCACTGTACTCTGCACCACTCTACTGTATGCAACTGCACTCTACGACACTCTACTCTGCACCACTCTACTTTAAGCCACTGCACTTTATTACATACCACTTTACTCTAGGCCACTGTACTCTGCACTGCACCACTCTACTCTGTGTCACTCTATTCTACAGCACTCTACTCTGTGCTGCCTCACTCTACTTTATGCCACTGCTCTCTACTTTGCATCAGTGCACTCTACTGTGCACCACTGAACTCTACGCCACTTTACTCTGCACCACTGTACTCTACGCCACTCTACTCCACCCTATTCTGCGCCATTGAACTCTATGCCAATGCACTCTACTTTGCAGCACTGCACTCAATGCCACTCTACCCTACTCAGCACCACTGCACTCTATGCCACTCTACTATATGGATGTATGACGAAAAATCGCACACCATCCCGCCGCGTGCTTTTACCACGCGTAGATGATATCGCACATGCCACAGCATCGGCAACTTCCACATCGCACGGTGTTGCAACGCCAATGCATTGATTCCTATTGGCGAGTACATCACCTCGCACACAACGAAATCGTCCGCCAATACAACGCAGCCTTGTGATCCCGCCTCTACCCCCGCCCCCGCCTGCCCCCCCCCAGCCGCCCCCACGACGCAAATTCTTCCCTTTCTATAGTTCCTAAACTTTAATTTGTTTAATGAAATTCCTGCCCAAAAATTATGCTATGAACATTTCTCTAATATTAAAATGTTTACCCCCACTGTTGTGAAAAACTTATTGGGGGGGGTACAAAAGGGGTCGCAGACCGTCTCTCCAGCCATTCTGACTCTATTGTCCAGCTGACCAGACATGAGTCCAACGTTCGTGTGCCCAGACATCCGCCATATTAAGTAAGTAAAACGTAGTAATGGCTGAGCGTTGAACCCGCTGTTTGCAATTTTCAAAACTAAGTGATTTTGTTTTTTGTTTCCTCAAGGACGTGCCTTTCAGAGGAATTCTGCAGCCAATCTCTAAAGTTCGCCGATTGCGAAGTTTACTGTACGCGTCCCCCCGACTTTCCCGATCACAATCGGTAAGTGTTTGCAAATGCGAGTGATGTTACATGTTACACTATTTAAATGTTTCCCTCCACCCTTGTGAAAAAAAGCATTTTTAAATGCATAATTGATTAGTCTGCATCAACTAAAAAGGCGAAATTTACCGATACACTGGCCGGGCAGCGTGGAAGGGGGGTTGGGCAACAGATCAGAGGCTGGTGCAGTTACTGTTTACAGTTTCCTAAAACTTGTAACATGAATACTGGGACAAAGAGGCACTGCATAGGCCCTGGACAGTGAGAGACAGACATTAGGACAGGAGACATTGAGGCAGAGACATGAAACAGACCCTGCGGTAGAAAGGCATTAACACCGAGATAGACACATTTCCTTCGGATCAGGAGACAATCCACTGGGACAGCGAGACAGGAAAAAACCAACACTGAAAAAAACTTCCTGAGAAAGACAATAAAGCAAACAGAAATACACATGACATGTAATAAATAAAAGTGTAGGCAGAACGTTTTCGATACTGAACAGGAAAGGCAAGAAAGGCAGAGACATGCAGGCATAGAAACATGGAGGGGGAAACACAGACTCTAAAACAGTTTCCTCTAAAAATGCCTGCAGAAATGCATATACACTGCTGTTAAAACAGTTTAATTACATTTCTTCAATCATTACAAGGCAAGGAAAACCAGTTTTCTGTATTTGACATGCCCACAGTAATTTCAGAAATTGTCAAGCACTGCAAAGTCGTTAAGCTCTCATGAGCTGTTGTTGCCTACTTATACGTCATTGCCTGGCTTGAAAAGCAGCAAAGGAAGCAAATAATATGCACAGTCTGAGAGTCGAAACTCATCCCACCGCTCCTTCAAAAAATCGAAAACAGCAATGTGAACAAACATTGTTCAGAGAGTGCATAAGCGCAGTAAGTCGTTGTGCATTATTATAATTTGGCTGGCATTGCTCAAGTTTCTCTTGCATTCTACCTCTGCTCAGGTTTTAGATCCTGCTGCGAGGGATTGCGTGACATAGAGGGAGAGGCACTAAGGCCACCACTGAGTGCTATTTGTTTTTTTAAATGCCTAATTCCCATTAGTAGTTTAAAAGATTCGAATCTTGTGGTCTTGTGGTCCCAGCCCTCGGCTCTCGGGCAAAGCACGGCAGACTGCGTTTATAGTATCTGCCACTTGGTGGCAGCGTAGTCACGTATCTGGTATAGCTATTTTATTATGACTTTAAAAGAACTGCTTGTGACATTTTGTATGTGCAAAATTGTATGGATGACGTGTGAATCAGAGCAATTAATGTGACGCTCTGGTCTCCATCTAACATAATGGGAAATGCAATTAAAAGCACACCTGCTGTAGAGTTGGTTGTGCTTGTGCGTAAGCAAATGTATTATGCGGATTACACAATTCTATTTTGCTTGCATTCTTGTTACTGGCTTTATTTGTGTTAGGCTATCCGGTATGTGTTTGACCTCCCATGGAGCATAGCCTGTTCACCATCACTCCTTACATTCTTCAGCGAGTGCTTGTTTTCTCTAAGGTCTTTAAACGTTGATCTTGTCTTGTCACATTTAATGTGCATTTAAAGACAGTGGTCAAATGTCAAGCTCTGCCGTCTTACGGGATCTTGGTGTATACTTTTCTTTCTCTGACTTCAAAGTGAGAGTATCTAAGTGACAATCGTGCTGGCTGAGAGGAACAACTAAGATTTTCTTTTCCGTAGCACACAACAAAAACGAACAGTCTGAATGAACTGTAGAAATATTTTTAACATTTTTTAATCTATCCGAATCAGAAGGCACAAATGAAGAAAAGTTTGTTAATTTTTATCTGTCAGGGATAAAACTATTTCCAAAGTGTCAAAACAAATCAATTCATCTTGAGGATGCCATTTTTGCACATTCACGCTTGTGATCAGTAAAACTATATGTATGTATGTATGTGTAAATGTTAAGGTCATGTCAATTGTAAATGTGTTGTCAGTAATGGGAATGAGATACCACGCAATGCAAACTCAAGTTTAAATCCTAACATAAAACAGTGAGCTATTAACTGTCATCTAAGAGCAGCAAACAAACATCACGTTCTAAAGTACAGTCTTGCTATGTATATATAAACAACTGTAATATCACCATTTGACATTAGGTGTCATTTTTCTTCTTTTATTTCAACCTGAAAACTTGCCTGTGTATTTAATGTACTATATTTTGTTTTCACTTTGGCCCCCCCCCAGCTAATGTCTGAATCAAACCTGGCAAGATACATCACCTCCAGCAGGGGGAACCGCCTACTACAGCACAGTGGTTATGTGTATTGCAAAGAGCGAAATTCGGAACCTCGGCGCCATTGGAGGTGTGTGCAATACTACTCCACTCATTGCAGAGGTAGAGCGGTTACACTGGGTGACTCTGTTCTAAGAACCACAGACCATAGCCACTCTGCCTCCGCGACAGCGATTCAAGTGAGAGAATCGGTTAATGAAATGAAAGAAATTGCAGTAAACTCTAATGAACCGTGCAGTGCAATTTTAAGGGAGGTAGCCCAACATATCCCTGAGCATGTTGCAACGAGTATGCCTAGTATCACAAATTTGCGTCGAATTATACAACGTAAAAAACAGGCATGCAACCCCAAAAGAGTTACCCCTCAAACTTTTTCCGATATATGTATTCCTCCACAACTGTCTGTCACTGCTTCTAATGAACCTTTCCTATTGTATGACAACGCAAACGACCAAAAGCGCATTTTAATCTTTAGCACCCCCAGAAACCTTGTTAGGTTGGAGAACAGTGAGGTGTGGATGATGGATGGTACCTTTAAAAGCACGCCCCACCCTTTCACACAAATATATACAATTCATGGGTACTGTAACAACACAGTTGTCCCATTGGTGTACAGTTTGCTCCCAGACAAACAATCGTCCACGTATAGTGAGCTATTAGCAGTTGTAAAATCCAAAACCTCTGGCAAAAGTCCGCGCAAAGTTATAATGGACTTTGAACTGCCAATGATGAATACGATAAGTAAATTGTACTCAGAGACCAAACTTCAGGGTTGTTTTTTCCACTTTTCTCAGGCCTGTTGGCGCAAAATCCCAAAAACATCTCTAATTGCCGATTATGTGTCTGACAGCAAACTGCAGTTTGAGTTAAAAAAATTAACCGCACTTTGCTTTGTTCCTCCTGAAAGTGTAGATGAGTACTACACCTCGATTACAGAGTCTGATTACTTTACGTCAAACGAAGAGAAATTGGCACCTATCCTCAATTATTTTGAAGACACATGGATTGGCCATCTAAGCAGGTCAGGTCGCAGGAGGAAGCCACGTTTTCTTGTGGACTGGTGGAACTGCTACTCGACCTGCTTAGAGGGAGGAGCAAAGACTAATAATTCCATCGAGGGATGGCACAACTCCTTAAACCACTCAATAGGGAAGCCACACCCGAATTTGTACAACTTCCTTGAAATTTTGGTTAAGGAGCAAAGTTTTCAAGAAATGCGCATGTCTCAATCTTCGACAGGTAGTCTTACCCCACGTATTTCACATAGAACTAAAGAAATGTCGGCGAGACTATTGTCAGCATTACAACTCTTTGATTTGTCTGTGGCTTCAGACTACCTTTCTAGCCTTGCCCACATCCTGAATTCTTATGTGTAACTATACAATGTTTTCCCTTGTACCATACTATTGTAATCAATAAAGTCCCAAACGGTGGCCCAACAATTAATTCTAATTTAAGGTTGTCATTATTAAGGCCATGCAATAGAATGACTTAGAATTCACTGTCAGAATGTGTAACCGTCATTACAGTGCCAAAGAGTTGGTGTTTCAAATGTGTAAATTGCATATACTTTAAAAAGTTTCTAATGGCATACAGTGTTGGATAATCATCCATCACAGTGATGTATAATTTTATGTAAAGATGTGTAAATACAAAATGTAATACTGTTATGATTTATTTTGCCCACATGTGAATAAAAATGTAAAATAATGCAAACTGTGTACTTCCATTTCCTGTGAAGACGTACATGAAGCAATTATTAATATGTATGTGTTTCTTACCATACGTCGTGTGATTTCACCCATCCATCCATCATTCATCCACCCACGCTTTCATCCATCCACCATTCATCCACCCACCCACGCTTTCATCCATCCATCCACCATTCATCCACCCACCCTTTTAAGCCGTCCATGTAGAAGTGCAATAAAAACCACAATCTAAATCAGCCCCTTGTCCCTTAAAACACCCATCCTTCACCCACCCACCCACCCATCCTTCATCCACCCACGCTTTCATCCATCCATCCACCATTCCCTTTCAGCCACCCATCCACCATTCCTCATCCATCCACCCACCCAACATTCATCCACCCACCCTTTCATCTACTCCATCCACCCACCCACCCACGCTTTCATCCATCCATCCACCCATCCTTCATCCACCCATCCTTCATCCACCCACGCTTTGATCCATCCATCCACCATTCATCCACCCACCCTTTTAAGCCGTCCATCCACCCACCCATCAGTCATCCACCCACCCTTTGAGCCACCCATACACCCATCCTTAATCCACCCACGCTTTCATCCATCCATCCACCATTGATCCACCCACCCTTTCATCCATCCATCCATCCACCCATCCTTCATCCACCCACGCTTCCACCATTCATCCACCCACCCTTTTAAGCCGTCCATGTAGAAGTGCAATAAAAACCACAATCTAAATCAGCCCCTTGTCCCTTAAAACACCCATCCTTCATCCACCTACCCACCCACCCACCCATCCTTCATCCATCCACGCTTTCATCCATCCACCCACCATTCCCTTTCAGCCACCCATCCACAATTCATCATCCATCCACCCACCCAACATTCATCCACCCACCCTTTCATCTACTCCATCCACCATTCATCCACCCACCCACCCACGCTTTCATCCATCCATCCATCCTTCATCCACCCATCCACCCATCCTTCATCCACCCATGCTTTGATCCATCCATCCACCATTCATCCACCCACCCTTTTAAGCCGTCCATCCACCCACCCATCAGTCATCCACCCACCCTTTGAGCCACCCATCCACCCATCCTTAATCCACCCACGCTTTCATCCATCCATCCATCCACCGTGGATCCACCCACCCTTTCATCCATCCATCCACCCATCCTTCATCCACCCACGCTTCTATCCTTCCATCCACCATTCATCCACCCACCCACCCACGCTTTCATCCATCCATCCACCATTCATCCACCCACCCTTTTAAGCCGTCCATCCACCCACCCAACATTCATCCACCTACCCTTTCAGCCACCCATCCACACTGTCCACCACCCTGGCACCCGCAGCATCCACCAACATCAGTGTATTCACTTCAATTTGAACCCCCCCAATAAGTTTATAACACTGTACCTAATGTCAAATGTAGAAGTGCAATAAAAATCACAATCTAAATCAGCCCCTTGTCCCTTAAAGCACATGGCTGCCTTCTCAGGGCACAAGAATCAAGGGTAGTGGATAAACAACAGAGCCATGAAAAGAGGCTATGGGTGTAAAATAGTACCCCCCGAGAAAAGGCAATATGAAGCCACCAGTGTCAGTGTCTATTGAGGGTTGTCAAAGAACAGAAACCGAACAGACCCAACATTCCGCTGAAAAAAGGGGCCTCAGGGTTGTCAAAGAACAGAAACCGCAAGGGGACACATCTACAGGGTTGTCAAAGAACAGAAACCGAACAGACCCAACATCCCACATGTATGGGCAGAGGAGAGGTACGCAGAGAAAAACCCGTCGCAGGGATGTATGGGCAGAGAGAGTGTTTTTTAACTTTTTAACATGTCGCATCGCATTAAGAGAGGTGTTTAACGGATGTATGGGCAGAGTCACGTTTTTTAACTTTTTAACACGTCGCATCGCATTAAGAGAGGTGTTTAACGGATGTATGGGCAGAGTCACGTCGCATCGCATTAACGGATGTATGGGCAGAGGAGAGGTGTATGACGAAAGATCGCATTAACGTTTACATCGTTTAAAACACATCGCGTTAAAGTTTACATCGTAAAGTTGCGTTGTTGTGGCTTACGATGATAGGCCTTGCGATGTAAACGTGTAAGCGTTGCTGTGCCTTACGATGTAAACGCTTCTGCGATCTTGTACCCGCGTTGTAATGGCACCGCGAAGTGATCTCTTCGTTGTAATGGGTGTTTGCCTACTATATGCCAGTGCACTGTACACCACTCCATGCCACTGAACTCTACTCCACTGCACTCTACTCTGCACCACTCTACTCCACTGCACTCTACTCTGTGCCACTGCACTCTACTCTGTGCCACTCCACTCTACTCCACTCTACTCTGCATCACTCTACACCACTGCACTCTACTCTGCACCACTCTACGACACTGTACTCTACAACACTCTACTCCACAACACTACTCCACACTACGCTACTTTACTCTACTCTACTCTACTCTGCACCACTCTACACCACTCCATTCTACTCTGCATCACTCTACTGCACTCTATGCCACGGAGCTCTTCGCCTTGGCACTTTACTCTATGCCACTGCACTGTACACCACTCCACTCTATGCCACTCCACCTCCACCCCAGTGCACTTTATACCACTCTACTCTGTACCACTCTAGGCCACTGCTCTTTACACCACTGCACTCTACACCACTGCTCTCTATCCCACTCCACTCTATGCCACGCCACACAGTGCTAGTTCACGCCACTCTGCTCCACTTCAGAGTGCCACTCTATTCTTCGCTACTCCACACCACTCTACACAATGCCACTCCTCTTTACCCCACTTCATGCCACTTTACTCAACTCTAATCAATGCCAATCCACTCTACGCTACTGCACTCAACACCACTCTACTCTACGCCAGTCCACTCCACTTTATTCCACTCCACTGTACTCTACGTCACTCCACTCTACTCTACGCCACACCAAGCCACTCTTCTCCACTCTACACCACACAACTCCACTCCACACATTGCCACTCCACTCAACTCTGCCTTACAACATGGCTAAAAGACATTGGCAAAGCCAATAGATCTCGCGTAGGCAAACATACTGGCTTTGCCAATGTTTGTGTGTGGTTTTTTTTTGTTATTGTTTCTCATGTCTTGTCCTTGCTTGCCCCCTTCCTATCCGTCATACTAACATGTGCTTTCAGAGCAAGGAGCAAACACTCAGCATTTAATTTGTAAAACGTGCATGTGTGGCCTGTATAAAACATGCATGTGTGGCCTGTATAAAACGTGTATGTGTGGCCTGTATAAAACGTCGTTATTTCTCTGCAGCATGTGTTTTGCCATTTTAATTTGCCTGTCACAACTTACTGAGGAAGCATAATCGGTCTGTCTCTCCTCTGGTTACAGTACATGCGTGTAACATCTGCCTAAAGGGTAAAATGGCAGCAGATGCCATGTGGTTTGATAGCTGCTCGTTGCATTAAAAAGCATTTGTCTGAGGTGTATTTTTCACAGGCAGGTGCCACTATTGTCTTGTAGTAGAGGTAAGGAAGCCTCAAGTCTTTCTGAAAGAGCGGCTGCGAACATCTGCCCTCATCAGGTGTTTATAATTTCATTGTAGAGCCAGCAATGCACGACATGTTAACAGGGAAAACAAAACCCAATTACTCCGGATTTTATAACCCATACTCTTGCCCCTCAGACAATTCTAAGATACACGGCAGAAAAAGCCTGCTGTTTCGTAGAACCCTGGTCAGAACACTACAAAAAACGCAGAGCTTGCAAAGCGAGACCTTTTTAGGACGAAGCCTTGGTTTGCTAAAGACATCTTGGGGACATTCGGAAATCTGACCTAGAAATGCATTCCACCCGTGGCTTACCATTGGCTTTGTGGATGGTAACTCAAATTCTCAGACTTTCTAATTGCTGGCTTTATTTGCTTTAGGCTGTCCAGCCTGAGTTCGTCCCTCCAGGGCCGGACTGGGAACCCAAAGCAGCCCTAGAAGATTTCTCAGACAAGTCCCTGGGGAAGCACTACCTGGCTCTGGGAGGCTGGAAACACTGGCTTTTGTTACTGGAGGCCGGATATTGCAGCACCACTGCAATATCCGGCCCCCAGTAACAAAACCGGCCCCCACCGCTACAAAACCGGCCCCCAACCTTCCAGGGAAATACCAGATGCCCGGTACGGCCAGTCCGGCCCTGCGTCCCTCCCGTTTTGTTACCCAAACCTTGCTTACTGTATTCTTCCACAAACTCACTTTCTGTAAACAGGGCTTTGAATCTTGTTCTTATCTTTTCACATTTGCTGTGCACTCAAAGACCGAGATCAAATGTCAAGCTCTCTCTACCAAGGGAGCTTGGTGGTTACTTTTCTTTCTCTGACTTCAAAGTGAGAGAAATTATGTGACAATCCTGCTGAGTATACATGTAAGAGGAGAGTGTGCAGTATTTATTTTTTTAGCACATAAAAAAATGAACTCTGCTGATGTTTTCGAATATATCAGAATTAGTACAAATGAAGCACATTTTTTTGTAATTCTGAAGTGTGGTGGAAACAAATATTTGAATAGGGGAGGGAATGTGGCCTAACGGCTAGAGCGGTCGACCGCGAAGCTGGGGAATCAAGTTCGAGTCATCGCAGGGACGCTCAACATCCAGTGATTATGGACAAATCACTTAATCTCCCCGTGCCTAAACCAAAAAAACTAAAAAAGTGAATGTGTCCGTCCGTAATGCAATTGGTGCTCATGTAAAGCGCTCTGATACCTTTGGGTCAAGTTCACTCTATATAAAACAAAACAAAAAAATAGGATCAAAACACATGAATACACTAGATGATGGCAATCTACTCCACTCTAACCCAATCTACCTCACTCCACTATACCTCAATCCACTCCTCTGCGATCCAATCTACTCCACTACGCTCTAACCTACCCGATCCCACTCCACTCTATCCCACTTCACTCACTCTAACCCAATCAACTTCACCCCAATCTACTGCACTCCACTAAAACCTTCCCTTCTATGCTCCAATATACCCCAGTCTACCCCTTCCACTCCAATCCACCCCAATCTAGCCTGCTCCAATGTACCCCACTCCAACCTGCCTGACTACCCTCCAATGTACCCCACTCCAACCTACCCAGTCCAATTTACCCCACTCCATTCCAATTTACCCCACTCCACTCCAAACTCCACTGCAATCTATCCAATTCCTCTCCACTTTACCCTACTCCACTCCACCCTACTCCACTCCAATCTATCCCACTCCACCACAAGCTACCCACTCCAGTCTAACACAGTCTACCCGACTCCAATCTAGCACATTCTACCCCACTCCAATCTACCACAATCTACTGTACTTCACTCAAAATTACCACACTCCAATCCACCCAATCTACCCTACTCCAATCTACCCGACTCCAGTCTACCGCACTCCACTCTAATCTACTGCACTCCACTCTATCCAAATCCACCCCACTCCGCTTCACTCTAATCTACCCCACTCCAATCTACCATACTCCTCCAATCTACCCCACTCCATCCAACCCAACTGCAATCTACCCACCCCACTCTACCCCACTCCAATCCAATCTACCCCACTTCAATCTACCCCACTCCATTCCAATCTACCCTACTCAAATCCACTAAATCTACCCCACTCCACCCTAATCTACCCCACTACTCTACACTCCAATCTAACCCACTCCAATATTCCCCAATGTATCTCACTCCAGTCCAATCTCGACTCCACTCCAAACTATCCAACTCCACTCCACCCCACTCAAATCTACCCCACTCCACTCTACCTCACTCAAATCTACCCACTCAAATTCATCCAATTTACCCCACCGCTTTACCCCAATCTACCACACTCCATTTCACTCTACTCAATCTACCACATACCACCCAAATATTCCCCACTCCAGTTCAATCTAACTCACTGCAGCCCAGCCCAGCCCACCCCACCACATCTCACTCCAATCTACCCTACCCAACTGCACCCCAAACTACCCAACTCCAATATACTCCATCCAATCAGCCCCTCTCTAATCCACCCCAACCTACTCCACTACAATCAACCCCACCATAACCCAATCTATCCCACTCCAATCTACCCTATCCCATCCAATCTACCCCACACCAATCTATCCAACTCCACTCTAATGTACTCCACTACAATCTACCCCTCTCCAAACTACCCCACTCCTATCTATCTCACTCCAGTCTACCCCTCTCCACTCCTATCTACCCACTCCACTCCAATCTACCCCATTCAATTCCAATCTACCCCAATCCACTGCACTCCACTCTTCCCCAATCTACCCCATTTCCCTCCAATCTACCCCAATATATCCCACATCACTCTACCCCAATCTACACCACTCCGATCTACCCCACTCTACTCCAATCTACCTCACTCCACTCCAATCTATCCTACTCCAATCTACTCCACTTCACCCCAATATACCCCAATTCAATCTACCTGACTCCCCCACTCCAATCTACCCACTACAATCTACCCCAATCTACTCAACTACAATTTACTCCAATCCAATTTACCCCACTATACCCCAATCTACCCCGCTCCACCCCAATCTAGCCCACTCCAAACTACCCCAGTCTACCCCCACTCCACTCCATTCTACCCTACTATAATCCACCCAAACTACCCCACTCCAATCTACCCCACTCCACTTCAATCTACCCCATTCCACTCCAGTATACCCCACTCCATTTTAATCTACCCCAGTCAAACTCACCCTTCCCCAATCTACCCCAATGTATCCCACTCCACTCTACCCCAATCTACCCTACTCTAATCTACCCCAATTTACTCCACTTCAATCTACTCCACTCTACCCCAATTCAATCTACCCCACTCAATCTACCACGCTAATCTACCTAACTCCCCACGCCCGACTCCACTCTATCCCAATCTACCCTGATCTTCCCTACTCCTATCTACCCCACTCCAATCTAACCCACCCTAATCTACCCCATCTACTCCACTCCAATCTACCCCACTCCACCCCAATCTACTCCATTCTTATCTACCCCACTCTAATCTACCCCATCTACTCCCCTCCAATCAACCCCACTCCAATCTACCACGCTAATCTACCCAACTCCCCCACTCCACTCCAATCCACCCCATTCCATTCTACCCCCACTCCACGACAATCTATCCTACTCCAATCTACCCCAATATACCCCATTCCACTCTACCCCAGTCTACCCCACTCCAATCTACCCCCACCCCACTAACTTTTAGCCATGCTGAACAGCAGCCACACTGGTGTACATAATGGCTAAAACACATTGCCAAAACATAGGCAAGACCTATTGGCTTTGCCAGCCAAGTTCTCCAGGCACACAGAAATCAAAGTTGAGGTCGTGGTTTCAATAGTTCTTTTAATTATGTGTGGTCACAAACGTCCTTTAGCCAACACGTGTTTCGTCTCCGGCTGTTCTTGTTTACAGCAGACTTCATCAGGGCTTAACATTCCGAATCAGTCATTGTTCGTAAGAGAAGTCGGCGTGGCATGGTCTGTCAAATCTGATGTGTATTCTCTTACGGTCCCACTACAGACTATGGGACTTTGATAACCAATTGTGGATAGTTGATTTTATTCCTAATGTGAGATGCATAGTCTTTAGTCATCTCCAGTACCACCGTGTATGTTGGCGGTGAGTCAGTGTGTAGACGCCACGACTGATTCGGAATGTTAAGCCCTGATGAAGTCATGTTGGCTAAAGGGCGTTTGTGACCACACGTAATTAAAAGAACTATTGAAACCACAACCTCAACTTTGATTTCTGTGTGCCTGGAGAACTTTGTTGTTAATCTTTGGACCTCTCCAATCGAGGGAGAATGGATGGCTTTTCCTCCTCCGGAGCACCAGAGTGACTAATTTTGGACACTTAAGAGAAAAAGACTTTGATACTGTATTTTAATTTTGCGGCAGAGTGCGCCAATTGACCCAGCCATCGCACCTTTAATATCTTCTATTGGCTTTGACAATGCTTGTTGTAAATCTTACTGTTTGTTACCATTTACGAGAATTTGCTGCTTGAAATTCGTACAAATGATGTGTCTTATATTCTTTTTATGGGAAACGCAGCACTCTGTAAGCATGGGTTACAGCGTGCATTTAAATGTATTACCGCGTTCTGAGTTATATGTAGTCTTAGTCCTGAAGTATCTTAAACAAGTCTTAGCAAAGCCAATAGGTCTCGCCTATAAAAAGTGGTATGTCATGGCCAGCGTTTTTTTTGCTAATTTTTATCCCTACTGAACGGCAGCCATGCTGCTGTACAACCTGGCTAAAAAAACACATGCAAGAGTTACTGGCTTTGTCCATGCTTTTTAGGTCTAGACCTGAGCAAGCGCTGCTCTGGGGTTGATCTGTGGTAGTAGAGTACGGGGAGAAGCCACGCCCACTCCCCTGCCCACTTTTTCATTGGCTTGTGTCTTTGTCCTTTCTAAAGGCTGCCTTCCGATTGGTTTATAGGCTGTTAGTCTTTCCTTATGACGGCCATGTCGTCATTTGTATCCTTCCATGGCTACTGGCCCCTTTACTTCGAGTGTTGAACGGTATGTGTTATTTAGATTGTGAGCACTTTTTTCTTTAATGAGGTTCTCTTACTGCCCTGCATTCTCGCCCCCCACGCACTCCCGTTGTTCGTGCCTTCTCGCCTGCCCGCACTCCCGTTTGCAATGCAATAGGCCTCGCGTAAATGCGAGTCCTATTGCATTGCAAATGCTTGTTTCAACAGCAGTGTATAATTTCTAACCACACCATTCCACGTTACTTAACGATGTTTCATAGACTCTCTCTCGTTTTGCTCGCTATCTAGCACTTGCCGCAAAGGAGGACTGTGGCTGTGTGTGCTGGTCTGCTAGTGCTGGGGGGGGGAGGGAATGAACGGGGGTGCGCGTGTGGAACTCGGCAGGATCCTGGGGGGCGGTGCTCGCTTTTCGATCACTCCCAGTGGTGACCTCATGCACAAGTGCACATTTCTGTAGGACGAGTCCGAGACCTCCGAGTGTGCCAGGAGATTGCCCGTGGTCTCTGAGTGCCAAAGGTGACTGCACAGCGGAGACTGTCAAACTGAAAGATCAGATGTGACCCGCACACTGGGGCGCAGTCACTGCGCAGCCCTTTATACTTCGTAGGTATGTGAGGTAATGAACCTGAGGTAATGAGCGCGCGGGGCTGTGTAGCACCAGTTGAACAATGCTTCTTATAACGTTCGTAACCACAAAATGACATTCTTAGGTCTGGTCTAAAGACGTCTTTAGGTTTTTGACAACATCATGTAATAAAGGAAAATCATCCGGGAAAAATGTACATATGTTTACATAGAAGGGCTTATGGGCCTGCCGGCTTCATTAACTGTCATTCACATAATTCCTTCACCCACGGCAGCATACACCACGGGGCAGAAGGGTAGCCCTTTCAGCCATTGGCTCTGCTGAAGTGTAAGTGACGACATTTAGACCAATCACATTTGCACTTCAGCCAAAAAAGGAGTGTACTTCAGTGAGGTGACCACCCGTCAAATGCTTAAACAGACTGTCCGTAATTTCACACTAAAATCTGTTATCCGTAATTGGTGCCCTTTGGGGTCGTTTTCAGCGTAATTATTGGAACTGTAGTCAACAGAGGCAAGGCAGGTCTGATAATTAAAGGCTCACAGAGCGGAGCATGGCCATCTACTGATGTCGGCCTTTCTTTTCTGCTACTGGACGCTTGAGCAGAGCATCTTGTTTGATCCTCTGCACAAACGTCAGGAATCATTCATAAACCACACACGTCATGTCAACCACCACAATACTCGCTCAGAACCACGTGTCAAAAGGCACTTCCAGCTTTACACTTCACAGAGATTGCATCTCTAGCCTGTCATGTGCATTACCTCCCGTCCCTCCCTCGCCTTCCTTCAACACAAGTGAGGCCCCGCCTCCCTCTAGACCCACCCCCAGCCCATAAAAACTCTGCCCGCCCCCACCTGTTCTTTTTTGTCTCCCTAGGTGAGACTTACCTTTGGCTTTCTTCCTGTGGCGGTGCCGGGAATCTTCGGTTTGGTTCTCTCCGTCGGCGGTGCCCTCAGCAGCGTTCTCCCGGCATGCTGTGTCTCCACGGTCTCCTCATGGGCAAGGGGCGGAACACTTGCACAGGACGCCGCGACGGAGTCCGGCGGTCCTCCTGCGGCTGGGGCTGTGTTTCCGGGTTGCGGCTGCAAGGCGGCCTTTTCGGTGCACATCGATGGAGACCTTGTAGGCCGGGTTTTTAACCCGTTATTTGTTTCTTTTGGACCCTTTCTGCTGTTTTTGGTGGCGATTTTTCTTGACCGGCATGGTCGTATTTCTGCCTTGTCATGGGGCTGCTGGGGAGTGGTATCTCTGGTTTCTTGCAGTCCTGGGTCGCATGAGGTTGTTTCGGTGGGGACGGTCTGGTGTCCTCTTCTTCTTCGTCATCTACTGATGGGTCTCCGGTCCCCCCCTGGGGCGCCCTGGATGCCTGGGCTCAGTGGGGGGTGTAGTGTCTCTCATGTCTACGGATGGTGCAGGGCTTGATTGAGGCTGCTGTGTCCAGTGCTCTGCAGGCTCTGCCGGTGCCTTCTGGGCCGCCCTGTCCTGGTCCATTGGATTCTGTGGGCGACTGGTCCACTTCTGTTGTGGAGGGTTCTTCTCCCGCCTCTGGTGGTGCGTATGTCTCCGGGGAGGTGATGTGGGTCATTGTGGCTCCTGTGCGGGACAATTGGGTTTTCCTCATTTCCAGCTGGGCGAGGGCTGTGGGGCCCTTTTTCCTTGGTGCACTAAGCCCTCCCGGTTGGGCTTGCCCTTCGAGCCCAGAGTGGGAGTTGGTGCTGTGAGAGTGGCTTGCAATGGACGTACTGCGGGTTCCTCGCTTCCTCCGGTCACTGTGCTTGTTGGAGGGGGTCGACCCCTTTCCTAACATTGTACAGTTGGACTCTATCCTGGCCACGCTGATTGGCGAGTCGGCTGTCCTGCCTGAGGTTTGTACCCCGTCTGCTGCGACGGATAGGTAGGTGGTCTCTGTCCTTGGGAAGGCGTTTGCGGCTGCTGCCTTGGCGCTGGAGACTGGCCTGTTCTCTGCTTATTCTGCGCCCTCCATGGTGCTGGATTTCATGGATTTGGTGGTGGCTGTTCAGGGTGGCTCGGACTCCTCTGTCCCTCTGGCCGCCTTGGAGCCTATGCGTGCCTTGCCTTGTGATGGGCGTTCGGCTTCGTCTTGTGTGCCTTGGACTAGGGCCTCTCGGTCATCCACCGACGTGGGTGTCTCGTCCGTCTTTCCGGTGGGAGTGGTTTTGGCCCAGTTTTTCTCCCATGCACGCTGCCTCCACGCCTATGGGCTCTGCCCTGTAGGGTCCCTGCTACTGCTGTCTGGTTGTTCCCTGCCGGTGGGTGGCTGGCTCCGGTTTTTTTTCTTCTGGGGTGGCACTGGGACGTTTCGGATTACTGGTTCCTGCGCTGTGTTGCTCATGGTTCCGTGATCATCTTTTGGCAGGTTCCTCCGGATGCTGGGGTTCGATTGGCTCCTGTGCCTCTCTCCGGTCCGTGCAGAGTGGCTCTGCTGGATGGGGTGTCCTGTTTGCTTGCAGATCGGACCATCTGTTGGATTCCGGTCGCGTACGTCAGCGCCGGGGCCTATTCCTTTCTGTTCCCGGTGCTGACGGTGTCTGGCAGTTTTCGGCCTGTTCTGGGTCTCCGTTGGGTCGACTCCTGGGTTCGGGCTGTTCCCTTCCGTGTGTTGTCCCTTCCGGCGGTTCTTCATTGGGTTCGGCTGGGCGAGTTTTTTGCCTCCTTGGTTTTCGGGGTCGCCTCTCTCCGTGTCCCTGTCGCCGCCTCTTCTCAGTGTTTCTGAGGCTCGCAGTGGGGGGCACCCGTTTTCAATTTTGCGTTCTTCCCTTCGGCCTCTAGTCCTCTCCCATGGTCTTCACGGAGGTCCTGACCCCTCTCCTGGATCTACTTCGTACAGAGGGGGTATTCCTTCGTCATTCTTGGTCGACCTCTTGCTGCATGCAGCTGACGGGTCTCTTTTTCGGGGCAGCCTTGGTGGTTCTGCCGGGGCGCAGCTTTTTGGTGTACTGGGAGTTTCTTCTTTGTCCCCCTCTCGAGACATGATGTTCATCGGGGCTCGTTTCCGGTCTCTGGTCGGCCTGGTAACCTGTCCGTCCAGCGCCTGGTCTCTCTTAAGTCACTGGTTCTGGCCTTGATGTCCCTGGGGGCTCCCCCTACGGTGGAGTGGCTGTGGGTGCAGGGGCTTTTGGCTTCTGTGATGTTTCTGGTTCCCTGGGCTAGTTTTCACCTTCTTCTTCTGGCCAGCTGGATCCTGTGGTGTTGGTCTACGGGTTCTCGGAGTCTTTTGTCTCCGCTGCCTGTGCCTGTCCTGTTCCGAGTGGGGCTCTCCTAGTGGCTCTGCCGGCGTTTTCTTCTGGCCGAGATTTCCTTGGCTCCCCCGGCTCCGCTTGTTGTGTCTTGTGCTGCCAGCCGGTCCGGGTGAGGTGCTTGGCTGGGGTCGGAGCTGGTTCGGGGGGCTGGTCCCTGCTGGACTCCCGCAGGTCTTCGAACTTGCGGGAGGTGAGGGCAGTTTGGCTGGCCCTGGTTCACTTTCTGGTCTCTCTGCGGGGCCATTGGGTGTTGGTTTATTCTGGTGGCATAGTCCTGTGTCTACCGTCAGGGTTGGACCTGGCACCAGGTCCTTGTCTGCCAGCGACGTCTTCCTGTGGGCTCAGGTCTGGGTGCTGGGTCTGTCTGCTCTCTCCGTTCGGGGGGTGGCCGATGTGTGGGCGGCTCAGTTGGGCAGGGGCGTTCCGTCGTCGCGGGATTTCTCCGTCCTTTCCAGTTTGTTCGACCGATTGGTGGGTCGTTGGGGCCTCCCTGTGGGGATGGACCTGTTTGCGGACCCGGTCTGTGCCACGGTGGGCCTGTTTTGTTCTCTGGGCCGGTGTCCTGGGGCTCTGGGGGTCAACGGCCTGGCCTCTCCTTGGCCTCGGGGTCTTCTGTGTGCCTTCCCTCCCTTTCCGCTGCTCCGGGCCTCTCCTGACCGGGTTGTGTTGCAGCCGGGAGTGGGTCCTTCCGGTGGTTCCGTCCCCTTTGGTGTTTCCGGCCCTTCCGCTGTGCTCCGTGCAGGGGTTACGCCTGGCAGTTGTGCAGCAGGGCTTGGCTGTGTTGGGGGTTCCTGTCCATTTGGCGGTTGCTTTACGGGCTTCTCGTAGGTCCTCCGCTCTGCTGTCCTCTGCTGGGTATTGGCGGGCCTTTGCAGCCTGGTGTGCTGCTATGGAATGGATTCCTCAGTTGCTGACCTCTTTTTGGTGCTGCAGTTCCTTCGGGATGGGGCTCATCTGGGATTGTCGGTGGCTTCTCTGCGGGTGCAGTGGGCAGCTCTTCAGGCTTTTCGGGGCTCCTGGCGTGATTTGAGGGATGACGGGGGTCTGATGCCTCGTTTTTTTCAGGGTCTGTTGCATTTTTTTCCTTGCCCTGTCAGGTCCTTTCCTTTGTGGAATTTGCTGCTGGTGTTGGTTATCCTGTCCGGTCCTCCCTTTGAGCCCCTTGGGGGTCTCGAGTTGTGACTCTTGACTTTTGGGACCTGTTTTTTGGTGGCCGTCACCTCGGCGCACCGCTTGGGTGTGTTGGTGGCTTTGTCTTGTAGTTGTCCTTTCTGCAAGATCTTTTCGGATCGGGTGGTTTTGGTGCCGGTACCGTCCTTTGTCCCTGAGGTCTATTCGGTGTTTCATCTCAGTCAGGTGGTGTTTTTGCCTGAATTCTTTCCTGCTCCTTCCTCGGCTGAGGAGTCTCGTTTGCACTGTCTGGATGTGCGGCGTGCTTTCCTGTGGGACCTGCAGGTTGTGGAGTCCTTCTGGAAGGGGGGCACTTTGTTTGTTGACTTTGGTCCTGCTGCAGAGGGTGTTGAGCCTTCCCCTGCTATGCTGGGTCATTGGGTTCAGTCCCCGGTCTTGGTGGCTTCACAACTTCGGGGGGTGGCTCCTCCTGTGGGGGTTCAGGGGCCTTCTACTCGCGGTACGGCGGCTTCGGTTGCTGTTTTGCCGGGTACCTCTGTGGTGGTGGTCTGTAGGGCTGTGACCTGGTCTTATCCCTCTTCGTTTGTCCGTCGCTATCGGATTGCTAGTCTGGAACGTTTGGATACTGTTCTGGGCCACAGGGTCTTGTCCTCTATGTGGGACCAGGGATGTTGGTCTGCTGGGTTTGGGGCACGTTGTTAATTTTTGGTGTTCTTTATCACTCAGTTGTCCATCTCTGTTTTCTTCTGCTTGCTATGTCCTCACTTGTGTTGAAGGAAGGCGAGGGAGGGACAGGAGGTAATGCATCCATTACTATTGATAATGGCATTACTCCAAGTCCTACTCCCTCGCCTTCCTTCAAGGACCCTCCCTCCCGGTGCGGTACATCTGAGTGCTAGCTCAGCTTGTTTACGTACAGGTGGAGGTGGGGGGCGGGCAGAGTTTTTATGGGCTGGGTCTAGAGGGAGGCGGGGCTCACTTGTGTTGAAGGAAGGCGAGGGAGTAGGACTAGGAGTAATGCCATTATCAATAGTAATGGACGCATTACACAGACACCAGGAGGTTCATTTAAATTAATCTGACAGTTTTGAACCTTTGGGGAGGTCACTTAATTACCCGCTGCTGCCCCTTGCCGAGCACACAGAGCCATCATCGACTCAAAGACTCACAAACACTCATCACTTTGATAAAGCAGTCAGTTTTCAAGGAAATTTGTGTCCAAACTAAGCCACGATGTGTGTGGATGTTCAGGAATGTGGTGGCTTTTTGTCACTGCTGTTTCTAAGAGGTATAGTCGTTCTTTTTTCTGTAATGGTCTCTGCTTTTTTCTTTTAAACCCCGTTCCAGTACCTCACCCTAATTCACACTCCTTCATTTTACGTGGCAGAGCACGTATTTTATTTTTGGTGGGGGCAGTGAATAGGCTTAACAGTTTACGAGGGCACTGTAAGCACTTTTATAGAGGAATAGTAACCCCGTTGTTATTTACTTCATTATAACTCCATATATGAAGGTAGAAGGTACTTAATACACCAGCCTCAGCATGTCCAAACTTGAGTAGATGGACTAAGTTTAGAGCGGTTACTGTTTACCATGGTGACAGCTGGAACAAGTGGTGGCATTTCGAGCAGCCTGTCCTAAAATGGCCGGCCATCCTGGACATTCTCTGAAGAGGATACACAGTGTTCCGCTGGGATAACTGGTACTCCTTGATATTTTCATTTTTGCTTGCAGTTTTTGGAGCAGCTCTTGATGTGCAATCATGCCCATGATACATTTTCTACTCAAGTACGGTAGTCGCAGTCATGAAGTTTCAAAGGCTTTTAAGGGTGATAGGTGACTCTGTACAGATCGCTTGAACAGGTGCAAAATTATAGCTGAGAGAAAGGCTGTAAAATGCTGGAAAGAAAAGATGCAGATCAAACGATGTAGTGGTGGAAGTCCAGAAAAAGGTTGACATAAAATCATGAAAATGTATTAGTTCTCTAAAACAAACGGTCAAAATAGAAACGTTCAGCTAAAAAATAAAAAAAGTGTTTAATTTCAAGCAATGGACTTGTTACTTATGGAAGGAGACAAATGTTCAAATATTCTTTTAAGGGTCCTTTTTAGGTCGAGCATTCGAGACCTCTTGTATATATTTTAGTATATACTTATATGTGTATGTACTTTGTGGGCTCTGGAGATCAGCCCTAGGACTTGTCTGCTTCCGCTTAGGGACTTTTTTCTGTTCAACTGCCTCTATTTAACTGGTTGATAGAAAACGACCAGTAGAGGTCAGTAAAATACCAGAATTGCGTTCTGCTTGTTCAACTGCCTCTATTTAACTGTCTTGATAGAAATTGACCAGTAGAGGCCAGTAAAATACCAGAATTGCTTTCTGCTGAGGGACTTTCTTTTTAATTTTCCTGGCAACTGCCTCTATTTAACTTTCTTGATAGAAAACGACCAGCAGAGGTCAGTAAAATACCAGAATCACTTTACCATTCTCAAGATTCCAGTCCATAGAAACTGTCTTCCACGAGCGCCCGTAGACAATAATATTTTTTTCAAATCTTGTATTTTCAGTGATATGACCACCGAAGGCCCTGATTTTATATTAAAAACAGAGCTGTGGACTATACCATTTCCCGCTGACAGGCAATATTTCTCTCCATGTGTTCCCGTACCTGGCGTGTTACACAGTTTGGTGCTTACTTTCCCTCCATGTTAAAGAACAGTAGATGTTTCAGCACCCAGGCTAATGTGCTGCCTAGCTAAATACATATAAGGTCCCAAAGGCGAGACTGATTGCATTGCAAATGCTTGTTAGTCATGCTGTATAGCAGCACGGCTAAAAATTAGCAAAAAAAAGCGCTCACAGTATCATCATAGTTTTTTTTCAAACTTTTAGCAATGCCGCACAGCCGAGCTGCTGTACAACATGACTAAAAGACATTGGCAAAGCAAATAGCTCTCGCACAGGCGAGACCTATTGAATTTGCCAATGCTTGATTTTCACATGTACCTGCATTCAGTCATTTTCTTCCTGCAAAGAGACTCAGATACACATGTGCAATCCTTTGAAGATTTTAGATGCAGTGTTGCAAATGCAAATTCAGTTAACATATATGCTGTTCAGTTTGCTATTCTGTGCTTGCACTTCTGCTGGCTGGACTTTGCACTTTCTTTGTTTCATAAAGGTTACAGAGGTGATCCCTGTTCATGGGAGCAGCCAGACACATTAATCAATACTCCCTTCCTCCACTTTGTACTATATTGTGAATGTTAGTATAGGTGGGAAGTATGTTAACACAGTATTCTCTAGTATTGTTAAGGGTGGGGGCGTCCCTACTTCAGGAAATTTCAAACCAAAGATGCCAAGTGGTGCATTTCTGGCCTCTGTTTGTAAAGAATATGGCCTGAACATGCGGTAGATTTATGGCAAATTGAGCTGTGAAATATACCATTTGACTTAATTGGTTTAAGAAATTCCTCAGCTCGGGCTACACCCTTAATCTTACTAGGTTAGAACTCTTCCCATGTTTGCTCACTGCTATTGAGTAAATGGTTTAAAGTGGGTAGGAGAGTATTAATGTATGTGTCCGGCTGCTCCCATGCACAGGGAACAGGTCTGGAACCTTCAGCAAACACAGGAGAGGCAAAGTCCAACCAGTAGCTGTCCAAGCACAGAATATGTACATCCTCACAAGCAGCTGTGAAGGTATTTATAGAAATAGAACATTATAGATGTGCACTGTATTTGCATCTAAACTCTTCATAGGATCACACGTGTTTGTGTCTCCTCGAAGGAAGAAAAGTATTGAATGGATGAACATGTCAAGACATGATGAATGTAGGAACACGGCGGAGCCGCTAGCAAAGGTATTCTTGTTCAGGAAGGTCCTGTGATGTGAGAGGTTGCTATTTTCTTAATGTTAACACACAAACTAAAGGTCTTTGACAAGAGTGCACAAATTCTGCATATCAACATGTCCCTCACACTATTTCCTACAAAGTACTGCAAGGCCTACAATTAAATCGGTAACAGTAATGCCTATTATTTGGAGCAACTTGGATTCTCAGTTGGAGCTTCAGAAAATTAAGAATACACTTTAGTATATAGTTAGTAAAAACATAGGCTTCCCATTGCTGCCTGACCAGTATTTCATCGCCAATTATGCTGCTGCCTCTTTCTCATTTAGGAACAAGGGGGCATATGTACAAGGGGTTATCGCCACCAGAATGTCCCTTTTTTTGATATTCTGGTAGCGATGCCGCTTCGCCTTATTTACAAGGAGGCGTTAAGCCACTTAACGTGGCTTAACGCCGCCTTGTAAATAATGCCCCTATTTACGCAGCACTTGGCGTGAAAGGGACGGGCAATGGGTGTTGCAGTGGGCGTTCCACCGCAACACCCATTGCTTTTTGACGCTGCCCCCTATTTACAAGGCTGGTGTAAATATGGGGCAGCGCCAAAAATAAGACCAGGGAAAACCTGGTCTTAAACTGGTGCAACGAGGAGAAATGATTAATTAATTTCCTCGTTTTTGCTGTTTCTATGTGTGCTGCATTCTGAAGCACACATAGAAAGAGCAAATCACCATTAGTGATTGCTCATTTGCAGGAAGATGCCTTTCCTACACATAAACAATCATTAGATAATGACGAGTTGCAACTTCTATGTGCGCTGCATTCTGCAGCACACATATGTTACAAATCACCATTAGTGATTGTTTAGGTGCACATAATATCTGCACATGAACAATCATTCTCTGCAACACAGGCAACTGTGCACTATGGTGCAAGAGTGCCTGCGTTAGCGGTAGGCAGCTGAATTCAGCGCCAGTGCTAGAGGAATGCAGGGGTGCACCGTAATATTGTAAATACGGTGCATCCCTGCATTTTCAGAATGTCGGAGCACGGCGTTACCAATTGTGGCGTAACACAGTGCTCCGCCATTCTGTTGTGAATATGCCTCTTGGTGCCTTCTTTAAGCTGTTGCATGGTCATACTTGGAAGCACCACTGAGATGTTTTTCACTTTAATAATGTTCACCCATCTCTCTCCCTTCCTGACTCAAGGAGTGTGGCTTACAGACCTGGTCCACGTGGCAGCCCATGAAATCGGACATGCCTTGGGGCTCATGCACTCGCTAAACTCCAATGCCCTCATGCACATCAATGCCACATTGACGGGGAAGACGAGGATCTCGCAGGATGACCTTTGGGGGATCTACCGGCTCTATGGTAAGAAGGAAGGAGTAGACAACAAGATGTCTCAATAAGGCTAGACCTGGACTTTTGACCAAAGTGGCTACCTCTTGCCCTCTAAAAGTCAGTTCACTCCATATATCTTGCACAAACGTTCTTCAGAGACCTGTTAGCCACACAGAAATCATTTACTAATACCTGCTATTGGCACATCTTGGATTGTTGCGCGTGTATTGAATAGGAAATGTTGGCGTCCTTACCATGGCCACTGTTTTTGCTAATTCTATTTTGACAAGGAAGGGGAAGATTTCTATTTGTACATCAGTTTTTTTTCTTGCAGGAAGCCTGCAAAGACTTTCTGGGGAGTTCTTCAGTAGGATCTCCACTCTCATCAGCTGACACTCTTGACATATTTGAAACTTGGGATGCTCTTTATGCAAGAGAAAACTAGCAAAGGCCAAGGTAGCGCTGTACAGGGCTCCAATTACAGTGATCATCTGCAGAGTGGAGGGGAAAGGGCAGTGGCTACACTAGTCTGTAAAGAGAAGGGAGCATTTTAGAGTGTTGGAATGATGGGCTCTGTGAACAGGCAGATCTTTAGCTCTTTACTGAATTAGAGGAGGGTTGGGCATTTCTGATTTTATTGGAATATTGTTACAGTTCGGGGATGTTTAGATGTAGAAGTTTTGTTGCTTGTTTTTTTTTTCTTTCATATATTTCTTTATCTGACAAGGTCACGTCATAGATGGTCAGTTTGGTTGCCAGATAGGCAGGCGGGTGGATCATTGTGGCCCTGTAGATGATGCAGCTAGTCTTAAAGACGATGTGGGGCTTTCAAGTGGAGCTATTGGAGTTCAATTATGCCAGACGTAATAGCTGAATTTACTGAGGCCCTTAATGAAGCAGGCGACGGCATACAGAATGACTTTCCGCGGATAAGTATGTTACCTGGGAGGCCGTGGAGCAAAAAGTTGCCTCCATCCAGATGTGGGAGTATGTGGGCTTGGGTGGCTGTTATGAAATCTTACAGGGGTGGATTTGTTTCCTTTTTTTCAGCAGGAACAGCTGATACTATCCTATATTGGTCTGCTTGGCAGTCGGTTCCTTAAAGGAGAGTTCTATGTGAAGGGTAAATCACGGTGACTTACCGTTGGTTGATAGTGTAGGGTTGAAGCCATCCAGGTTCATGTTATTTGGATCGAGTATGGACTTATTGTTTTTTGTTCTTGGTAAATAGGATGAATTCAGTCTTGGTGGGTTTGAGTTTCAGGTGGGACTCTGGACATCCAGGACTGAAGTGGAGCCAGTGATTGAGTTGTCCATTCTCAAGAGCAGAGGAGATTGTCGTGGTGGTTGTTAGTGGTGTCTCGGTGAATGTTGATGTGGCTGTCAGTGAATATGGATCCAAGAGGCTCTAGAATGATGTGGTGTAGGTTTCTAAGAAGCTCCAAAAGGCTGGTACAGGATACAGTATTGTGGTACTCCAGAGGGGATGAGGAGCTTCTGGGATCTTGATGCCCCCATCAGGCTGAACTTATGTTGGTCAAGGTGAACCAGCCGATGACATTGCCAGTGAACCCCTTTATAGATGATCGACTGTGAATGAAGGTAGGATAGTTGATGATGTCAAAGGCCACTGAAGTTCAAATGTTTCTGCAGTTGGGGACCATCCTTGCCTATGGATCAGAAGGTTGTTATCTATTTCTTGTAGGATGACTATTTCAGAGCTGAAGCTTGATTGGTAGATGAAAAGAAAATTATTGTTAAGGTGTTGTTGGAGTTCAGTGTAAGGTGCCTTTCAATGATCTGACGATAAAGGGTAGATGAGCAATTGGCAAGGTCATTGTGTACGGGCTGGGTACCTTCAAACTGCAGAGATGTTTTGCCAGTCTCTTCTTTAACGCTTCTTTAAAAATGCTTTGTGGGAGTGAGGCATTGATGACTGCGAGCACCAATGAGAGACCTTCTCCTGTGAGGGCTTTCATGGGAGATGTACATAGCCTTCATCACATGTGGCTCTGATGGAGGTAAGGATGGTGGTAAGGTCTGAGGGAGAAGAGGTTGAAAGATGACTATGGCGGAATGTTGGACAGTATGGCAGGAGAGCTGTACTCCTGGTGCATGTGGATTTTCTTTATTCTTTTGCTGAAGAAGAGGTTGAAGGCATTGCACCAAGTTTTAATGCAGTGCGTGGTCGTTTTAAAAAGCATTCTGCTTTTGTTGGATGTCTCATTGATGGTGCAGGTGTAGTATTTGTCTTGTACTAACAAGATGAGTTTCCTGCATGTTAAGCAGAGGGGTTTTTAGTAAAAGAAGTTCATCGGATATCTGCTTTCCTTTCAACAGTCCAGTTGGTGGCAATTAAAGTTATAGATGTGACATTGATAGGCAGAGTGGGCTGGGAAACTCCTAATGGATATCGTTGATAAGCGAATGGGACAAAGGATTACCTTATGCCAGACCCTATCACTATTCTGAGTTTTCAGAGGCACTGCCTTCTTGAAAGTCACTTGACTACCCTAATGGCAAACCTTATTTATTTTCCCTGTAAAATAAACTAGTTTGTATGCCAAAAGGCTTAAATCAAGTCAAGGTCCAGGAGTGCTGAATCTGCAACAAATTTTTAGGATGACCATTGGCAATTTATATTATTTCGATTAAATTAATTGGATGTAAATTTGTAGTACTTGGATATCCTGAATATCTAGCATGGACCTAGCCCTTTAAGACATATATTCAGTACACTGTAGTTATTCACTGCGCTTATGTCCAGTCCTCTCTAGTCCTTATAAAGGCCTTCTTTTGTTGTATTTCAGGGTGCTTGGACAGGCTCTTCATATGTCCCTCTTGGGCACGGAAAGGGTTCTGTGACACGCGGAGGATGCTGATGAAAAAGCACTGCCCGTACAGTTGTGATTTTTGTTCCGGTAATGTATTGCTCTTTAAAGCATGTGGCGTACCACAAAATATCTTCATTTACACCCCCAACCATTTCTGCAATTGGAGATTGCATCCACAGTGTCTCACTTGGGGTTTCCAAAGATTGATTTGATATTTTCTTGGTGAATAGGCGCACTAATTTAGTAAGATAGCCCGATGGACTGAGTAGAAATCGCAGAGACCTGCATGCAGTTGTAAGGTGCCTTCTTTTCATCCTTCTGAAGAAAATAATTTGCAGTGATGGGGAATTAATTTTGATCATTAACCTGGGTAGTTACTAACACCTATTCCCAAAGCCATTTTCAATCTTAAAAGTACTTTTAGAACTAAAAATGGTTGGTTGTAAGTCTGAAAGGTCACAGTGGATTAATGCTATGTGGGTATAAATACCATGCAATGAGGTGATGGAACGGTCAAGGTGTGGTTTGCCTTGTGAGCTTGTGATTAGCCACCAATACCTCATTTTATGAGCATTCGAAAACTTGTTTCCAACCCTTTCCCACCATGGAATGGCCCAGAGTTCATACTCGACGAGGTCTGGAGTAACTTTCTTTACTGAGTGGGATGGGGAGTGGAACATCCCCAAATGTTGTTTGGCTGGGTGGGGACAGGAGATGCAGTTTCTCCACGTAAAAAATATTTTCCATAGAGAAACAAGCATTGGCAAGCCAAATAGTCTGGCGTTGGGAAACCTGCAATTGTTTTTATAGTTTTTCTTGTAAATGTTTGCAATAGGTGTTAAAAGTTTAAAATAGTACAATAAAGGGACTAGCTAAAGGTGGTGTGCACATGTTGGCAAAAACAAAACAACTACAAATGAACTATTGCAAAACTATATAAAAAAGCACATGAAATGTAAACAAATAAAAACATAGATTAGCATGCCAGCCCTGGCACTAAAGTGGCTACATGTTAGGCCGTTGTGCCCAAGGGAAATTCCGTCATTCCCAGTTAAAGGCAGAGGATGAAGTGGAATGAACATTGCCCATACTTTATTCTGTGCTGGAAGGAAGCAAAATGTGAATGATATTTGAACAGAACAATGGATGAAGAGGGCTTGCTAAAAACCAGCATGCATGTGTTTTTATTATGATTAAAAAACAACATGAAGTTACCTAGATAAAGCTGTCTTCTAAGCCAGTCCAAAACCAAAAAGAAGTGCAATTTTCCAGCAGCGCAAGCTCTCTACTGTCCGGAATTTTACAGTGTGTACAATTTAGTAATTTGCAAATAGCAGTAAACAAAATAGAAGTCCTATGACAAGGTATGGCGGGGGCACTTTCCTGACATACTACTGAGAAGTTTTATGAATTTTACAAAAAATAAAAGTCAAATGTAGGTTCAAAATGGAATGTTAATTTCTGAACGCACTTATGCTGTGTTGTTCGGTGCATAGGCCCTAATAATTTAAAATAAAATAACCCCAATATATCCATTAGGTAAATCGTTTGACTGATGGCCAAATGAGGTAACAGATATTCCTCAGCCTCGCAGCAGACCTTCTTGGGCTCCCCGGAAACCAGTCTCTGATTTTCCTAGATTGCCCAAAAAGATTAATGAATCAAAGTGGCAAATCTTTAAGAACGCCCCATCCAAGGAAGGCACTTTGATACTCTCTGGCTAACCTAAGTTTTTTTTCATTGTTTTTTTGCCCAGAATTCCCCTTTCCCACCATTGCTCCAACAGCCCATCCGCCCAGGACGAAACCCAAGGTGGTGCCGGAGGGCCGGAAGGTCACCATGCGGTGCGGCAAAAAGATCATTCACAAGAAGGGCAAAGTCTAGTAAGTGTCGCTCTTCTACAGCCACGTGGTAAGCAAGATGGGTGTCCAATTGGCCATGTCGGACTAGTAGATTGTTAAACTTTGGAAACCTGGCAGTATTGTCCATTTGATCGCCTGTGACCAAGGTAATGAAGTTAGAACACAACAAGATGATGGACGGAGTGCTGAAACTTTTCAACCACTCACCCCCAGTCAATAGATCTGGGTTTAATCCATCGTGTCTTTTGCTCACTATGCTACCCCAGTTTGGACCCAGCCATATGCAAATCAGTTTTGACCCTGCTCCTCAACTGAACAGTCCAGTCCAAACTGCCAGGCCAGGTCCTCCTTGAACCGGAAACAAGCATCCTGGGACCCGTTTTGGGTTTATCACCCCTCATCAGCCAGGCTAGCTTGAATCCTGTGGCACAGCAAGCAAGGGATCCACGTCTGGGCATACCCATGGGCACTTAGGGTGATATGCCGAGACATGGGTACCATGCTCGCTACGCCACCAGATTCAAGGTAGCCTGGCTAATGAGAGGTGATACTCCGAAACTGGACCCAGGACGCTTGTTTCTGGTCCAGGGAGGACCTGGTCTGGTTGTTCAGGCTGGACTGTTGCCATGGGGAACAGGGTCAAGACTGCTTTGCATATGGCTGAGGCTAAACTGGAAAGGCATGGCGTGCAAAAAAAACTATGGAATTGACCCAGATCAGTGACTAGGGGTGAATGTTTGTTCAGCATTCCGTCCATCATCTGTTCTTTTTGCAAGGTAATGAAGTAACACAGGAGTCAGAGGGCAAAAAGTGTTTTTTAGGCAGTTTTAAGATTGTCAAACAGCCGGGATGGGGGGGGGGGGGGGCACGTGCCCACTTAGGTGCTGCTTCCACTAGTGAGTTACCCTACAGTAATTTTGGCAGAGCCCGTGTCCTCGCAACATTCCAGTGCCAATATTCAGTGATGGTTATTGACTGTTAAAGGTGGGCATTGTAAGAAGCATCACCATTGGCCGGACTGTGGTCAAACTTGCAAATACTTGAGATTTACATGTTAAAGGTTTTCCCACCCTTGAAAGTCAATTTCTGAACGATATGGCATCTATACATAGCATAAGTGCTTAAAGGACAAGTTACTGACCTTGGGCAATGGCTTATCTGGTAGAGACATTATCTAGTGCAGATTCCTTAACTATAAATTCTCTCCAGGCGCCAGACTGGATCCTGCAATTTGTTTAGTAGCAGTACCTCTGTGCATCAGCAGTGGGCGTCGTGCGATTCCATAGCGACGTAGTCCATGCATGCGATGTCACAGGGGTCCCTATAAGACGCCCTCCGACGCACTGACATAATTTTCTTCTGTGAGTACTTTCTGCACCAAAATGTGGAGCCACTATAGAAACTGGCTGTGGAAAAAGTGTGCCAAAAAATATAGAAATATTTTTGTAACTAATAATTACGAAGTCTTAACTACCAAGATGGTAATACTCAGAAAAAGATTTGTTTGGTAATGCAAAACCAAATCACAAAGCATACAGAATGAGAACACTGACAACTTGTGAGTTAAACCAGGGTCCATGAAGATGTTTAATTGTGATACTATAGTCGTTAGTGGAGCTGGGAGGATGGGTGGGTGTTTAAGGAATTTGCGGCTAGATCATGTCTCTACGAGATAAGGTGATACTGAAGGTAAGTAACTTGTCCATCTGATAGAGATTGAAAAATTTCCTAGCTATCGTAACGGAAAGTTTCAATTCTATTAAGGACTCGGAGGCGAGGATTATGCCTTACTTTCTTCACTTTATTCAATTATTCTATTGAATTAAATTGAATTGAATTGAATTAATTATGCTATTGAATAAAGTGAAGAAAGTAAGGCATAATCCTCGCCTCCAGTCCTGACATAGAAATCTAGCCGCAGATTCCTTTTTATGAAAACATACAAATACATATATAAGATATGTGTATAAAGGACTGCTATACAAATATACACATACATATTAGACATGTATATCTAAACAGAACGATAATCTAGAGAGAGGCCACCACCATGCTGATGGTTATAAAGAACAAGTAGTATGAAGTTGAATAATCAGCAATATAGCACCAAAATAAATGGTAAAGGCTTTTACTTGGCCAAGAGGTCAAGGTAAAGAAAAAGCCAATATTAGGAATCTCAGAAAGAGATATCCATTCTGTTTACTTAATGATAAGGTATATCAGACAGAGCATAAGCTGACTGAGGAATGGACGAAAGACTAAAATATTCAATGAGTGGAGATGGCAGGGATCAAATCCGGCCCTGATACATGCAAAGCATGCCCTCCACCGTTCACTAAATGTAAGTTCAGAAAATTGAACCAAGGAATGAAAAGCTAAGCAACTGAAAAGATGCATGCTAAACAAGAGCCACAATGGTTCATTATAGGAAACAATGTCGTACAGAAAGCAGGAGACACACCCAAACTACAGGAAGTATAAGGGCAGCACCCTTACATCCCTTAGTATACCCAGGCAAATTGGGAAGGCAATGCAGTGTCTTCTAAAAAGAAGTGCAACGAATAATAGAAGGAGACTCTCTGTGAAAGAACCCCCCCCAATCAAAAAAAATATATATATATATATATATTTTTTTTTTATATATATATGTATGTAATATATATAGCATAGATAACAAAAGGAACAGAGGTTTCCAAGGATAATGATCTGCAGGAAACAATCAATCCAACACAATAACGAAGTCCAAGCAGATGGACCATAAATTTCTAGATCTAGTGGTAATTAACAATAGAATGCAGCCAATAAGGATGAAACCATTATGTGACATAGGAAACTGTCGGAGAATAACAACAGAGACGTTGATGTCACATGTACGCAAAAGCCCCAACAAAAAGAGGTGTACATGGCATGAAGGGTCTTTGGCCGCAGGCCCGAAACAAAGATCGCTAAGGTGCTGGCATGAAAGAGGCATCACCAGGATAGTGACACCAGTATCAGTAGCAGAGTAGACTGGTGTAGCAGACTGCCTCAGGTAAAGAATCCAGTAAGATTAGCAGGACAGAAGAAGAATCCTTTTATTCCATCTCGCCTTTTCTTTTTTTAATATTTCTTTTTCTTTATTTATTTGTTTTCTTTTTTTTTTTTGTGGAAAAAAACACTTTTGTTAAGTCACAAAAGGGAATGTAAACATATGCACCATAGAAAGCTTTGAAAGTGCTGCATGCTGATGAATAGCAAGAAAATTGCTAAATAAAAGCAGAGCGCTATTTAGAAAGAATGTCGTAGATAAATTGTGAGCAAGGGCAGCAACATGGACTGCAGAGGAGAGTAACCTGTTCCACTGTCCCGGTGGAAGCCAAAACCAGTAGGCAACGGAAGGCGGGGAAAGGATACTTCCTGCATAGAATAAGGAAGGAGAAGAGATTCATTGTTAGTGGAATCTCATGCAGCAAGCTACATAGAAACTCCCTTAAAGGTGATAAGTAAAAGCTCCCTATAAGGGATACCAAAAGGTATAGAAGGATGCTCCTAAGCATACTGAAAAATGCCCTGAAGGAGCAGGTAACATAGGTAATGTCCCTTACCAGAAAAAGATCTCTCGAGCATGGAGCCCATCATCAGAGAAACAGAAAAAACCTATACAATAAACGTTGAATCCACGCATGGTTAAAATAATAAGAATACCTGCAGAAAGCAGGAACACCGCACTCTGTTGTCACCATCAGTGGAATTAACCCCATAGACACTGTCATAAAATGGTCAAAATGTATATGAAATAAAGACTAATTTCCCTCCTTGTACAACTAAATAGTGGAAAAAGGTAAAGGCAGATGGAAGAAAAAAACCAGAACTATGATTCTGTACCACCTCAGCAGTTGCGGAAACGCCGCAGAGCTGAATCCCCCTGTGCGCTGAATAGATGAGTGGCCATCAAACTGCATGTCTGACAATGTTTGTTGAACTGCCTCTGAGAACCCAGAAGTGCGCAACCAAGCTCGCTGACAGAGCGCCACAGAAGAGGCCCTATCTCTAGCAATAGAATTAGTGGTATCCACACCACAACGAATCATACGTTTTGCCGCCTGTCACCCATCACAGAGCAAGGGAGTAAGAGCAGCTTGGCCTACTCTGGAAGGGATGGTAGAAAGCTTGCCAAAGAATCCCACAATGCATGGGTAAAACGGGCAAGGACACAAGAAGTATTAATGGACCTTAGAGCTGAACTTTTGAAGGCGAAAATATGTCTGCCATTAGTATCCAGTATTTTAGCCTCCCTGTCTGGAGGGGCAGGCGGAACAGAATCAATATTTTAGGCAGCAATAGCGGCCTGAACCTCAAGGCTATGATGAGTAGGATGCTTTATAAGACAGGCCGGGTCTTCAGGGGCCGGATGATGTCTATCAGGAATAGCACATTCTACAGGTGGACTTGCAATGGGTCTAGCGCAGGCCCCCAACAAAATGTCAAATAGAGCTTTGCTATAAGCACTGACTCATCTCCAGATTGACCCTGGTGCAGAATGTCAATTAATGGGTCCACAGTTAAAGCCACAGAAGGAGGTGGCATCTCTAAAACTTCACCAACTCGTTTGAGCATCTCTGCTAACGAGGAGCTTGCCTCTGAAGCCAATCCAGGGGGGAACAGAAGGTCCAAGGATGGAGAAGACTCCAAACCACTTGTATCACCCAACATAAAAACTCAACCAGAATCTACTGGGGGCGGGTCTGAGTGGGGAGCATGTATAACCACTCAAAGATCTTCACATGGCCCAAGATCAACGCCTGAACCAGCCAACTCTATTGGCGTCAAGAGGCACCGTCATTAGCGTTGGAGAGGGAAAGTGGTGAGGCGTCGCGTTGCGCCATCATCCGTGTCGGTCGATCAGGTGCAGGTGCCCAAAGTGGTAGCCTAGGAGGGCTGTGCACTATCAGCGTCAACATCAACGTTGGGTGTTCGGAGCCAGGCACCAAAGGTGGTAACCTCGAAGGGTTGTTCACCGGCGTAGATAGAGATGTGGCATTTGACAGCCATACTGACGCGAAGGGTGAACCTGTGGGCATCGTCCTAGTCTCGGCCTCCTGTATCTCCTTGGGGCCCAAGGGCACTCCAGAGGGAGGTGCAGACCCAAGAACATTATGAAGGGAAAAATAATATTCTCTGATCTGGGACAGAGTTACCCCAGCCCCAGGATATGTGGAAAGGCGCAGGGTAGACTCTCTTCCCAACTCTGCAGGCTAAGAGGGGGAACGACGCAGCTTTGACCGCTTGCGACATGACTTACCATGGGAGGTGGACGGAGAAAGACGCCCATGCGAACAGCCCCTGGAGCGGCCCCGCGGGCGGTCCCTGGAGTGTGAAGGAGGTTGATTGGATGTCTTGGAGGATTGTGTCATCTGCGCCGCAAGAAGCTTCATCCTCCGCTCCTTGAGTGCCTTTGGCCGAAGTAGGTGTCAGGAGTCACACGCCGTAGAATCATGGTGCTCTCCCAGGCACCACATACAAATCGAATGGGGGTCCGTGGCCGACATCTGCCAACTACAAGACCCACAAGCCTTAAAACCCAAGGGCATGAAAAAAGGCACACTGTTTCTTTCGACAAAAAAACGCTGAAGTTGGCCAAAAAACAGCCAATGGTAACTGCTTCTCCAGATCCGACTTGAAGCATGGAAAAGAAGAAACTGACATCAGTGCATTGGAGGGCATCTTATATGGACTCCAGTGATGTTGCATGTGTGGACGAAGTCGCTACGGAGTCGTGCAGAGGTACTGCTGCTGGAAACATTTCTGGCGCCTGGAGAGAATTCAAAGTCAAGGAGCAAGATGCCTCTATCAAATTATATAGGTGTTTTGACATACACTGTGATACACAGCTGCAGGTAATGGAATGCATGCATCTCATTTTTTCCCTAGTACCCAGGAATTGTGTTATATGTATAAGAAAAGATCATGGGTGGGCATTTACACAAGATAAAAGGTCATGAAGTTGGGGTCAACAGACCACAAAAGGTTAAAGTATCATTACTGGTCATTTATTCAATCTCAAATAACAAAGCAAAGATGTCCAATGCACACCAAGCTGGAAGAGTGGAGTGGTGCCCTTCAAGGCCTCCACCATCATTAGCTGACCCTGGTTTCTGATCTTCTAGGTAGTCTCCCAGCGCCATGTTGTGATTCTCAAATATAATGCATGTTATCACTTGGCAGCAGGATTCTGAGCTATAATGCAGATAGATTATGTGAGATAATTATTGATTTTCGAGGGTTTGTAAATAAAGGTTAGTGCAGGTGCATTGCCTCCAGTAACCAACATCTACCTCAGAAGAAACAGGCCAGTTTGTAGGCAGTCAGGCGATTTCCTGAGAAGCCGAGATCTCCAAAAGGCTATGGGGCATATTTACAAGGGTTTATCGGCACAGGAACCTCACTTTTTGTGACAATCCTTGGCGATAAACCCTTGCCTTATTTACAAGGCAGCATTAAGCCACTTAACGTGGCTTAATGCCACCTTGTGAATAAGGCCCCCATTCATGGAGCACTTAGAGTGAAAGGGGCAGGCAATGGGTGTTGTGGTGGGCGTTCTGCCGCAACACCCATTGCTTTTTGACGCTGCCCCCTATTTACAAGGGTGGCGTAAATATGGACAGTGGCAAAATTAAAACCAAACAAAACCTGGCCTTAACATGGCAAAACGAGGAGCAATGATTAATCTCTCCTCGTTTTTGCTGTTTCTATGTGTGCTGCATTGTGTAGCACACGTAGAAACAGCAAATCGCCATGAATGATTGTTTATGTGCGTGAAGGTGCCCTTCCTGCATGTAAACAATCATTAAAAAAATGACGATTTGTAACTTCTATGTGTGCTGCTGCAGCACACATAGGAGTTACAAATCACTATTAGTGATCCCTTCCTGCACATAAACAATTATTCCCTCAATGCAGGCACACTTGCACTATGGTGCAAGGGTGCCTGCGTTGGGGCTAGGCAGCTGAATTTAGCACCAGCACTATGGAAAGCGCAGGGGTGCACCATGTAATTGTAAATATGGCGCATCCCTGCGTTTTCAGAATGGCGGAGCGCGCCGTTAGCAATTTTGGCTTAACGCAGCGCTACGGCGTTCTATTGTAAATATACTCCTAAGATGGCTAGAGAAGCTACATGCTGGGCACTGCCTGGGATGTGGCTAACGTTGCACCACTTCCACTAGCATTTGAGTGACATGCTTTCTAAGGAACTATCCTTTTCTTCATGCTTGCTAGTTCACTCCTGGTCCTCACTAGTTGTAGCTGATCTTTAGGAAGACATAAGCAAAATGTCTGCATGTCCATGCCTGATGCTACCTCTTCTGTCCTTGCAGCTGGTTCAAAGACAAGGAACTTCTGGAATATTCCTACCCGGGCTACTTAACCCTAAATGAAGACCACCTCAGTATCATCGCCAATGCAATTAATGAAGGGCTGTACACGTGCATCGTGAAAAAGAAGAACCATGTCCTTACTACGTATTCGTGGCGGATACGACTTCAGACGTAACCCAGGAGGACCTGTACTTTTCCTCTTTTCTGTGATGCTTCAAGAACATTTAGGAGACATTTCGCTGGAGTTGGCCTCTGTCCTGTCCAGTGTAGCAGCCGAACATGAAAGACCCCTCTGGTGAGGGCATGGTGATCAGGGCCTTGCCACAGCTCAGGACTGTGTCAGGGGTGCAGCAGCAAGAGCCTAAGGTGCCAAGCAAGGTGTCTCTTGGATAATGGGCCCAACAACATACCAGGCAGTGACTAAATATCACCTATGCTTATTCGCTTATCAGAGTCCAAGTGACATTATAGTTGAGGATAATGTAACTGCATGTCAATGTGGTTGGCTTTGTGGAGGAGTCTCCTTCAGCTCCCCAGTGACCCCTTTGCAAAATTCATGTTGCCGCATGCCCCTGGTTTTAGACTGACATTCCGGTGCATTTTAGTTACTAGGAGTCCACCATCATCACTTGCTGGTGGCATCTATAATGGATGAGGACTTCCCAGATCGATGGTGTTGCTACAGGAGAGCTTTTTTGTCATTCTACTGATAGTTAAAATACCCACCCTGTATGTATTGCCCATCAAATAAGAAGGTATCACGAAGGGCTTAGATAGCAAATGTTACTGTTAACCAATTGTATCATTTTATTGACCATAGTCAGATATATTGCTGAGTCTGCACTGTAGTAATTCAAGTGTGTAATGTGCACGTTAAACACAGATCTTTAGAGTGGATGCTCAACCTCATGAGGAATCACACCAGCTGGTTTAATTTGTTTCTTTCCCTTCCCTCGATTCACTCTTCCCTCTCTAGATTCCTTAAAATCTCCTGGATAGAATAATTCTTAATCAGTATGTGTTGTCCGCCAGTTACTGCTAAGCACATCTGTTGGTTGCAGAAGTCAATCCTAGCATCTTTCCCAGATTGTGTTTTGTCATAGATGTTACATCTGTAGGGAGATATTCGCAACAGAATTTTGCCTCAATCATATTTCATAGATATTTTCCTGTGGTTCCTTGGTTCATATTTAAGGAGGACAACACAGTGATTTTCATTTCTCAGTTTCTCACGATATGCCCAAATGTTGATTTACCCAGTTGAATTTGAAGGAGCAGTATTTAGGAACTGATGTATGGCCTTTCATAGTCAAAGTGTCACTTGTCATAAATATTGGTTGATTTTCACTCTGTTTGGAATCCTGGTCTGCCAGTTTGTCCTTGAAGCCTCATCTTTTTAGTTGGGCAGTGATTTGATCGAAGCTCATACTTCTGGCTGTTGTAGCGTCATCAGCAATTTTGAGGTACCTGTTAAATCAAATGCAAAGCTCTAGTTCTGTTATCCTCAGTATGTATCTTATTTACAAAAACACTTGAGTGTGGAGTAGTACTCTTACGTTCTCAGATGCCTTTCATGAAATGGACCCAAAGCACCTAAATGGGAATAAAGGGGGCAAGTCAGGGAATATTCATATACAAGATGGACTGTGCTCTCGCTGCACTTTTACTAATAGGGAGTTGCACATTTCGGGCTGATTCCCAAAGTCATGTAAGCGTATACAAAAGAGTACTCCTCAATGGGTTTGTGAGTTGGCCCCCATCTAGCCCAGTTAGACATGAAATTGCTTTCTCGCTTCTACATGACATTCTTGCTCCACGCGTCCTCTTGGAATTAGTTTTCCCCTTAGCCTGTGTGCGGGATTGTGACTCTTCCCAACACCTGGAAGATTTACTACATTGGTCTATCACATGGATTGGGCGGTTTGTCCAATTTCACTATAGTGCTGTTAGCAGGTAGAGCATACAGTGGGTGTTTTTTCCCATTCCATTGGACCCCAGGCCACACGCCCCTACAGTCAGCATGGTGAAGAGGCTGCCAACAAGCTCATCCTGCATTGTTTGTAGGCACATAAATAATGTAGCGTGATAACAGACTGCTGCGGACTATGCCTGTGGTTAAAGGCTGTCAACCTGAGTTATAGCAAAGAGCATTTAACAGCCAGGATGAAGGCCTATAAGTTTATTAGAATCTTCCACATACTGAAGTTAGAATTTTCTAAATGAAACAGAAAGAAACAAAGATAAACATAGCAATGCTGGGTTGGAAATTATGTACCAACCATTATTTGTCCTCGGCCACGTCATGTCCTAGCTCCCAACAATCCAATGTTCTACTTAAACAATATTATCCAATGGAGGGGGCACTCCCAGGTGGTTATTGACCAGAGAGGTCAGAAGCCCAGAGGCGAAGCAGAAAGCCCTACTCCACTCTGACAGTAAGTACTTGGAAGTGCACTCCCTCTTGGATAATATTGCGGTTGTAAACCAGAACCCTAAAATTTGGAGTAAAACTCACAAGTTTGATAGGTTGCATGTTTTCCATGATACAATTTAGGTGGAAGCTTAAAAGAAGCATACATATGACATATTTTGGTGTTAAGGCTCTGCCACTTTTCTCCTACTGAAATGCATTACAGTGGATGCCTCGTTCTGAGGGTCACAAAATAAAGCATATAGAAAGGGTGATAACAGAATTTGGTCACAATATAAAACATTTATTGGTGGTGCCATGCTAATTTTAGGAATTGTGATGCGTTCTAAGGCAATTTCACCCAATGGCAAATGCCTGGGATTTTAGGAAACATCTTTGAGAGAAAACAGCTTTCTCTTATGATTTAACATGAAATAACGGTTAGTGTACCAGAAGCACAAATGAAGGCACGTTTTCTATAAATTCCCAACTATCTTCCTCGTATATGTGAGAAAAAAGTCTCAGATGAGTAGTACAACGTGCTTCCAGCAGCAGTCTCTCTGCGGATTCCCCAGTATTCTACTGTAGCATCACCACGGAGATTCTAATGAACAACTTCACTGCTAACATTCTGTATTCGTGACAGACACGAGACTCTCCTGAACACCTTGTTACTGAAACAGGAGATACTGAATTTAAAGCCTTTTGTATGTAGCAGGCTGCAGTAAATGACCGATGAGGGGTCTAATGAAGCTATACAACCAGCTGTTTGTGAGGGGAAGGATGGGTTTGAGTAATTTATGGCACAATATATTTTTAAAGGACTAAAAATAGAGAGCGAGCCCTACCTAAGTTCAGCATTCCCTTGCCACATTTGCTTCCTCAGACAATCCATCTTCTCTGTCCATAAATACCTCCTTAAATTTAAAATGGTGGGGGGAGTGGCCTGGCAGGGCATGGAGTAAGAAGCAAGGAAGGAGAGCTCCACTCCTAGCCTTTGCAAAAACACAAGTGAAAAGGTGCCGAGACTCAATGCACCCAGGGGGAAAGGCGACATTTTAGGAGAAGCCCCTAAAAATAGCTGACATAAGGAAGCACAATCCCACCCACAGAAAAACTCACCCATGAGCGACGGATTTCTTCTCTTTCTTGCATGTGCACTTCACATATTTCCGTACAGGTTACTTGTTTGTGTCCCTACCACTTCTTGGCCTAATCAGAGACAATGTCAGACATCTCCATCTCAGATTGCGCACTCATAGAGATGACATGGGGAGAGAGATAATGTTCTAAGGATGGGAAGAAATGGAAGAAGATAGAAACAAACACGTTTAGGGGCCAAATTCTCAAGAAGGAAATGGCTTAGCAGACTGAGGAGTGTTTTTTTTAAAGCCAACAACCAGCAAAGATCTCACCAGACACGGTCTGGGTCCTTTCAAAGCCAACAAAGCGTGGGGTGCAATGGGGATGGCAGTGGAGAGAGCGAGGAAAAGGAGACTCCTTGCGAATAACAGACGTGAAATAAAAGAGGTAGAAGCAGAATTTTTTTTTTAAATCCATGCAAAAAATGAAAAGACAATTGCCCATTGTTAGAGGTCAATTGGGGTCACAAAGGAAAAGTAGGGCAGAGACCACCTTATTATATAATGGCCAGAAGTTCTAAAAAGAGGATTATAAGGTAGGGACACTGCCGTCTAGGAATATCAGTGGCTGTTGAGGAAGACATAGGGACTAGGGCAATCTGGGAGCAGGATAAACAAGAGGCATTCTGGGGTCTTTTTGTGGTCCTAACCCTCCAAGCCAAAAAGACGTCCTGGCATATTTCAACAATTGCAATTGGGCAACCAACAGAGGAAATAAAAAAATCATTGGAGGGTCCCATCGATAGCACTGAAAATTAATGTTCACTGAAAAATGTATATAAAAAAGGCAGCTGGCTCAGACGGAATCACCCTAGCTTTCTATAAGATGTTTTGCCACAAGTGAGTAAACAGACGCCTGATCTATGTAACATCTTTATGCCTTCAAATGGGGTCAGACCCCAGCCTCCCCCCCACCACCATGCTAGAAGCAGATATAACCTTGGTCATCAAACTAAGGAAACAAATGGATAACTGTGCTACATGTAGCCTTGTTAAACAACAATGCTAAGTTATTCTGGACAATCGTAGTTTAGAGACTTGAGGATTTGCTGCTGGGTCTAATTTACGCGGACTAGGTGGGTTTCATTAAAAATAGACAAGGAAGCTATAATATCAGACGGCTGGCCTGCCTGGTAAAGAAGGGCCAAAGGAGGAAGGAACCTCCTGGTGATCCAGGCTTTGCTAGATGCAAAGAGAGCCATCCATTAGGTGAGCTGGGCTTACCTAGAGGTCCAAGATAAAATTGGGCTAGGAGAAAATTGAAAGCTGGATCCTGGCCAGCTAGAAAGCACCTAAGGCAGCCATGAAGATTAACAAAATAAATACTGGCATATCTCCATCCACATGGGGACGAAGGAGGAATGCCTGCTTTCCCAACTACTTTCTGTTTGTGATTGAGCTGTTGGCCTTAAAAATCAGTGCTCAAAACTACCATTCGCAACCAAGTCCTGCCTTCTCACACAAGATGTGTTGCTCACTTTGACCAACCTAGAGACTTCACTCCCTGTGGTCCTAAAGAAACTCGAGGAGTTTGAAGAGTTTCAGACTTCAAGGCCAACATGCAAAAATCAGTCAATCAGTGCTATAGAATGAAGAAGAAAAGCTGCAGTCGGTGACACCTCTTAGATCGGAAACCCACTCAATCCAATAAACTTGCTTGCAAATACCAGAATGGTGGAGACGAGCTAACGGATTCAATCTGATTAAATAAATTCAAGTGGATCTTCGCAGCTGGAGCCTTTAGTATATTTCCTGGCTGAGATGAATAAATGTGCTTAAAAATAATATTCTTCCCGGGTCTGTCTTTGTTACAATCCCTGCTAATAAATATCCCGATAGCAGATATTCAAGTGCTTCAAGAGTGGGCTTCCAGGAAATCCGAAAAAAATTGTTATTCATGGACAAGGCTTTAATTTAGCAGGGTGTTCCTTATGGGATCTGGCACAGTTATAGAATCACTTCGTCTCAAAACACTTATCTGGCCTACCCAGAAAAATACACTCGGATAGTGTGGGGCTAATTAGCAGTTAAAGGAGACATGACAATGTTTTCTTTGCCCTACACTCTATTCACCAAGTCCTAAACATCACCCAAGTCTACATTTCAGAGATGTAAAGAAGGAGAGTGCACAGCACTTGCACACATGTTCCACCGTGTTAAATCAGTTCCTCCAGAACTGCAAGTTACAATACCGAGTAACAGAAAAAGAACAGCTCCTGATACCGCCAGATTAAGCGTTGGACTCTTTATTTAACCAACATTGCTGCAGCTACTAGAGAGCTCACAAAATTGAGAAATTAGTGCAAAACAAGTAGGGTCAAAAAGCCTCATCTCAAATATATACTAAACATTGCAGTCGAGTGCAATTAGACGCCGAAGGGAATATCTGGAAAAGTAGGAGGGGGTGTGAAAAGAGAGATAGGAATGAGACACTGTTTGGTCAGACGTCTCCAGGACATATAAAAATATTCTATTACACAAACACTTTAAATTAGTTTACCAATGGCACCAGACCCTCAGTCGACTGTATTGCATCCCCCACATAAAATCTGATTGGTTCCAGAGGTGCAGCGAGCACAAAGGCACCTTCAAGCACTCACATACAAACTTTCTGGAAATAAATATTTACCACATTAAAAAAGTAGTGGGGCACCCCATACCGTTAGAACCATCTGTGGCTATTCTGGGGTGGAGACCTGATACTACCGGAAAAATGATGTTCAAGAAATGGATATTAATCCCTCACATAATAAGGCAGTACCACAATTAGTGGATTTATATTGGAAGAAGAGCGAAGCCCCACACATAGCACAATGGTTTGTCGAAATCTGGCATGTATTAACAAGAAGAAAATTACAAGCACATTAATCAAACAAAATAATTCTGCAAGTATTCCCCCTCCCCTGTAATTTACTATACTAGAATGACAGAAGCTTCAAATCGCTGAAACTTAAGGCCTTGCAATTGAGTAAAATAATTTGCCTATAAGTGGTGTAAACTGGGGATTAAGCGAATTATTACAATCAGCTCTGGGGAGATAGTCAAGAAATCATTGCGAATAGAAGTAGCTTGGCCATTCAGGCATATGCGAGGACCCATAACTGACTTTCTGCACTTACCAACAACTATAATGGTAACTATGGTTTGAAGTAGGGGTAAGGGGTTTAGTCGGGTTTTAAAAAATATAAGGCGATAAGATCTAAATAAGCGCTATGAAACATTTACTTAACCATTGTTGTAAGTACATTTGAAATGTATTATTGTATGGTAATGAGAATTAAAAAGAATTAGGTCAAAAAATAAAATAGTAACATATTGGTAAACTTAGAAGGTTTTTTTTGTTTTCCATTAAATTGCATGAAATGATATGTTTAAATGTGCACGAAGGTATTTCCAAGACAGATCTCATATTTAAAATTAAATGAGTAGTTGCTCTATGGGTAGTGACACTCTCCTCACTGTCTGGGCATTTCATTTTCCTTTTTTTTTTTTTTACTTCTACCATTTCACTTCATCAGTTGTTGCATCTCCCTGCACAAATGTGCACTTGTCTCAAAATTAATTTTATTGAGAGTTAAATACAAGAAAATGGTAAAACACTTATAAAAATGTATATTTATGGTTTATAAAAATAGGTCTCAATATACCTTATGAACGACAACTTTCAAATGTAATAATTTACAAATATTTTAAAATACGTGACATGGTAAGTAAGAAAGAACAAGGAAGCAAGCAGTTAAAGCTGTAGCGGACTACAAAAGTTTCACAGACCGGTAACATTTTAAATTAAGTTACTTACCTTTGGTATAGCTCTTCCTGGTAGATACTCTATTTAACGGTAGATTCCTCACCTGTTGAATATTCCACCAGACGTCAGACTCTATCCGGAAACTTTTAAGTAGCACCTCAGCGCGCCTGTAGATGGCGTTGTGCAGCTCTACACCAATATCATTTCGCTCCGAAAGTGACATTTGCTTTCCAGGCTATCCTCGCCTCCAGAGGCAGAGCCCAAGACAAACTGGCTTTGACCAAGGTGCAGATCTCTGTACTTAGGACCGTTTTAGATGGAAAAGACTCCAGTTCACAGAATGTGAAGGATGGGTGGGTTGGTGTGGAATCTCACGTTAAATAGAGTATCTACCAGAAAAAGCGTTACCGAAGGTAAGTCACTTGTTCTTCTGAGAGATACTTCTAACCGAATATTCATCACCTTTTGAATGGATACCAAAGCAGTACGTCCCAGGTGGTGGGCCTGTGCACTGGCTCAAACTAAAAAGTCCTGTAGGAGTGGGTGGGCAAATGCACATCTCGACGGTCCTGGATGTCCAGACAGTAGTGCTCCATGAATGTAAGGAGTAACACCTAGTTAGAAGCCTGGCAAGCATCCAGAACAGGCACGCCGCATGCCAACACAGTGTTAACTTACAAGGAACAAAGGCCCCTAAACAAAGAAATATATTTTAATACTCGGGGAACGCAATCATGCCCAGGATATTTGATTAAATCAATCATATAAAATTGTATTTTTATTGATACCATTAAAAAACAGTTGTAGGGAAAAACCACCATCCAGGGCACAAAAACTGCTAATTGTACAAAGTCACTCAGGCATAAATAAATGTGGGACACATATCCCTTAATGTTACAGTCACAATTGTAAACATTTGAACACTTCTGCACCCACAATCAATAGTACATAGTTCAAATCAGGTCAGAGTGTTCTTTGTCGACAACGTTTCAATCCACCTAAAGATATAGGACCATGTAATGCATGCCTGTGAGTAATAAAGGAAACCTATAAGAGCAGGGAAGGAGAAAAAATGAAAAGAAATCAAAAGGAAAAATTGAGTCTACAAGCAGGCGCTAAGTGTGTTCGGATGGTGACATAACCATGCACAATCAGTCAGTAGGGGGCATGTACCATACTAGTCAAGGGTGAGTGATAGGGATTGCATAATGTGAGTTATAGAGGGCACGTGCAATTCCAAGTGTATGGACGATTAAGAGCAACTGCAGGGCCAGCGTGTTGATAATCATGCAAGGCACTGTGCAAGTACACGTAATTATAGGCACTTACCATGGGGAGGCGAGTATAGAATCTCAGTGAAGAACCTGGTGCTCATAAGGAGCCACAAATATCCTGGGCATGATTGTTCTCCCTGAGTATTAACATATATTGCTTTGTTTAGGGTCCTTAGTTCCTTATAAATTACAGTTACCCACGGTCCGTATTAATTCATGTGTTCCCTTGTGCATACCAAACATGTGATGTGCAACCAACTGGTTGCAAGGGATTCTGTTGAATTCCTCCCAATAAGCTTGAGTGGGCTTTTTCCCCGTACTCCTGGGGTCATTATTTTGTTCTTCCTTTTCCTCTTACTGTTTCTCTACCCACACTTCAGCTATAATATTGTTCCTCCTGGAACAGGACCGGGAATATGTCTGATCACACACCATTGCACACCGACGTCTAGATAAAAAAAATCATGAAAGGTCCGTCCCCCTTTTCCGACTCTTTGGAAGTAGCCCAACCAGCAACTTCTAGTCTCACTGAGAAACTTGAGAAATGTCAAAAGAAATATGTCAAGTTACAACTTATGACTCGCTTGTTGATAGAGTACTTGAATGCAGATACAATTCCCTGGGGTTTGTAGGTCAAGAATGTCCCAGAGGTGTTCACTGAGGACAAAAAATATAAACAAGGGTTCAGTTACATTGCAACTACTTGTTCACGGCACTGGATGGTGCTCGGTATTGATGCAGCTATTGAGCACTCCAGAAGGTTTTTAGAGAAGATTTCTGATTTGGAGAAACAGATCAGTGAATCTAACTTAATAACTGACGCCAAAGGATTGCATGAGAAAACCAAAGCTGAGTTCACTAGACTTGAACAAGATAAAAAACACAAAGTATGGAAAGATATACGTAACTACATGATTGAGAGAAAGTATCCATACTTGAATGAGGATTTCTGTACTTTTAGGAATTACTTGAACCCCAGTTTTGCGCAACCCTAGGGACGTTTCAATAAACAAAACAAAAAAATGGTCACATTTATTGAAAGCTCCGAAGAATCCTCAGATAATTCTGACCCAGGTGAAGGCACTAGTTCTTCCACTGTCACTTTCAACGCCAATGTTTTGGGGGGAGAGGCCATTCAGGGCCTCCTACAAGAGGCAGAGGGAGGGGGGGGAGGGTCAGAAGCCAACAATGGTTCAGTACAACCGGTGGGAGACAAACACGCCAGAAACATTGCCACTGGAGGCAACAGTGAGTATAGACACCAACCCCAATACTGTTCTTGAGGTCACTGGGAATCAGTCGGACACTATGCAGATCATACCCATTTCTAATCCCATCACTCTCGAGGCAACTGAGAATTTGTTAGATACTATGCAAATTATACCCATTTTCAACCTTTCTAAACACTGTCTATCTCATGCAGAAACATTACTTTTGAACAAAGGTTTATCCTTTGTTCCCACGGTGTGACACCATTTTTTGGAAAAACAAACAGACGTCTTCCAATTTTTCCACAAAATCTGACTTTTTTCGCAGACCACTCATATGTCGCTACAAACGCAAATACTGATTTTCGCCCACCCCTTACCTCAATGCCACCCAAGGTTCATACTTTTGAGAGACTTGTACTCAAGGATATCTCTAATAATGAGCACATAAAAACCTTCACTCCTAACAATATCTCCCTGCTAGAGAAACATGCTGTCACCAATTTCAAACTCAAAACTCTGTAGTCATCAAGCCAGCAGATAAGGGTGGAGGTAGTGTTGTAAGACATTGACAAATACAAAACCGAAATTACCTGCCAAATTTCTAACAGAAACCATTACGTGAGACTGGGTGGTGACCCCACAAAAGATTTACAGACCCAGATTGCGACCATTACTAGCAGATGCTGCTTGATGCAGGTTTCATTAATGAGAATGACCATTTGTTTCTTAACATCAGAACCCCTCGAACACCCGTGATATACCCACTACTGAAAGTGCATAAGCATCAGATTTCTCCAACTGGTAGACCAATAGTCTTAGGGTGCAGGTCTATACTGGAACCCCTTGGGAAATACATTAATTTCTTTATTAAGGATTTTGTACCTGATCCAGCGCAACTCCAATATTTTATCAGGGATCAATACTCAATAACATCATACTACAATGGCCCATACACATTCACCCAGAATCCCTGATGCGCTGGGGTCAATTTATATGTACAATCAATTCTTTTCTTTTCCTAGTTTAATTATGGCATCACAACTAACTCTTAACATCAACTTTCCTTCCACTTGGTCGATGAACCAATTAGTTGAATAGTTGATGGCAATGATTAACTTCTAACTTACCAACCATTTTAATTAAATGATCACAGACTCTCGGTGAAGTTAATAATGAATTTTATCTCAAATAATTAAGGATTATGCTCAACTGCATTTGGTTACAAAATACAAACACTGAATCTCACGAAAGGAGAAATTTTACATATGCAAAGTACATGAAATGCAGACTCATTCCGAACAACAATGACTTTATGCAATGGAGTGGATAGAGTAAGAGACAAAAGTTTCAGCAAAAATATATGGGAAACATCATATACCTTGCGGAGGGGATAGATGAAGAGACAATAGTTTCATCTAAAAATACATATCATTGACGGAGTGGATAGGTGGAGAGACAAAAGTTTCAGAGACAAAATACATCCATAAGTTAAATTTTGAGAACAAGTTTGACTAAATACAAACCTATTGGTCTGTAGGAAAACAAACCCCTTGGCCTAGGGGATGATGGGGGGTTCCCTGAAATAGGGTCAGGAAACAAAGGATAAGAAGAAAACAGGATCGGTACAGGTCAGGAACAGCTAGGCCTCTCTGCAAACCGACGGACAGCGACGCATCTCCCCTCTTTCACTCCTGCCGGCCTAAGCTTAAACCACACCCCTAAAGGCACCCCAATTATACCCTTAAACTAACATGTCCATCCCACAATTGTTGCAAACATTACTAAATCTCGTAAAGGGATTGGTGGGCTTGGGAGGTGGCGTTGTCACACCACTGTGACTTCACCTTTATTTCAACTACTTCTTTGTTCACCAGTTGTTCCCAAGGTATGGGAACGACTTGTAAGCTTGTTCTCACTTTATTACACGTGATACAAAATTTAACAAATTTCATTCACTCTTTAACATTATCCGCAGTCTGTGTCTCCGGTCCCACGCCTGGGCACTTGTTTTGGCAGTTGTTCGACACTCTGGCCTTCACCCTTCTCATGTCATCTGCGGTGTACTGCGCGTCTGTCTTGCTTCTGACAGAGCGAACTTACTCCTCGTGCTTTCCCCCTCCCACTTTAGCCAAGTTTAGGAAGATGGCTGCTTCATCTAGCACACTAAAGTAAATGAAAATGAACATATATTAATTATATGATAATGAAACCTTCACTATTTACCACCCACCTTGCACTATTCCCCTTTAATGTTACCTAGCATAAGCTTTGTGCAAAAGCGGCATTATTTATTAGTTCAAAACAGCATGCAACATGCAAATTACTGCAGCATATGCGGCCTATTTATCCAACGCTTCTCGTTTTTCTCAAATCACAATGTTATTACAATATTATTTTGTTTACGTGTTAGTTCAGACATGCGCAAAGCAATTTCCCTTGTGTTCGTGTTGAGTGTACATTAGCTTTTCAACAACTACTTACTGTTAGTACATATTATGGGGGTATCGATTCGAGCAAGTTTCATTTTTGCGAAACCCTGCTCCATCATACCTACTACTCAATGCAATGTTAGAGACAGCATGGACTTCATCAATCAAATTGAACCCAGGGCATTTGACCCAAAAAATTGCCTCCTTTGCACTATGGACATTGAATCTTTATACACCACCATTCCTCAAACTGATAGGATCGAGGTGATTAGGTAAACCCTAGAGAAATGGACTCACCCACATCAGGTGCCGACAGAGTTCATTTTAGAACTATTGCATCTCACATTAGAAAATATTTTTTTGCAGTTCAATGGCGAATTTTATCGGCAGATCAAGGGGACATCTATGGGTGCGGATTACGCTCCCAATTTTGCCATTCTATTCATGGATAATCTAGAAACTGAAACCGTTCTCTGACACCAACCACTTCTACAGTCACATAATCATAAAAAAAGATTTAAAAAAATATTTATTTATTGTTAGTTGACATTGTACAGAACTTCTACATAGCATCGAGTATCAAGATTCATGTGATGTGAACAAGTATACGCACATAGTACTTGCAGCTCAGCCTGAAATAATGGTCCAGACCAATTGCAGTCCCATTACAAACGCAGTATCCCCCCAAGCTAACATTTGACATATTGGCGTTTACAATGACATGTATTTATGAGCTGAAGGCCAATCGACACAAGGCTGGTGAGGACGTAGACCAAGTAGTTGCATCCTAGGCGTCCTGCGGGTGCTCCGCCGTTGTGGGGGAGGCAGAGTTTCTACAATGAAGATAGGTGGTAAAGGGTGTCCAGATATCTCTAGGACGGGACCTCAGCGGCATAAGTTCCAAAAATTTGGATAATTGTTCGTGACAGTAGGAGACAACTTTGAAACCATGCTGGTTGTGTGGGCCTGCTGCCTGCCCCAAGGTATTGCAACCCTGCGCCTGGCCAGTAAGAGCGACGAATCTGTGGGAGCTGTGCGGTACATCCTTCACGTACCCAAGAAGACCAATCAACAGAGTGGTGGAGATTAACGTGTCAGCGATATCATGCACTATGTTAAAGATCTCAGTCCAGAAGGTTGCAACCCTGGGGCAATACCATGCAAGATGTATGAAATCAGCCTGTGGTGTGTGACATCGTAGACAGTGAGGGTCAGAGGCCAGCCCCATTTGCAAGAGCTGTGTAGACGTTCGATATAAACGATGTATGAATTTAAAATGTATTAGGCGGAGGCAATAATTCGGGGATAGCATTTAAAGTTGGCTGCAGCAGAAGGTCCACTGGGTATAAGTCAGAAGGTTGTCCAGGTCAGAGTTCCAGGCTTCACAGGCCCTTGGAACCAGTATCGGGAAGGCCTGCTGCATGTGGGTGTGAAGGTGGGTTATCAGCTTGCGCTGTGTTGAGGTGGTATATACATATTCCAACGCGGTAAGTGTTGGCGGGGGTGCAGAGAAGGACCCATGGAGTGCGCGGCAGGTGGTTTGTTGCTGAAAGTATATGAAAGTTTCGAGCAGCGCAGGGGCAGACAGGGCTGTTGCCCCCAGTGGAGGGAGGAAGTGGTCATATGGATAAAGATCTCCGAAGGTGTGTATACCCATTGTGCCTGCGCACCTAATAGCTCCCTTATCTTGCAGCAGTGGGAGTAGGGGAATATTGGCTACAGGGACAGAAGGGGCGTGTAATGTCAGGATACTGGCACATCTCCTGAGCCCAGCCCATGCCCAGCACACATTCTGTGTAGTGTCAATCTCAGCCCTGGATAGTTTATAGGGAAGGAACAGAGCTGTCGTGAGCAGCCAAGGGGACACCTTATCAAACTCTATTGCTACATGCGGTTGGAATGGTGTGGGGTGTATCTAGTAGTGTAGGTATTGGGCTTGCGCGCACAAGGCATTTAGATGCATAGCTGGAGCTCCCATGCCACATTGTGACTGTGGTAATCTAAGCAACTCTTAAGAAGGTTGTGGATGCCAGCTAGCCCATATCAGCAAGATCAGATTGGATCGTAGGCGTTTAAAAAAAAACCTTGATAAGCTGTATTGGAATGTTTACGAATAAGTAGATACATTTGGGAAGTACGACCATTTTGGCCAGGGTGATGCGGCCGGCTACAGACAATGGAAGCCTAGACCACACCAGGACTCTATCTTCCAGCCAGTCCACAGTGCGTCCGTAATTAGCTTGGCATAGTTCCCCGAAATCTGCTAAGCCAGATGTCCAAATATTTATTCGGGCCAGTGGCCCATTTCAGAGGGTATTCAGTAGGAAATGGTAGTGTGGCATCTGTCAGTGGGAAAAGGACCGATTTGGCCCATTTCACTTGAATGCCAGAATAGCCTCCAAACCGCAAAACCTCTTGTGTTATTGGGGCCAAGTTGGTCAGGGGGTCCCGTACATAAAGGGTAATGTCATCTGCGTATAATGATATTACTAAACCTCTAGATGTGAAGCCTAAACCTCTGTCTGCGTGGTGTTGGCGGAGTCGTGCAGCGAGGGGCTCCATGGAAACAGCAAATAATAGGGGTGAGAGTGGGCACCCCTGCCTCATGCTGTGTGTGATGGGAAATGGTTCGGAAATAAGGCCGTTAAGCTGCACGCGAGCAGTAGGAAGTGTGTATAGGAGGTGGATTAGTGCAATAAAGCGGGTGCTGAGGCCCAATCGTCGTAACAATGAGAAGAGACATGCGCATTCCAGCGAGTCGAACGGTTTTGTTGCGTCCATTAGCGCAGCAGTGGCAGTTATATGCGGATGTAAATGATGCATCACTGCGAATAAGGTCCGGCGGTTATGGGATGTCAACCTCCCCGGTATAAACCCAGACTGGTCAGGCCGCACCATCAATGGCAATAACCGATTCGCCATTACCTTTGTGAAGATCTTGATATCGATGTTTATGAGTGAGAGAGGGCAATAGGAGTCGCATTGGTAAGCTGGCTTATCAGGTTTGAGTAATGTGACTAAGACAGCTTCCCTCAGGGACAGGGGGGAGCGACCCTACATCCATGGAATCCTGGTACATGTCCAGGAGTCGGGGGGCCAAGAGCGGAGAGTATTCTTTATAGAAGGCTGTTGTTAACCCGTCGAGGCCTGGGCCTTGTCACCGGGTAGACTAGCGATAATCTGAGTTATTTCCTCCAAAAGTCAAAAAATTCCCATTAGGCATTAGACAGCCAGACCAGTTGTATGGTGTCTAAGTACATTGTGAGCTCCACAGAGATCGCTATGGGGATAGCAGAGTATAGGAGAGTGTAGACGGAAGGTATAATGTGCAGGAGGTCAGAGGGGGAGGTGCGGAGCCGACCCTCTGTGTCCTGGAGCTCCGATACATAGACTGAGGAATGTGGCCTCCAGATCAACCTGGGTGGTCCCCCTCCCCATATTGCCAAGCCAGAGTCTCTTTGCCACGGTAGTTCGTTTTGCGTATAGCTTCTTCCTGGTATTCAGTCATTTTGTCTCGAATGCTTGCTAGTGTAATAGGGTCATTTGAGTGGAATAGGTCCGTCTCCAGGGCTCTGATGTCGGTTTCTAGTCTAGTGAGTGACCCACGAATGGTCTTGAGGATACCATTTTTGGGCAATACAGACTCCCCTTATAACTACCTTAAAGGCTTCCCAATAGCATAGAAGGAGAGCTTACAGAACCCGTATTTTTCTCAAAGTATTCCACAATGGCCTCCTAGATCTCCTCTCTGAAAGCCGCATCTTATAATGTGCCCGGAGGGAGACGCCAGGCAAATGTGCGCGTCATAGTTTGGGGAAGCAGCAGGACGAGCTTCACCGGGGCATGATCGGAGAGGGTATGTGGCAGGTGAGTAACTGATGTGGTCACTATTGCGATTCTTTGGAGGTCAGCCAGAAATCAATTCTGGACCATGCATTGTGTTGTGAGGAGAGGCAAGTACCCTCGCGCACATCGCGCTGTGTGAGCCGCCAAACGTCTATCAGGTGATTATCAGAGATCAATGTATGTAGGGTTTTAGCCGCCTGGGGGTGAGGGCACGGGGAGCTACCGGATCTGTCCCACAAGTCCTCCATGGGTACATTGAAGTCCCCCACCCATAGTATCGTCCGGGGGCCAATTATGGCGATTCAGTGCCAGACCTTCATGAAGAAATCGAAGTCATCAATGTTAGACCCATAAATTGCGGGCAATGTTACGGGGGGCCTGTAGAGTGTGCCTGCTAATATTACATATCGTTCATCTTGGTCACTGAAACAATGGGATGTCTGCCATGGAAGTCCCTTTTTAACAGGATTGTGACCCCCTCTGTCGTAGTTAGAGTATGTTGAGGAGTATATTGCTCCCCACCTAAGAAGGCCAGGAGCGGGAGCTTTCGCCAGATAGGTCTCCTGTAAGAAGCATATGTCAATCCTGTGTCTGGTGAGATAAGCGTGTACCAGTCGAGCCGTCCGACCATTATTCAGCCTGCGCACATTCCATGTCAGACAGGACATGCTGGTCATCTTATCTGGAAGTAGCTAGGGGATAACAGGAGGAGTTTATGGTTGAATGCCCAGTAATGGGACCGTCAGCCTCGCAAGTGCCCTGTACGGGAGAGCGATGTGCAGCAAATGACATTGCATGACTTTATGCCAACTATTTTTCAGAAACCGTAACAGTTCCACCACCCTTCTTTCCCAAACTCCAAATAACCAAACCTCACCCACCCTCCACCCACACCAACCCTCCCAAGCAGGTTGTGTAAACCCACCCCATGAACACAACAAATGGGAATTATCCCTCGGGCCGTGGCGACACCAGGTGAACAACCCACCCTAACGGCTAGCTGGCCGAGCAATTGCACCTCTGGGGTGTACCATGCAACATGAGAGCATGCTAATATGTGTAGCAGAGCAAAGAGTAACAGCAGCGTCAATTACATCTATACAAACAATACTGGCAATGATATATGCATTATCAACGGGGCACTTCCGACCCTCTCACCACCCGCCATTAAGACGACTGTATAGAATGTAAAAAGTAAGCAACAATCATTGTCACTGAGCTGCGCCCCAGCTGAGGAATGGGGTGAGGCCAGGTCTTAGCTATCCGTTTCATGAACTTCAAAACCTGCTTAGCGTCCATAAAATAATGCACCTTGCACTCATGGGAGATCCTGAGCTTTGCTGGGTATAGGAGGGCATATTGCACGCCTGCCTGTTGCAGTACTTTTTTTGTCAGTAGAAAATCCTGGCGGGCCGCCTGCACCGCCAAGGTGAATTCATGGAAAAGATACATTGATGAAATTTTTTACCCTTCAATACAGTAAAGAGAGTATCCCCTTTTGGATCTCGTGATCATTCCACATGAAGGTCAACTGTGCGTGTCCTTGTATCATAAACCTTCTGAAAGGGACAAACTACTTGCTTACTCTAGTCACCATCCCAGAGCCTTACGTGACTTCCTCCCATTCCCACAATTTTTGAGAATCAGAAGAAATTGTTCTTTCAAACAAGACTTTTTCAGAGAAGCTGCAGTAAGTCCGTTTTTATATTGCAGAAGCTTTTGGGGAGGGGCCATCCTCGCACATTGGTCACAATGAAGAGAGCATGGTACTGCCTAAGGGAGTCCCTCCTTACTCCCCGCACCACAAATGAGATGGATAAACTGGTATGTGTCCCCACCTTTCCCACTACCTCCAATCAGTTGAGAAAAGAAAATCATACTACGCCTCTGGCAGGTGCTTAGTTAATGCAAGGGAATTATCCGTTGAACACCCTATTTTTGCGTACCGTAAGAACAAGAGCATTAAACACATCTGGTTAGAGTAAGCCTCCCTCCCGTCAGAACCAACTGTACATTGAATGATCTGTGGGGGCACGCCCCCCCCCCCCCCAACTGGCTATGATAAATGTGGTAATTGCAGTGTATGCGAGTTTTGAAGTGAATCTAATGAGTTCATTTATAAGAACGTGAGAACTGCATTGACACATTTTTCCAACTGTAACACTGCGAATGTGATTTACAGTATCACCTGTCCATGTAATTTAATCTATATTGCTCAGGTGACACAAAAGATCAGAGTGAGGATATGCCAGCATAGGAGGTGACTTCAATGCAAGGTCATCAAAGCACACCTGGTTGAACACTTCACAGCACTCAACCACGCCGAGAATGATCTGCGTTGGCAAGTGATATCAGTTGTGAAAATACCTGAACGTAGTGACGATGTCTTATCTATACTTAACAAAGAAGAGCTCAAGTGGATTCTATGACCAGACAGTTTCCATACAGGACTGAACAGATTAGAGAATTGGACATCTCTAAAATGAACTTTTTAACCTGGTACTATGATATGTGCTTGTGTCAGACCACCTCTTGTCTCACTTCTCGTTGCTGAATTCATTGGATCTTAAATTAATTTTTTTAATTACTGTATTTCCATTAGTTTCTTCAGTTCGTTTTTGTGCGCCGTGTGTGTTGATTAAGTATTAATTTTCTTCTTTTTTGATCACTACTGTTTACCCTTGATTACTACTGTAAGACCCTTGCCTGGGACTTATTATCCAAGTCAACTATGAGTGCGACAACATACCATGGGCTCTATGGGAATTTTGTGTTTGTTGACTCCAACATACATTCTATTATGTACTAATATTCTCTATTTTAGCCGATCTTTTGATCTGGCAATGGACACTAATTGCCATTTGAATCAATTCCCTACATATCTGTAATTTGGGTTATTGGTTTACACTATATTCCTTGGAACTGCTTGCTAACTCAATTCTAAACGCAATATACATTGCCTTCATGTATCCACGTAATCACTGTAATTTAGAAGTAGGGCAATTTGCAATCACAGATCACCTAAGTTGGCTTTGTTCCCATTTTGAAATGCATTGTTTGGCATCCGATACTTGGTATCATTTGTAATTGGTGTTGCAATACGTGGCCTTTGCTCACATTTTCTGTGATTATTCATCTTGGTAACTCTATTCCTTTTTCCTTCCAATATGGCCACTGGGTTAGCTCACAATTAGGGACGTGGGTTAGTCCCTCTTCACTTTCCACATCCTCACGTCAGTATTTACTGGCATTATGGGATATTGTACAACACAGTGGTAACAGCCTTGGATCTGGTGGAATGAGTCCACAAACCTTGTGGGATATGCTTCTTGGACAATGTGTAGAAGATTTAAATGCAGAGTATAGATGGTCCTCTTCTGCACTGCCTTGCCATTCTTCGCTCCAGCGAATCCCACAAAGAGCTGATCGTCCACACAATATTCCTTAGCATGAATGATGTGAAAACTAAGAGCCCTTTTAGGATCCAGCCAATGGATTCCCTTCTCCTTTTTAAAGGCATGAGGAGAAGCCAAGAACGTTGGTAGGGTACTGGAACTGAAAAGGAGTCACCACTTAAAGAAGAAAGGAAGCTAGGATTCTCAAGATCAGCGTGTCTGGGAAGGACGTAGTGTAAGGCTGTTTGATTGAGAGAGCTTGCAGCTCACTCACCCATCATGCCAAAGCTATGGCGATGAGGAACACGGTCTTGAGGGTAAGAAGCAGTAGACAGCAGTGCAGTGGTTTATAAGTAGTACACATCTAGAAGGTGAGGAGGTTAAGGTCCCAGTGAGGCATGATAAAGGGAGAGGGTGGAAACAAGTGTTGCAAAACCTTCAAAAGATGTATCACAAAGGGTGATTTAAACAAAGGCAGCTGGTCTTGCAACCTCAAAAAGGCCGAAAGAGCAGACAGGTACCCTTTAACTGTGCCCAAAGGAATTCCTTGCCTGGCTAAGGACAACAAAAAAAGCAAAACTTTAGATAACTTTGCTTGAAGTGGGCCAATCTGCAGAGTACTGCACCAAACCACAAACTTGTCCCAATGGCAGGCAACTACCAATTTTGTCAAGGGATGCCATGCAGCCAGGATGATATCTACAACCTTGTGAGGGAGATCGAAATCAGTCAGCTGTTGGTGCTCAAACTCCAAGTATGGAGTTGAAGATTGTGCAGGCCCAAGTGCATGACCCGGTTCTGCTGCTGTAACAGAAGATCCTCCTGAGGTTGTAGCCTGATTGGTGGACAGGTGCTCATGCCCAGGAGTTCTGGACAGAACATTCTCCATGCCCAATCTGATGCCACTAGAGTGACTTGGGCCTGATCATTCTTGGCCTTCTTCAGAACTCAGGGCAGAAGAGGTACTGGGGAAAAGATGCACAGGAGTCCTGAGTTCCACTGTAGGTCAAACGTGTCCTTGAGAGAGAGAGAGACACCTTGGAAACGTCAAAATGCAAAAGTGCTGACATTGCACATTATGGGCAGTGGCAAAAAGACTGAGTCACGCTTCTCCCCACTCACGGCAGAGACCTTGTGCCACCTCTGGATGCAACTGCCACTTGTGATCTGCTTGGCGCCGGCCGTCTGAGTTCACCCACCTTGGCATTTACAGATCCTGCCAGCTTGTGTACCACCAGGAAAAGTCCCTGGTTCCAGCCATTTCTAGAGGGGTAGAGCCTCTTGGCACGGATTCCACGACCCTACCCCGCCCTGTTTGTTGCAATATCACATGGTGGCCGTGTTGTCCATGAGCACCTGCACAGGCTTACCTTTGATGGATGGTAAGAAAGCCTTCAATGCCAAACAGATGGCCCACAGCTCCAGAAGGTTGATGTAGAGCCAGGACTCCATCAGAGACCATATGCCTCTGATCTCCATCTCTGACAAATGGATGCCCCAACCTAGAAGCACTGTTATATTCCATATAGGTACCCTATATAGGCGCAGGTAACCTTGTAACCTTTCACCTATATTCTTCCCTACATTACATACATAACGGTTCTTAGGCACTGACCTTTTACCTAGAAGTGACACTGCATTCAGAACGCGGGTTTTTCCCTGGTTCGATTCTCATACATTATGCATGAGGCTTCTTGGAAGCACAGCAGGACTAACAGTAGGATTACCATCTCCTGTATAATATCTCTGTATAAAGTTCAGGCCCAACGTCATCCTTTAGGCCGACACAGTAACACAGCAAGGTAGGACCCCTGGGGAGACCTATGGGTATATATACAGCACATCTTGCTTAGGAAGATAGAGGAGACCGTGACTTCCCGGCTGACACACTGACCAGAGACGCTGAGGTTCCTGCATGCAGACGCTCCAGCTAGCAGTGGTCTAACATCCCTCGCGGGGTGTCCAACTCGAGACCAGGACGGGGTCCCACATTCTCTAAACTCTCAGGTAATGGGGTGGACTAGATCCTAGAGGGATTCTTGGCATAACACCTACACAGATGCTAGGTACATCTAGTTAGGGAGCCATCGTAGGAGTACGCACTTTTTATCATGTGTTTTATGCACTTGTATATATTCATGATTTCTGCAAGATGGTAGAACTATACCATCCCTTTACTTTCGTAGTACTGCTAATCATATCTCTGCTACTGTCTAATGGTTGTTGCAACTCATATATTCTACACTAGAATAACAACTGTTCAATAAATACTTATTGAAAACGACCAGCCTGTTTATTCTGTGTATCTCTCTGAGACAAACTAAGTAAGCACGAGTGACTGAGCGAAAGGTAGTATATTGTTTCCACGATTCTGAGGGATCGGGGTTGTCATGTTCTGAGGTTGCCAGAATCTATCCTTTCCTTGATAAGAGGAGATTATAGGGGCACTGTGAGCTAGCTAATACAGACAGGCTAACGTATCCGGTGGGGGTGCACGGAATCAGTCCGCCACCAATCCCACAGTTTATGTTATCCAAAACGCGCAGATCCTGTATAGGTAATATAGGAACTACACGACATGTCGCCCAACGTTGGTTGGGTACTTATTTAACAGTAGAATCTGAGTAGTTCAGTCGTGCTATTCTCAGAGACCCCTACTCACAAAACACCAGAGACGTCTGGAATGGGTGGGCACAAACTCCGCCACAGCTGAGTAGGCTAAAAATCCTATTTATTGGCTGTTGGTTAATCAAGCTTGAAGGACACAGTGTTCCTAAAATTGTGCATAAACACCGTATCTTGGTTCCCTTGAAAAGTTATTTAGTGTACTAAAAACAATGACTAACCAGGTCTTAGACCCACTTCATCAAGAACTGCCCCTCACAGATGGTGAGGAAGATGCAGACGCAATACAAATTGCACCAAATTTTAGAAATACGGTCACCCTGAGACTGCTAGAGCATGGTTTATCATCTAGGGGTGGCATAGTAGTTTTCGTGATTGAGGCACACGAATCAAACAGAACAGAGGTATTTTATTCGTGGGTTACATTCCGAGCAGCAAATGCAAGAACAAAAACATTTCACTCCTACACAGAAGGAGATGCACCAGCGGAATACTGTCCGTTTGAGGACATAGAGGTTCCGCTCACGTACCAGGAACACTTATACTGGTTTAAAGGCGCCCTACTCCACATAAGAAGAAGAGTAAGACTCGGCCCGCTCGGGAGAGAAGGGGCAACATGGCCAATATTAGCGGCCTACACACCACATCCTGACATTGAAACAATGCCACCAGGAGACTTACTCACACAACACAAAGATTTAATTAAAATATACAGAAACTTGACGCAATTCGTCATGAGGACACTTACAGTCCAACCAGCAATAGTTGCAACAAATGGAACTCAAATTCAGGGTACAGCAACTAAAATTACACCACAAACATTACACGCGGTAATGGGTAAAATGCCCTCAAAACGTGAACAAATGCCATTCTGGGTAGCTCAGAAAATAACACAGCTAGAGGCAGTATTCCCGAATACTACCCCGTATGAAAAACACAGAATGCTAACAATCTGCTTGCCCATGGGGATAACACCACAAGTAGAGGATTGTACCACTTTGGGTACAGTCTTTGCTGCCATTTATACCAGAACTCATGGTATCCCATCATTAGCAGTAGTACCAGACGTATTGAGACAAATACAAAACGAGTATGGAGCAGAACCTGCCCTAAACTTAGGGATGATGTTACTAGGTAACTATGCCCAGGTATCAGCCATAATACTAGCTAACATTAAGGGGGAAGCAGCTTCAGTGGCTATCCGCCAATGCCTAAGGGAGTTCAGTCCTTTAGAACAAGAACACAAACTACCGAAAATAATTGAAACTGCGTATGCAGAATTAGGCAGAGACAGTTTGGGTGGGAAAGCTTTAAAACCACAACTGATGGGCGGTCCTGAAAAGGACACTTCTAAGCAGACACCTGCTTCAACAAAAAAGAAGTGGGACAATAAAAAATAAAAAAACTTTAAAGGAAACAGATCTCAATCCCGAGGTAGATCTTCACCACAGGAGCCCTCCGAAAAGAGGTCTAACCTTAGGAACAGGGATAATATTAGGAAACCTGACAGGTATCAGGATACTGATACACGTTCCTCTCGTTCCTTTCAGGGTTCATCGAAAAACTCAGAGAGGGAAGGACGGTCAGACAGACAAGAAGAGCGTACAAAGTCCAGAGACAAGCAGCACGCTCAGGATTACACTTCTAAAAAAGAAGAGAAACCAAAGCAAAAGCCACAGTTCAAAAAGAAGAAAGTTGCAGGTCTAAAGATCAGACATGCCCAGAATTCTGAGGACTCGACTACTGAACGGGGAATGGGCTCTGACGATGCGAGACAGTGCGGCAGAAGTAACAGTAGCTCGCCAGAACCTGAAGGAATTTCTGGTGAAAGCGGACTTGAATGATTATATCACGGTAGAAACACCCGATACTAGGGTAAGTGTCCCACATAAGGTATATGAAATAACGCTCCAAATGGAGGGGGACAAATGTAGAACAGTATGAGATCTCTTTTGGGAGAACCTGACGTTTGGCTATGATATTTTATTAGCTGAACAAGATTGGCCGCCAGCATTCGTCATGGATTGCCCTAAAGGAGAAACAGTAATTCTTCCGGCATTCTCAGACCATATTCCCAGGCACTTACAACATACATATGCGCAGGAGTGGGCGGAAGCCCAGCCTCCGGCATTATACAAAAACCATGTTGGATGGGATGAGGATTCAACCCACCACATAATTCCTTTGAAAAATACTCCAACTGCACAGAGGAAGTATCCAATAAAGCAAGAAGCTAAAAAACAGGTCAGGGAGATCTTAGATCAACTTGAATCCCAAGGGGTGATTGAAACTTGCACCTCACCAATGAACAATCCTTTGTTTCCTGTCATGAAACCTGACAATTCATATTGTCTAGTTTTAGATTATAGACTTTTAAACACTTGCACTAAGACTTTTGCAGTCCAAAATGCACATAGTGCCGCATTAATGAATAACATTGTGCGGAAAAAATATAAAACAACACTTGATATCTCAAATGGATTTTTCTGCCAAAATATAGCGCCTGAAAGCAGGTATCTAACCGCATTCTCAGCGCTAGGGTCCCAGCGGCAATTTTGTCGACTCCCCCAAGGGTATAAGAACAGCCCGGGGTTGTTTTCGGCCAGAGTAACTGAGTTACTTCAAAATTTGGATGAAGAGGCATTAACCTATGTGGATGATATTTATCTAACGGACGATGACTTAGAGGAGCACTTGAACAGAGTAAATACCATAATTATGGGATTTGCATCTGAGGGCTACAAATTCAACTTTAAAAAATCAAAAATTGCCCATCTCAGTGTCCTGTTTTTAGGATTTGAACTTTCAAGTGAAGGGAAAAGCCTGGCAGCCAATTTTTAAGAAAAATGCGCGCTGCTCCAACCTCCAAAATCATTGAAAAATGTACAGTCCATTCTGGGATTCCTAAATTTTGGTAGAACATACATTTTGGATTACGCAGAAAGAGTGAAACCTTTCTACGATTTAATAAAACCTGATTTTTCAGTAAAACAATGGACACAGGAACATACAGATACACTTCGTTCCTTACAAGCTGACATGATAGCTTCCAAACACTTACAGACACGCGTGAACGTACGCAACCTGATGATCCATATAGTTGCAGGTCAATCTGGGTACACCTATCTAACATATAATGAGGGTGAGACAGTACCAATTGCATACAAATCACATTTGCACACAAATGCTGAGATGCGCTCCGCATCTACAGAAAAGATTCTGACAGCAGTACAGACTGCTGTAGTGAGCACTGGCTCAGGGGAAACGAATAATAGTAGTAACTCTGGTTCCAGCCTTAGAGGCTGCGACAAAGGCAAGCGTTCCTAATGCTAAAGCTTTACATCCAAGATGGATACAATGGGCTAATTCTCTCACTGCAACAGATGTAGAATTCAGGTACGACCCAAATTTAAAGACACAAGCATTTCTGCAATACGAACTCGAATATCCTCTACCAAACAAAATAATGCCTCTAGATCAGTTTGAATATATAATTTACACTGACTGATCTGCTCAACCGGCCATAGGAAGTAAGCAACAATATAGCGCAGCATGTGCAATCGTTAAAGGTCACATGCGGGATGGAAGGTTCCACCCAAGTTGCACAAAAATGCAATCTCTAGGAGACTGCACGGCACAGCTGGCAGAGTTAAAAGCCTTGATAATGGCACTGGTGAACACGGATCGAGAATTCCCCACACTAATTGTGTGCGATTCCTTTTACTGTGTGCAGTCTCATAATGAATATTTGAAGCACTGGGTTCAAAATGGGTTCAAAGATGCAAAAGGTGGCACAATTATGCATACAATGCTATGGGAACAGGTAGTGGAGTTGAAAACCGAACTACCAAGGGCTCACGTGATGCATACACTGAGTCATCAGAGTGATGGCGTTCACGTTGAAGGGAATTCATTGGCTGATGAAGCCACAAAGGGGGCTGTACGCATGGCTTCCGTAGCTGCAATCACTTGTTCTAAAACGAGAATAGACGGTGAGATTATGGTAGCTATCAATGCTTGTCGCAAAAACAGCGGAGCAGTACCAAAACTTTTTCCACTCAAGTACTCCTACAAGTTAGATGCCAATAACATTCCATTTGCTCAGATTCCTGGAGTAGGGGATAGAGTAATTCCAATCATGGATCGTAGGTTAGGTTTAATTCTAGCAGCACACGAAGGGATAGGTTCTGCACATGCAGGAGTGACGGCGACTGTTTCTTTATTGAAACAATGCTATTGGTGGCCTGAATTAACAAAGCAGACTAAAGACTATGGGCCATATGTATGAAGCCAATTTGCGATCGCAAATTAGCAGTGTGCAATGTATCACACTGAAACCCCCTCGCAAAATAAGGAATCGCAAATTTTGCGATTCCCTATTTTGCGATTGCATTTAAGGAATCGCTAATTGCGATTCCTTAAATGCAATGTAAGAAGCACCAAAGAAAGTGCGATTTGGGCTTAAGGAATCGCAAATTACCACCAACTTCAAGTTGATGGTAACTTTCGATTTCACTTAAAAATGCACTATTTTGCATTTTTTAAAGTGCCATGTGGCGCCCATACATGCCCTTAGGGCACGTATGTGTGCCACATGTGCACACATGCACATTTCAGGGGTGCAACAGGGTGTCCTTTTGACACCCTGGCACCCTTGAAATTGCATTCTCAATTTGCGATTCTCTAATTGCTAATCGCAAATTGAGAATGTCTTCCCATTCATTCCTATGGGCCTCTAGGCCCATAGGAATGAATGGGGAGGTATTCTTAATTGCGAATCGCAATTTGCGATTCGCAATTAAGGAATATGAAGGATTCGCAAAAATTATTGCAAATCCTACATACATAGCGTTTTGCGATTCTCAAATAGCGATTCGTAAAAAATCGCTATTTGAGAATCCCAAAAGGACATTTTGATACATATGGCCCTAAGTCTTGAAATGCGACATCTGCCAGCAGATGAAAGGTTCCACCGTAACACGTCCAGCACAGACACCATTATTAATATCTGACAAACCACTAGCGTGTGTTTACTTGGACCACTGCGGCCCCTTACAAAGAGATGGGGCTTACAGGTATATCATGGTTGCAGTGGATTCCTGCTCAAGATTCCTATGGGTGTGGCCCCAACGCTCGGCTGACGCTCAAACTGTTATCAAAGATTTGCGAGTCTTTATAGGGACATACGCAATTGGCACATTACATTCTGACCAGGACCCTGCATTTAGCTCTCGGGCTTACAAGGAGGCATGCGAGGATTGGTTGTAGCATTGCGGTACTCATCTCCGTACCATCCCGAGGGAAATTCGGTTGTGGAGAGAAAAAAACGGGACTTAAAGCAATCTTTAACAGCTAGAGTATTAGGCACGGGTGAAAGTTGGGTAAAACATCTGTATGGAGTCCAGCGAGCTTTGAACAACATGCCAAGAAGTTCTCTAGGGGGGGTCACTCCATATGAGGTCCTATTTGGGACAAGAATGTGGGTACCTGATCTTTACTTTTGAAGGCACAGTGGCGGCTGAAAAACCATTTGACATCCATGATCGTTTGGCTGTTTTACAGGATCTAAATGAATCCAGGGCACAACAAAGTAATGTCCACCTGAAGCAGACCGCCACTGGGGAAATCAAATCAGTCACGGCAAGGCCTGTCTGGATCCCAAAAGTCAGGGATCTGGTCAGAGAGAAGAAAGCGGACAAAAAAGAATTTGGGCCATCATACAGAAAACCTGTACCGGTCCTAGCAATTGAAGGAACAAGAACTGTACTTCTACCGCCTCTTGCCGGGAAAAAGGAGAAAATATTTGTCTCAATCGACCTAATCAAACCACACTATGTGGCCGATACTGAGTAGTAGGCCACGTGGACTCCAAAGTAGCAGACGCCCTCCTCTTGCTACAATCCAAGAGGTTCAAACGGAAAGACTCATCACGTTTGAAGAGTCCCCTGCACGGAATGAAGGACTATGCAACAATGCTATGGAACTCGTTCCTTTTGAACCTGAAGTTCAATTTCAAAATGGAAGACAACTCGCTACTCGACCAAATACAGATGTCTACGTCAACATGCCTCGACAAGAGCAAACCACGATTTCTACAAATCCTGATGTAATACCAACAATTGATCGAACTGCTTCTGGCTACTTCATAAATTTTGATACGTTTTCTTTGGATCCAAGCGAACCGGAAACGACGCCAGCCAAAAAATCAAGCAAGCAGCAAGTAAAAGACTTTCTGAACTTTCTTAAAAAGACTTACCTGGTGTCACCTTGGGTAGAACTATGGGTAATCACCGGGATACTTTTCTTTCATTTCTGGGTAGGCTTGGTAATAGTTTTTAGTATGCTTGTTAATGGAAGATACCTTCGACAAAGCTCTGCAGCCCAAAAGGTGAACTTACTTTTAAAACCACACCTATCATCTCATCGTGAACAAAGAGACTTGTCATCAGTGAACATTACAGCAGTTCCTATACCTGATGGTATAGTTTGGGACAAGGTTGATTTCGATATATTTGGTTCGACCAAAATTTTAAGAATTCCTAATTTATTTAAAATATCGTTGAGTGATATCATTACCTCAAGTACATTTTCTGATGATTGGGATTTTGAAACTGTTAATAACATGTTATCTGATTTGGAAAAATCTGCTGCGTTTTCTAATAGTGAAACATTGGAAGGCACATCAGATTTCGAGACTATGTATTGTTATCAACACTATGGTCATCACTTTTTACATAAATCTGCTAATCCTAAACCTGTGTTCACATACCACCAGTGGGAACATTGTCCAACACCGCCGAAAGGCAGTTCAAAAACATTTACACAGAAGTTTCCATATTTTTCGGGGTTTAATATGTCTGACCCAGCCTCATATTATTATAAGGTTGCACCAACATCAGCACAGAAAAATATGTTAACAAACACCAAACAGATTTACTCTGCTTCCTTTATTGCCTAGTTGTCTGAACAAGGTTTCGACTTATGGAAAGACACCATAGACTTAAAATCAGTCTGGGGTACTAGAGAATGGCAAGTTCGGGGAACAGAAGCTTTGTTTAGAGCATGCCTCATCCCTCAACAAATCATGTTTTTGAACGAGACAGTGCAACAGACGTCTTGCCTTGGACTAGCCAAGAACAAAGACTTGAACACACCTCGGTTGCCAACTCCATCACAAACCAAGGGTAACGAAACATCACAGAAAGAGATCACAGTAGAAGAGATCATACAATACAACAGATCAGACCCCGATTGGAAAAAATGGTTGATTTGGCCCACAGACACTAATAGTTGTCAGGCAAGATTCATGGGTAAAGCCGAAGGGTTTAGTATCCATAGGCCAGATCCACGTTATGTACAGAGACAACATTCAGGGGTAGTGACATCCTACAGTGTTGGGAAGTTGTGCCTCGATTGGCTAAAAACCTCAACACTCACACAGGTGAAACAACACTTATCCTTACTGTCACAGGATGTGGATCTTAGGGATTTTTTAATGGGTCCCAGGAAGCCACGTCAGAAACGTTTCTATTATGCTGTCTATAATGAAATATGGAAAATATCCCAACAAGAGGCCGCAGAGAGACTACGAGAGATAGACCGTATAAAGCTAGAAAAATCTCTAGCAGTGGTAGACAATGGGTTAACTACATTGACCTCCAGGATATATTCCTTAGGCAACATTGTACCTTCTACGATAGACATACTAGAACAAGATTTGGCCATATTACAACACGGGCAATCTCAATTACGTTCTATTATGCTATTAAGCTGGACGCTGCAATCTTTGCGTGCAGGCTACGTGCCTTGGCGTTATATCAACAGTACGTCTCTGTTTTCTGAATACAATCTCACAGATAGATAGAAATGGCACAAAGGGGAGCAAAATATACAATGCTGCATATCGAAAAACTGGATAGATTAGCATTTACAGTGGCAGAATCACCGTCCACAGAATGGCTAATCCATGGTCACATAACTCTACCGGTCACTACTTTTCAGTTTCAGTATTGCCTTGAACAAAAGCAAGTAGGCAGATATGACGAAATGGGTAAGGAATCATAGGTATTACCATACAGATTTCGATCCCGGAGTGGGGATCGAGAAGTGTTTCTGAGCGGTACAAACTGTGAGAACGCTTTAAGTGGATAACTCATATGCCAGGACGGGGCTTGTAATGGTTCTGTGGTGAACCTGTCCTGCCATTTGAGGGGTGCCCCAGCTGCTGTGATTACTCCAGCATTCAGGCTACTTTCGAATGGGAGTTAATTGATGCTGAACAGTCAAGGCTGCTGCTGCGGCATGCTCCCGGGCATCGCATATCTGGTAACCGTGAGCTCCAGGGTTACTTGTTGTATGCAAATATTGTTTCCACCGACATATACAGTCAGGGAGGCGCCGTTATGGCCTTCACTGAATGTTTCTTTAATACGGTTTGATACTCTAAGCAGAATGAAAGCCATGCTTCTACAGAAGTCTGTGCCCTTAACCTCCGCTCGAGAGACTTTTGATCTCCAGATCGCAAGGTCTTCGGCAGAGATACAGGCGATAATTCATACAAACTGCCCTTTCCATTTCTCAGAAATGGTCAATCGTATCTTTAACATGTCTGATACGACAGGCATAGTCCACCTATTTAAGACCATAGGTTCTGGACTTCTGAGCACCCTTCAGACGGTACTTGGAGTTATCCCAAACTTCATACACTCCGTATTTGGAAGCATCTTTGGAGGACTTCCGCTCATCCTGTTCCTAGCAGCAGATATCCGGATTGTTTTATATTTGCTACGCAATGGACGTCCCAGTCACCAAGGAGATGGAAAAAGCACTCCTGGAGCGTAAATACCGTGACCGCATGGTACAACATCTGGGCACACCTCGCCTAAGAGAACTAAGTGCATCTTGGTTCTTGTCATTTCGACCAGTCTGGATGGACTGCATCTTACCTGTCCTCCGATGCCTGTTTTGCGGAGAAGAATGCGTGTTAGACCTGTGTTTGACACTCCCATCATGTGCGCAACCGGACGTGAATGCGTTACTGGACCCGATAACGGCCCATGTTCTGCAGTGTCCTCAGCGTATTCCAATGTTGATGGCGGCATTCCTTGAGCCACCGCAGGTAGTAACTGCACCTGTTGGTATGAACACCGGCTCCTCCACTGACACCCAGGCTTTGGACGGCGCACAGGCTGCCCCAGCACCGGCTGCGGACAGCGTGGAACATCATCTGTGCTCAATTGACATACTCTGCGAGGTGTTACAGGGGGCGTCTACGGCGGAAGCAAATGTTGCGTCTACCAGCCAGGACACAAACATTTGACTCATTTGACTCGTCGTGTGCTGGTAGAAATTAGCCCTTTTTTAAACAAGCTCAATTTGGGAACTCAAATACATAATTGACATTCCTTTTATTTTTTGGGCATACATGGTTTTTTAATGCTTATAGTGCTTCGTACTATAATTATGGACACTTTAGAGCTATGGATGGCATTAAGTTTTAACATTCTTTTTAAATTTTTTAGAAATTTTAGAGCATTTTTAACATTTTTTTAGCATAATCAATGTTTTATAAATCTATACTAATATGCATTAGCCCAGTAGTACGGTAATAAGTTACATATGTCGTCCAGTCGGAAGAGGCGTGGGTGTTATATTCCATATAGGTACCCTATTTGGTGTAGGTAACCTTGTAACCTTTCACCTATATTCTTCCCTACATTACATACATAACGGTTCTTAGGCACTGACCTTTTACCTAGATATGACACTGCATTCAGAAAGCTGATTTTTCCCTGGTTCGATTCTCATACATTATGCATGAGGCTTCTTGGAAGCACAGTAGGATTACTATCTCCTGTATAATATCTCTGTATAAAGTTCAGGCCCAACGTCATCCTTTAGGCCGACACAGTAACACAGCAAGGTAGGACCCCTGGGGAGACCTATGGGTATATATAGAGCAGATCTTGCTTAGGAAGATAGAGGAGACCGTGACTTCCCAGCTGACACACTGACCAGAGACGCTGAGGTTCCTGCATGCAGACGCTCCAGCTAGCAGTGGTCTAACATCCCTCGCGGGGTGTCCAACTCGAGACCAGGACGGGGTCCCACATTCTCTAAACTCTCAGGTAATGGGGTGGGCTAGATCCTAGAGGGATTCTTGGCCTAACACCTACACAGATGCTAGGTACATTTCGGTACATCTAGTTAGGGAGGCATCGTAGGAGTACGAACTTTTTATCATGTGTTTTATGTACTTGTATATATTCATGATTTCTGCAAGATGGTAGAACTATACCATCCCTTTACTTTCGTAGTACTGCTAATCATATATCTCTACTACTGTCTAATGGTTGTTGCAGCTCATATATTCTACACTAGAATAACAACTGTTCAATAAATACTTATTGAAAACGACCAGCCTGTTTATTCTGTGTATCTCTCTGAGACAAACTAAGTAAGCACGAGTGACTGAGCGAAAGGTAGTATATTGTTTCCACGATTCTGAGGGATCAGGGTTGTCATGTTCTGAGGTTGCCAGAATCTATTCGCTCCTTGATAAGAGGAGATTATAGTGGCACTGTGAGCTAGCTAATACAGACAGGCTAACGTATCCGGAGGGGGTGCACGGAATCAGTCCGCCACCAATCCCACAGTTTATGTTATCCAAAACGCGCAGATCCTGTATAGGTAATATAGGAACTACACGACAGCACCACATTTCTCTTCGGTGGAGTAGGGAGAGATGTCTCCTCCAAAATCTGGACATTGTTGGAGGTGTCTGTCCCACTGATGCTGTGCTCACTGGGACTTCAGATAGCACTGGAAGCCCGAATATGCCACCTGGTGTACTTGACCAACAGGATGTAGGAGGTCATCAGTCCCAGCACAGAGGCTGAATCATTGGGATCATTGCCCGAATATCCTTGACTCTCCGTTCTGGATGAAGGGACGAAACTGCACCGTGTTCAGAATAGCTCCAATGAAGAGGAGCCTCTGAGGAGGAGTCAGGTTTGACTTTGTCACGTTGATAGTGAACGCCAAAAATATTGAGAGGTTAGCCATAGTTTGGAGGTGGAAGAAAACTGCCTGGGGTGAGAATACAGTCAGTAGCCAGTCGTCGAGGTAGGGGTAGATTGGAGCCCCTGACATCGAAAGATGTGCTGCGGCCACAGCCATCACGTTCATGTATACCTGTGGGTCACTGGGGAGGCCAAAAGGGAGCACAGCTAACGGAAAATACTCCTGTCCCACCATGAGCCGCAGATAGCACCTGTAGGTCTGCACAACGGGAATGTGGAAATAAGTGCCCTGCAGGTCCAACGATAGCATCCAGTCTACAGGCCCAATGGCAGACAAGACCTGGGCCAGGGTAAGCATCTTGAACTTGTCCTCCTGCCGGAAGGCATTTAGGGGGAAAAGGTTCTAAAATAGGACAGAGGCTTCAGTCCTTCTTCGGCACTAGATATTAGCGGGAGGAACAACCACAGCCTACTTTTGAAGCTGGCACTCTCTCTATGGCTCCTTAGGCCAGAACAGCTTGCACCTCCTGCTACAAGAGAAACAAGAGGCCCTCCGTCAGCTGTTCTGAGGACGACAGAAGGTGTGGCTGGGTGACAAGAAATGGTATGGCGTAACCCAGTCTGGACAATTTGTAGGGGCCCACTTGTCCGAATTTATCACCTGCCACCTGGCAGAAGATCTTGCCTCTGCCAGCGTGGCTGTCTCTCTCGAAGGACATACTAAACAACGTTTAGGCATGGGGTGCTGAGTAAAAAAGTCCGGATCACCTGGGGCTGGACGGTGGCGTCTGCTATCTGTCTGTTCACTGGAGGACCGGAACAGGGTTTTTATCTCCAAGCTCTGAGGAGGGGTCTACAGGGGCATCATTACACGGGTACAGGGGCTCAATATTTGTTTGCCCAGGTTAAAACACCTCCGTACAGACATTCATCTTCACCTCCTTAGTTGGTCGCTGGAGGTCAAGAACCCTGGCCTGCCTTCACATGACCACTGCGAAGGAGGCGCTTTCTTCTGTGGCAAGGTCGTGGAGCGAAATTAGCCCAGTGTCTGGTGATGTGTCGAGACCACTGGTGTCCTGAAGGTCCACATACCAGTTGTCATTTGTATATTATTGGGCAAATTCATCCACAGCATCATAAGCACCATTGCCAGAATCTGTTCCAAATAAAGTATGCAGAGTTTTAGAGTGTCAAGGACAGAGTGAGTCTGATGGGTTGTCCAGAGGCTGAGGCGAGAGAGGATTAGGGAAATCGGAAAGCACAATAGGGTGTACTCCTGTCATCCGGCATTTGTGCTGGATGGTCCAGCGTGGGTTATGGCACTAGGATCGGAGTCGCCAACAAAGCAGATGTGGAACCTGTATCAGGTCCAGCTGGCAGCAAGGGCGGCTATGCCAGCGGAGCCCAGGTGGAGGCCCTCACGCTTTCTTGGGGCCCGAAGGCCCGTCAGCGGGAGCCAGCAATGCCAAAGAGCCACAGCATGGCTTCACTGAATTGTCTGAATTGCTGCGGTAGAAACTCTGGTTGTGTCGGGGACCAGGGTAGGAATCAGCTCCGAAGGGAAACCGCTTCTGTAGCAAGACCGAGAGGCACGTTTACACCATTGCGCATTCTCTGGAGTTCAAGAGCGGTGGGAATGTGCCTACTCCCGCTTAGACTTTTTATACTTTTCTTGGATTTACCAGAAGACTTCGACCTCCGTGAGGATCAGCCACAGGTACTACTTCAGATGTATGACCTTCCCTTTGACCAGGCACAGCGTGGAGTTTTGCGCAGCTTGGCGACATAGAGCTTAGCCTCACATGCCCGGATAACCTTGGGATTCATCAAGGCACAACCACTGCAGGCCTTGGAGTCATGTTCCGAAACCAGGCATCAGAGGCAACTTGATGGTGATCGGTCACAGACATGTGCTTGTGGCAGTCCCTACAACGTTTAATCCTTGCATTCTTTGGAGGTGACATTTTCCATTGCACACTGGATTAGCAAACATTTGGGAAGATTAAGGTCTTGGAAAGAGATAAGACATAGCCCCAGATCCACGTCTGGTGGCGAGGAAAGACAGGAACGGATGTCAGCGTGCAGAAGTGGTGCCTATATGCAGTTCCACTCATCACTTGTGGAGCAGATCGACATCGGGAATGAGTCACATGAGGTCACCTACCGGTGCACAGAGGCACTACTGAAAAGCTTCCGCATCCAGGAGGAATATTGAAAAGGTGAGGAATCTGCACTTCGAAGTATCTATCAAACATGTATAGTACATAATACAAACACATGGAAATGTTTTGATTTACTTATTTATTTCAGAGACACGTAGCAGCTGAGATGAGAACCATTTTCATGTACATATTGAGTCTAGGAAAGGGAATAATTCTAAAGCGGTCTTTAAAAGTGTCCAGAGAAGGCACATTCTGTGAGTTACGCACCCTGGCTCTTTATTAGAACTCTAGCAGAAGAGTGCATAGTGATACATGGATTGATACAGTAATGAGGTTTCTCATATTTAAAAGCTATGCATCTTCTTGTTAGACATCAACCGGCTAACAGCCAATCAAAACGTAGCAATATGGTATTTCCTTACTGGAAATTTAGTGATCATGGGAGCCCTTGCGGAGTGCTGGTATCTTTTCTCCACGATTGGAGTTACAGGTTTGCATGATGCTGGTTCTCTAAGTGCCTCCCTACATTGATTAAGAAGCATAAATTACTTACCTGTAATCCTAGTTCTCTATCCGGGAGAATACTCTTCAAAGTCCTAAGCACTAAACAGTCCCGCCCAAGTGCGGTGACCCCGGAGCACATATCAAAGACATTATATATGTATGTTTAGCCCCCCCCCCCCCAAAAAAAAGTACGAAGTACTCTAAAACATACATATATACATATTTATGTACAAACACCTATATATATATATATATATATATATATATATATATATATATATATATATATATATACCGCGGCAGCCCCCGGACAGCAGGAGTATCCACCAATTGTGGGAGTGGTAAAACCCGGGTCGTAGGGCCAGCGTAACGCCAGCAGCCCGAAAGGTAGGAGACCTACGAGAGTCCGGTTGGGAGGTGTGCATTGCTCGAGCAAACAAATAACTAATACTCGAGCGTTAAGCGTTCCTTAATTGCATCATATCCGCCGACCGCTGCGGAACCGGGAGGCTGCAGCAGATGAAATGTTTAGTGACTTACCCAGCGCGGACCAACAGACAGGAGCACCTAGCGGTCCGATGACGGGGTGGCAATCGAGAGAAAAAGTTAAGACAACTAGAGAGTAAATATATAGTTGAGCTCGATACCAAGTCTCCACAGGGTCTTAATATATGCGAAGACTTACACAATTTTCTATGAACATATACCCGTTTGTTATGTTTTCATTGCTACCTGCAGATAGCATTACACCCCATATTGACTTAACTTACTTTAGTCTAGAGTGATAAAATATGTACAAGCAAAAAAACAACACATTCTAGGAATATCTCAACTACATTTATGGATCTTAATATTAGGGGCTCCCTTACATTTTTGATCACCTAATTTATAACAGATATAATATATAGTTCAGCAGCAAGCCATTTGTAATTTTTTCTATGTAATTTTATATAACACATATGCACTTTAGACACTTGGTAGTTTATCACTCATTTTAGCAACTTCCTAGTCAGCATGGCACTTTTTCATATGTAAATTATAAAAATAAGCTTACATATAGCAATATATTTTTAAATCTAAAATCTGTATTTTATCATGCTTGTATTTGCACATGGTATTTATTTGATTTTATATCTATGAATAACCGGCTTTAATGAGTGTTTACATATTTATATTCTGCGTTTACTGTACTCTTTACCTTTAGCACCATTCTAATTTATTGTAAGGGCATCTGTGGCAATTTGCATTTTTGCATCCCTTTAGATAGCCTTATTTTTTGAAATGGCGATATCAATGTATTAATTTATTGATTGTATTAATACTATTAGGTATATATTGCAGAGCACAGAGTATTTGTTAAACTTACATTGACATTTGTTACTACTTGATATATTTTTTCTGAGTTACCTCATTTTGACTTACGTTGATTTATATTAGAGGCTGTTCCTTTATACAAACTGGAGTTTAAATAGCGATTGCATTGATATACGCAAACATATATCTATATTTTTATTCTCTTTTCAAACGTAATGACCATATATCAGAGGATCAAGTACAAACGTTCATATTATTAACTCATGTCAATGGATTATGCTTCCTAGCCGGTTAAACAGACAGAAAGACATCTACAGAGAGATAGTATTTTGTCTATGCCTATTTTCTAATGCTGAAGTTGGTGTCACATGTCCATTTTTTTCATCTATATAAATAAAATCACCTGCATGCCACGCGATCATGTGACCAAGGCCACTGTGTTGGCGAAACGGCGTTATGATCGACTGCACCTTTGACTATTAATAAAGCGCAACATTGACAACAAGTTCATCTAGCGGTCCGTATCTCTTATGTGTGAGGACTGCACGAAGGAGTGGTAATTCGATATATATATATATATATATATATATATATATATATATATATATATATATATATATATATATATATACCGCGGCAGCCCCCGGACAGCAGGAGTATCCACCAATTGTGGGAGTGGTAAAACCCGGGTCGTAGGGCCAGCGTAACGCCAGCAGCCCGAAAGGTAGGAGACCTACGAGAGTCCGGTTGGGAGGTGTGCATTGCTCGAGCAAACAAATAACTAATACTCGAGCGTTAAGCGTTCCTTAATTGCATCATATCCGCCGACCGCTGCGGAACCGGGAGGCTGCAGCAGATGAAATGTTTAGTGACTTACCCAGCGCGGACCAACAGACAGGAGCACCTAGCGGTCCTATGGCGGGAGTTCAGTCAAGCTTACGGGACATGTTTAAACACCTGGAAAAGCTCATGAAACATGAGCAAGCCAAGTGGTGGGAGCACAAATCGCTCCATAGATATTTGGATGTTGGCAGAATCCCCAGGAGTTGGAGGATTATGATCGCCCCCAGCTTTGAAAACCCAAATCCTCCAAGTATGCTAAACGAATGGGCCGAATGCAACTTGGATTCTTCAAGGAAACTCGTACAGATTTTAGTAAAATATGCTGAAATTGATAGGAGTGCACTACAAAAACAAATTGATGATCTCAATGAAGAAATAAGAAAAGCAGGAACAACAGATGCAGCATCTAAATATCGTGAGGAGATGTTGATAAGATTACACAGGGAAGAGGAAATAATTAAAAAACGGAAGGCATTTCTATGAAAATGGTCAAATTTTTACATTTTCTAAAAAATATGACAATGAAAGCAGTCCGAAAAAATGTTCAGCTTGCAGAAAAAAGACAAGGAACTTTTGCCAGCAGTAGCGCCAATACACAAATATCTACGTCTGCATCAGATTTAAGTTCTGCACTGGAAAGTGAATCGGATTCTGAGCAGGCCAAAGGAGGTGCAGGCCAAAGGAGGTGCAGGGCAGTCGTATACAAAGTTATCATTAGCAGAAGAATTAGATTTTTTGCGCCAAGACAGACGCCAAACTTTGCGTCCCCGGACACAAAATCAGAAGCAAGACAAAGACGGAACAAAAAGCGGCGGGAAAGAAGGAAGCAGTGCCGCAGGCGACAAAAGCAACAAGAGACCAACAAACAACAAGTGGAAGCGCAAATAAATAATGATAACAGAGAAACAAATACTCTAATCAATTTGTCATCGGTACACTTAAGCCAAGCTGAAAACCAACTTTTAACTTTAGGGTTATCCTTCTGTCCCGAGAGCAATTTTAACTATGCACAAACACGAATAGATGTTTATAAGTTTATCCGCAAGCTAAAATTGCAAAAATATCATCTCCTCCACAATACTACCAATACTAGACAAGAACCAACTGCCTTCCCTGCGAGCCCAAGTGTTCTGACAGCTGCGGATTTTCAACTAATGCGAGATTTACAGCAACTAGAAAATGACAACATACCTGAAACAGAAGCAACATCTACACAAACAATGATGATGCGACAGCAGCTTGACACTTTTGGGACTGTATGCACGAAATTCAAACCTAACTCAACATTTCAGCCCATCATGTTACGAGACTCACTTGATATTTTCAATGAACAAATAACGTCAAAAGTGAAAAAACTTAACCATCAACTGTCAAGGACAAAAACAAAACCATCAAAATTCCAATTATCGTCAGTTGATAAAGAAATTACAAAGCAATGATCAAATTATCATCCGGAACTTGGATAAGGGAGGAAACGTAGTAATCCGGCCCAAAGTAGACTATCTGGAGGAAGCTATGAAACAGCTATACGACCGAGATTGCTATAAAAGAAGCAATATCCAAACAACTCAGGTCGCATGGAATGAATTCTATTCTAAGCTCCTAGCCTGCAAAAGTGCAGGTCTCCTAAGTACGGATGAATATAAATATCTAAAGAATGACCATCCGATCATGCCTGTAATTTACTTAATTCCTAAAATTCACAAACATGCCACAAAACCACCAGGGAGACCGATTATTTCAGCACAAAAGGGTCTCCTGGAGCACACCCCCCCCCCCCCCCGGTATATTGATTTTTTTCTACAGAAACATGTTCGATCATTGCCATCTTACATTCAGGATACTAGTGACTTCCTCAGGCAACAAATGCAAATGGAATTCAGACCATTTGTTAATGTCCTTGGACGTGACAACATTATACACTAGTATCCACCATCAGGAAGGGATAAAAGCTGTGGATTACTATCTAAGTACCAGACCATTGTACTTGTATCAGCATAACAAGATGATAATCAACATGATCGCATTTTGCTTAGAAAACAATTTCTTCATGTTCCAAAACCAGACATTTCAACAAATACGGGGTGTTGCAATCGGGGCCAGCTTCTCGCCAAGCTATTCTCGTCTCCACATGGGTTGGTGGGAGGAGCTGGTCCTCAAAACGAAGTTTAAAGATGTTTTGGATAAGCATGCAATTGTATGGCTTAGATATATTGACGATCTATTTGTGATTTGGCGTGGCTCAGAAGAAAGTGCGAACAAATTCATATTGGAAATTAATGATAATAACCTAAATTTGCACTTTACAGCAACACTGAGCAGACAGGCAGTATATTTCCTTGATGTAGAGGTGTTCATTGAAAAGGATAAGATTGAAACCAGGTTATATCGCAAACAGACAGCAGGGAATACAATTCTGCATGCCACAAGTTTTCACCCTAAGCACTTGATACACAGTATCCCCCAAGGGGAAATACTTAGAATCAAGCGCATATGCAGCAGTGAGCGTGACCTACTGCAGGCCCAATCAGACAGCAAAAGAAGATTTTTATCCAGAGAAAACAATTGATAGTGCAATTAGAAAAACTCGAGCACTACATAGATCAGATCTATTGACAGTCAAACCAAATAAGAATGTGAGTAACTTAACCACACAAGATAGGGATCTCCACAGCACCAGGCTGATACTCACATTCAACAAACAAGAAAACAGACTGCGTAAGATTATCAATAGAAATTGGCCGATTGTTTTAAGTGATCCGGTAATAGGAGATCTGTTACCCAGAAGCCCGGCCATTACTTTTAGAAAAGCCACTTCCATGAGCAATGTTTTAGTTAGTAGCAGCCCAGAGGTAACAACATCAACCAATTGGTTAACACAAAGAAAGGGTTTTGTGAAATGCACTATGTGTAGTGCATGTAAGTTTGGGGTAAATACAACTACCTACAAATCACCCTTCAGGGACAAAGCCTTTGCTATTACGAAGTTTTTAACATGCAAAACTGAATATGCGATTTATGTGTTGGAGTGCTCTTGTGGACTGCGATATGTGGGCAGCACAAAGCTGCAGGTCCACAAGAGAATACTCCAACATATAAGAGCAATCACGAACTCTGACCCAGCCTACCCAGTGGCACAGCATTTTAAAGATGTGCATGAAAACAGATTAGAAAATCTTAAATACTTCGTAGTTGATTCTGTCCCCAGCCCTAGAAGAGGGGGTAATCGTGAGGCTGCACTAAGGAAATTAGAAACACAATATATCATTGAGCTCCACACCAAAAGCTCACAGGGGCTTAATTCCAGTGAGGATCTCTATACATGTCTGTAATCAAATTCATATATCAGATTAAGACAGGAGGTTTTAAAAACATGACAGTGTCAGCAATCATACATGTACCGTTCTGCAATTTGCACAAATCCCGAAGTCAGATAAATTTTAAAAAATTGTAAACTTTGCACTTATTATCTTATTCAGCACTTCGCGATAATATTTGTTTTAGGGTGGCACATTAATATTTTAACTGCACTTAAGCACTTTAAATTAGCAACCAATAGACAGAAAGGAAGTAATTAAACCCATTAGGGCTACAACTTATAGGACAATTGTGGGCTCAGACATTGAGGTCCTTAAGAGATATAGGTGACTACCCTTGTGAGCCAACTTAATACATTATGTATTAATTATGATCCATTTTAGTTTCTAAAGCAATGAAAGTATAAAATTGTTTTTAATGTCTAAATGGATTATGAAATATACCAACACTCACTGTGCATATTTTATATTATATTTTAGCATTCTTTGTAATATAAATATGATGTGTCCTACTAAATGCCTGTGAAGAGACGTCAAGCTATTATAGCATAAGTACGTCTTCAATGTCTATGAATTGCTATTCACGTGTTCAATGCACTCGTCACTTTAAAATGGGGAAATATGCTCTGCAGCGCGTCATGTGATCAAGGCCTCTTCAGGCCGAAACGCGTCATGGCGGTGTAAAGGAGAAATAAAAATATATGCACCAGTCCATTGAAGTCCGTATTCATCCTTCCCGATCTATGGGAATTCAAAGGAGTGAAGATTGAAGTGATATATATATATATATATATATATAACAGCAAACGATCCCCCAGGATCAAGGAGCACTCAGTGGATTTCTTAGAGAATTGGTTTTATTTCACCAATGGACGCGTTTCAGCATCACTGCCTTTCTCAACATTGGTATCTCATGGTCAACCAGTTTCACGTGCTTTTAACTCTAACAATTATCTCCCATTGGATGGCACATCAATGTTCATAGAGAGAGGACTTCTTTTTCACCATGTTGGAATCACCATTACACTATGTTAGTCATTTGTTATACACAGTCCCACAGCTCATGTAAGTACGTGATTAATAGCTTGCCCTCATCCAGCCGCATTAATCATATAGATTTGAGACGTACCCATAAACGCTGTCCTGGTGAGTAGCGAATATTCTTTTAGTAAAGTTTCGATCCCATATCAGCAAGCATGAATGTGCGTACACACTGTTTGAGTAAACAGTGCATATCCATTTGGTAATGTCCCGGCATGGTTTCAGCGGGCGTGCCTCTCCATATGTAATGTGGTTTTTCTGACGCTTTTAACAAATACATCCCAACAAATGCCACGTGATACCTTCGAACACTTCTCCTGACGGGTGCCTCCTACGCGATAGTGGCATTACGTTATATGTAAAACAGCAAATGATCACCCTGGGATCAAGGAGCACTCAGCGGGTTTCTCAGAGAATTGGTTTTATTTCACCAACAGACGCGTTTCAGCATCACTGCCTGTCTCAACATTGGTAGCTCATTGTCATTGCTTCCTTCTGCTGCTTGAGTGGAAGTTCTACTCAAGCGGCAGCTTCCTCAATGCGCACAGAAGGTTTCTCAACGTGAGCGATAGCGGCCATCCGCGACCACCCGCGTTCAGAAATCTCACTGGAAAGTCTTTATGTTGGCGAGCGAGGAAAAAACACTGCAACGCAGAGCAGAGTTTTTCGGAACTCCGCGAAGCACTAAAAACTCAGCAAACTGAGCGTAGTTCACCGCCCAGGCCTAATGGTAGTGCGACCTGGCCTGGTTTTGCTGCTGTGCTGCCCAATGAGGGGTTTGAACACACTGCTGGTAAGGACAACGATCGTAGGGGTGGAATTTACGTCAGAAGACCTTGCGCTTCTCCAGACCCGCTGCTTTGAGGGTATCTAGCTCAGATTTCATCTTCGCCATTTCATCATCCACATGAGTGCCGAACAATGAATTCCCATTGAATGGTAGGTTTAGAATTCTGTGCTGGGCTTCAGGTTTAAGCCCTGTAAGTCTCAGCCAGAAGGAACGTCGGGCACAGATTCCATGGATATAGCCATGAGCTACTAGATCAGGCGCATCAGCAGCTGCGCTGATGACTTGCTTTCCCCCCAGACCACTCTTCTGGAGGATTTCCTGAAAATCCTGTCTATCCTCTTTTGGCAGCTTTTCAGTAAATCTGGACTGTGAATCCCACAACGCTCTGTCGTACCTCCCTAACAGAGCTGAGGCTCTGGCGATCTTCATATAGGATGCTGAAGTGTTGCACATTTTCTTTCCAGGAGAGTCCATGTGCTTCCCGTCCTTATCAGGGGGCACCTTAGATGAAGACGCTACTGAATGTGTCTTTCTGGCTGCTGCAATGATGACTGAATCAGGAGGAGGGTCAGATCTAAGAAAGAGTGCGTCCTGATTGGGCGCTTTGTATTTTTTAGTGATGCGTGAAGGTGTAGCTCCCTACTGAAGCATGTGTTAGGAGCACTTGCAGAACTGGTTCTAAAAGACTAGGGACCAGCTGTAGCATCGGTCTGGCTGAAGCTCTGTGATGCAATATTTTGAAAATTACAGAAGCCGATGCGACTGGAGCAGGCATCTCAATGTTTAACTTCATGGCCCCTCTAACACCTCATTAAAGGTGACAATGTCATCCACTGGTGAGACTCGTGCCAGAGGCATAGATGAAAGAGTTGAAGAGTAGTCCAGAACAGATGAATGAGAGGTATCCGTGGACCATGAAGGAGATCTATGCATGTGTCTGCGAGATCTCGAAGAGTGAGAGTGACGAGATCTACGTGGTGAACGCTTGAGAGGTGTACTGGACCTTGACCTGCGTGTAGAAGAACCTTGTGGAGATCTTCATGTAGATCTTGCAGTCGTCTTTGGAGGGGGGAGGAAGAGTGCCCACTGATATTCTAGATGGAGAGTAGGTCTGTGCATAGCCCGAACGTGGACTTTGAAGTGGCACTCTCCATTCCTTTACACTTTGGAGCCAACGTGGCAAAAGGTTAATCGGTGCATCCTTATCCGATTCTGGTGATCCCTCTGGTGAAACCTGGACTATTTTGCTACCTGGAGAGGAAGATCTGCTCCTCGATGTTGACCGTCTGGGTCTCAACGTCGAGTTGTCCTCTGTGACTCCACCGGAATAGGTTGCACCTCTCTAGACGTCGATGAGGGTCTAGATGTTGATCGACACTGTCTGTCCTATGTTGGAGAGCCAGAGGTCTGCTGTACCGGTTTCGACCGGTGGTAAGACGGCAAGTGTCTCGATGTCGAACGGCAGTGTCTGTCTGTGGAAGTCGCATCAGATCTCTGCTGTGCAGGCGTCGCCATCTCCCGGTGGTGCAGCGGCAGCTGCCTCGAGGTCAAGCCATTAGTTGTTAGTTGCTTTGACGTCAATCTCTTGTGTGGCTTCGAGCGATGTGACAGCGAGAGGTCGCTCTCGAGCCGTGACGCCAATGTATGCGGTCTAGACGTTGACTTAATCTCGGTCGGCCGGGCAGACGATGAAAACCTCGATGGCGAACTCTCCACCGTCAGGTGCTTCGGCTTTTCCATATGCTTTGATGGCTGCTCAGATGTCGACTTCGACACCGATGGGGAACAAACCTGCAACGTCGACCTCCTACCCGTCGACAGCAATGGAGAGCTGCGTTTTTAGTATATTTCCTCTATTCTTCCCCTCTGGCTAGATTTTTCATGGTAGGAGGTCTCTTTAAAAGGGATTTTAGACCCTCCAAGGCCACTTGTAGGTCGTACCTTTGCTCCCTCTTGCAGAGCAGAGCATGTAGTTGAATCTTTTCTCGGTCTCGTAATGTCCTTCTGGAAAACTGTTGACAGTAGTAACAGGTCTCTGGATGATGAGAAGATGGCAAACACACATTTAGGAAGCTGGCTCTGTATATACTATACCAAAGTGAGGTATAGTGTGCACAGAGTCCAGTGGAATCCCAAAGGTAGGCAGAGGTAAAAGTAGATAGCACCTTACTCTCTATTTGTGGTAGTGTTGGCGATCAGTAAGGCTTTATCAGAGGGTAGTGTTAAGCATTTGTTGTACACACTCAATCAGCAAATGATGGCACACACTCAAAGACTAAACTTCAGACCAATTGGTTTGTATAAAAATATTCTTTTAGTTATTTTATTTTCTAGAACCAAGCAAGCCTGGCACAGGTAAGTGATTTATACTTTGCAGTGATAATACAGTTTGAATTGCAGTTGTATGTATACTTAAGTTTGATTACAGTAGAATTACTGGCAATGCAATACTTTGAAATATTGTACATATACTTTGTATTGACTTTTCAATAGGATGTCAAGTAAATTACTCTACAGATTACTTTTCTTACACAGTGTAGTATACCTGGATACAGCACTGGGACATTTCATGTAAACAGGCAAGTAAAAGCGTTTTGGTTATTTGGTTACAGTTTGAGACTTTTATAGATTTTCCAACTCCACAAAAACTTTTTCATAGAAAACAGTCAATGTTATCCTATGGGAGAAAATAGTGATATCGGTTCACAGGTAATTACTTTGTTGTGGGAGTTGGGTTTCTGGGGTTAGACTCAGGGGTCCCCCAGGGTCGAGGATGCAATCTCAAAGCACCCTCAGCAGCACTAGGACGGCCTGGTGCAGAGTGCTGAGGCCCAATGTTATCCAATGGGGGATAGGGGCCTCCGGTTGGTGGCTGCTCACGAGCAGGCCACAACGTTGTGGGAGCAAAGCTCCTGGACTTTAGCTCAGGGCAAATAGGGGTTCAAGTTAGCACCAAATGTACACCCTCAACGGCACTAGGGCGGCTGGGTGCAGGGTGCTGGTTTGTCGTCGGGTGCCCTGTTACTTTCAATAGGGATTCTCCGGTTTGCAAACACACTGCAGGCTCGGGGACGAAGGTCTTCTCGGAGCGACCACCACTTGGAGAGGTAAGTTGGGATGCTGGGGGTTGGCTAGACACCGTCGGTTGGGCCACCCAAGGCCGTGGGGAGTCAGGTGCGTCTTTTAGGGTCGGATCTTCTTACCAGCTCCTGGTCGCGGTTGGGGGGGGGGGGCTTCCGGATTGAGGCTGCAGGTGTCGGCTGGAGGCAGGTCAGGGATTACTGGATCTCGGGTCAGGATCGCTGGGGAGACCTCCTTGTGGTGTTGGGCCACTCGAACACGGGCCGTGAGCTTCGGGTGCAGAGTAGTGCAGACTCGCGGATTTCGCCAGAGCTGGAGTCTGTTTGGTGAACAAATCCGGTGTTCACGGGAGACAAAGTCTTTTCCTTGGAAGGCAGGGCAGGTCCTCAGGGTTCTTGAGGTTGCTGGCTGCAGGACACACTGGAGTTTTGCTTCTGCAGGTTTAAGGTGGGGACAGGCCGGTAGGGCTGGGGCCAAGTCAGTAGGCGTCCTCTTCTTCTAAGCTTCAGCACGGCAGTTCGGTCCTTCTTTTTTCTTGGTCGTTGCTTGTCTGAGGAGGCAAGGTTTCGGGGGTGCCCCTAAATACTAAATTTTGGGGCGTTACAGGCAATAAAAGGTTAGGACTAATGGGGCCCTTCCTTAGGGTGGGTACACACCCTATTATGCCACCCTCCAGTGGGAGGGGGACATATGCCTCACTCTGGTTGGCTGGGTCCCCCCCATCTGCAAGATGGCAGGGACAGAGTTGTGCTTCACCTCGCCTCCCCCACCTGAAGGGTGGGGTTGGCAAAGGTGGGCACATCTCCCTTCCTCACTTGGTTTTCCCGCCCAAAGTGGGGGTCAGAACCGGTGGGGACAAGTTGCTGGGAGCAGCAAAAGGCCTGGGGAAGCTCACAAAGGTAGTAAAAGCCTTTGAAACTTCCCCTCCGTGGACCCTGCCCATCCTGGGGGAGGAGGCTTGGCACCTCGTCCCAGGATGTGCATTGTTTCAGGACCCCGAGAGCAGCAGGCTCTCGACCCAGGGGTCCAGAAACATGTCTGGTGGTGGCAGCTGGGGAGCAGCCACTCAGCCTGGACACTAGTGTTAGGAGATTTTTCAGGGGGCATCTCTAAGATGCCCTCTGTGTGCATTTTTCATTAAATCCCACACTGGCATCAGTGTGGGTTTGATGTGCTGAGAAGTTTGATACCAAACTTCTCAGTTTTCAGTAAAGCCATTATGGTACTGTGGAGTTCGTAATGACAAACTCCCAGCACCATATACTCTTTCTGGCATTACTGCACTTACAATGTCTAAGAATTGGCTTAGGCACTGTAGGGGTACAGGGCTCATGCACCTGTACCCTCACCACAGGTATAGTGCACCCAGCTAGAGGGGTGGCTGATCTATGCCAGGGCAGTGGGTTGTAGGCATTGCACACAGGGATGTGTGCCATGCCGACTCTTCACTTTGTTCTGCACCAAAACACGCAGCAGGCAAAGGCAGTGTGTGAGTGTAAAGGTACAGGGCCTCTAAGGGTGGCACAATAAGTGCTGCAGCCCTTAGAGGCCTTCCATGGTCACAGTGCCCTGGGTACCTGTGGTACCATTTACCAGGGGCTGATTCTGTGGCCAGAGAGTGCCAATTGGGCTTGGTCTTCAATGCAGTTTTAGGGAAAGAACATAGGGCCTGGGTACCTGATTCAAAAGACACACAATTGATGGACGGAATGCAAATCAGTCTTGACCCTGTGCCTCATGCCTTTTTGGATTTGTCACCCCGAGTGGGACGGTTATGCCCAGACGTGGGTCTTGTGCTCTCCATGCCACTGGAGTCAAGCTATCCTGGCTGATGAGGGATGAAACCCCGAAACCGGTCCTAGGATGCTTGTTTCCAGTTCAGGGAGGACCTGGCCTGGCAGTTCGGGCTGGACTGTTCCCATTGGGGACAGGGTCAAGACTGATTTGCATATGGCTGGGTCCAAACTGGAATGGCATGGTGAGCAAAAAAATGATGGATTTAGGCCCAGATCTCTGTACTGGGGTGAATGTATAACATTGTTCTGCATTCTGTCCATCAATTGTTCTTTTTGCATTTGTCACCCCGAGTGGGACGGGTTTGCTCAGACGTGGGTCCCGTGCTCTCCATGCCACTGGAGTCAAGCTATCCTGGCTGATGAGGGGTGAAACCCCGAAACCGGTCCTAGGATGCTTGTTTCCAGTTCAGGGAGGACCTGGCCTGGCAGTTCGGGCTGGACTGTTCCCATTGGGCACAGGGTCAAGGCTGATTTGCATATGGCTGGGTCCAAACTGGAATGGCGAGCAAAATAAACGATGGAATTAGGCCCAGATCTCTGTACTGGGGTGAATGTATGACATTGTTCTGCATTCTGTCCATCAATTGTTCTTTTTGCACTCTGTACCTGATTGGCAGGAGCCCAGGGCACACTCAGTCAAAGTACATCAACAGTTCAGCAAAAAGTGGGGGCAACCATGCAGAAAGAGGGCACTTTCTCACAACCCAAACAAAGTGTGGATCTGACTGCCATCTTTTTGCCACAAGAAGGGCATTTGTTGAATACAGAAGGCATTTTCTAACTGGAAAAGATTTAAATTTAGTCAGAAAAGTGGTTAAAAGTACAGCAGGTACTGAAAACCGTCAAGTGATGACAATTTTTTGTTCTGGATAGAAAATCTTTTGACAGAAAGGTTATAAATTAAGAGCTCAGTGCTCCTGAATCCTCACAGAAAGAGCCGGAATAAAGAACTGACCAAACTGTCATCTGTGTGGCAGGTCTTAAAGGCACGGTGCCAGTTTGCTCTGTTATGCTGCTCAATGCAAACTATTGGCTAACAACGTCTTATTTCCTTGCCTTTTTTCCTTTCAAATAAAAGCTATACTCTGAAATTTCATGTGTTCATGTCGAAATGGTAGAAATGAAAATGTATATATTTTTTGGTTTTAAATGAAAAATTCAATGCAATTTGACATTTGTTACCCTAATGGTTAGCAGGATAAATAATATTTGCTAAAATGGTGTAAATCCGTTCAGTAGTTCCTGAGAAATTCACAATTAAAATCACATATATATCTATGGGCGCGTCGGATCCGCGTACCCTCCCGATCACGAGCTGCATGCTAATTGGCTGTCAACACTCCAAATCAAGAAGTGTTGGCAGCCATTTTATCCCTCGGTAGAACCGAGGGACAGAAACAAGTGCGCAAAGCGCAAAAGGGAGCAGGGTAGAAACACCCTGACCCCTAGGTCTGCTCAGGGGGTCCCACAAGGACCCCTGGGCAGAAAAAAGCATTTTTTTTTTTTTTTTTTTTTTTTTAAATCGGCGGGATGCGCTTAGGGTGCGCGGATCCCGCCGAGAAAAAAAAAGAAACAAGTGCGCAAAACGCACAAAGGGGGCAGGGTAGAAACACCCTAACCCCCTAGGCCTGCTCAGGGGGTCCCACAAAGACCCCCTGGGCAAAAAAAAACAAAAACAAAAAAAAAACGGGATGCGCTCAGGGAGCGCGGATCCTGCCGAAAAAAAAAAAAAATCGAAGCGCGGTCTCCCGCGCTCGATGACACTTGCCCCCGGGTGGGCCAAGTCCCGGGGGCATGCTGAGGGGTTTATTTTATGTATGGGGGCCTCTAAGGGCCCCCAAGCCCGGGGACCGCCACCCCCGGGGCTTTATTAGAAAAGTTGCGGGAGGGCTCTGAGCCCTCCCGCAGCCCCGGGACCACCACCTCCCCGCGCCTTCTTTATTTTTAAATTAACCTGTGTGGGGGACTCCAGCCCCCCACACGCCCCGGGGACCACCACCTCCCGGGGCACTAACAAAATTGAAAATGGGGGTCCGTTTTGGACCCCCAAGCCCCGGGGACCACCACCTCCCGGGGCTTTCAAAATGTAGGGAGGGGGCCGCGCGGCCCCCTCCTGGAGCCCTTGATGGCCCTGGGGACCGCCACCCCCAGGGCCGGCTCCTGCAGTGTCCCGGGTGCCTACCCCGGGACACTGCTGTTTGCTATGACAGGACGGGAGCCTCGCGGCTCCCGCGCTGTCATAGCAAACTTGGTTTGCATTTTGAAAGAGAGCAGGAAACCTGCTCTCTTTCAAAATGCAAACCAATTGCTTTTCCACACGGGGAGCAGCATGTTAGCTGCTCCCCATGTGGAAAAGCAATGCCGGCTCCCATAGGACGCGGGGAGCCGGCGGGACTGTGGGGGGATTGGGGACCCCCCCACAGTCCCCAACCAGAGGCCAAGCCCCGGGGGATGGGGTCCCCGGGGCCATAAGTGGCCCGGGAGGGGGGCCACGCAGCCCCCCTCCCCAAATAAAAAAATATATAAAAAATAAGGGCAAGGCCGGCCCCGGGGATGGGGTCCCCGGGGCCTTAAATGGCCTGAGGAGGGGGCCACGCAGCCCCCTCCATATTTTTTATTTAAAAAGAGGGCATGCCCCGGGGGATGGGGTCCCCGGGGCCAATAGAGGCCCAGGGAAGGGGGCCACGCGGCCCCCTTCCCGTTTAAAAAAATAAAAATAAAAAAATAAATGCTCCAGGCCCCGGGGATGGGGTCCCCGGGGCCAAAAGTGGCCGAGGGAAGGGGGCCACGCAGCCCCCTCCCATAAAAATAAAAAAACGGCATCGTGCCGGAGGCCCCGCCCCCTCCCTGCAGTACTCTGCAAACGGGCCCCCTGGCGCGTTTTAAGAAGGGAAGTAATTCCCCTTGAATACTGGGGTCCCTGGGGCCAACTAGCCCACCAGGAACCTCCAGTATGCGCCAGGGGCTGCCTTGCAGAGAGGTGTACAGAGGCCATGCCCCTTTTTACACCTCTCTGCAACGCAGCTCTGTGGCGCTTAATGGAGGTAGCTGGTGGGCTAGTTGCACCCCAGGGACCCTCAGGATTCAAGGGAGTTAATCCCCCGACTTAAAACGCGCCACGGGCGCGTTTGCACAGTGGTGAAGGGAGGGCGGGGCCTGAGGTGACATGTGTGCAAACAGGCCCCGTGGCGCGTTTTAAGATGGGAATTAAATCCCCTTCAATCCTGAGGGTCCCTGGGGCCAACTAGCCCAACAGGTACATCCAGAAAGCGCCACAGAGCTGCGTTGCAGAGAGGTGTAAAAGGGGTGTGGCCTCTCTACACGTCTCTGCAACGCAGCCCCTGGCGCATACTGGAGGTTCCTGGTGGGCTAGTTGGCCCCTAGGGACCCTCATGATTCAAGGGGACTTAATCCCCCAACTTAAAACGTGCCACGGGCGCGTTTGCACAGATGTCACCTCAGGCCCCGCCCCTCCCTTCACCATTGTGCAAATATTCCTCTAAAATCTGCCGAACTACGAATTCTGATTTACTCACCTGTTATCAGGAGAGACCTCAGTGCTGCATCTTTCAGCCCAGTACTAATCCTGAAAAGTAATTTTAACCGTACTTACCAGTAACTTGAATTTCCTTCCATAGGATATCATTGCCTGCTTTTTGCTGAAAAAGTTTCTAAATGTTGATTTTTGAAACATACAAATATTCCTCTAAAATCAGCCGAAATACGAATTCCGATTTACTCACCTGTTATCAGGAGAGACCTCAGTGCTGCATCTTTCAGCCCAGTACTGATCCTCAAAAGTAATTTTAACCGTACTTACCAGTAACTTGAATTTCCTTCCATAGGATATCATTGCCTGCTTTTTGCTGAAAAAGTTTCTAAGTGTTGATTTTTGAAACATACAAATATTACTCTAAAATCAGCCGAAATACGAATTCCGATTTACTCACCTGTTATCAGGAGAGACCTCAGTGCTGCATCTTTTAGCCCAGCACTGACCCTGAAAAGTAATTTTAACCGTACTTACCAGTAACTTATCTTTTCTTCCATAGGAATCCATTGTCTGGTTTTCAGCAGAAAAGTTTGTGTCGATTTTCACAAACTACAAATATTCCTTAAAAATCGCCTGTATGACTTAAACGCATTCTTTCAACTGTTTACAGGAGATGCACCAGTGCTGGATCCAGGATCCAACACTGAGTAAGAAAAAGTAACGATAACAGTTTTTACCTGCTAAGTGAATTTCCTTCCATAGGATAACATTGGTGATTCTATGAGAAAAAGTTTCAAAGTGTCAACTTTTAAAATACAATAATATTCCTTAAAAATCACTACTGTAACCAAAACGCTTTTACTCAACTGTTTACAGGAGATGTCCCAGGACTGAATCTAGGATCCAGTCCTGTGGTTAGAAAAGTAATCCATAAAGTAACTAATTGCATTTAACTAGAAATTCACATTGAGCTGAATGTTGCATTGTGTTTGAAAATGTGTTGCCCATTGCAACAACTGTAACTACTGTACTTAAAAGTCTATTGCCTATGTGCAAAGTATTTAAACTAAAGTAATTCATTCTGAGAAAGTATTTTTGTAATGTATAATGTAATTACAATGTAATTTAAAAAATAAAATATGTTAAAAAAAAAATTGTTTCTAAAAATGTAGTAAATCAGTATGAAAAAAATAAATATAACAATTAATACATTTAAAAATTGTCATTTACAAAACCTTTGAAATTCACTGAAAAAACCGTAGGTTTCAGACATGTTATAGTTAGGAATTAGCATTTAAAAAACCTTTGAAATTCACTGAAAAAACCATAGGTTTCAGACACGTTATAGTTAGAAATTAGCATTTAAAAAACCTTTGAAATTCACTGAAAAAACCATAGGTTTCAGGCACGTTATAGTTAGAAATTAGCATTTAAAAACCTTAGAAATTCACTGAAAAAACCATAAGGTTTTAGGGACAGTTATAGTTAGTTGGACATTGCACTCGTACAAAACCCGTGAAATTCCCCCGTTATAGTTAGTTCAGCTAACTATAACTCGCGCCCGCAATGCACTGCTGATGACGTCACATTACATCACTCATGACATGGTCAGTGACATCACTGATGACATCTCAAATGACATCACTGATGACATCACTGATGACATCATCCATGTGAGAATTTAATGCATCTTCTCACACCCTAATATAAGTTTTGATACACCCACTCTAAATTACAGACTGCCATTCTCAAAACCATACACACTCCAATACCAATAAGTACATACCCACTCACTGATTCTTATGTCTACACACACACATCTACTCACTCACCCGTACAGTCACTCATACTTACAGTCACTCAGTACAGGACTATCATATGCACTCATACACCTATATAAACACTCACACAACGCAACTCATCCATAGAGGTACTCACACACCTAGTCAGTCATGCAAATAATTAATCACACTCCAATTTACTCACCTATACAGTTATACACACCAGCTCACTTACTCATAAAAATACTAGCACATTCTTACGCTCCTATGCAATCACTGATGCAAGCACACACTCATCCATATAGCCACTCTCACAATCACACACTCACTTATAGCCATTTATATACTCCAACACACATATATACTGCCTTTCACATATGTAGTTACTCACACATGTACCACTGAGATATACATTCAATCACTAACACACCCATACACACACTCACCCACCCATACAGTCCATCACAGACACACTCTTGAAACCATGCTCCCAGTGAATCACCCACTCACACATCTATGCACAGAGTCACACACACCCCACCCACACAAACACTGAGGCACCCATACAGATACTCAGAGAACCAATCCATAACCCATATAGACACTCATTTAGCTAGTCAGAAACCCATGCAGTTGCTTACACAACAACAGACAGACGGATACAGACATTCACACAGTTTAGTCACTCACCCATGCATCCAGTAAGATACGTTTAATCACTCACTTATAGACTCAGTCACGCACCTACTAAATCATCCATTCAGGCGCTTCTACACCCACTCATTCTTCAATACGCCTTTCCCTATATATATTAAACATATTTAAACTTTACAGAAACACACAGTCACTGGATGATGTCATCAGTGATGTCATCAGTGATGTCATTTGAGATGTCATCAGTGATGTCATCAGTGATGTCACTGACCATGTCATGAGTGATGTAATATGTGACGTCATCAGCAGTGCATTGCGGGGCGCGAGTTATAGTTAGCTGAACTAACTATAACGGGGGAATTTCACGGGTTTTGTACGAGTGCAATGTCCAACTAACTATAACTGTCCCTAAAACCTTATGGTTTTTGCAGTGAATATATATATATATATATATATATATATATATATATATATATATATATGTTTGTACCACTGGCGTAACGAAAGTTGAGGGGGCCTTCCTGCAAGGTGCGTGGAGGGGCCCCCTCTGGGCTCAATCAGGAGCTCTCCGGCCAGAGTGTTGTGCTGGGGGGGCCCCTGGAGCTTGGGGCCCCCCCGCACCGCAGGGGTTGCGGGGGCCTGTGGTACGCCCCTAGTTTGTGCATGTATGTTTTAGAGTACTTCGTGCTGTTTTGGCGGGGGCTAAACATACATGTATAATGTATTTTATATGTGGTCCGGGGTCCCCGCACGTGGGCAGGACTATTAAGTGCTTATGACTATTAAGTGCTTATGACTATTGATGAGTATCCCCTGGAAGAGAATGCTCAGATGCACAGAAAGGTACTGACTTTTTGTTTTGAATGACAAGAGTTTAAGAAGAAAAAAGCCTGCAACTGTTCTTCTAACTGCACCCCATATTTGTCTGCAGAACATTTTATCAAATCAGTGTACACTGCAATGTCATCGAGGGATGAAGGCCTCTCGTAGGGTAGGATTCAAAGCTTTCCGCTAGTGTATCGGTGCCATGTCATTCTACCTCTGAGCTCGCAAGGTCTTGGAAAACCCATAGCTCATAACATCTCCTCTTCGAAGAAGACTATCTGTACTTCTTCCTGGAGTTCAGGTGTAGTCAAGTGGCTGTAGTTCAACTTGATCCTCTGCAAATCACTTTTCTCCTGCTGATTTTGCAGGGATTCTAAATTAGTTTAGGGATTAGTTCAAATCCCGCTTCTTCTAGAGAATCACTGCCATTTCTTCCTGGAGGAGTCTCTTACCCTTAGACTTCGAGCACTCTTTCTTCAGTGCTGAGAGCAGGTGTCCTTTTTAGTTCTCGCCTAGGCAGCACGCATGCGCTGCTCTAGGAGATGACCTTTAGAAATCGGTCTGCTCTTTTTCAAGCACACTCGTGCTTGTGCTGGCATCCCTCTTGCGGGAGCGAGCAGCGGCGCGCGTGCTAATTGAAAACATATGGCTCTCGCGCCGCCGCTGCTCGCTCCTGCAAGGCGGAGGCCAGCACAAGCACGAGTGCTTCAAAACAGCTGCTGCTTGTTACTCCCTCCCCCTGGTGGCATCAAAATCAATATTCTGTGCGCCGAGCGGGAGCAAGTCCAGAGACACTGCATTGCACAGAGCGTGGAAGGTCCACAAATTATGGCGACAAGTAACGAGTCTAGTCGTTCCTCCCCCACCCCCTCCTTCCCTATGCACTGATGTATTCGTGTATTTTTAAGAATTATACCCTGCGTGTAGGCTAGCCACCTCAAACCAGTGTCTTTCTTTCTTCCTCTCTCGGCAACATTTCGAGGCTTCTCTTCTCCTAGTGAATGTAGCATTTCTTACCTTTTACAATCTCCTCCAAGTCCACACCTTCAACAATTAGTTTCAGCTGAGCCCGCCGCCATCTTGGAATAATCACTTTCATTTGGTAATGAAGTGTCCCCTTTGTATGTCCATGACTGTTTCCCTTCGGTTGATTCGGACACTTTGGGCACAGCGGAAAACAAACTTTGCGGCCATCGGTTCTGGTGAGTATCTGCTTGTATTTCAGCTTCTCTCCCCCCCTCCCCCCGTGCCTCCTCTCCAACAACTTCAGTAGTGCTCAGAGTTCGCTGCAGCCTTGGGATTCCTCTTGTTCCAGTAATACAGTATGAACCGGCAGCTCAACGGTCCGACCTCCCGGTCCCTCCATACTGCCTCAGTGGCCCTTTTTTTGTTGCATATTTTTACTACTTGGTGTCCTATTTGGAAACACTACACAGATTTATATAGCGCGAACTCGACCCGAAGGCATTGGAGCGCTTTACATGATTACCAGTTGCGTTACACAAGGACACGGTAATTTTTGGTGGGCACGAGGATATTAAGTGATTTGACCAGAATCACATGATGCTGAGCCAAGGCAGGAACCTGTCCCGCGCCCTCCGAGCGGTCCACGGACCCACCCAGCCTCAGTGCTGCTTTGAAACCCTTTCTTAGGTCGTCCCAATCCCCCCCTGCTGGTACTGTGGTCTATTGACCCCCTTCCAGCCTCAGCTTTTCCCTGAGCCCCTCTGCTGGCTTCCCCTGCAACCCGAGCCCTCCCTTAGCTTCTGTGCTCCGTTGTCGCCCCCCCTTTCAGGGCTCATCTACAGCCCGTTTAACCCCCCGTCCGTCCTACAGCTGCCCTGAGCCCCCTACAGACCCAGGGGCGTCATGTCCTTTAAACAGCACTTCGTTGCCACCTGGGAAATGTTCTACTTTGATCAGGTGCCGCATGTGAACTCTTTATTTGATATCTCTTTACGCTGCTCCACGCGGTTCTATTTTGTTTTGGGCTGCTACTTATGCATTGCTTTGAGTGCGTTTAGTCGCTGCCTCTGTGTTACTCTGCACATGCTGCTCCCTATTACTTTTACTGTTTATCCGTATGTGTGATACCTCTGAATCGATTTACCGTAGACCCTGCTTGCTACCCATAAATTGTTATAATTTACATAATGGTGTAGCACGAGCATTATTAACATGATACCTTGCTGCTACCTAGGATTGTTTTGAGTTTGCATTTACTGGCTTACATGATCGCTACAACCAGTGATACTCTTCCTCTGTGAGTTGTGCATTCCACACAACAACCTGTGTCCACTCCCAGGATGTACCGTGATATTACCCTTCCCACCTAAAATCAACTCAGTTGGGGCATATTTTTGTCACTCAGGAATGGCCCCAGCGCATTCATCCGGGTCTCATCACTACACCTGCAAGCTCCTCTGCTGCGAGCTTCTCACAGATATCCTTGCTACTGGCTTGAGCTTCTATCCTAAGCCCTTTGTTTAACACTGCTTTGCAACCACTCTACATGTTAAACCAAGTCAAATACTTGGCATCCTGACTGTAGCACCTTTTTAGGTCTTGCCTGAGACATTGCAGGCGCTGTCGCTTGCCAGATCACTTAAAGAACAAGCATTTGCAATGAAATAGGTCTCCCATTTACGCGACTGAGCTATTGACATTGCAAATAACAATGCCTTTTTTGTTTGTTTTTGTTTTTAAAACATAAATAAAAGACAAAAAGCACAAGTTACTAACTTGTGTAACGATATATCTGTAAGAGACAGTAGTTAGTGACAGATTCCTTACCTTAGAATATCCCCAGGCGTCAGGCTGGATCCGGAAAGTTTTTGCGTAGCAGTACCCTTGCGCGTCGGTAGGCGGCGTCGTGCGGCTCCGCGTCCGGCGTCGTGATCGCCGGGATGACGTCGCGGGCAGTACTTAGACGCCGCCCCTGCGCGCTGACGTCAGTTCTGTACACGACTTTCCGCGCCAGGAACGCAGAGCCATGCAAGAAGCTGACATAGGTGTCTGAAAAATACTAGGGCCCTGAAAGGGATGTCCTTAACCCTAGAAATCAGTTCGCAGAACGGGGAGGATGGGTGGGGTGGTAAGGAATCTGTCACTAACTACTGTCTCTTACAGATATATCGTTACACAAGTTAGTAACTTGTGCATCTGAAAGAGACACGTTAGTGACAGATTCCTTACCTTAGAATAGATACCCCAGCAATACCAACCCCGGTGGTGGGTCTGCGAACAAAGATCAGACAAGGAAGTCCTGGAGGACAGAACGGCCAAAGAAGCCGTCCCTCCGGACCGGACTGTCAAGGTAGTAATGCTTTGTAAACGTGTGCAGCGAGGCCCACATAGCTGCCTGACAGATAACCGGCAGCGGAACACCGCGGCCCAAGGCCGTGGTAGCAGCCGTTGCCCTGGTGGAATGGGCACGCAGCCCAACAGGAGGCTCCTTCTTAGCCAAAGAATAGCAGGCCTTGATGCACAAGGTAACCCAGCGGGAGATGGTTCGTTTGTGCACCGCCCGACCTTTTTGGCGCCCACGTAGCCAACAAAGAGCTGGTCATCCACCCGGAAGTGTTTTGTGCGGTCGATATAGAAGGAGAGCGCACGTTTTGGGTCCAGACGGTGGAGCCTCTCTTCCTCTCTGGAAGGATGCGGAGGCGGAAAGAAGGTAGGCAAAGTGATGGTCTGCCCAATGTGGAAGGCAGTAACCACCTTTGGCAAGAAGGACGGACGCGTCCTAAGAACAACCTTGTCTGGATGAACAGACAGAAAGGGAGGTTTGCAAGATAGAGCCTGGAGCTCACTCACCCGCCGAGCGGAGGTGATGGCCACCAGAAAGGCTGTCTTCAGAGTTAGAAGACGAAGAGGACAGTTATGTAGAGGCTCAAAGGGAGCGCACATTAAAAAGGTAAGAACCAAGTTCAAGTCCCACTGAGGCATCACAAACGGAACAGGAGGGAAGAGGTGTGTAATGCCTTTTAAGAACCTGTTAACAGGGGACTTGAAAAGGGAGGGCTGATCAGGGAGCCTGAGGAAGGCCGAGATAGCACAAAGATAACCCTTGATGGTACCCAGGGCAGAACCCTGTTGGGCCAGAGAAAGAAGGAACAGAAGGACCTCAGAAAGAGGGGCAGAAAGGGGATTCACAGCCTTTGCTGTGCACCATGCCACAAATTTGTTCCACCTGCAGGCGTATACCACCTTAGTGGAGGGACGCCTGGCTGCCAGAATCACATCACAAACTTCGGGAGGCAAGTCGAAAGGAATCAACTGCCGCCGCTCAATCTCCACGCAAGCAGGTGTAGACTGGACAGGTTCGGGTGGAGGACCGTCCCCTGCTGCTGCGACAGAAGATCCTCCCGAAGAGGCAGACGGATCGGGGGATCTACGCTCATACTGAGTAGCTCGGGATACCAAACTCTTCGAGCCCAGTCCGGAGCCACAAGGATGACTTGGGCCCGGTCGTGCCGAATCTTCTTCAACACTCTGGGTAGAAGTGGTATAGGCGGAAAGGCGTACAACAGACCGCAACTCCACTCGCGACGGAAAGCGTCGCCGAGCGAGTGCAGCCTTGGAAATTCCAACGCGCAGAACTGATGACATTGCGCGTTCTCTTCGGTGGCGAATAGATCGAACCAAGGCTCTCCCCATTGTAGAAAGAGTCCTTGCGCCACTGCCGAGTGAAGACGCCATTCGTGATCCATCATGCACCTGCGGCTGAGTTCGTCCGCCCTGGCGTTCAGGGAACCTGCCAGGTGTTGAACCATCAGGAACATGCCCTGATGTTCCAGCCATGTCCAGAGGCGCAGAGCCTCCTGACAGAGGGTCCACGACCCCACCCCGCCCTGTTTGTTGCAGTACCACATGGCGGTGGTGTTGTCTGTGAACACCTGCACTACCTTCCCTTTGACAGAGGGAAGGAATGCCTTGAGTGCAAGTCGGATCGCCCGGAGCTCCAGAAGGTTGATATGGAGCCGGGACTCCGCCGGAGACCAGAGGCCTCTGATCTCCGCCTCTCCCATGTGACCGCCCCATCCCAGAAGGGACGCGTCCGTCACAACTGTGTGCTCTGGCTGGGGAAGGGAGAGGGATCTGCCCATGACCCATTGCCGGTTCGAGAGCCACCACTGCAACTGTTTTGCAGTCCCCTCCGAGATCTGGACGTGATCGGACAGGTTGCCCTGGTGCTGCGCCCACTGGAACTTCAGGTCCCACTGCAGAGCCCGCATATGCCATCTGGCATGATTGACCAGCAGGATGCATGAGGCCCAGCAGCCTCAGGGTCATCCGTACCGAAACCCAGGATAAAGGCTGAAAGATCGGAATCATAGCCTGAATATCCCGGACTCGCCGTTTGGGAGGATAGGCCCGAAACTGCGTCGTGTCCAGAACTGCTCCGATGAAAAGGAGCTGTGGAGAAGGAATCAGATGCGACTTCGGCACATTGATGGAGAACCCCAGCGAGTGCAGGAGTTCGGCCGTAGTCTGGAGGTGGGAGATGACTGCCTGGGACGAGCCCGCCTTCAGCAGCCAGTCGTCGAGGTAGGGGAAGACTGAAACCCCTGCCCGGCGCAGATGAGCTGCGACCACCGCCATCACTTTTGTGAACACCCGAGGGGGCACTGGTAAGGCCAAAGGGGAGCACGGTGAACTGAAAATGCTCGAGGCCTACCGTGAACCGAAGGTAACGCCGGTGGGCCGGCAGGACGGGGATGTGGAAATAGGCGTCCTGCAAGTCCAACGCTACCAACCAGTCTCCAGGGTCTAGGGCAGTCAAGACCTGAGCTAGGGTGAGCATCTTGAACTTCTCCTTCCGGAGGAAGCGATTGACGTTCCGGAGGTCCAAGATAGGACGCATGTCCTCCTTGTCCTTTTTGGGCACCAGGAAGTAGTGGGAGTAGCAACCACGTCCTACTTCTGGGGTCGGAACATGCTCGATGGCCCTCTTGGCCAAGAGGGCCGTGACTTCCTTCTGCAGAAGTACCAAGTGATCCCCCGACATGCGGTGGAATTGTGGTGGCATGGCTGGGGGGTGGTCTCGAAGGGGAGGGAGTAGCCCCTTCGGACAATGTCCAAGACCCACCTGTCCGAGGTGATGGGACGCCAGTGGTGAAGGTGATGGCGGACCCTGCCCCCTACTGGCGTGCTGTGCACCTGAAAGGAGGGACTAGGAGGGCTTGGAGGCCGCGGACGGGTTGGAGGTGGTGGCCTGACCCGCACGCTGGTTGCCCGAACCGCCACGGCGGTATCCACGTCCTCGGCCACGCGAAGACGCCTGCTGCGCGGGCCGGTGGCTGGGCTGCTGACGTGACTGGGCGCCCCTTCCGTGGCCACGATAGGGGCGAAAAGCAGAAGGTAGCGGAGGGCGTGTAGCAGAAAGGCGCAGGGACTTGGCAGTAGCCCGTGAGTCCTTAAAACGCTCCAACGCATGGTCTGCTTTGGAACCAAAAAGACCGACTCCATCAAAGGGCATGTCTATGAGGGTATTCTGGACATCACCCGAAAAACCAGTGGTTCTCAGCCAGGCGTGGCGACGCAGCGCCACCGTCGTTGCAATAGATCTGCCCAGCGAGTCGGCGGTATCAAGGCCACAACGTATGGTGTATTTGGCCGCATTCCTACCTTCCGCAATGGCGCGGGTAAGCAGTGTCTGGACCTCCTCAGAACACTGGGGCAAAACAGTCGCCACCGAATCCCACAAGGAGTGGGTATATCGGCCCAAAAGACAAGCGTGTTGATGGACCGCAAGCCAGCACTGGAGGAAGAAAAACCCTTCTTCCCAAATTGATCCAGGCGTTTGGATTCCCTATCCGGAGGGGCGGTAGGGAAGGCGGTTTGGGAAGCCGAGGCTTGGACAACCAAGCTCTCAGGAGTGGGGTGGACAGAGAGAAACAAGGGGTCGCCCGGAGCTGGGCGATGGCGTCGGGACACGTTCCTATCCACAGGAGCCCCTGTGTTGGGCTTGGACCAGGTGCCCAAAAGAACGTCAGTGAGTGCATCGTTGAACGGCAGCACAGTCTCCAAGGAGGAGGCTGCCGGCTGAAGCACTTCTGCCAAGAGATTAGTCTTGACCGCCACAGTAGGGAGTCGGAGATGTAAGGCTCCAGAAGCCCTACGCAACACCGTTGCAAAATTGGCTCCCTCCTCCGTAGCCACGGGAGGAGACAGCATGCCAGTGTCAGGGGAAGTATCTAGACCACTGGCATCCCCTAGTTCCTCTGCCCAGTCCTCATCATACTGACACTGTTGTGCCAGAGGGTCCTCAGACCCCTCCCAGTCCTCCTGGTCCTCCTCCGGTTCAAAATAAGAAGGAGGAGGGACATTTGGGACCCAAGGTCTCATCAGCGCCGGAACCGCCGTCGAGCGACGTCGGTCCGGCTCCATGTCCGGAGCCGGAGAGTACATGGGGACGACGCCGCCCGGAGCCCCAGGCGGCGTCAGGAACGGCACCGGAGACATCGGCGCCAGCGGAGGCGTGGTCAGGTCGACCGGCGTCGATGGGGGTTGCTGTACCACCGGAGCCGGGATCGAGGCCGGGGCCGAAGCCGGAGCCGGGATCGAGGCTGGAGGCACGAGCGACGCCGGGACCGGAGTCGTCGGCGACGCCGGGGCAACCCCATCAGGGCCCGCGGGGCCCGAAGGCGCACCGGAGGGACCTTGAGGCCCGAAGAGGCGGGCCATGGCCGACAGGAATTCCTGTACTTGGGCCGGATCCGCCCCCGAACCCGGGAAGGACGGGTATTGCGGGGGCGACTCCACAGGCATGTCCGGGGCCGGGGGGACGGTGCCGGGAGGGGCCTCAGCCGAGTCGCGAGACCGGCGAGGCGAAGTCCTAGAGCGATGATGCTTTTGGACTTCTTGTGTTTAGACTTACCGGACGACGAAGACTTGGATCCCGACGACCGGCGAGGACTCCGCGACCGACCCCTCGACCTCTCACGCGACCGGGGCTTGGTGTGGCGCGGAGCCGACTGCCGGGCCTCGAGGAGCTTTCGAGACCGCTCTCGCAAAGCTTTCGGGTTTAGGGACCGGCAGTCGGAACACGACTTCGTGTCGTGGTCTCGCCCGAGGCAGAAGAGACACTCCAGATGCGGGTCTGTGATGGACATCATCCGAGCACAGGCGTCGCAACGTTTAAAGCCGGGCATCCCTAACGACACCTTGGAGTCGATATGAAAAGAAACAGTGAAAAAATTCACCAAAAAGTTAGTCAAAAAATGACTAGGGCACTGCTCTTCCCGGATCTGCGCTTGCTGGCGCGGAAAAAGAAGAACTGACGTCAGCACGCAGGGGCGGCGTCTAAGTACTGCCCGCGACGTCATCCCGGCGATCACGACGCCGACGACGGACGCGGAGCCGCACGACGCCGCCTACCGACGCGCAAGGGTACTGCTACGCAAAAACTTTCCGGATGCAGCCTGACACATTTTTGGTGTTAATTCTGGTTTTTATTAGGGTACTTCAGTTGTATGGAAAATGCTACTTACCAGTATGCATCTGTTCTTGGCATGTAGAGCTGCAGATCCACACACTATGCATAGTTCGCCATCTGGTGTTGGGCCCGGATGTTTGCACTTTGTTGTTGTATTGGAATAAGTCTTTGGAAGTCACGAGATAGGGGACTCCTCCTTTGGACAATAGTGCGCATGGGCATCGACTCCATCTTCAGATTGTTTTTTCGCCAAGAAGGGAAATGATGGAGTTTTGTGAGAAACAGAAATAGATGTCCATGTGTGTTGTATCCAATTAAGATAATACTGGAACAGATAAAGGTAGCCAGGGAGGTGGGTGGGCGTGTGTGGATCTGCAGCTCTACATGCCAAGAACAGATGCATACTGGTAAGTAGCATTTTCCGTTCGAGGCATATGAGCTGCAGATCACACACTATGCATAGATTGCATAGCAGTACTTTCCCTTTAGCGGCGACCACCAGTATCTGTTGCAGTAGTTTGAAATAATGTTTTGAGCACAGCCTGGCCCACACTAGCTTGTTGTTTTGCCTGCACATCTACACAATAGTGTTTTGTGAATGTGTGCGGTGTAGACCATGTAGCTGCTTTGCAGATATCATCTAAGGGAATGTTCCCTAAAAATGCCATGGAAGCCCCTATTTTGCGGGTAGAGTGGGCTTTAGGGGGAATAGATAGTGTATGTTTTGCTTTGTGATAGCAAATTTGTATACATTTGACAATCCACCTTGCAATCCCAGACTTTGATATAGGATTGCCTTTATGTGGTGGTGAGAAGGATACAAAAAGTTGTTTTGTTTTGCGAAAAGGTTTTGTTCTGTCAATATAGTAAAGGAGTGCTCATTTCACGTCTAGTGTATGAAGAGCTTTTTCTGCTACTGTTTGTGGTTGCGAGAAGAACACTGGCAACTCAACAGATTGGTTGAGATGGAAGGGAGAAATAACTTTAGGAAGGAATTTTGGATTTGTCCTGAGAACCACTTTATGATGGAGTTGTAAAAATGGTTCTTGAATAGTTAGTGCCTGTAACTCGCTGACTCTTCTGAGAGATGTGATGGCCACAAGGAAAGCAACTTTCCATGTAAGAAATTGTAGCTCACATTTATGTAGAGGTTCGAATGGAGGACCCATTAATCTAGTGAGGACGATGTTTAGATTCCACACTGGAGAGGGTGGTACCCTGGGAGGAATTATTCTTTTGAGGCCTTCCATAAATGCTTTAATGGCAGGTACTTTGAACAATGACAAATGTTGTCAATTTTGTTGGTAGGCTGCTATGGCAGCGAGATGTAATTTAATTGATGTGTATGCTAGTTTACATCTTTGAAGATGCAGCAAGTAACATTTGATGTGTTGAATGGACGCATCTAGAGGATTGATTGTGTTATTGGTACAGTATATAACAAATCTTTTCCACTTGGCTGCATAGCAGGCTCTAGTGGTGGGGCGCCTAGCCTCTCTGATAACGTTCATACAATCAGGTGGAAGATTGAGGTAACCAAATTCTAGGACTTCAGGAGCCAGATCGCTAGATTGAGCTGTGCTGGATCTGGATGTCTGATCTCTCCACGGTTCTGTTTTAAGAGTTGTGGGGAGAGGTGTAGTTTTTGGTGCGGGACTACGGATAGTTCCAGCAATGTCGTGTACCATGGTTGTCTGGCCCATGTTAGAGCAACTAGAATCAGTGTTACTGACTGTTGTTGCAGCTTGCGCACCACTAATGGAATAAGTGGGAGAGGCGGAAAAGCGTACGCAAATCTGCCTGACCAATTCATCCATATCGCATTGCCTTTGGACAATGGGTGTGGATATCTGGCGGCGAAGCTTGGGCATTTTGTGTTGTAATGTGTGGCGAAGAGATTATCTCTGGATGCCCCCACATTTGGAAAAACGGTTGAAGAACTTGTGGGTGAAGTTCCCACTCGTGAATCTGTTGTGTTTGACGACTTAACAGATCTGCCATCTGATTCTGAATTCCTGGAAGATGTTGGACTTAAAGGAATATGTTTTGAGGAATAGCCCACCTCCATATGCTCTGTGCTAGTTGAGAGAGCTGCAGAGAGTGCGTCCCCCCCTGTTTTTGTAAATAATACATTGCTGTGATATTGTCAGTCCGGACTAAGACAGCTTTGCCTGATATCTGTTTCTGGAATGATTTTAATGCCAGAAAGATTGCTAGTAACTCCAAATGATTGATATGGAGTAGCTTTTGATGAGGTGTCCATGTGCCCTGTATGGTGTGATGTAGTAGATGAGCTCCCCAGCCGGTGAGCGATGCGTCTGCTGTTAGCACAATCTGTGGAACCGGCTCTAGGAACGGTCGCCCTTTGGAAAGGTTTTGGGTGTTCCACCACTGCAGAGAGCGATGTGTGCGGCCGTCCACCAACACCAGATCTGTTAGCTGACCTAGAGCTTGGTTCCACTGACGTGCCAAGCATTCCTGTAAGGGGCGCATCTGGAGTCTTGCATGCGGTACTATGAATATACAAGAGGCCATCATCCATATTAGTTGCATGAACACTCGAGCTGGAAGTGAGTGTTGCGGCTGGAATTTTGTTATAAGGGCTTGCATGCTTGCTATCCTGGCTGGATTGGGATATGCAAGGCCTTTTGAGGTGTCTATTGTGGCACCTAGATATTGTTGGATGTGGGACGGTTGGAGGTGAGACTTTGTGAGGTTTATTGTAAACCCTAAGTCGTGAAGTAGTTGGATTGTGGTGGGTGTGTGTGATTTACACACTGGGTATGCGACTTGGCTTTTATGAGCCAGTCGTCCAAGTATGGGAAGACGTGAATTTGTTGTCTTCTTAAGTGGGCTGCTACCACTGCCAGACATTTTGTGAAGACTCTGGGTGCTGTGGTGACTCCGAATGGGAGAACCTTGAACTGATAATGCTGACCGTCCACTACAAATCTAAGATATTTCCTGTGAGCAGGGTGAATGGGAATGTGGAAGTAGGCGTCCTTGAGATCCAAGGTGGCAAGGAAATCGCCTTGCTTGAGTAGGGGAAGGAGTTGTTGAAGAGTGACCATATGAAAATGGTCTGATTGTATGTAGAGGTTTAATGGTCTGAGGTCCAGGATGGGCCTCAGGGTTCCGTCCTTCTTTGGAATGAGAAAATACAGGGAGTAAACCCCTGTGTTTTGCTGATGCAGGGGAACTGGTTCTATTGCATGTTTTTGTAGGAGGGAATGCACCTCTTGTTTGAGAAGCGTTAAATGCTCTGTTGACATTGGACGCTGTTTGGGTGGTATGTTTGGGGGAGTTGAAGTGAGCTCTAGGCAATAACCGGATTGAATAATTTGTCTCACCCACCTGTCCGTGGAATGGTGTCCAGACAGGTAGGAACTGTAGCAATCTTCCCCCGACCGGAGTAGAATGGTCCGGGGGGAGTGGAGGGAAGTCATTGTTTGGAGGTGGAGGCAGTGCGAGTATTGATAGTTTTGCCTCTACCCTTGTTGTTATTGCCCCTGTAACCTCCCCTGTAGTAACCTCTGGTAGATGAGGTCTGGGTGGGACTTTTATAAGAGGTGGAGGAGTTATCGGTGGTAAAACCTCTAGAGGCGCCCCTATAAGAGGAGCGACGAAAGGAACTTCTGGGAGTTTGCGATTGCAAAGCTCCCATTGATTTGGCAGTATCAGTATCTTTTTTTCATCTTCTCCAAAGATGAATCTACACTAGGCCCAAATAAATGTTCCTGGTCAAACGGTTGGTTTAGTATGGTAGTTTGAACCTCGTGTTTGAACCCTGAAATACGCAGCCAGGCATGTCTGCGCAAAAGGACACTGGTATTAATAGCTCGGGAGGCTGTGTCTGCAGCATCCAGAGCACATCGAATGCAGGTATTGGTAATAATTTTGCCTTCCTGGATGAGATCATTGGCCCTTGTTTTATATTGATCTGGAAGGTGTTGTAGTAGGGTCTCTAGTTCGTCATAATGTGCCCTATCGTACCTAGCCAGCAAAGCCTGTGTGTTGGCAATTTTCCATATGTTGGCTGCTTGGGACGCTGTGCTTTTACCAGATGCGTCCAATAGTTTTGACTCCTTATCAGGAGGTGGAGCATCGCCTGAGGTTTGGGAGTTAGCCCTTTTCCTGGCATTGGAGACTACCAAGGAATCTAAAGGAAGCTGCCCATTAATGTAAACAGGGTCAGTTGGGGCAGACTTGTATTTTTTTTCCACTCTGGGGTTAATGACTCTAGCCCTTACAGGATCCTTAAAGACTTCAGGAGCGTGTTTAATTACCTCTTTTAACATTGGGAGAATGGAAGTGGACCTTTGCGATGGTGCAAAAGTGTCCATAAGGAAATCTTCCTCTATTGGGTGTGTGTGTAAATTTACACCGTGGTATTCTGCAGCTCTGTGTATGAGCCGAGTGAATCCTATAGTGTCCTCTGGAGGGGATGGTCTAGATGGGTAGATATCATCTTGTGGTGTATCAGGAACATCTGGTGTGCCATAATTGTCCCATGGGTCATTTGGGATATTAGGATGACTAGGTTCTCCTAAAGGTTCATCATCCCCTTCGTTTCCAGAGGGGTCCTCATAATCCTGAGAAGGAGGAGATTGTGAGGGTACTGGAGATGGAATAGGAGAGATGTGGTGTGGAGGAGGAGGAGGTGGAGAGGGAATTCTTAAAGGAGAAGTGGCAATGTCTCTTCTTTAAAGGGTGTGGAGCTGGTGCAAGTTGTCCAATTTCCTTTTCCTGGAAGGACTAATTATAAGTTGACCTGTCTTAGGGTCTATTTCAAGAGTCTTTTGGGTTGGATCAGGTTGAAAAAACTCCTCCTCTGAAGTGTGTTGTTTCTGTGCCGATTTTTTCGGGTCCGACTGTTTGTGTGGCACAAGTTTTGGAGTTGTTTTATGCTCCTTAGGTTTGGAATCAGGAGTTTTCCTGTGTTCCGTTGGGGTCTTTGGAGCCGGTTGTCTGTTCGGTTCCGATGATTTTTTCGGATCCGAAGGTTCAGAGCCAGTGGTTTTCGGAACCGGTTGTTTCCTTGGTTCCGATGATTTTTTTGGATCAGAAGGTTCGGTGCCAGTGGATTCCGGTGCCGAATGCGCCGATGTGGAACCAGGCCTCGGTGCGGGCGAAGACAATGGTTTCTCTTTGGGTTTGTCCTTTGTTCTCGGTGCCGGGGATGGGGTTTCGGTACCGACGGAAGGCTGGCTCGATCCCGAGCGGCCTGAAGGCTTATGTGTTGACTTCTTTGCCGAGCCCGAAGGCGGGGCGTGGGAAGTTTTGTCCCGGTGTGCACCTAGGCCCGAAGGTGAAGGTGTTACCGAAGCCTTTTTATGAATGGGTGAGGGGGAAGGGTCGACGTCAGTACTTACGACCCGTTGCCCTGGAGTGATGTCTTCGAGGTCGGATTCGTCGGCTTCGGAGACGCTGATGTTGCCCTCTTCGACCTGCTCCGGTACATTGATGCCTTCTTGGAAGATATCGTCCGGTATGGATGTTGATGACCTAGCCATGCTTCTTCGAGCCAGACGATCCCGTATTGTCTTCTTGGAGCGGAAAGAGGCACAAGCTGGACAGTCTTTGGCCTCGTGCTCGGGCGAAAGGCAGAGGTTACACACCTCGTGAAGATCAGCGTGTGGAAACTTGGATCCACATTGAGGACACTTTTTGAAAGGAGTCCTTTCCATGAGCCAAAAGGCCTGATGGCGTAGCTAGGCCCGAAGGCCTGTGTCGATGACCGGAATCGAAGAGTTCAAGTTTTTGGAGATACGCGTCGAATGGGAAACAATACCGAAGAAAGGGTAAAGGATTGCGCGTCGAAAATTAGAACGGTAGCGACACCGAACTGGAGCGCGACGAACACATCCGAGCCCGATGGTGGAAAAAAACAATCTGAAGATGGAGTCGATGCCCATGCGCACTATTGTCCAAAGGAGTCACCTATCTTGTGACTTCCAAAGACTTATTCCAATACAACAACAAAGTGCAAACATTCGGGCCCAACACCAGATGGCGATCTATGCATAGTGTGTGATCTGCAGCTCATATGCCTCGAACATATTGTTTTCTAGGTTATATATAAGGTGACAAAAATGGTTATAACACTTTTTTTATTATAACTTATAAACATGCTGCACAACATTCACAATGCTCTACAACACATATTAAAAACGTTAACAAAGCCAATAGCTCTGTCTAAACACTTATAAGGCCACATAGGCGAGACCTATTGGCTATGCCAATGCTTGTTTTTTTCCGGGGTTGGCAGGTCTTGCCTAGACTACCGCCCCGTTCTTGGTTGCGATCGCTTCTGTGTCAAACCTGTGGTGATCTCTTAGTGGTGACCTGCTAGGTTGTATTTGTTTTGACCCCCCCACCCCCCTTTCGCTCATTAAGGGTGTCTTTGAGGGTCCTCAATTACGATGCTTCAGCTTGGGCCCACTATGCTTCTGTGGTGTTACCTGAATAAGTCTCTTGTGGCCTCCTCCTTTCATCACCTTTTTCGGCAGCTCTTTTTCTACTCAATGAGGTCTTGCTCAATGTCAAACCCCTCCCCTTAAGCCACCTCTGTGCATTTAATGTTTTTTTCATTGTTGCTCAAGAGGCTGAGGTCCCGGAGCATACGTTGATCTTTTAATGTCTGCATCGTGTTGCAATTCACCCACCTGTGCCTTTCTCTGGTTTGAGTGTTTTTGCCTGCAACTTGGCACACTTGTTACAGCATTTGGCGCTGCAATCTCTCAGCAAACAGAGGCTGCAGACTTTGTTGCTTTTTATTCAAACTAATAATGGCACTTACAGAACACCCCCTTTAGGTTCTGCCTTATTTCCCACGATGAATCCAACACTCTGGATGCATTTTTATGAGGGGGGGGGGGGGGGGGTTGAAAGGTATATTCCAGACCCAAACACTAGTTGGCAGAATAATGCACAGCATAGCAATCAAGAAAAGATTCATGCTGCAAAAATGTATTACACCCTCATGAATCCGGCACTCTCAGTGAGCAGGTATAAAGGCCTCAGCTTTTGAGGTTAGGACCAGCTCCTTACCATCAGGGTAAGCACTCACTGCTCTCACAGACCAAATTAAGCTTTAGATTCTCTCCATGGCTGTTCTGAACTAGCCTGAGGGACACCGCTGGGTGGTCTCTACAAGTGGTGCAGGGTCCAGCTCCTATTGACAGCATTGCCTGTAGGAGACAGCTCTTAACTATCTACTGACTCACAGCTTGAGGGGGTCATCGCTTTGTTTTGCAAACAGGCTAATAACCTCCAAGGCTTGCTGACTCGGTCCTGCAATATTAAGAGTATCTTCTCATTAGTGTAATTTTTTTATTTTTAATACTGGGCGATCTGAGGAGGGAATACAATGATACATATACATTACGTGAAAAGGCTGGAGGGGGATTGGTTCAACTAATAAAAAAAGGAAATGGGCCCAGGCAGGACCCCAAGAAACGTTCGATACAGAAGTTCCTGAATGTTAATTCTCCAGACTTACATTGTAATACAGTTTATCCTAATGGATTCAAGCAGCTTATGTCCAAATTATAAACTGTACAAAAAAGCTGTTAGACTTACTTTTGGCCTGCAAAATCATGAACATCTTCAAAGAATGCTCTACATTAAACCGGGCATCCATTGAAACACAAGTCAAAATTAACACCTTAAAAAGCATTTGAAAATCCATCCCTCGCCAAAAACCCAATTACTTCTCTAAAATATAGGTATTGGTTAAAACCTAAAGAAGCCTGCACTCCATTAGAGATCCTAAACTGACCATCATCAAACTGCAGTGAAACAGTCTTGGCAGTAAACGACTGCCAACGCCAGGAGCTGCATGATGATTGGAGGGATTAATATATAAATAAATGCAACACTAAATAGACTCCTGGTAGGAAACGGCATGCAAATCTACAACATACGTACAACAAACATTTAGCAAAGGTTTTTAGGCCCTGCATGCTATCTCCCCTTTTAAAAATGGTTAATACAAGGTCAACGGGAATATGTTTCAAGGGACTCACTAGGGTGCCTTCAGACTCTACCACATTGTCAGTGCCATATGGTCCCAACATCTTTACGCTATAGTCCAGCTTGGACATTCAGCCAGTTGCCTAAAGGTGTGCAGGAGTATTGTGCATGCACAGGTCTTCTAGGTTAAAATATAAAATTACGCTACAAGTGTAATTTTCTACAGTTATGAATGTAAAAAAATCACCACCCTTTCATAACTTTTTAAAATTGTAAAGGAACTCGCACAACCAGCTTGCATGTCACAAACCATTACCCCGTCAGCTACAAATTGGGAGGTTATAGGGAACTTCTTTATTGATACGATTGACATTATTTACGCTACTTTTGACACACAACTTCATCTAGGTGAGATCCCTTGGGAACAATTTAGCACCCCATTGATAGGCAGCATAGAAATAGGGGACTTCGAAACTTTCTCGGTATAATAGGTTGAAAAAACAATGATTGAAGTTAAGTTGGGCTCTCCATTAGATCCTTGCCCCCATTTTATTTTCGCTAGGCTGGCACCCCTTTTATGGTTTAATTCTTTTATTGCACACTGCAAAAAGACAAGTTCACAGAAGCCGGACTACATGGTCCAACAGCAATGCTAAGCAGTGCATTTTTACATCAAAAGCAACAGAAAAAGAGAAAAGTACAAATACAATCCCACCCACCTCCCTAGAAAGCAGAAAAGAAAGAAAGAAAAATACTTAAAAAGAGCCACCCCCCACCCTCCCCGGTCCATATTAACAAAGTAGCGCCGTGCCAAGCGGATCAGTAGTCCTGCAGGCAAGCCAGCCTAAGCAGGGGTGTCTGGTGACGTAAGGCGTAACAGGCGAAGATCTCGGGCAGTAAAGCTCCCGGAATTCTTGCGCGAGTAGTGAGAGAAACGGCTGCCACAAGTCGCTAGAGGAGGAACCCTTCCCGGCTAGTGTGAGGGAAATCTTTTCCATACCTAGTACGTGCCATAGTCGTTGGTACCATCCGGAGTGTGCAGGTATGCGGGGGGTTCTCCAGTGAATTAATATATTCTGAACTGCTGTGCCCAGTGCTATAGCTATCTGCTTCCCGCGCCTAGATTTTAGTGGGTGAGTGGATTAGGCTCCCCCAGGAGGACATAAGCGGGGAGCCTAGGGATTTCAGTATCGAGGTGTTTGTCCACATCATCAAGAATGTGCTTCCAATAGTCCTGAAGATATTCGCAGTCCCATAATAAATGAACCAGTGTGCCTCTCTTCCCACAACCCCGCCAGCAGTCAGGACTTTGCGTCGGGTCAGTTTGGTGTAGCCTCACCGGGGTGTAATACCAGTGATAAACCAACTTGGTGAGGGTCTCAGTGAGGCCTATGTGTGTTGCGGTATGGCGCGCTCGGTAGCAAGCACCCTCCCATTCTGCAGGACTAAGGGGGCGACCCAGGTCTCCCTCCCAGCGCGCGCGACCCGCGTGGTAAGTATGGGTATATCTGGACAGAAGCATCTTATAAAGGTCTGAGATTAACCTCCTATCGGAGGTCCGCGTGATGAGCCACCGTTCGAATGTGGTAAGGAGTCTAGTGGCCTGGGATCGGTTATCAGAATGCATAGCCCAGTGTCTGACTTGTAAGTAATGCATGCGTTCGGATTCCGGTAGGCCGTAGTCTGCCCGGAGCTGTGGGAAGGGGATGATGTCTCCCTTGGCAAACAAAAGACCTAATGCCCGACAACCGGCTTCCCTCCACAGGCGGTAGGGCTGATGGCCCATCCCGGGGCCAAAATCAGGATTGTCCACCAATGATGTGAGCGGAGATGGGAAAGTTGTAAGGCTATGTCGTATGTTGGTCCGGTCCCAGACTGTGAGAAGTGAACGAGTCACTTCGGAGGCGTAAAGATTGGGAGGGCGGTGAGTCTTCGATAGGAAGGGAATCTTCATGAGTGACGTGCCGGCTACGGCTCGGTCCTGGAAGAGCCAATATTTTTCAGATTCAGCCCGGCTCCACTCTACCAAGTAGCGGAGCTGTGTGGCGTAAAAATAAAGCGTGAGATCCGGGATTCCCAGGCCCCCTTCGTGGGGTGGGAGGAATCCAACCATCCGTTTGAGTCGTGGTTTGCGCCCTTACCAGATAAAATGGGAAAGCTCCGACTGCACCCTATGAATCCAACCGGTTGGGGGCAGCAGGGGAAGCGTCTGAAATAAGTAGAGAATTTTGGGGAGTATTATCATCTTAATAGCTGCCACTCGCCCCAGCCAAGAGATCTGATGGTGTTTCCACCTCTGCAACTCAGTGCGGATGTGAGAAAGAAGGAGAGAGTAGTTAGAAGTACGCATGGCCTGTAGGGTCGGGGCCAGTTGTACACCCAGGTAGGGGACGGTATCTGCGGACCAGTGCAGGGAATAGCGTGCTTGCAGGGCCTCCAGCTCCCGGGGCGGCAGGGAAAGGTTCATCGCTATAGATTTGGACAGGTTAACCTTAAACCCTGAAGCGCCAGCAAAGACATCCAGCTCCTCCATAACCGGCCCCAGCGTCTGCTCAGCGTTTTCTAGGGCGATGAGCACGTCGTCGGCGTAGAGGCTGATGGTGTGCGTGTCCCTCCCGAAGCGGATGCCCGTAATCCGAGGGCAGTCTCTTACCCTCTGAGCTAGAGGCTCCATATAGAGCGCGAAGAGCAGCGGTGACAAAGGACATCCCTGCCGCGTGCCTCTGTTGATAGGAAATGGAGTAGAGGAGTGCCCGTTGATCCATACTGTGGCAGTGGGAGATCTGTAACAGTTAAAAATGTGCGTCCTCATCTTTTCCCCAATGCCAAAGCGGACCAGTGTTCGTTCGAGATACGGCCAGTAGACCCTATCGAAGGCCTTCTCCGCGTCTATGGCAAGGAGCATATATTTCCCAGGGATGCGAGAGGCCTTCTCTATGAGGTGCGCGACGCGTTTTGTATTATCGCTGGTCTGTCGCCGCGGGATAAACCCGGCCTGGTCGGGATCTACTATTCCCTGCATGTAGGGGGCAAGCCTGGAAGCCAAGATGCCAGTATAGAGCTTCAGGTCTACATTTAAGAGGGAAATTGGCCGATATGACCCACACTCTGACTTTTCCTTTCCTGGCTTAGGGAGGACGACAATTGGCGCTTCGAGCATGGAGGCTGGAATCGCTCCAGTCGTTGCAAATGAATTGAAAAGCCGGGTGAGCAAGGGGGCAAGGGTCGTGCAAAACTGCTTATAGAAAGCAGCAGTATAGCCATCTGGGCCGGGGGATTTGCCCAATTTCAAGCGGGAGATGGCCGTGATAACCTCCTCTGGTCTAATATCCCTCTCTATATGGGCCGCTTGATCTGGTGTCAAGGCGGGAGACGGGCCTGATCGAGATATGCCTCAATGTCGGATCCGTCAAGCGGTTGTGCATCATAAAGCTGAGCGTAGAAGTTACGAAAGGTCTCAGTAATAGCCGTGTCCCCCGAATGCAAGTCCCCTGCTTCGTCTCGAATTTCCCGGACACCCTCCCGCAGTCGCACCTCTCGAAGTCTATTTGCTAGGAGGCGGCCGCACTTGTCACCTCCCGTGTAGAAGGAGTGTCGGAGCCGCATCGCTGTATATTCTGCCTTGTCACGATCAATGGCTATTAATTGTGCCCGGGCAGTCATCAGCAGCCGCCATATGCGGGGTGCCCCAGTACGCTGGTGCATCCGCTCTAGTTCCCTTACCTGCTGGGTCAAATCATCCCTCTTTGTTTTGCGGTCTGCATTGTCCGCGGAGGAGATGGCGATGACCTCGCCCCGAATAACGGATTTGAGGGCCTCCCAGCGCGTGGAAAGGGCAGTATCTGGGTTATCGTTATGTGCCAGGAAGTCCTCTAGGGCGTTCTGTATCTGGGCAGTAGAGTATCTCGGAAGCGCCAATGTCGAGCTGGGCGTTGAAGGTATGGGAGGGCTAAAACAACCTCCATCGGGGCATGATCAGAGAGGGCAGCCGTCAGAATGTCCGTTGAGAGCAGGGCGTCTCGCATTACCTTAGACCCCAGGAAATAATCTAACCTAGCATAAGTTTTGTGGGCGTTGGAGTAGTAGGAGAAAGCTCGTGACCGGGGATGTTGGTGTCTCCAGAGGTCTGTGAGGTCTAGTTCACGGAGTCTGGTGAGGCCTGTGACGGAAAGGGCGCCTACCTGACTTGTACGCTGCGCTGCGCTGTCCAACTCGTTGTCGAACACCAAGTTGAGATCCCCCCCAATCAAGATATTACGGTCGTGTGTTGCCATAACCTCAGTAAGGGCTTCGTGCAAAAAACGCTCCTGACCTTCATTAGGTGCATAGATGGATCCCACATGTAATGCATGGCCCCCCACAAGGAATTGGTAAGTGAGCAGTCTACCCTTCATCTCCACCCCTTTCTGTAGCACCTTCCCCTGGAAAGTCCCGGAGACCAAGATCGCTACCCCTGCCGTTTTGGTGAGCTTGGAGGAGAAGAATTGTGTCGGGAATGCACGGGACCGAAGACGGTGGCAGTCCTTAGCGAGCAGGTGCGTCTCCTGAAGTAGGCAGATATCCGCCTTTGTACTTTCTAGATAGGAGAGGAGAGTTCTGCGTTTGATGGGGTTATTAAGCCCTCTCACGTTAAGCGTGAGTATCTTAATAGAGGCCCCTTGCATCTATTGTCCGAAGGTAGGTTGATGCCAAGCGGGAGCAGCAAGTCGGCATGGACCCCCCCCAACGCCAGCGCTGATGGTAAAAGATTGTGGCACTCCTTGGACCGGGCCCCCCCCAGAAGAAAGGAACAGATGGCGGAAAAGAGCAAAAGGAAGGACAGAGCAAGAACCCACAAATGATAAGTCCAAAAAAACTAAGGCACAACAGGTGCCAGAGAGAGTCTTGAGTTCAGTCATTAGTCCGTCATCCAAGGATGACCAGTGAAGGAGTCTATGGGGATATGAAGTGACCGATGGGGAACCTCAACCCCTCCTCCCCCAACCCGGACAGCGGCAAACCACATACAGGATATAGCATAGTGGCCCGGCTCAGTCACTCGTTGACGCCCTTGCCAGGGCGCCCGGCAATGCCTCCAGGACAGCTTGCTGCTCTTGATTGACCACTTGCGGATCTGGCCGCCGGGTGCCCCGTCGCCGCCGACGCTGCTGTCTCCATCTTGTCCGATCGTCGTTGGGGCCGGGATCTGCGCGTTCGTCGTCCCCCGTGTCCTCTGGAAGAGAGATCCCCAGTAATTTGCTGGCCTCAGACAGGGAACGGAGCTGGAATAGTTTCCCCTCATGCCGGAAGACGAGGCGGAATGGATGTCCCCAGGAATAGGTTATGTTACGCTGGCGCAGAGCTTCTGTGATGGGCCAGAATGCCCTGCGTTTCTGGAGCGTAATGGCAGCTAGGTCTTGGTACAGGGCCGGCGACTGGTTGCGGAAAGTAATCGGATGAAGCGGCCTAGCTTTCCGTAAGATCTCTTCCTTAGTGCGGAAGTCCTGGACGCAAACCAGGATATCTGCCGGGGGCGCCGACGGTGCCCTGGGTGGGCCCACCCTGTGCGCTCTATCCAGTTTCAAGTCGGAATCCGGCGGGTTGCCCAAGATGTGATTGAAGAGGGCACGTACGTATCCAAAAATGTCTCCGGCTTCCTCATCCGTGCCCACCCCCCGGATGCGTATGTTATGGCGGCAAGAGCGGTTTCGAGATCTTCTAGGTGGGATTGTACATCTACCTGCTGCTCGTGGATACGGAGAACTTCCTGTTGCATGGCCGCCACTTCGGTATCACGAGTGTCGCTTTTGTCCTCCAAGGACGCTACCCTCTCACCGATGTCATCAACATCTTTGCGTATATCCTTTATCTCCGCCGCGAGATCTCGTTTCACCGTCTGGAGGTCCTCGCGTAGAGCTGCAAACAAGGATTCCAAAAAGGCCCGCGTCACTGGCGCGTCGTCAGCATTAGCCATTTGTGCCGCCTCACCTTGCCGGCCGGAGGATGTCTGGCTGCTGCTCTGCGCACGGGCAAAGAGGTCCTTGAGGGAGTTCTCCTTCGTGACCGATTTGTCTCTCCTGCCCCGGGATGATGACATGCTGTATTCCCCTCACTGCACTAGACCCGGCAGCTGTGTAGCAGAGAGCGCAGTTAACGTCCAAATCCACTCTCCACCCAATCAGGCGGGCACCCGTCGAGTATGTCGCCCCCTGGGTAGCAAGTTGTCCAATGAAGCTCCGCGGGGTCCCTTTGCGGCAACGGGGTATCACCCTCGGGCTTTCAGGGTGGCGCAATATGAACCCAGCCGCTACAAGTGTCCCAGGCCGGACGGGCGTCTTCTACCTTGGTCCCCCCCAGCAGGTTGCAAGAGGACGTGAGGGGGACGCAGGGCCGTAATGCAACTGGGTTCCGCAGGGCGTCACAGGGCAGGGACTCCGGGAGTGTGCAATGTGGGAGTTGGGGCCTCTCCAGATAGGGGCCCGGCACCGATAGTCCGCCCCGCGGCAGCAAGACAAGCAGGGGTGGTGAGCCCGCTCTGGACCGATACAGCCCCAGAGTCACCGCTTCTCACGGGCCGGCCGTCACTCCGTCAGGGCCCTCCGGCAGCCGCAAGTGGCAGAGACCACAGCGAGGGAGCGGGGCAGCAAAACTCACGGCCACCAGGTTCAAGGTGTCCCGTGACGCCGAGGGTGAGAAGAACTCCGGCTGCGCCGCAACTCGCGCCTCGGGACTCGAGGCCTCGCGGATGTGGTCGCGCTCCTCGGGCGCGTCTCGCCTAGTCCGCCGCTCCACACAAGGCCTGGGCCTCCAAGCCGCCACCGGCCGCTGCCAATGCTGTTCGCGGGCCCCAAACAGCAGGGCAATCCTCGGCGTCCGGAGTTCCGTGCCCGTCACGCCGTGACAGCTCGCAGGGCAACGCCGTCCGTTCCAAGCCCAACGGCCGCTGCAGCACTTCCCTCAGCGTCTCGCCCCCGCCCGGGAGGCAGGCCCGACACGGACCAGGGGTCGCGGAAACGCTCGCCGGAGTCACAGACAGCTCAGCTGAGGGATCTCTGGGTGTCATCAGGCATTGCAGGGCTCAATTTTGCCGTCACTGGTGCGATGGAAGGCCAATGCTGGTGCTTATGGTGCGACGGGTTGAGGAGAGAAGGCAGAGCGCGTCCTAACTCTCCACCATCTTGGCCACGCCCCCTGGCACCCCTTTTAAACCCCTCCTAGACACAAATTTTTAATCTATCCCTGGCCACTGCATATTACCCAGATCTCTGCAAACAAGCTTTAATTCTCCCCCTAGCAAAGAAAACAAACATGTCAATCTTGTCGAACTATCACCCATCTTCTTACTCCCCTACATGTCCAAGGTATTAGAAAGACTAATCAATGCTCAGGTCACCACCTTCCTATAAAACACTAACTTGTTAGACCTATACCAGACAGGATTCAGAACCAACACCATCACAGAATCCACTCTCCTGACCGTTTTAGACATCAGACTAGAGGCGGGGCAGGGCTGTGTCCAGATCCTACAGAATCTGTCCGATGCATTTGACAGAGTGTCCCATCATCTACTGATAGAAAAACTGTACAAGATTGGGATCTATTCTAAAGCCTTAAAATGGTTGGGCTCCTTCATAAATATGAGAACCAATCAGAGCAATAAGACACCTTCAGATCTCTTCCCTGCACACCCAAAGGCGAAGCCCCTCAGGGTTCCTCCCTAAACCCAATACGTGTACGTCTTATCCATTGCAAAAAATGTCAGGAAATGGGGTTTTGAGATTTGCTCTTACGCAGATGATACCCTGCTGGTAATTTCGATTGGGGAAAAACATCAGGAAACCAGAGTCAACCCGACCAACTGTCTTATAGAGGTGTCAAACTGGATGAGGGCACACTGTGAAATTAAACGCCAAAAAGACAGAGATCCTGTTCTTTGGTGGAGCACAACAGATTTGGGACTCCTCCTGGTTGGTTGCCGACCACTCTAGGTCCAGCCCTTAAGCCTAAGAAAGTGGCAAAAAAAACCTATGGATCTTAATAGACAACTCCTTATCGATGCAGAAGCAAGTCCATGCCACTTGTGGCAAATGCTATGGCGTTCTTAAACTCCTGAGAAAACTTATCCGATGTATTCCGGTGGATGGACTAAGATCCGTAGTCCAGGAGCTGGTGACTAGCGGACTGGATTACGGGAATGCGATTTATGTGGGCATGGCGGATTACCCTTTCTCCCATCTTCAGGTAATCCAGAATGTGGCAGCCATACTAATATGCAACAAAGACAGATTTAGCTCAGAATTAGCTTGTTTGAAAACTCTTCACTGGCTGCCCATGCACAAAAGAGCAATGTTTAAAATTCTCTGCCATGCACTCAAGGCACTTTACAAAACAGGCTCAGCTGTTCTACGTTCCAGGCTAGATTTTATAAACCAACCCGAAACGCAAGATCTCAGAATTTGGCTCTAGCTAAGGACTATGCGCATCAAAAAAGTGAGGACAGGGGGCCGCTCCTTCTCTTATTTAGCAGCGGCACAGTGGAACTTAATGACATTCGCCTCATGTAAAAACATTTTAACTTTTTAAAAAAAGGTACAAACTTGGCTTTTCTGGGATTAACTATATACAGTTGACGCACCGCACAGCAGTCAAATCCCTAATTACGACTTGAGAGTTCTCAGCAATCCTAGCGCCGTGATATCCCTTCAGGGATGAGGTGCACTGTACAAATACTGTAAATAAATAAATAGTCCCTCAACACAGCATCAGAAGTCTCAAAATAAATCAAGCTCTTTAGTTTTATTTCAAGAATATTTTACTCTGTTTTAAAATGTTTCCACATTGAAATTTACACAATTGCTTGCACTAAATAGTTTGTGGGTGTTCACATTTTACAGCACATTTTAAAGGAAGTGACCAGGAAAATCAGAGTAGAGGGCAAAAATGTAAAAGTAATAAACAAATGTCATGGGAGTCCATCTCATTGTAAAAAGAAATTCCTAAAATACAACCATGTCTGCTTTTGGCCTGAACACAACTTATTCGATCTGAGGTTGTGCTCAGAACATGTACTTGCTTTGAGTCAATGGGTGAGATCAGATTTGTTTTTAATGTAGTAGAGGAAATTTCAAAATCTGATCTCATGTAATGATATGAAGTACATAGACACTCCAAAATAAAAGCTTTTGTTGTATGTTCTAGAGGACAAGAAAAAAGAAAATTAGACAAGGTACAACATATTTGTGTCTTCCAGCAGAATTCTCTGCCTTCATCAGAACAAATACAGGTATATATCATACTGAAGCGAGAGCTGATAGGGTCTACGATTTAATGCAGTGTTACTAGTATGAGGGAGTACCCATTAGAAGAGAGGTTAGTACTATAATGAGGGTTGATGAGAGAGCGGAGGCAGAACCAGTTCCCACAAAGATTCACAATTACTAGAGCATGTGGAAAGCATTCTGTGACCAAATTGCAAACCTTTGGTGGCAGTTACATGGGTCTGTCACACCACTGCTTCTTTTCATAAACCACGGGACTCTCAACCTAAACTACTACTGCCCTGAGGATGTTACCTGAATCTGTACATAAAAATATGAATACCAACCACTTTGGTGCTTGAGGCTAAATTAAACTTCCTTTGTTAGCAATTACATCTGCAGCTTGCAAATAATTAATGGAATCTAAAAATATTGTATACCCAAAGAATGTCCCGGTTTCTGAAAGCAAAGAAAGACATTAATAGGAAATGCCACTATTTTCTTCTTATCAAGTGGTGGATGACTAGTTGATACCAAATTGAAAGTATTTTCAAGACAAAACTCAAACCTTGACAATACACTTTGGGAGGATTAGAGATGCAGACAGTGCCCAAATCACATGCGTCATACGGTTTCCTAGAAAGGAACCTTAAGTCTTTCAAAATCTTCAAGAGAGAGGATCCATAGACTAGCAGCTATGATCAGTAGTTATAATTTGGAGATGGAAGGCAAATGAGATTAGGGCAAACAGGGTTTCCATTGACAGATCATGCTGTTGGGGCTCCCTAATTCTTTGAAACATCCTGCAGCCTATGTCAAGGTTTAAGGACACCACACAGTAGCAGGTGACAAATGATTCACAGAGCACCCCAAAATGGTGATATCTATGACTAAGCAAAAGAAAAGTATAGCAAAGTTGAAACATCTTTTATGAACAGTGGCTATACCTCAGCCATTTCCTGACAGCACAAAACCAGATAAACATGGGACAATGACTGAGACAAATGTCTGTAAACAGATATGGGCAAAAACAACAGGGGAAAATACCTGTTAAACTAAACTGAGATGCCAGAGGTTTTTCCTTATCAGAAGAGGTCTGTACATTCATAAAAGGTGCATGAAAAAAAAAAAATAACACCCGCTTTCATGTGCATTTTGTGAAGAGCAAGAATCAAAATGGAAACGCCAAAAGTTGCAAACATGACGCTTAACAGTGAGTACCAAGTGTGTCTTTTAAGGTCTTATTCCAGGAAGAAGGCGGCTCTGACTCCACCTCCTCTGCAGACAGTTGGTATGGAAAAGCATACAGAAAATCTTTACACTGAGAAGCATTAACATATTTACTTCAAATAAAATACTGACATTCCCTGGCCATAGAAATGGTAGTCAATGGAGAAATAAAAATACATTATTCATGTTGGGATAATTTAAGAGGATGCAGGATGTTTTGAACAGCATAACCACCAAACTTTAAAAAAAGGTTAGTTTCTGATGTACATAAAATATATATAATGTATATATATTTGTATGCAATATTTAACATTTTGAAAGAGAGAACCTCTTCTACCTGAGAAAAATACAAGTTTAATTCCAGGAAAAAATGTTCCCCAAAACATCTCCTTTACAAAATAAAAAAAACAGGCCCAACTTTTAGTGCAAGAATGGAACACCTGTTTATGAGGAGGGACGGGATTTGCCCACCAATAAGTCAATATCTCTACAAATGTACAAAAAGAAAAATATTAAAATCTAAGTCCAGGATAACTTCAGAATCACCTTTCAGAGTTCGGAAGGCGAGGAAAAGATTCTGAGTGCCAAAGTATATGCTTTGTTTGAATAAATAGCCATGCTCTCCCCCTGCTTCTGTGGAAAAGTAGTGGCAAACACCAACTGACGGAATGTTCTTGGAGAAATCACAGCTAGATGTTTTTAGGTGATATTCAAAGCCAATGTCCAGCAGCCTGCAGCAAATCTGTAGCTGAATCAGACTCCTAGGCTTCCCCACTAGCCGACAGCAGAGGCAGGTCTCAGGGAGAGTTAATGGGGGTCTCTGGGTTGGGAAGATGATGGTCTCTCAATTTAAAACTTGAGGCTAAACCCCGGCCCAGCAGCTGAAGCTCCCTGGTTTGTTGTGGTGAGATGGAAACCAGTCTCTTTTATATCATCTTCACCCTGTGAAAAGAGAACAAGCGTCAAACTCACTTTTTCTTAAGAAGTACAGTTGAAGACTGACTACAATATCAAAACACCAACAATCATCTACAATCAAAAAGATATGCAACGAAAGCTTATTTACCTCTAATAGAGATGCATGGATGAAATAACATATCTAGCGATTGCATTTTATGAGTCCAAATTATTTAGAAGAAAATTTATTAAAAAATCACCTTTGAGGGCACATCTCATCAGGCTTTCTATGATACAATAAATAACCTGTGACTCAGTGCCATCTTCAGACTTCTTTGCCTGATATTTCAAGCCTGGAAAAGGCTGTATTTCAGAAAATCGCACATAAAATATTATCTGACAAATTTCACATCCTAAATATGGTTTATAAAAATAATTTTCCTTTGGGTGTAGATTTAATATTATTGTCTCCAATAGAGCTGTATATGAGAACTAAGACAATTATGTAATCTGAAGTTCTGGTACCACACAGTGGAAACGATCATGTTCCTTAAGTAAACAAGACTCCGTAAACTCAGAGATCCATGCAAAGATTATCTCCGACACAAGATGCTAGGATTACTGCAGTCTCAAGGCTTTGCAAACTATGGCAAATTGTAAGTAAAATGTCATTTTTCCCTTTTGTAATTTGAAACATATGAAGTCAAAGAGTTTTAAGTGACTAAATAGAAAGTTTTTTTTAAGGGATTATACAGTTTTAAAGAAGTGACAGGCAATTGGTGTGCAACAACATTCGCCCTACGAAACATGGCAAAGCAATTTTTCAGCCTGCATGGGGTTCAGACTGAAGACACTAACAGTGTCAAACAGAAAATGTTGAGTCATAAAGCAATACGGGGTGCGCCAGGTGATGAAGTCAAGGTAGACGTAGTAGTTTTTAAAAGCCTTTATGTATGTTCTTTATTTTCATGTGTAATTTCTTATTACAGCAAAACAGCTCAGCCAACGCGTTTTGTTACCAAGCGTGGGAACTTCGTCCCTATGTCGCTACGATGACCGACCGTGTACTGGTAGCTCAAGACTTATCAAGGTACTCCTTGGGCGCAATGATGTTATGAGGCATTATTCCTCGTTTGATGATTTGGATGACGACTTTGTGAGGCACTACTCCTCGATGACGCTTTGGATCTAATATATCATTATTTGTTCCTATACGAACTGCGATTGTTTATATTGCTTCATAAGCCCTGACGAAGTTCCCACGCTTGGGAACAAAACGCGTTGGCTGAGTTGTTTTGTTGTAACAAGAAATTACACATGAAAATAAAGAACATAAATAAAGGCTTTTGAAAAACTACGTCTCCTTGACTTCATCACCTGGCGCACCCCGTATTGCTTTATGGATTAAGGATCTGGAGAACAGGGGCATCTTACGTCGGATGCCGGAGTGTGCGCAGGACAGTTTACAAAAAACAAAACTAGCGTGAGGTGTAGATTGGATAAGTCCGCCGTTGGGCTCTGTTCTTTTAGAAAATGTTGAGTCACGAAGCAATAAAGGAATTGAGCGAACCAGCTGCTATATTTGAAAAAATACACTAAGCAGGTAATAAAGCTACAGAAGAAGGGAATCCTCCAAACCAACCATTGCAATAATACTACTACTACTGCTGCTAATAATAAGAACAATAATAATAAATGCAACTTGAACTCTGTTGTAGAAAATAGTGGCAAATCTGAAAATGGACAGTGTATTCGGTGTAGCAATGTTTATTAACCATTTCCTACTGAGGTTTAGCAGCCTAAGAGAAAAATTAAAGTATGTTAACCTGCGCAAGACACAATATTGGAGGAAGAACAACTAACTACTTAAGTCAGCCAAAGTAATGACATGGTGCCTGTGGCTTAAACGTCCACCTCTACAGGTATGCAAAGGTATCAGCCAACATCATAGATCAGACACAGTAATTGTGACCACTTAAAAGATAAGATCTGGCCATCTAGTATACACAATAGGTCGTACCACAAGTTAGCTATGATAAATTACTAGATGAATGGGAGAGAAACACAGGTAGCAGTACAGCACAAACTTGTACAATATATTCAGATATGCCCCTACAATATTGGCCACCATTTCCTAATATTGTAAGTGCCAGTGAAGCCACAGAGAGTACGTGGGCTGGGAACTCGACAACTCAAGTTCCACAGAAGCATGATGGCTTCACTGAATACAAGAGTGTTTGGTCCCAACCTACTCCTTTCAATAAACCCACACTGATGCCATGTGGAATTTATTGTACCATGTACCCAGAGGGCACCCCAGAGGTGCCCCCTGAATCCCTACCAAACCCTGGTGTGGTCTCTGACCGGCTGTAGGCAGCCAGTCACCACCAGACATGTTTCTGGACCCTTGCTCTCTGGGACCAGAAACGATGCACATCCTGGGCAGGTGTGTCACGCCTCCTCCCCTAGGATTGGCCAGTGCTCGAAGAAGGGACGCTTCAAAGGCCTGCCGCCTTTTTAATGCGACCCCCAGTCTTTGCTGCTAGCAGCAGCGGGCAGCCACTGGTTTACACTCCCACTTTGGGCATGAAAATTAAAAAAAAAAAAAAAAAAAAAAGTGCCCCCACCCCCAAGATGGGTGGAAGCGAGGTGAAGCACAACTTTCAGTCCCAGCTACCTTGAGGATGGGGGACCCCTCCAATCAGGGCTAGGCTTATGCCCCCTCCCACAGGAGGGTGGCATAATAGATGGTTTAGTCACCCTAGGTAAGGTGCCCATTGGCCCTGTTAGCCCCCTAAAACACCTCCTAAATTTAGTATTTAGGTGGCTCCCCCAGACCGGGCCCTCAGACCTGCGACAAGCTACGAAGGAAGAAGACACCCTGCAGCAGAAGACGACAATTGCCTTGGCCCCAGCCCTACCGGCCTGTCTCCAACTTTGACGACCCTGTGACCTGTCTTGCAACAACGACCTCCAAAACCCCGGGGAAGACTGTTGCCTTCAATAAAGACTCCAATCTCCCGAGGACAACTGACCTGTCCAGAAGAAACCGACGCCAAACACTCCGGATCCAGGGGGATCCGCGTCTACTGCCCACTCTGCACCCGACACCCACGGCCCGAGTCTGAGTGGCTCACCTGTGCAGTGAAGTCTACCTGGCAATCCTGACCTCGTGTCCAGTGGTGGCTGACCTCTCCTGCCCTCCAAGACGGCGCCTGCAGTGTGAATCCAGAGGCACCCTCTGACCGCGACCGGCTCCGGTAAGAAGAATCCGACATCTAAAGGCATCCCTACACCCGTAGCCCCTGGGCCTTGGTGAGCTGAACCGATGGTGCCCCTTCGGCCCCCTACATCCCAACTTACCTCTGCTGTCGATGGTCTTCCTCGTGCAACCTCCGGTGCCATGCTTACAGCCTGTTTTCCATCAAGAGAAACCTCAAAGAAAAGCACTGGGCGTCTGAAGTTGAATTTGCACCCTGCACCCAGCCGACCCTGTGCCGCTGGTGGTGTATGCTTGGTGCTACTTTGTGGCCCCCGTTGTGCTTGTGCTACCCCCCAAAGCTTGGTCCCTGCAACCAATTTACTTACCTGCTAGCAGTGCGGCTCCAGGCACCCCCTAACCACATTGGAAAGCATTGGGTTGAACTCAGATTTTGACCTCTGCACCCGGCCGCATCTGTGCCTCAGTTTTGGTACTTACCTGACCCCTGGCCCTTGCTGACTTTCGACTCCGAAGACTGAGATTGTAATTTAAACACTTAACTGTATAACCCGAATATTGTTTTCCCTACAGGATAACATTGGACTGTGTGAAAAAGTTTGTGTCGATTTTTCAAAGTGAAACGTATTTTTAATTTAAAACGTACTTACCTGATTACGAAGACCTGGGTCTTACAATAAAGTACAAACAAAGAATAATTTTATAAAATTGGTCTGGATCTCCTCCTTGAGTCGTGTGTCCCTTATTGATCACTGTTGTGCAATAAATGTTTTACACTCCTCTGTGTTAGGCCTAAGGCTGCTTGTCCCCACTACCACTAATAGAGCACTTTGGGTTTTACATTGAGCCCTGTACACTTTTGGAGAACCCCTGGACTCTGTGCACGGTATTACCACCTAGTGGCAATATCATATACAGAGCCAACTTCCTACACCATGACTCCGAGGAATGCGACTCCTCACCATATTTCTCTATTCTTGTGCATCAGATAAAACAGGTTACTTACCTGTACACTGTGGTTCGCCAGTATTGATATTTTTCATTGTCCCATGCTTGAATCTTCCTCGTTGTCAAGGTGGGAGTCTTGCAGTAATTATAATAAGCAGTAGAAGGCCAAACTTCACACATTAAAGCCCATAGGAGTGACATTGTTAGCCAATTCACATTGTTTTAGGAAGAACCATGGTCCAGCCAATCAGTGAACAGATCTTGAATCATCTTTCCCTCAAGGGTCACAACACCTCAGATTTCTAAACACGAGTGACCAAAGGAAGTAAATGAGGTTTTCAATTTGGTGAGTCCCACAAAGCAGAGGCGGGAGGGTCACATATGACTCTGAAAGATATCAATACTGGAGAACCACAGTGTACAGGTAAGTAACTTGTTTTTTCTCCCATATTGAATCTTTCATAGATTAACATTTTTTAATCAAAAAATAAGCAGGCATTAACCTGGGAGAAAAAACAGATTGTGCACAAGTGGGAGGAAAAAAGTGTACAAGTAAACATTTCTTTATAGTCAAAAGCAGAGTGAAAGTGGCTCACCTCATTGAAATAGGTTATGTAGAACTGCTTGTCCCACAGCCACATCTTGGTTGGAAGTAGCGTCTACACAGTAATGCTTGGTGAACGTATGCGGATTCGTCCATGTGGCCGCTCTGCAGATATCATGCAATGATACTCCAGCAAGCAATGTCGTAGAGGCTGACATACTTCTAGTTGCGTGGGATCTAACCTTCGAGCCCAGTGGTCTTCCGGTCTTATCATGACAAAAAACTATAGTTGCTGAAACCCATCTGGCTATGCTGGCCGTTGACAAAGCTTGCCCCTTCCTTCGAGGTGCAGAGGGGACTAAAAGCTGGTCAGACTTTCGGAAGGGTTTAGTTCTGTTGATATAAAATTTGAGGCACCGTTTAACATTCAGAGAATGCAGTGCTCTTTCAGCTGTATTCGACAGATTTTGGAAAAACGTCTTTAAGACAACTGGTTCATTCAATCTACTGGCTGTAGAAGCTGGAGTATAAACTGAAGCGTAACCATCCTGAATGATTCTTTTTGACGTTTGTTTAATTGTCTCAGAACCAACACCTGCCTCCACTTCCCATTTTGTTTTCTGTAGAAGAAAAGAGTTGGAGTAGAAACTTGTGTTTCAATGTTCTCGTGGGACCACTTCTATTGCTCGCTTGAGTATAAGCCAAGGTGTTGATGTGTCCTCTTGCGAGGTGGATTTCTCTGAGGTTTCTGCGTAAATTCTATGGTGTGACCCTGTTGGATATTGTCTAGTACCCAACGGATTGAAGATATGTTTCTCCAGTGCTCGTAACAGTCGGAACAACTTACATTCAAGGCAGTTGTCTGTAAAGGTGCAACCGGCGCCATAACACAGTCATTGTCTTCTGAAAGGCTCATGTCCCCTTCCTGTAATGGCAGATTCTTTCCTGGAGGTTTTTCTTTTGTAGGCCATCGCTGGCAGAGGTCGGTATTGCTGTGGAATCTGTTGGCGATATCCCTGTTTAAACTGTATATAGTGTTGGTACTTGCTGGATTGGTACCCTACCCGGAAAGGGTAGAGTCCTCTACTCCTGCCGCCACGATAAGTTTGGAAGCAACGTTGTTGGACCACCGCTAGGGACCTGGTTGTATCCGCATCAGTCTTGATCGATTGTAGAGCATCATCCATGTGTTTCCCGAAGAGTTCTTCCTCATTGTAAGTGTAGGAAGCTGGCTCTCTATATAATGCACGAAGTACTCGGAGTAGAGAGCCCAAGCTTTCTTTAAAAATCCCAAGTGCTCTATTTTGTGGTAGTGTGGCCAAGCAGCTTGGGCTAATCAAAGGGGAGTGTTGAGCATTTGTTGTACACACAGTCAATAAATGGAAAACACACACAAAAAAAAAAACAGACACCAATTAAAAAATAACAGATATTTATATTATTTTAGGCACTAAGGTCTTCGTGTTCAGGTAAGTACTTTTTAAGATAGGTTTTCAGCATTTAAGTAGACAATGTATTCGCTGTAACGTTAACTTAGGGGGAAACCATATGCTGCAAAGGACCTCTTATCAACGACGTATAGGACTGTTCAGGACTTAAGGTAAGTACGGGCCAAGGTCCAGGACAGCACTAACAGGTCACCTTGGACGGTTCTGGGGCGTCCAAGCACAGAGGAGCTTTTAGTGTCGGGCGGCCAGTTGAAGCCAATGGGAAATGGTACCTACAATAAGCATTGGCATAGCCAATAGGTCTCGCCTTTGGGACCATATAAGTGTTTAGCCAGAGCTATTGGCTTTGCCAATGTTTTTAAGCTATGTTGTGGAGCAGTGTGACTGCTGTGCAGCATGTTTAAAAGTTATAATAAAAAAGTTTCATAAGCATTTTTTTCACTATATATATATATATATATATATATATATATAAAATCTACTGGCGGTCGCCAGTAGATAGTTATAGTTACAACCTATTATCCATAGGAAATCCGCGACATTCTATTTGAAATAACTCTCTTGCCGGTTGACGTATCTTCGCAAAATTTTCAAACTTTGTGGGGCGCTCCGGTCCGCTCCTACCCTGAAAGTCTCGGGGGATTCGTCAAGCGGGGGCCGAGAAAAAGGGGGTCCCAAAACGCGTTTTCCCCATGCAATTTTCCATAGGAAACTTTAGACACGGCTACAGCCCGAACTGCTGAACGGAATTACACCAAATTTGGCAAAGAGGTAGTTCTTGGTTCAGAAAGAACCCTTTTGTTAAATGGTGTAAATCCGTTCAGTAGTTGCTGAGAAAATCAAAAGTAAAAAGATAGTGATATCTATGGCCGAGTAGGGTCCGCGTACCCTCCCGATCACGAGCTGCATGTTAATTGGCTGTCAGCTGGCTGTCAACATTCCGATTCAGGAAATGTTGGCAGCCATTTTGTCCCTCGGTAGAACCGAGGGACAGAAACAAGTGCGCAAAGCGCACAAAGGGGGCAGGGTAGAAACACCCTGACCCCTAGGTTTGCTCAGGGGTCCCACAAGGACCCCTGGGCAAAAAAAAAAAATTTTTTTACAAAACCGGCAGGATGCGCTCAGGGTGCGAGAATCCTGCCGAAAAAAAAAATCGAGCGCGGTCTCCCGCGCTTCGATTGTATTTTGCCCCGGGTGGCCCAAGTCCCGGGGGCATGGTGAGGGGGTTAATTTTATGTGTGGGGGCCTCAAAGGGCCCCCAAGCCCCGGGGACCGCCACCCCCGGGGCTTTATTGCAAAAATAGTGCGGGAGGGCTCTTCTGCCCTCCCGCAGCCCCGGGACCGCCACCCCCGGGGCTTCTTTTTAATTTGAATAAGGTGTGGGGGGGCTCCAGCCCCACACGCCCGGGGACCACCACCTCCCGGGGCACTTATAAAATAAATGTGGGGGTCCATTACGGACCCCCAGAGCCCCGGGGACCACCACCTCCCCGGGCGGTGCAATTTAAGGGAGGGGGCCGCGCGGCCCCCTCCTGGAGCCCTTGATGGCCCTGGGGACCGCCACCCCCAGGGCCGGCTCCTGCAGTGTCCCGGGGTGCCTACCCCGGGACACTATAGTTTGCTATGGCAGGACGGGAGCCTCGCGGCTCCCGTCCTGCCATAGCAAACTGCTTTGGATATTGGAAGAGAGAGCAGGGAAACCTGCTCTCTCTTCCAATATCCAAAGCACATTGCTTTCCACATGGGGAGCTGCATCTTAGCAGCTCCCCATGTGGAAAGGAATGCCGGCTCCCAAGGGACGTGGGGAGCCGGCGGGACTGTGGGGGATTGGGGACCCCCACAGTCCCCAACGGAGAGGGCCAGCCCCGGGGGATGGGGTCCCCGGGGCAAGTAGTGGCCCGGGAGGGGAGCCACGCGGCCCCCTCCCCAAAAATAAAAAATAAATTTAAAAAAAAACGGAAAGGCCGGCCCCGGGAGATGGGGTCCCCGGGGCCTTAAATGGCCTGAGGAGGGGGCCACGCAGCCCCCCTCCAAAGAAAAAAAAAAATCGAGGCCATGCCCCGGGGGATGGGGTCCCCGGGGCCAATACAGGCCCAGGGAAGGGGGCCACGCGGCCCCCTTCCCGTTTTTATTTTTTATTTAATTTAAAAAAGGGGTAAGGCCCTGGGGGATGGGGTCCCCAGGGCCCAAAACAGGAAAAAGGAAGGGGGCCACACAGCCCCCTTCAGGAGACAAAAAAAAAAACGATCGGGCCCGCAGGGCCCGCCCCTTCACCACTCTGCAAATGCGCCCCTGGCGCGTTTGCAGAGGGGAACGAATTCCCCTTGAATACTGGGGGTCCCTGGGGCCAACTAGCCACCAGGAACCTCCAGTATGCGCCAGGGGCTGCGTTGCAGAGAGGTGTACAGAGGCCACGCCCCTTTTACACCTCTCTGCAACGCAGCTCTGTGGCGCTTTTTGGATATACCTGTTGGGCTAGTTGGCCCCCAGGGACCCTCAGGATTCAAGGGAGTTAATCCCCCGACTTAAAACGCGCCACGGGCGCGTTTGCACAGTGGTGAAGGGAGGGCGGGGCTTCAGGTGACATCTGTGCAAACGCGCCCCGTGGCGCGTTTTAAGTTGGGGATTAAATCTCCTTCAATCCTGAGGGTCCCTGGGGGCCAACTAGCCCAACAGGTACATCCAGAAAGCGCCACAGAGCTGCGTTGCAGAGAGGTGTAAAAGGGTGTGGCCTCTCTACACGTCTCTGCAACGCAGCCCCTGGCGCATATTGGAGGTTCCTGGTGGGCTAGTTGGCCCCTAGGGACCATCAGGATTCAAGGGACTTAATCCCCCAACTTAAAACGCGCAACGGGGCGCGTTTGCACAGATGTCACCTCAGGCCCCGCCCCTCCCTTCACCATTGTGCAAATATTCTTCTAAAATCATCCGAAATACGAATTCCGATTTACTCACCTGTTATAAGGAGAGACCTCAGTGCTGTATCTTTCAGTCCAGTACTGGTCCTGAAAAGTAATTTTAACCGTACTTACCAGTAACTTGAATTTCCTTCCATAGGATATCATTGCCTGCTTTTTGCTGAAAAAGTTTCTAAGTGTTGATTTTTGAAACCTACAAATATTCCTCTAAAATCAGCCGAAATACGAATTCCGATTTACTCACCTGTTATAAGGAGAGACCTCAGTGCTGTATCTTTCAGCCCAGTACTGGTCCTGAAAAGTAATTTTAACCGTACTTACCAGTAACTTGAATTTCCTTCCATAGGCTAACATTGACTGGTTTCACTTGGAAATTCTTCTAAGTGTGGAGTTTTGGAACTTTAAAATATTCCTCTAAAATCAGCCGAAATACGAATTCCGATTTACTCACCTGTTATCAGGAGAGACCTCAGTGCTGCATCTTTCAGCCCAGTACTAATCCTGAAAAGTAATTTTAACCGTACTTACCAGTAACTTGAATTTCCTTCCATAGGATATCATTGCCTGCTTTTTGCTGAAAAAGTTTCTAAGTGTTGATTTTTTAAACATACAAATATTCCTCTAAAATCAGCCGAAATCCGAATTCTGATTTACTCACCTGTTATCAGGAGAGACCTCAGTGCTGCATCTTTCAGCCCAGTACTGGTCCTGAAAAGTAATTTTAACCGTACTTACCAGTAACTTGAATTTCCTTCCATAGGCTAACATTGACTGGTTTCACTTGGAAATTCTTCTAAGTGTGGAGTTTTGGAACTTTAAATTATTCTTCTAAAATCAGCCGAAATACGAATTCCGATTTACTCACCTGTTATCAGGAGAGAACCCAGTGCTGCATCTTTTAGCCCAGCACTGACCCTGAAAAGTAATTTTAACCGTACTTACCAGTAACTTATCTTTTCTTCCATAGGAATCCATTGTCTGGTTTTCAGCAGAAAAGTTTGTGTCGATTTTCACAAACTACAAATATTCCTTAAAAATCGCCTGTATGACTTAAACGCATTTTTTCAACTGTTTACAGGAGATGCACCAGTGCTGGATCCAGGATCCAACACTGAGTAAGAAAAAGTAACGATAACAGTTTTTACCTGCTAAGTGAATTTCCTTCCATAGGATAACATTGGTGATTCTATGAGGAAAAGTTTCTAAGTGTCAACTTTTAAAATACAATAATATTCCTTAAAAATCACGACTGTAACCAAAACGCTTTTACTCAACTGTTTACAGGAGATGTCCCAGGACTGAATCTAGGATCCAGTCCTGTGGTTAGAAAAAGTAATCCATAAAGTAACTAATTGCATTTAACTAGAAATTCACATTGAGCTGAATGTTGCATTGTGTTTGAAAATGTGTTGCCCATTGCAACAACTGTAACTACTGTACTTAAAAGTCTATTGCCTATGTGCTAAGTATTTAAACTAAAGTAATTCATTCTGAGAAAGTATTTTTTGTAATGTAATGTATAATGTAATTACAATGTAATTTAAAAAATAAAATATGTAAAAGAAATTGTTTCTAAAAATGTAGTAAATCAGTATGAAAAAAATGAATATAAAAATTAATACATTTAAAAAATGTCATTTAAAAAACCTTTGAAATTCACTGAAAAAACCGTAGGTTTCAGGCACGTTATAGTTAGAAATTAGCATTTAAAAAACCTTTGAAATTCACTGAAAAAACCATAGGTTTCAGACACGTTATAGTTAGAAATTAGCATTTAAAAAACCTTTGAAATTCACTGAAAAAACCATAGGTTTTAGGGACAGTTATAGTTACAAATTAGCATTTAAAAACCTTTGAAATTCACTGAAAAAACCATAGGTTTCAGATATGTTATAGTTACAAATTAGCATTTAAAAAACCTTTGAAATTCACTGAAAAAACCATAGGTTTTAGGGACAGTTATAGTTAGTTGGACATTTCACTCTTACAAAACCCGTGAAATTCCCCGTTATAGTTAGTTCAGCTAACTATAACTCGCGCCCCACAATGCACTGCTGATGACGTCACATATTACATCACTCATGACATGGTCAGTGACATCACTGATGACATCACTGATGACATCTCAAATGACATCACTGATGACATCATCCACGTGATAATCTGATGCAGCTCCTCACACCCTAATATAACCTTTGATACACCCAATCTAAATTACAGACTGCCATTCGCAAAACTATAGACACTCCAACACCAATAACTACATACCCACTCACTGATTCTTAGGTCTACACACACACACATCCACTCACTCACCCGTACAGTCACTCATACTTATGGTCACTCAGTACAGGACTATCATATGCACTCTTACTCCTATATAGACACTCAAACACCGCCACTCATCCATAGAGGTACTCACACACATAGTCAGTCATGCAAATAATTAAACACACTGCCATTTACTCACCTATACAGTTATACACACACCAGCTCACTTAATCATACAAATACTAGCACATTGTTACGCTCTTATACAATCACTGATACAAGCACACACTCATCCATACAGCCACTATCACAATCACTCTCTCAGCTTATAGCTATTTATATACTCCAACACACATATATACTGCCTTTCACATATGTAGTTACTCACACATGTACCACTGGGACATACATTCACTCACTAACACACTCTTACACACACTTACCCACCCATACAGTCTATCACAGATGCACTCTTGAAACCATCCACCCAGTGAATCACCCACTCACAAATCTATGCACAGAGTCGCACACACCCCACCCACACAAACACTCAGGCACCCATACAGATACTCAGACAACCAATCAATAACTCATATAGACACTCATGTAGCTATTCACAAACCCATGCAGCCACTTACACAGCAACAGACAGACGGATACAGACATTCACCCAGTTTAGTCACTAACCCATGCATTCAGTAAGATACGTTAAATCACTCACTTATAGAGTCAGTCACGCACCTACTAAATCATCCATACAGACACTTACACACCCACTCATTCTTCAATACGTCTTTTCCTATATATATTAAAAATATTTAAACTTTACAGAAACAGTCACTGGATGATGTCATCAGTGATGTCATTTGAGATGTCATCAGTGATATCAGTGATGTCACTGACCATGTCATGAGTGATGTAATATGTGACGTCATCAGCAGTGCATTGCGGGGGCGCGAGTTATAGTTAGCTGAACTAACTATAACGGGGGAATTTCACGGGTTTTGTACGAGTGAAATGTCCAACTAACTATAACTGTCCCTAAAACCTATGGTTTTTCAGTGAATTTCAAAGGTTTTTTAAATGCTAATTTGTAACTATAACATATCTGAAACCTATGGTTTTTTCAGTGAATATATATATATATATATATATATATATAAAATACTCCTGAAGCTCTGCACTTCCATCCACCTGGCGAACAGAGACACGAACCCAACGATATGAGGCTAGATGTTATTTATTAAACGAAAACCTCGAACCTGACGCGTTTCGGATACCTAGTACCCTTGCTCACAAGTCAAGTGAGAAACTACATTCGCCATTTTAAATACAATGCTGTGTTAAAGTGTTGTCACCTCGTGATTAATAAACATAGAAAAAACACTGGCAATTTTATATAACACTTATGACGAGTCTGTTTTCCAAACTATTTCGTAATACAGCCATCAATGAGAACCTTGTTTTTCAAACTTGAGTCACAAGTATTACTGCATAAATGCACGCATATGAATATAAATATAAATATATCGAAATTGCACTTTAAAATTCAAGGTAATAATTCTACATAGTAAATAAATAATTAAATAATTACAAATTCATTCACATATGTACTTGAAATACTGCATATTAAATTCATGAAACATAATTAACATTTTGTTAAAAACATGAAAATTATAATGATAGAAAACTATCTCTGTGCAAACTCGCTATAATTATCCATAAACAATATAAATTAATGGCTCATGACTATCTAGTATAGTACCGATCTGTTTTCAACTTCCTGCATAAATGCTGGAAAGTACCCATTCTTTATTTTCAGGCTGAAATGTGCAAAATTGCAATAGAAAGTGCCAGTGTAACTATAAAGTGCTATACAAGATCCAAAATAGACCCTACGTAAAGTGCTGGTGCTAATAATCCTCAAATCAATATACAACAACTAAAACCACTGGGTAATAAGGTAATACTCCTACTTAACAAAGTTAATAAAAAAGGACTAAAAACCTGCGGCATTCTAATCAATCGGATATAAAGAGATCATAACTAAACTTATTAATTCCTACAACTGTCCACTAATCATAAAGCATTACAGAAAATGGTACAGGTCCTCCGTATTATTCAAACCATTCGGTGTTTTACTGTCCAACTCTAATATTCTTGATTCTAGCTTTCTCAGCATCTTTTCCCTATTACCTCCCCTCCGGGATTTGGGAATTGCTGCCACGACAAAGTACTGCAAACAACTGAGATCGTTATTATGCATGGATTTAAAATGTCGGGCCACCGGGTAAGTAGAATCATTGTTGACAATAGCCCGCAAATGCTGCAATATTCTGACGTGCACCTGTAGCTTTGTGCTGCCCACATATCTAAGGCCACAGGTGCAAGTCAGAACATAGACCGTAAACTCAGTTTTGCAATTAAAACTTCCCCTAATAACAACCTTATCTGGACTAAAAGGCGTCAAGTAGGAGGTAGTATTCATCCCGAACCTACATGCTCTGCAGGAAGAGCACTTAGTAAAACCCTGCTTAGGTTGTAGCCATTTTTTGGCTGTCGCTAGTTCGGGAAAAGTCTTCACAATCTGTGTTGTCATGGAAGGGCCCTTCCTATATGTGATCGTGGGTTGTGCTGGTAAAATAGGAGCCAAAACTCCATCTGTCATAATGATAGGCCAGTTACGCCTAACGATAGACCTGATTCTCCTCTCCTGTTTGCTGAAGGCAGTGATTAATCTTGGTGCATTCATGGAGGTATCTAACTTTTCCGTATGTTCCACTTGAGACAAGAGTGTATTCCTCGATTTCATATTGGCTTTTCGAACTGCCTCAATCAGATCGGTCTCACTGTAGCCCCTAGCTTTAAATCTTTGTAAGGCCTCTTGTTTGCATATAGTGAAATCCTCATCTGTGCTGCAGATTCGCTTGAGGCGTATTAATTCTCCTAAAGGGATGCTTTTGATTGTATGCTTAGGATGCGCACTGCTGGCATGTAAGGTTGTATTGCCAGCTGTGGCTTTCCTGTGAAGAGTTGTTGCTATACACCCATTTTTAATGTATATTTTAACATCTAAAAATTCCACCTGTTGCTTACTAATCTGAGAGGTAAATCTTAAATTGGCAGTATTGATGTTAATTCTATTAATGAAATCCGTAGCACTCTTTTCATCACCTCTCCAAATAATAAAAACATCATCAATATAACGCCACCATTGTACTACATGGTTGCAGTAATCAGAATGGAATGCGCGCATCAGGACCCGCTCCTCCCACCAGCCAACATGCAAACACGCATAGCTGGGGGAGAAGCAGGCCCCCATCGCCACACCCCTCTTTTGTACATATACTTCATTACCAAACAAAAAATAATTGTTAAAAAGACACCAGGTTATTAAGTCTAAAAGCATCTTGTTATGGACATAACAATCCAATGGTCTTGTATCCAGAAAATGTTTTATAGCATTTAAGCCCGTTGCATGTTCTATACTAGTATACAAAGATTCGATGTCTAACGTCAAACATCAAATCCTCCGCCCATTTTATACCCATTAGCTTATTCAATAAGTCCCCGGTGTCCTTAATAAAAGAAGGTAGTTGTTTTACCAAATCCTGTAGAAAAAAGTCCACATACTCTGTTACATGTTCCCCTACACTTCCAATGGCAGCGATGATGGGTCTGCCATTGACTGGAGCAATCTTCTTGTGGACTTTGGGAATTAAATACAGCCTGGGCAATATAGGATGTTCTACATGTAGGAAATTATATTCCTCTGATGATATGCATCCATCTCTCTTCCATTGTAATAGCTTCATTTTTAAATTGTTGTTGGCTGTATGATATTTTTTCATGTCCACTTTTTCATAGCAGGTCTGGTCCTCGAGATGTTTGAGCTTCTGCTTTGTATTCCTTTTGAGGCCAAATAACAATATTGCCTCCTTTATCGAATTTGGTAATTACTATTTCATGATTGTCACTAAGTTTTTTCATTAGCTTTGAGTACTGCATTTCTTGGTTGCTTTTTTGGCGTCTTCTATGTTTGATTTGGTGATATAGTTTTTTAATCTCCTCTGTGACAAACTCGTGAAAAATATCAATGGCATCTTTCGGCATTGTCGGGATAAAACGAGATTTTGGCTTGAAAGGACTAATGCCCGCTCCACGTTGTTTAATTTGCGCCATAGTTAGTCTTTCCTGTGTTGGCAACATATCTGTGCTGTTAGAAATTTGAGTTGGCGTTTCCTCAATAAGATTATGTAGAGTCAGGAGTGCGGAAATATCTCTGGCTTGGAGTTCCCCACTGACATTGGTGGTATTATCATCGGGTTGTACTTTCTTCAATCCTTCCTTAATGGAAAAGAACTTTTTCAATTTAAGCTTACGAATAAAGCAAATGATGTCAACTCTGGTGTTTGTATAATTGAAATCACTGATGGGGCAGAATGATAGTCCTAAAGCTAATAGTTGTTTCTCCGCCTCTGTGAGAGTGATTGTGGACAGGTTGACAATGGTATTTTCATCCATGTTCACTTTCTGCGCCAGTACGTATTTTTTGATACTTTTGCGTTTCCGCCTTTTGCGCCTTTCCCTCCTTCTTGTATTTTTACTCCTTCGTCTTTCTTCTTTGGTAGTCTTGGTCTCAGGGTCTGGCGGCGGTCTGTCGCTAAAAAATCTACCTCCTCTCCAAGATCCAACACTCTGCTATGTATCTGTTCTCCTCGACTGCTTCCTCCATCTGATGAGAGCTCACTCGCCAGTGAGTCGACATCTGAAGTACTCGGCAGTTCATCGGCACTTTCAGCGTTCAAATTATCATGTTCTTGTGTTTTATTGCCTTTGTTATTGAACTTGACCTTCTTTGCGGTTTCGAATTTCCGGGCAAATGTGAAGATCCGGCCTTGCTCGTAATCGGCTTGGTCTCTTCCGAATTTATAAGCTTTACGAGCCTTGATCTTGTCTTCTTGTTTGCTCAAACGTTCTTTTATTTCCGCTCGTGTTTTGGAAATGAAATCATTAGGTTCCAATTTGTTTAAGCTCTCATTGATTTGATCAATCTCTAACATTAACGCTTCCCGATCTATATCCGCGTATTTGACCAAAATTTTCACCAAATTCATGGATGCCGATAAGTTACTTTCTCCCCATTCCGTTAGCATGCTAGGATTGGGGCTTTCGTAACTTGGAGCCAATAAAATCCTCAATATATAACCTTATATATAACCAAGAAGACATTATGTACACCTGAACACCCCTATTAGAAAAAAAGAATTAACATAAAAAATGTATTCTAGTTTTGTCTTTGCAATGCTGGCAACTTCTTCCTGCCTGTTCTAATGCTGGTCTGTTATAGCTTTTTTGTTATTGGGATGGGGGACATAAACAACAGGAGGGTGGAGGTTGGGAAATAGTACCTAAATTACAACACAAGCAGCGGACGGACACTAGGGGAGAATCAACAGATGCCAGATTCCAAGGGCAGATTGAGGTGGTGCTGAGTGATGCGGAGGTGGAGCATTGGAGTGTGGAATCAAACAAAGCAATTCCCAAAAAACAACCCATTCTGACAGCAGCGTTATGCAAAGACACAGAGGCACAGGCGGCTGGTTTTGAAGAAGAAAGCGGGAGGGGAAAAGAAACAGGGACGGAGTGGGGATAGATTAACCAAGCCATACTTTAATAGTGCCCAATATCTTTGTTTTCTGACACTGCACAAATTATACTTGAACATGTTTGAGTTAGTGAATGCAGGGAGCGAGAAGCCATTTTGTAATGTTACTTGATGTTCACATCACCCTAAATAAATTGATTTAAGCCATTATTTTTATGGTCAAATAACTAATGTCCATTTAATGTCCATATTAATTCCATCTGGGACACAATTAACAAATGGATAGCTAAGAGGTGTGTTGTTACATTGAGTAAATGGTTAAATCGATAGCATTAATCAATTGCTATTTTTCTGTTTCGAAGAACATTCATTTTGCTTGCTAAGAAAATAAACCATTCACATTTGCATGAAAGCATGAACATTTTACATTATAAACTATCACAAAGCTTATTAAAATTTTGAACTGTAGTAGATGTACAGCGTGAATGATATCTGCTTTAGATATTTCAATAATGGTACATTTTAAACATCAATTTATGGAAGATAATTGGGCAATAGTAATTGCTCACAAGCAGTATTACCGTCACTAAACTGCTTTTGATCTCATTACATGCTCTTTTACCCGCTGTACGAACAAAAAACGTCTACATAGACTCCTGTTCTTTTTCATAAGTGATTCTATGCAGTATTGGAAAGCGAAGGCACTCAGTAATCTGATCTGACACTTGATAAATGAACAAAAACCCTTAAGAGAGGACCTTGCGAGGCCTTGATTGACCCCGTGGGGGGTCCACCTCCATATAAAGGTTTTGTGGATATATCTATAACGCAGACATAAATGAGAAAAGAGCAAGCTAAGTGTGGTTTTTATATTTTCTATGCTGAGAGTTCCAGCATAAACAAGAAGCGTGCAGAACCCACGGCCATGTGCTTGAAACAGGAGGAGCTCGGTGTGGCCACATGTGCAGCCCTTGACCCGACAGGGTGCTACACAAACATCTGATCAGGGACGTGAGGAGCGAGTAGACTCTAGGTGAGAGACTCAATTTATTGCAGGCCGTCTGAAGGGAGGGGGGTATGTGAGAATCACAAGAGTTATACTTCGCTCTCTTCCTGAAAACGGGTCTGGAGGAAGCCAGGGTTGCACATCAAAGCTTTGAAACCATCAAGGCTTTGAAACCTCTGGCCTTGATATGCAGATCCACTAGCCATCTGCTTGGAGGCGGTGATAAGACCTCCTGCCAGAGCAGGCTTTGTTCTTGACCTCCTTAGAGCACAGGCTCTCGCCTCTGGGGGTCAGAAATTCACCTGTGGTGGCAGCACGCTGGACAGGACCAGTCAGCCAGCACACTAGAGGAAAAGTAGGTTTCATTGGGGCACCTCTAAGGTCCCCTCTGGATGCATGTCATAATAAATCTAATACTGAAGTCAGTATGGATTTATTAAGACAAGGTGTTGGATACCAAACACCATAGGTTTCAGTGAAGCCATTGTGTGGCTAGGTAACTCAATGACCGGTGCCCAGTACATATCTAAACATGGCTTCCCTGTTCACTTGTAATATCTAGTAATCTGAACTAGATATCACATATGAGCTCATGCAGATATGTCCTCACATAGAATATAATGCATCTTGCCTTAGAGCTGTAAGGCCTGCTTTAGTGGTGGCTTACATATGTCATAATCAGTGACCTAGGCATGGCACACAGTTGTGTGCCAGGTCGTGTTTTCACCATGGTTTGCACCATGTCACGCAGCCTCCAACTGCAGTCTGCATGCAATTTGTATGGGGGTCCCTTAGGGTGGCATAAGACATGCAGCAGCCCTCTGTGGTACCCATGCCCTAGGTATCAGGGGTACCATTTACCTGGGACTTACAGGAGTTCCACAGTGTATGCCAATTGCATCACAATTGTATCTTTTACCTTGTTTTATGGAAAGAGCATTGGCACTGGGGTCTGGTTAGCAGGCTTCCATTACACTTCCAGTCAAAAACCTCAGTACTGGTGAGCAAATAGTGGGGGTGATCATGCCAAAAAGGGGCACTTTCCTACAGTAAGGCATATCTATTACCTTAAACCGAACCTCGGCTGAATAAGGTTGCCTTCAGCCATCCCTGGTGTCTTAAGACTGCTGCACCACCCCAGCTGTCTTAAACCAGATAAAGCTACATCCATAGCTTAATGTATGACCTCTGAAGATGTCCTTTCACCTCCCTAAAGGATATCTGTTACCTCTGTTTTCTTATCTTCTGGTAGATCAATGAATGGCACTAAGTCTGACCACATTTGTCATACGTGCCCAGTATTGTAAAGGCGCTGGAAGCTCTTATTGTCACTGCGGTCACCACAGAGAAATATTTACCAATATTATCCAACCTCCTGCACTCCTTATCAGGAGTGGGGTTATTTAATCTACTTTGAGCTGCTTGCATTATCACAGAATCCCGATTAGGATATCCTATCAGGCAAGCTGGTAAGTTGTCGGGGGCTTAGTTTTTTTTTTTTTTTTTTTTAATCAATTCTAGGTATTACTGCAGCAACTGTTGCAGGGTTTTCCATGACCTTCATTCCTTCTGACCATATGTGATCCACTATAGGTATTAACAACTGATTTCCTAGCCGTTTCCCTGAAATCATAGAGAAAGCAATCGGTTTGTTGCACCAATAAGTCGAAACGCATTGCTGCTCTTTCCAAAAGAGCGTAGAAACTCTGGACGTCTTTAAGTGGGGAATTAGTAGCTGGATGTGGTGGAGGGTCTGACAAGGGTGCAATAATTGCCCCATTCAGTTCCAGTGTTAGTAGCCTTATCATTAGGTATTTCGCCCTCCTCAGGCTCGTCATCTACTTGTTCAACGTAATAATAGGGGATAGTAATGAGGTCCAGCTTACGTGGCACAACATGTTGCTGTATAGCTGGTCTTCTCTTTTGTCCTATCAACCTAAGAGACTGTGTGGAAATACCAGCGGAGATTTAGGTGCACATTTTTGCTGCTGGTTTGTATTTTCATGATCTGGAAATCTTTTGTAGTAGTCATTTAGCATCTAGCAAAGATCTGATAGAGCTATAGGAACCTGCACCATTGGCTCTTGATAGGACTGCTCTTCGTAGGTATCATCGTAAGGATATTGTTCTCAAAACTCTTCAAAAGATCTTCTGTCCTGAAATGAGCATACTTCAGGGAAGTAAGTTGTTCCAGCCTATCCTTCCTCCTCCTCTGCATCGGTCTCCTGACATTTAACATGTAATTGTGATGGGCTACTTGTGCCCCAAAAGGTCCATCATCATCATCCAAACCTCCTAACTCGAGAAGATGGACAGGATGCAAAGGCGAAACCTTGCTTAGTGACATCTGGTATGGTTTAAGGGTTTCTTTCAGTCTCATCGACGAACCCGTTGATGGTTCTGGTCTTGTATGAACTAGTGTAGAAAGGTTTTGTGTAGTATTCATCGATCAGGATCATCTACTGGGCGGTCGTTGACAGTTTCGCTGACAAAGTGGTCGTCAACATTGTTAACGTTTGAATTGATGTAGACTGCTTCATCGTCAAAGAAGTCATCGATACAAATTAGACAACGATGATGCCACTGGTATGGAGGTGGTGAGATTTGTTGGTGTAGATTACCACCATACCAACGCCGACTGTCTTGTTGACGCGAGAGGTCTATTAACAGATCCTGAGACAGCTTTTTCTATATGAAGAAGCTAAAGCAACATAAAAAGGAGAAGCTGGTTCTGACTTTGGTTTCCTCATTTTAGAAGACTCAGGAAATGATAGATGACTAGATCTGTGCTGTGGACTCCTGGGGTCATCTTTTTTCTTTCCCTTTTGCCAGCTTTTAGGTGGCTGCTCACAGGATTCGGTCTATACCTTTCTCCCTTCTTTGTTGCTGCTGACTTTTCTGGCTCATCCTCTCCAGAGCTTGGAGCACCTGCTAATTTCCTTTTCTGTAGCCACAGAAGTCATGCCTCCCAGTCCTTAAGGGTTTTGGCAGAAAACGTTCTGCAATACTTGCAGTCCTTGGCCTTGAGAGTAGGGTGCAGACAATATAGACATTCCTTATGAGGGTCCTCAGAGAAAAGCCTGTCTTCCACAGGCCTTACAAGGTCTAAATAACCCCTTTTTGGACCCTTCTGACACGATGTAAAACTGTCGGGGAAATCACAGATGTATCGTAACCTGGCAGTTAAGGTCAGGAAAAGTTCAAAGCAGAAGCTTCTCAAAGAACTGATCATAGCTCAGGGAGAATCCCTTCACACGACATGGTTAGAAATATGAGGTGTGGTGACCCTTGAGGGGAAAGAGGACTCAAGAACTGTTCTCTGATTGGCTGGACTTTGGTTCTTCCTCAAACGATGTGAATTGGCTAACAATGTCACTCCTATGGGCTTTAATGTGTGACGTTTGGCCTTCTACTGCTTATTATAATTACAGTGAGACTACCACCTCAACGACAGGTAAGATTCAAAATTCAATACTGGAGAATGGTATTGTTTCCAACTGATGAGAGATAAAAGTTTGTATAACTTGCAAAGCAGGGACGACACAACCAACATTTACACCTTATAAGGAGGAGGAGGTGGGTTACTGTGGAAGAATAGACCCACATGAGGGTACAACAGATCAGAAAGACCAAAGATTTTAGTCATGGACTTCTCAGCATGCTTTGCCTAATATTAGATTTCAAATAATTAAACAAATCCAAAGTCAAGCAGAGGTTCTGGAATGCTAATATTACAAGGCAGCCTTCATTCTTGAAAAGGGAAATATTACATATGATCAAGGTAGGCCTGGCGCTATAACAGTTTAAGATCGTGCTACCTAGAATAAAATTGGCTTCAAGGGAGTGCATCCACAGCTACCTGCAGTTAGACAGGGCACATGTTGGATAGGGGCCTCAGCCAGCTATGGAGCTACTGTAGATACCAGGCTGTGTGTTGAAGAAATTGTCTTCTCTCAGCAACACAAATTTCTAAGCACAATAATGTATTTAAATAGGCAATGGAAATTTCATCAGACTAAATGATTGATGTATTCAAGGGCATGGCATATCCTTGCTGTACATGTGAGTCATGCTGGACCACGAGGAATAGGAAGGCACAGACGGGCATGACATATACTTGGTAGCACAAGAGTTGCTCAACGGGCAGCACTAGTTATTTTTCTTAGGAAGTAGAGAAATCCACAGATTGAGAAACCATGGAAAAACAAGACAATGACGACCATTCACAAAACTATCTCCACAACTCCCAAAAAATGGGGCGAATGTGGCATGTGCCAAACACAAAAATCCTAAATAAATATCCTGGCTGGAGCATCTCTTGCAAATTGGGAAGCCACACTCCAGGAATGACAAAAGAAACCACTAAGGAACAGCTGTTAAACATTATACCCCTTTGGGCAGCACTTTAAAATGTAACTTCCTCCTGAAAACAAGGAACATTAAAGACTTCTGAAAATCAAAAGTATACAATGCAATAAAAGGTGAAATGATTCACTAACAATAACTGTCCAGCTCTTATTCACATATCTTTAATATTCCAATCCGTAACACAGGTCACAGTAGGGAATAACATGGAATGAGAATATAATGCTTGAGTAACAAAGGTACATTGTTTGCACCAACATAGCACTGGCTATTTCGAATCACAGCTGGTCTTTATGCTTTGCAGTCAAGAAGGATTGAGATTCTCACTATCTGCAGCAATATTTCTCTTAAGCACACTCCAACTCAACAATTTAGCTCTGTCTGTTGAAATCAGGCAAACAATCTTCCAAAGTCTTGACCTTACCAATTGACTGTAGCCAAGACCGCCCTCTGGAGGCCGAGGGCTTGTTCCACGTTTCACCCGCTGCTGTTCACTCTTTGCAGGCCACGTGGGAAACATAGCTGGCTCGATTGGCTTGGGAGACTCTTTGAAGTACTCATGCTTTATGCCATCTTCTGCAGTGATTCGTCTTGCTGGACAGTAAGTCAGGAACCTAGAGTGTGTAAAAGATCAGTGAAAGTTGAGACCGAGAGAAACCACATTTAAATTAAAATCAAATATGAAGTGGTTGGTCCATAAACTATGGGGTTGCTCATTAGGAGTCCTGAAGCAGGACAAGGACAGTTTTGGTCCAATTTAATACCTAGAGCAAGACCACAACTTCCTGAGATGAATTGTAGAATCCTTATCAGTTTCTTACTTGTTCATGAGATCAAATCCTTGGTCTGACAGCAATGCTCCAAACCGTTTGCGAAGGTTGTTGTAGGGATACTCTGTGAAGGTCATCTTCTTGATAGCAGGCAGCTCGTTATAGCCTGGCCAAATCTTCTCACTCGGGGTACCCAAGTCCTACAGAAATACGCAAACAAAAGCATAAAGGATTTAGAAAGGCAAACACATAGCAACAGTTTATTCAGAATGTAGAATTCACTTTACTAGTACATCAAGGATCATGTCTTTCAGTGGTTTCCATTTTAACAGTACCAAGAGACCACTTTCAGGTGTATGTTTGGCTAAACATAAATAAACTTCCAGAGATAAACAGTCAATGGGCACAATGAGGAGACCACACTGAAGTAGTGTATGTGCCACCCAGCACCTGAAGGAACGTGTTTCATTCTTTTCAAGTCAATCTCAGTAATTAAGACGAAGAGGTGACCATTTAGTAATACGGTGAATCGCATCTCTGGGAATCCACCTGCAACTTTGTACGGTGAGAATGACTGTGGGATTTTAGTAGACACTTTCTGCCTTTGTTAAAAAAAAACAAGCATTGTTATCTGCTGCACATAAGCCAAGGCGGCAAGCTAAAAAGGAGAAATAAATTCAAACAAGGAATCAGTGCAACTCATGAAGTGACTAAAGGAAAAATGACGCACCTCTGTTATAACTGGCCAGTGTTTAAGCGAGCTGGTACATTCTGGATGTTTGAATCAGTCTTGTAATTTATCTACTGGGTCACTAAGATCTATAGAGTAAAATGTAGCTACAACACACTATCAAATGTGGGACGTGAGAGTGCTTCTTTTGACATGGTTAGACCCCACTTTTTGCCTGGTATATGATGTAGTTTTGATTGTAGTGCACAGGGTACCTGCCAACCAGGCCCCCTGTGCCAGTGCTTCTTCCCTAAAAGTATTCCACAATTGGTCCTTCAGGCCCCTTGTAAGTCCCTAGTAAATGGTACCTAGGGCAATGGGACTGAAGAGTCCCCTAGGGACCCCTCACCTAAGCCCTGCAGACTGCTTCTGCAGCATGCATGGCCTGGTGCAGACAAAAAGACAAAGTTGACATGGCACACTGCCTGTGTCTCATCCCAACTTACACTGTCTAATGTATAGGTAAGTCACCCCTCTATCAGACCTTCCAGCTGGGTTATCCTCTGCATTAAAATATGTTATGCCTTGACAAAGAAGCAGCCTCCGGGAGGCCTTAGGGCCCATTCCACTAGGGCGAAAGCAGCCACCCCGGTACTTCAGTGTGGTGTTCCTATTTCTAACATCTGTCAAGTGGCCACGTGGGCATCTCTGCACACGTTCGCCAGACACTATTGCGTGGATTTTCAGGTTCGAAGGGAGGGCCTGTTTGGCCGCTCTGTCTTGCAGGACTTCCTGGTTTAAAGCTTTTCCGCAGTCCCACCTCTGGTGAAGGTATTGCTTGGGTATCTGTTCAAAGACGAGGAATCTGCAGCTAGATGTCTCTATCAGATGGACAAGTTACTTACCTTCGGTGACGCCTTATCTTGTAGAGACATGATCTAGCCGCAGATTCCTTACTGACCCACCCATCCTCCCCGCACTGCGGAATTGTCTTTAAGTGTCAAGGCTGTTCCCCCTTCAGGGCCCTAGTTTCTTTTTCACACACAAAGGTCAGTTACTTCATGGCTTCGTGCTTCTGGCGTGGAAAGTCGTGAAAAGTACTGACGTCAGCGTGCCGGAGTGGCAGTTATATTGACGACGCGGATGTCACCACAATAACGAACATGATGCCGACGATGTCACGTGGACAGCACGCCCCTTCTTTGCGCCCACATATCCTATAAAGAGTTGGTCATCCACCCGGAACTCTTTTGTGCGATCAAGGGAGAACGATAATGCTCTTTTTGGGTCCAGACAGTGGAGACGCTCCTCTTCCTTTGAAGGATGCGGAGGTGCATTCAAAGTGGACAGAGTAAGTGACTGTCCCAGACGAAAGGGAGTTACAACCTTGGGACAAAGGATGCCCTAGATCTCAGTACCACTTTTTCCGGTAAAACTGTCAGGTAAGAAGGCTGTGATGACAGTGCCTGCAGTTCGCTCACCCTTCTGGCAGAGGTAATTGCCAACAAAAAAGCGGTATTGATGGTGAGCAACCGTAGAGGACAGTTGTGCATTTGCTCAAACGGTGCGCACATCAAGAAGCTGAGGATCAAATTAAGGTCCCATTGTGGCATAAGAAAAGGAGAAGGGGGAAACAAGTGGGTTAACCCCTTTAAAAATCTCTGCACCAGAGGGGACTTGAAAAGTGAAGGCTGATCTGGTAGCCGAAGGAAAGCTGAAAGGGCCGAAAAGTAGCCCTTCAAAGTGCCCAAGGCAGAGCCCTGCTGGGCCAAGGAAAGGATAAACAAAAGGATATCTGCAAGGGAGGCAGACAAGGGGTGAATGGACCTTTCTGTACAATAGTTACAAAATTTGTTCCATTGGCAGGCGCATACCGATTTCGTGGAGGGACGCCTTGCTGCCAGAATAACCTAACAGACTTCAGGAGGAAGGTCAAAAGCTGTTAACTGTTGTCGTTCAATCTCCACGCAAGGAGGCGGAGAATGGACAGGTTCTGGTGGCGGACCCTCCCCTGATGCTGCGACAGAACATCCGCTTGAAGGGGCAACCTGATCGGAGGATCGATGCTCCTGTCTAGAAGCTCGGGATACCAAACTCTCCATGCCCAGTCCGGAGACACAAGAATGACTTGTGCCCGCTCGCTCCTGATCTTCTTGAGCACTCTGGGCAGGAGTGGTATGGGCGGAAAGGCGTAGTGGAGGCCTGAGCTCCACTCGCGACGAAAGGCATCGCCGAGCGAGAGCCGCCTTAGAAACACCAACGGGCAGAACTGCTGACATTGAGCGTTCTCTTCAGAGGCAAACAGATCTAACCAAGGCTCTCCCCACCGTTGAAAGAGACCTTGTGCCACCTCGGGATGGAGATGCCACTCGTGATCCGCAAGGCACCTTCGGCTAAGATCGTCCGCCCTGGTGTTCAGAGAACCGGCCAGGTGTTGAACCACCAGGGAAATGCCCTGTTCCAGCCAAGTCCAGAGACGCAGGGCCTCGACAGACTCCACGACCCTACTCCGCCCTGTTTGTTGCAGTACCACATGGCGGTAGTGTTGTCCGTGAACACCTGTATTAGCCTTCCCTTTATGGACGGTAAAGAACAAGTTACTTACCTTCGGTAACAATATATCTGTAAGAGACATATATTAGTTATGGTTTTCTTACCTTAGAATTACCCCCAGGCGTCAGACTGGATCCAGAGAATTTTTTCTCAGCAGTACCCCTCCGCGTCGGTAGGTGGCGTCGGTCGACTCTGCATTAGTCAATGGAGTTGTGGTCGCTGTCGTGACGTTGCGGTATCTTCTTAGACGCCGCCCCTGCACGCTGACGTCACAAAACTAGGGCCCTGAAAGGGAGTCCCTAACGCTAGAAGTCAGTTCACAGAACGGGGAGGATGGGTGGGGCGGTGAGGAATCCATAACTAAAATATGTCTCTTACAGATATATCGTTACCGAAGGTAAGTAACTTGTTCATCTGAAAGAGACTATTAGTAATGGATTCCTTACCTTAGATTAGATACCCCAGCAATACCAACCACGGAGGTGGGTCTGCGAACCAAGTTCACACCAGGAAGTCCTGAAGAACAGAGCGGCCAAAGAAGCTGTCTTTTCGGACTTGGCTGTCCAGACAGTAATGCCTAGTGAACGTGTGCAATGAAGCCCACGTGGCTGCGTGGCAGATGTCATGAAGGGGGGCTCCACGTCCCAAAGCAGTAGTGGCCACCGTCGCCCTGGTGGAATGGGACGCACAACCCTACTGGAGGTTCCTTTTTCGCCAAGGAATAACACATTTTAATGCAAAGAACGACCCATCGAGAGATGGTTCGTTTTTGCACGGCCCGACCTTTCTTGGCACCCACCTAGCCAACAAAGAGCACATTTTGGATCCAGACGGTGGAGCCTCTCTTCCTCTTTAGAAGGATGTGGAGGCTGGAAGAAGGTGGGCAAAGTGATGGTCTGTCCTATTTGGAAAGAGGTAACCACTTTGGGAAGAAAAGGTGGTCGAGTTCGAAGGACAACCTTGTCCGGATGAACAGCAAGGAAAGGAGGCTTAGAAGAAAGGGCCTGAAGCTCACTCACCCTGCGAGCAGAGGGGATGGCAACCAGAAAAGCAGTCTTTAAGGTCAAGAGTCTGAGAGGACAGTTATGTAGCGGCTCGAAGGGAGCGCACATGAGGCAATTCAGAACAAGGTTCAAGTTCCACTGGGGAATAACGAAAGGAATAGGAGGAAAAAGGTGAGTAATGCCCTTAAGGAAACGATTTACAATAGGGGACTTTAAAAGAGAAGGCTGATCAGGAAGGCGAAGGAAGGCCGAAATGACCGAAAGATTGCCTTTAAGAGTGCCCAGAGCAGAGCCCTGCTGGGCCAAAGAAAGAATGAAGAGAACCTCAGAAAGAGGGGCAGAAAGGGGATCCACAGCCTTTGCTGTGCACCATGCCACAAATTTGTTCCATCTACAGGCGTGTAAAGTTTTGGTGGAGGGACGCCTGGCTGCCAAGATAACGTTACAGACTTCGGGAGGAAGGTCGAAAGCTGTCAACTGTCGCCGCTCAATCTCCACGCAAGGAGGTGGAGGCTGGACAGGTTCGGGTGGAGGACCGTCCCCTGCTGCTGCGACAGAAGATCCTCCCAAAGGGGCAGTCTGATCTGAGGATCGATGCCATGTTCAAGAGCTCGGGATACCCGACTCTTCGTGCCCAATCCGGAGCCACAAGAATGACTTGTGCCCGGTCGTGCTTGATCTACTTCAGCACTCTGGGCAGAAGTGGTATAGGAGTATAGAAGACCGCAACTCCACTTGCGATGAAAAGCGTCGCCTAGTGAGTGCCGCCTTGGAAATTCCAACGCGCAGAACTGCTGACATTGCGCGTTCTCTTTGGTGGCATATAGATCTAACCAAGGCTCTCCCCACTGCTGAAAGAGACCTTGTACCACCTCCGAGTGAAGACGCCATTCATGATCCATCAAGCACCGGCAGCTGCGTTCATCCGCCCTGGCGTTCAGGGAACCTGGCAGGTGTCGAACCACCAGGGACATGCCCTGATGTTCCAGCCACTTCCAGAGATGAAGGGCCTCTTGACAGAGGGTCCACGACCCCACTTCGCCCTGTTTGTTGCAGTACCACATGGCGGAAGTGTTGTCTGTGAACACCTGCACTACTCTTCCTTTGACAGAAGGAATAAATGCCTACAGTGCTAGACGAATCGCCCGGAGCTCCAGAAGGTTGATGTGGAGCCCGGATTCCGCCGGAGACCAGAGGCCTCTGATCTCCGCCTCTCCCATGTGGCCGCCCCATCCCAGGAGTGACGCGTATGTCACCACTGTGAACTCTGGTTGGGGAAGGGAGAGGGATCTGCCGTTGACCCAATCCTGGTTCGTGAGCCACCACTGCAACTGATGTGCAGTCCCTGCCGAGATCTGGACGACATCGGAAAGATTCCCCTGATGCTGCGCCCACTGGAACTTTAGGTCCCACTGCGGAGCCCGCATATGCCTACTGGCATGATCCACCAGCAGGATGCAGGAAGCCATGAGACCCAGCAGCCTCAGGGTCATTCTCACCGAAATCCGGGATTGAGGCTGGAACATCGGTATCATAGCTGAATATCCCGGACTCGCTGTTACGGAGGATAGGCCCGAAACTGCGCTGTGTCCAGAACCTCTCCGATGAAACTGAGCTTCTGAGACAGGGTCAGGTGCGACTTCGGCACGGTGACTGTGAACCTAGCAAATGCAGGAGGTCCACCGTAGTCTGGAGGTGGGCGACGACAGCCTGGGGCGAGCTCGCCTTCAACAACCAGTCGTCGAGATAGGGGAAGACTGGAACCCCTGATCTGCGCAGATGAGCTGCGACCACCGCCATCATTTTCGTGAACACCCGAGGGGCGCTGGTAAGGCCAAAGGGGAGCACGGTAAACTGAAAATGCTCGTGGCCTACCGTGAACTGTAGGTAACGCCGGTGGGCCGGCAGGACATGGGATGTGAAAGTACGCGATCTGCAAGTCCAACGCTACCATCCAGTCTCCAGGGTCGAGGGCAGACAGGACCTGAGCCAATGTCAACATTTTGAACTTCTCCTCCCGGAGGAAGTGGTTGACGTCCCTGAGATCTAAGATAGGACGCAGGCCTTTGCCCTTCTTGGGCACCAGAAAGTAGTGGGAGTAGCAACCACAACCTACTTCTGGGACAGGGACGTGCTTGATAGCTCCCTTGGCCAAGAGAGCCGTGACTTCCTGGCGGAGAAGGGCCAAGCGATCCTCCAACATGCGATGGAATGTAGGCGGAATGGATAGAGGGGTAGTCTCGAAGGGGAGGGAGTAGCTGTAGGATGCTGGCTCTGTATATACTATAACAAAGTGAGGTATAGGGTGCACAGAGTCCAGTGGAACCCATAAGGTAGGCAGAGGTAAAGCAGATAGCACCTCACTCTATTTGTGGTAGTGTGGTCGAGCAGTAAGGCAGTATCAGAGGACAGTGTTAAGCATTTGTTGTACACACTCAATCAGCAAATGAATTCACACACTCAAAGACTGAACTTCAGACCAATTGTTTTTGTATAAAAATATTCTTTTAGTTATTTTATTTCCTAGAACCAAGCAAACCTGGCACAGGTAAGTGATAAATACTTTGCAGTAAATATACAGTTGTAATACAGTTTGGATTGAAATTGTATATGCACTTTGTTTTGACTTACAGTATGGCTTCAGAGAAATGCAATACTTTGTAAATACAGTACATAGACTTGAATGGGCTTTTCAGTAAAATTACAGGTAAGTTACTTTTGAGATTTCTTTTCTTACTCAGAGTAGAATACCTGGATACTACTCCGGGACATTTCCTGCAAACAGGTAAGTAAAATCGTTTTTGTTAGTTAGTGCAATTTTAAAGAATTTCTTAAGGTTTTCAAACTCCACACTTAGAAACTTTTCAAAGAAAAACAGTCAATGTTATCCTATGGAGGAAACTAGTGTTATCGGTTTAAAGGTAAGTACTTTGTTGTGGGAGTTGGTGTTCTGGGGTTAGACTCTGGGGTCCCCCAGGGTCAAGGATGCACTCTTGTTACACCCTCAGCGGCACTAGGGCGGCCGGGTGCAGAGTGCTGAGGTCCAATGTTATCCAATGGGGGATAGGGGGACTCCGGTTGGTGGCTGCTGACGAGCAGGCCACTGGGTTGTGGGAGCAAAGCTCCTGGACTTAAGCTCAGGGCAAATGGGGGTTTAGGCCAGCACAAAAGATGCACCCTCAGCGGCACTGGGGCGGCCGGGTGCAGAGTGCTGTTTTGGCGTCGGAAGCCCCAGTAGATTTTAATGGCGAGTCTCTGGTTTGCAAAAGCACTGCAGGCTCGGGGACGAAGGTCTTCTGGGTGCGACCACCACTTGGAGAGGTAAGTTGGGATCTTGGGGGTTGGTAAGGCACCATCGGTTGGGCCACCCAAGGCCATGGGCGTTGGGTGCAGGGGTGTCTTTTAGGGTTGGATCTTCTTACCAGCTCCTGGTGGCGGTTGGGGGGACCTTCCGGTTTGAGGCTGCAGGCATCGGCTGGAGGCTTGAGGCAGGTCAGGGGTCACCGGATCTCGGGTCAGGATCGATGGGGAGACCTCCTCTGGGTGTTGGGCCACTCGAACTCGGGCCGTGGGCGTCGGGTGCAGAGTGGTGCACACTCGCGGATCCTTGCGGAGCTGGAGTCTGTTGTTTGAACAAATCCGGTGTTCACTGGAGAGAGTCTTTGCGATTGAAGGCAGGCAGGTCCTCCGGGTTTCTTGAGGTTGCTGGCTGCAGGATACACCGGGATTTCGCTGGAGCAGGTTCGAGGTGTGGACAGGCCGGTAGGGCTGGGGCCAAGTCAGTGGGCGGCCTCCTCTTGTTAGCTTCGGTACGGCTGTTCGGTCCTTCTTTTCTTTTTGCAGGTTCTTGTCTGAGGAAGCAAGGTTCAGGGGTGCCCCTAAATACTAGATTTAGGGACGTTACAGGTAGGTAAAAAGGTTGGGACCAATGGGTACACCCCCTACTATGCCACCCTCCAGGGGTTGGGGGGCATAAGCCTTTCCCTGGTTGGCTGGGTCCCCCCATCTGCAAGATGGCGGGGACTGAGAGTTGTGCTTCACCTCGCCTCCCCCACCTGAGGGGCGGAGTTGGCAGAGGTGGGCACACCTCTCTTCCTCACTTGTTTTTCCCGCAGGTTCTCCCGCCCAAAGTGGGGGTCAGAACCAGTGAGGACCAGTTGCTGAAAGCAGCAAGTGGCCTGGGGAAGCTCACAAAGGCGGCAAGCCTTTGAAGCTTCCCCTTCGTGAACCCTGCCCATCCTGGGGGAGGAGGCTTGGCACCTCGTCCCAGGATGTGCATTGTTTCAGGCCCCCGAGAGCAGCAGGCTCTCGACCTAGGGGTCCAGAAACATGTCTGGTGGTGGCAGCTGAAAGCAGCCACTCGGCCTGGACACTAGTGGTAGGTCGTTTTTCAGGGGGCATCTCTAAGATGCCCCCTGTGTGCATTTTTCATTAAATCCCACACTGGCATCAGTGTGGGTTTAATGTGCTGAGAAGTTTGATACCAAACTTCTCAGTTTTCAGTGTAGCCATTATGGTGCTGTGGAGTTCGTAATGACAAGCTCCCAGCACCATATGCTCTTAATGGCAGCACTGCACTTACACTGTCTAAGAATGGACTTAGACAATGTAGGGGTACAGGGCTCATGCACCTGTACCGTCATCACTGGTATAGTACACCCAGCTAGTACACCCAGCTAGAGGGGTGACTGATCTATGCCAGGGCAGTGGTTTGTAGACATGGCACACAGAGATGTGTGCCATGTCGACTTCACTTTGTTCTGCACCAAAACACGCAGCCTGCAAAGGCAGTGTGTGAGTGTAATGGTACAGGGTCTCTAAGGGTGGCACAATAAGTGCTGCAGCCCTTAGAGGTCTTCTCTAGTCACAGTGCCCTGGGTACCTGTGGTACCATTTACCAGGGGCTGACCTGTGGCCAGAGATGCCAATTGGGTTTTGTTTTCAATGCAGTTTTAGGGAAAGAACATAGGCCCTGGGTACCTGATTAGCAGGTGCCCAGGGCACACTCAGTCAAAGCACATCAGCAATTCAGCAAAAAGTGGGGGCAACCATGCAGAAAGAGGGCACTTTCTCATAGTAGTCCCTTCGGACTATCTACAAAACCCACCTGTCCGACGTGATGTTGTGCCAGTGGGGGAGGTGATGGCGTATCTGTCCGCCCACTGGCAATTGGTGGCCCTGCAAGGTCGGACTAGGAAGGCTTGGAGGCTGCTGCAGAGGGGGCACTGGTGGTCTGGCCCGCTCGCTGGCCCCCAGACCCACGGCGCCTGGTCCCATGTCCCTGTCCACGCAGAGACTGAGCAGCTTGCGCCGGCCTGTGGCTCTGGGCAAGACGTGGTGGGGCACCCCGTCCGTAGCCACGAAAAGGGCGAAAGGCAGACTGCACAGGGCGCGAGGTGGCAGCGAGGCCCGAGGATCTGGCCGTAGTCCTAGAGTCCTTGAAGTGCTCGAGCGCGTTGTCTGCCTTGTTGCCAAACAGACGACGGCCATCAAAGGGCATGTCCAAAAGTGTTGATTGGACATCCCCAGAAAAGCAAGTGGACCGCAGCCAGGCATAGCGTCTCAGGGCTACCGACGTGGAAATCGTCCTGCCTAGCGAGTCTGCGGTGTCCAGCCCACAGCGGATGGCGACCTTTGCGGAGTCTCTACCCTCGACAAGCGCACAGGGGAGTACAGTCCGGGCCTCCTTCGAGCACTGTGGCAGCACTTGCGCGACCGTGTCCCACATGGAGTGAGAATAACGGCCCAGGAGACATGCTGTGTTCACCGACCGCAGTCCTAAGCTGGCGGAAGAAAACATCTTCCCAAGATGGTCCAGCTTCTTGGATTCCCTATCTGGCGGAGCAGTAGGGAAAGCGCCTTTGGAGGTTGAGGCTTGAACCACCAAGCTCTCAGGGGTAGGGTGTTGGGAGAGGAAAAGTGGGTCGCCAGGCGGTGGCCTCGGGCGATCATCCTGTCCACAGGAGCCCCTGTGCTGGGCTTGGACCAAGTGCCCAGTAGAATGTCCGTGAGGGCTTCAATGAAAGGCAGCAGGGGCTCAGAAGAGGCTGCTGCAGGCTGAAGCACCTCAGTTAGGAGGTTAGTCCTGACTGCCACCGTAGGAAGCTCAAGGCCCAAGGCCTCAGCCACCCTACGCAACACCACAGGGTGGGAGGCTCCCTCCTCCGTAGCCACGGTAGGGGGAGAAAGCATACTAGGGTCAGATGTATCCAGACGGCGCTTCTTCGCCTTCTTCTTGTGCTGCAACTTACCTGAAGACGAAGACTTCGACGACGAATGGTGGTGGTGGCTCCGCGACCAGTCCCGTGACCTCCCTCTCGACGTGGACCTTGAGCGGCGCGGAGCCGACTGCCGGGCCTCCAAAAGCTTTCGGGACCGCTTCCGCAAAGACTTTGGGTTCAAGGCCCAACAGTCGGAGCACGATCTCGGGTCATGGTCGCGCTACATGCACCAAAGGCACATGAGGTGCGGGTCCGTAACCAACATCAGTTTGTGACAGGAGTCACAAGGCATGAAGCCGGGTCAAGGACGGGACATCCGAAAAACAGTCATAAAGTGACTAAGGGTACCGATCTCTCCGGATATGCGCTGGCTGGCGCAAAAAAAGAAAGAACCGACGTCGGAGCGCAGGGGCGGCATCTAAGTAGATACTGCGACGTCAACGGCAACCACGACGCCATCGACGAACGCAGAGTCGACCGACGCCACCTACCGACGCGCAGGGGTACTGCTGAGAAAAAATTCTCCGGATCCAGTCTGACGCCTGGGGGTAATTCTAAGGTAAGGAATCCATAACTAATAGTCTCTTTCAGATAATGCTTTCAGTGCCAGTCGGATCGCCCAAAGCTCCAACAGATTGATATGGAGCCTGGCTTCCGCTGGAGACCAGAGTCCTCTGATCTCCACCTCTCCCAGATGGCCAACACATCCCAGAAGGGACGCATCTGCCACTACTGTGAGATCTGGTTGGGGAAAGGAGAGGGGTCTGCCCTTGATCCAATCGCGGTCTGGTAGCCACCGCTGCAGGTCTTTCGCAGTGCCCTCCAAGATCTGAACCAGGTCGGTGAGATTTCCTCAATGCTGTGCCTATTGGAACTTCAGGTCACACTGCAGAGCCCGCATGTGCCACCGTGCATGGTTCACTAGCAGGGTGCAGGAGGCCATGAGGCCCAACAACCTCAGTCTCATTCTCACCGAAATCCAGGTTAGAGGCTGAAACATCGGTATCAGAGACAAAAAGTCAATGTATTCCTATGGAGAGAAATGCAGATATCGGTTACCAGGTAAGTACTCAGTCTTTGGGGTTGAGTTTCTGGGATTAGAACAAGGCTTCCCCCAGGGTTGAGGATGCACTCAAAACACCCTCAGCGGCACTAGGGCGGCCGGGTGCAAAGTGCTGAGGCCCAATGTTATCCAATGGGGGATTGGGGGCGTCCGGTTGATGGCTGCTTTCGAGCAGGCCACTGGGTTGTGGGAGCAAAGCTCCTTGTGTTAGGCTCAGGGCAAAGGGGGATCCTGTTTAGCACACAGTGCACACGAAGCGGCGCAGGGGCGGCTGGGTGCAGGATTGGGGGTCGGGTGCCCTGTTTGTTTCAATGGGGATTCTCCGGTTTCAACAAAGACTGCAGACTCGGGGACGAAGATCTTCTGGACGTGACCACCGGTTGGAGAGGTACGTTGGGATGCCTGGGGATGCTGGGACACCGGTTGGGCCACCCAAGGCCGGGGGGCTTCGGGTGCAGGGGTGTCTTTAGGCATCAGGTTTTCCTTACCAGCTCCGGTTGCGGGGACCCTCCAGAAAGACTGCAGGCGTTGCTGGGAGATTCGAGGCAGGTCATAGATTACCAGATCTCGGGTCAGGATCGTCAGGGAGACCTCCTCGTGGTGTTGGGCCACTCGAACTCAGGCCGTGGGCATCTGCTGCAGAGTGGTGCAGACTCACGGAGTCTGTTGGTGAACAAATCCGGTGTTCACGGGAGACAAAATCTTTTCTGTGGAAGGCAGGGCAGGTCCTAGGGGTTCTTGAGGTTGCTGGCTGCAGGACACACCGGAGTTTCGCTTCTGCAGGTTCGAGGTGGGGACAGGCTAGTAGGGCTGGGGCCAAGTCAGTGGGCGTCCTCCTCTTCTTAGCTTCAGCACGGCTGTTCGGTACTTCTTGGTTGTTTCTTGTCTGAGGAGGCAAGGTTCAGGGGTGCCCCTAAATACTAAATTTAGGGGCGTTACAGGTAAGTAAAAGGTTGGGACCTTCCTTGGGGTGGGTACACCCCCTATTATGCCACCCTCCAGTGGGAGGGGGGTATATGCCTCACTCTGGTTGGCTGGGTCCCTCCATCTACAAGATGGCGGGGACAGAGTTGTGCTTCACCTCGCCTCCCCCACCTGAGGGGTGTGGTTGGCAAAGGTGGGCACACCTCCCTTCCTCACTTGGTTTTCCCGCCGATTCTCCCGCCCAAAGTGGGGGTCAGAATCAGTGGGGACCAGTTGCAGGAAGCAGCAAAAGGCCTGGGGAAGCTCACAAAGGCGGCAAGCCTTTGAAGCTTCCCCTTCGTGGACCTTGCCCATCCTGGGGGAGGAGGCTTGGCACCTCGCCCCAGGATGTGCATTGTTTCAGACCCCCGAGAGCAGCAGGCTCTTGACCCAGGGGTCCAGAAACATGTCTGGTAGTGGCAGCTGGTGAGCAGCCACTCAGCCTGGACACTAGTGCTAGGCATCTCTAAGATGCCCTCTGTGTGCATTTTTCATTAAATCATACACTGGCATCAGTGTGGGTTTAATGTGCTGAGAAGTTTGATACCAAACTTCCCAGTTTTCAGTAAAGACATTATGGTGCTGTGGAGTTCGTAATGACAAACTCCCAGCACCATATACTCTTAATGGCATTACTGCACTTACAATGTCTAAGAATTGGTCTAGACACTGTAGGGGTACAGGGCTCATGCACCTGTGCCCTCACCACTGGTATAGTGCACCCAGCTAGAGGGGTGGAAGACCTATGCCAGGGCAGTGGGTTGTAGGCATGGCACATAGGGATGTGTGCCATGTCGACTCTTTACTTTGTTCTGCACCAAAACACGCAGCCTGCAATGGCAGTGTGTGTGTAAAGGTACAGGGCCTTTAAGGGTGGCACAATAAGTGCTGCAGCCCTTAGAGGCCTTCCCTGGCCACAGTGCCCTTGGTACCCACGGTACCTTTTACAAGGGACAGACATGTGGCCAGAGAGGTGCCAATTGGGGGTACAAGGTACAGTTTTGGGGAAGAACAAAGGCCCTGGGTACCCGATTGGCAGGAACCCAGGGCACATCAAGTCAAAGTGCATCAGTAGTCTAGAAAAAAGTGGGCGGTTACTGCAACAGAAACCCAGCTTCCTACAAACTTAATATCACTTTATTGTTTTCCATATACATGTATACCTTTATGTAGTTATGCATCTATATATTTAGTACTTTAATCCCACTGTTGGAAAGAAAAAAAAAAACCTTCAACTCTCTCTAACTCACAACTCTATGACTCATCCTATACCTCTTTCAATATATCGTCTACCTCCACTCTTTGACTCATTCAAACCTCATTTTACTATGATCTCCCAAATAACCCTGTCTAGACTCTTCCCTCCTCTATCACATTCAACCCAACTAACAGCTCCAATTAAAAACTTATATTTCCCTATTCTAATCCACCACTAATCCACTTTGGGTTCCAGAGTAGTGTGCTACTCGCCGAAAAGCACTTCAACGCCTCATCAGGGGTGGTAGGCGCTGTATAAATACAATTACAACTCTTTGGGATGGTGGGAAGTGAACAAACAATGGCTCACCATATCAGAAAAGATAAAGCAATACTGCCTGTCCAACTGTTGCATCATTTTACACAGGTTTTTCTAAAAGACATTTTTATTTCTGTTTCGCATCATACATATATGATCCTTTTATACTGCTGCCAGTAATGTTAGGTGAATTTGTGTCTATTTTCCAAAGATGCTGCCCTCAAAATGTCTTGTATTAACATCAGTTAACAGAGCGGTGGACGCAAAAACACTCCTTATAGAGTGTGCTTTGACTTTTCCGTCCAGAGGTCTTCTTGCTTTGTGATGCCAAAACACTGCAGTTACAGACAGTCAACTGGCTATGTTCTGTTTTGAAAGGGACCCTTACGGGAAGTACCGCAGAGCTACCAACAATTGATCTGTGTTTTTATTTTTAACTCCTTACTTTTGTCAATGTAAAATTTCAGGCATTTTCTAACATAAAGGGGGTGAAGTGCTCCTTCCTCTACATCCTTTCGACCTTGAAAAAGGTTTATAAAACCACTGGCTCCTTTAGGTGAAATTCTAAAAGTATCTTCGGAATAAATTATGGGCTTGTTATTAATATACCACGATCATCTCAAAACTGCATATATAGAATTTTCATAATGGTAAGGGTCTGTATTGCACTCACTCGTCTTGCAGGTGCCAACGACAATGCCATTTTTCAGGAGAGATTTCAGTTCTGCTTTATGAACAGGTTCAAAATGAATATATTTCAATTGTGAAAGTATTGTATTTAACAGCCAAGGAGTTGGTGGATGTTTAAATGGAGGATAAGATCTAAAAAGTTATTTCAAAAATGCTTTTGCAGTTCCACTTGACCATTACGGATGCTTTAATAAAAGATTTCCTAAAGTGTGAAACAGATGCTAAATGGATCTCAGCAGACGTATTAGAAATGCCTTCAGCTAGGTGGACCAGATAAGGTAACCCAGTTGCGACTGAGAAGATGTAGGGTGATTATTGTCCAAATAATTAGTGTCCAAATACCATAAACAAAACCGTTTGTTTAAATTTGTAAGTCTTGTTTGTTGTCTTCGCTCTGGCTTTAGCTAGAATCGCTTTACATTGCTCTAGTATATCTAAACGTGAGTGTTCATTGTGTTTAGGAGTCAAGCTGATTAAGTTTAAAGTGTTCCAACCCGGAAGAAGTACTTGGTCTTTGAAAAGGGCGGCATAGGCATAGATTTTGGGCCATACGATTGAAAACACATTCCCACAGGAAAAGCATTTTTTTGACTTGCCTATATCTTTGGCGCCGTTTGACGAATGCTTATGAAATGTAAAAACAACAAACAAACAAAATGTGCCGGTGTTTGCTGCTGTGCAAGGAAAGTTTTGAGACGATCTGTCAAGTGGGGGCTGAGAATGGGAGGGTGGGGGACAGGGTTAAAACCATGTTAATTTCCATAGAGTCTTTAGACACAAATACAGCCCGAACCGCTGAACAGAATTATACTGAATTTGGCACAAAAGGTAGATTTGGTTACGTAGATCCGACTTTTAGTTGTTTGGTGTCAATCCATTTAGTAGTAGTTGAGAAAATCAAGGAAATTCAAACTTGTTTATCTGCGATCGTGGACAATTCTCAAAGAATCGTGAATGGCAGGAACGCCGTGATTGGCTGGCCGCAACCTGAGCAGAGAGATGCGGCTGCCATTTTACCTCAACGGAACAGTCCCCAGGGCTCAAACTAAATGGCAGAAAGTGTCATAAGGGGTCAGTTTGAATGTACCCTGACGCCATGGGAATAATATATTGGTCTTTGAGGAACCCCTTCGGAGTATAATATTTCGAAAAACAGTTTTTTTCCCCACCTCGCGAATTTGCGACCACGTCAGCGCGGCCCCCTGTGTAATGTCGCGTCAACCTAGCGAATATACGTAGTGATATGTCACGACAACACAAATATCAATTAAAAAAGTTCTTAAAAAATGTATACACCTTCCCTCAGTCTGACTTAGTCACACCCCCACACCGAGACGGACACTACCACTCACGGATGCACTCACAGACCCACTGAGACACTCACCCATTCATTCATATGCCACTCAGACTCATGCGCCCACTCACAGACCCAGTGAGAGACTCAGATACTGATGCACCCACTCACAGACCCACTCAGGCACTCACACACTCACTCACTCAGACCCACTGTGGCACTCATGCACCCACACACAGACCGACTCAGACACTTATGCACCCACTCAGACACCTACATGTCGACTCTCAGACCCACCCAGTCACAGACCCACTCAGACACTCATGCACCCACTCACAGGCCTACTCAGACAATCATGTACCCATTCATGGACCCAATTAGACGCTGATGCACCCACTCACAGACCCACTAAAACACTAATGTATACACTCTCAGACCTACTCAAACACTTGTGCACCAACCGAGAAACCCACTCAGACACTCATGCACCCACTGATATACTCACTCATACACTCACATAAGCACTCACAGATCCACTCTGAGACTGACGCTGCCACTTACAGATGCACTAAGACATTCATGAACCCACTCACAGACCCACTCAGACACTTACACCCCACTTACAAATCTGCTCATACTAACACCCACTCACAGACCTACTCAGATATTCACGTACTGATTCACAGACCCACTCAGAGACTCACGCACCCACTCAGACACTCATGCACTCACTCACAGACTGAAACACACACGGAGGCACTGGCAAACCCACTCAGACACTCACAGACCCACTCATGCACCCACTCAGACACTCACACATCCACCCACAGGCTTACCTTAGACAACCATGCACCCACTTACACACCAACTGAGACACTCATACACTCACTCTCAAAGGTTACAGGTTATAGTTCAATAAGGTCAGATCGGGAGGAAGGTCTTTTAGTGTTGCTGCTGCAAAGCTCTGGAACACACTCCCAACTGAAATCAGACAATGCAGTACCCTGTCTTTGTTTAGGAAAAGGATCAAAACGTGGCTGTTCCCCAGATAGTGTTCCTGTCTTTCTTTTGAGCAATGTTTTCTTTAGGTTCTGTCCTTTCTTGCCTGACGTTGGTTTGTATACATGTACTTTTAGCGCCAGGGTACCCGTAGGGTGTTTGTTGCGCTTTATAAATGCCATATACAATACAATACAATAGTTAGCAAATAACATTAAATAACTATAGAAATTCACAGAAAAAAACCAAAGGTTACAGGGACGTTATAGTTGGGAAACAGGATTAAAAAAAAACATTAGAAAAAAAAACAAAGGTTACAAAACCATAGAAATTCAGCAGTTATAGTTACGTGAGCCAACTATAACTTACGCCCCTGCCATGCACTGCTTATAACCTCACATATTACATCACTCATGACATGGTCAGTGACATCACTGAATACATCATCCACAGAACCACTCTCACCTCATACACCCTCTCACTCCCCCACAACCCCTCACATACCCATTAACAGACTCATACCAGTACTCACACACCCACTCACCCATACAGCCACTCCTGCACCCACTCACTCACCAATAGAGCCACTCACACACCCAGTCATACAGACGCTTACACACCCACTCAATCACCCATACAGCCACTCACACAGCCAGTCACTCACACATACAGGTACTCACACACCCACCTATACAGCCACTCACACACCCATATAACCACTCACACACCCACCCGTAGAGCCACTCTCACAGACATTCACTCATCCATACAGCCACTCACACACCTATACACACACAAACAGCTACTCACTCATCCATACAGCCACCGGCACACCCATACGGGTACGGGGACGGACGGACGGACACACACACACAGCCACACACACACACTCACACAGCCACTCACTCACCCATACAGCTACTCACATACCCACTAACATCCATACAGCCACTTACACACCAACTCACTCACATAGCCACTCAGACATCCACTCACACGCTGATACAGACAGTCACACAGCCACTCAGATGAGATATGCTAGAAATAGTATAACTAATTACTAGTTGTAGGAAGTTGGCTCTGTATATACTATACCAAAGTAAGGTATAGTGGGCACAAAGTCCAGTGAATGCGCAAAGGTATAGCAGAGGCTAAAGTAGATAATACCGTACTCTTGTTTGTGGTAGTGTGGTTGAGCAGTCAGGCTTATCAGAGGGTAGTATTAAGCATATGTTGTACACACTCAGGCAAGAAATGATGTCATGCACTCAATGACTGAATCCAGACCAATTGTTTGTATAAAAAGTTGTTACTTTGTTATTTTATTACTAGATCAAAGAACCACTTAGTGCAGGTAAGTTATACAGTTTGTAAGACTGGCAATACTGTTCAAGAATGCAGTATGGTTTTGTAAATGCAATAAATACTTTACAATTTTAAGAAAGCTTTCTGTAAATGTCAATCAATAACAGTTTTTAGATTTTGGAATGTTAAAGATAGGCGATGTAATGTTACAGTTCAATGGATTCCTATGGAGGAAAACAAGGCTAGTGACTTACAGGTAAGTACTCGGGCTTGTAGTCTCGAGCTTGTTGCACTTACACAGGGCAGGGGTCAGTAGGTAAAGAGTGCACCCTCAGCAGCACAGGGGCGGCCAGGTGCAGAGGTCAAAGGAGAGGTTGGGGCCCAATGTCGTGCTATGGAGACGGAGGGGGGGGGGGCTACTCGGAAGAGCACCGGTCACAGGTAGGTACCTGCGGTTTCTGGGTCAGGGCCAAGAGATCAAATTTAAGTATAAAGGGGGCCACAAGTAGGCACTAAGAGCACACCTCCAGCGGCACTCAGGCAGGGTGCAAAGTAGGCGTCGGGCTCCCAATGTAAACCAATGGAGGACGTTGGTTGGGAAGAAACGCTGCAGGCATGGACCAGGAGACTGGACGAGGGCGACCAACAGCTGGACAGGCAAGCTGGATGACAGCTGGAGGACACCTGGAGACTGTCGGCTGGCCTTCCCAAAGTCAGGGACAGAGGATGCAGGGGTGCCTTTTGGTGTCGGGCTTCCTTAGCTGGGTCCGGTCGCAGTCGGGGCACCCTTCGAACAGAGGCTGCAGGCGTCGAGGAGGAGTCTTGGAGAGGTCAGCCACCGGTGCAGATGAGGTCAGGATGGCCGGGGAGACGTCTCAGGGTAAGTGGTCCACTAACTCAGGCCGTGGGCGTTGGGTGCAGAATGGTCCAGTGTTGCTGATCTGGAAACTGGGGTTGGGGTCTCTGCTGGACAACTCCGGTGGCCACTGGAGACAGGAATCTTTGTTGAAGACCGCACAGGCCCTCCAGGGTTCTTGAGGTTGCTGGCTGTGGGCCATGCCGGTTTCGGGAAGCAGGGTCGCTGGAGGAGGAGACAGGTCGGTAGGACTGAGGCCAAGTCAGTCGTCGTCGTCATCCTCTCCACTGCTGCACAAATCTTTCCTTTTTCTTAAGTTGTATCCGAAGAGGCAAGGTTCAGGGGAGCCCCAAAAAACTAGATTTAGGGGCGTTGCAGGGGTGTGCAGGTCGGAACCAATGGGTTCCTTTCCTGGGGTGTCTACACCCCCGTTATGCCACCCTCCAGTGAAAAGTGGGCATAGGCCTCTTCCTGATTGGGTGTGTCATCTTCAATATGAAGGGGACTGAGATGTGTGCTTTACTTCGCCTCCCCCACCTGTGGGGTGGGGTTGGCAAAGGTGAGCACACCTCCCTTCCTACCTAGGTTTTCCTGCGATTCTCCCACCCAAAGTGGGGGGTGAGAACCGGTGGAGGCCAGTGTTGATAGCAGGAAAAAGGCTAGGGGAAGCTAACAAAGGCGGCAGGCCTCTGAAGCATCCCCTTCGCGGACCCTGCCCATCCTGGGGAAGGAGGTATGACACCTCTGCCCGGGATTGGCTTTGTTTCAGGACCCAGAGAGCGGAGGCTCTCTACCCAGGGGTCCAGAAAACTGTCTGGTGGTGGCAGATGGCTGGTAGCCATTCAGGAACTACACCAGCGATGGTCATTTTTCAAGGGGCATCTCTGAGATGCCCTCTGAGTGCATTTTACACTAAATCCCACACTGGCATCAGTGTGGGTTTAATGTGCTGAGAAGTTTGGTACCAAACTTCCCAGTTTTTAGTGAAGCCATTCTGGGGCTGTGGAGTTCGTAATGACAAACTCCCAGCCCCTAAACTCAAAATAGCTTCACTGGGCTTACAATGCCTGTGAATGGCACAGACACTGTAGGGGCATATTGCTCATGCATCTATGGCCTCACCGGTGGTATGGTGCACCCTGCCTTTAGGACTGTAAGGCCTGCTAGAGTGGTCACTTACCCATGCCACAGGCAGTGTTGGTAGGCATGGCACCCAGGGTTGGGTGCCATGTCGACTCTTCAGTTTAGTCTGCACCAAAACACGCAGCAGCCATGGCAGTGTGTGGGGGTTCAGGTGAGGGGTCTCAGAGTAGCATAATACATGCTGCAGCCCTCAGAGGCCCCATCTGGTCACAAGGCCCTTGGTACCAGGGCTACCTTTTACAAGAGACTTACAGGTGGCCCAGAGGTGTGCCAATTGTGGAGACAAAGGTACAGTTTTTGAGTAAAAACACATGCCATCGGAGTCTGATTGGCAGGAACCCAGGGCACACTCAGTCAAGTTGGCATCAGGTATCTGGCAAAACGTTTGGAGGTAACCATGCAAAAAAGGAGCACTTTCCTACACTAGTACAGAAAGAATAGTAATTTAACTTATGCTGTAGCTTAATATATATCTTTAAGTCTCAGAAATGTTTATGAAACACTTACACTCATGGGATAATGCCATCAGTGATGTCACTGACCATGTCATGAGTGATATAATATGTGAGGTCATAAGCAGTGCATTGCGGGGCGTAAGTTATAGTTAGCTCACGTAACTAGAACTTCTGAATTTCTATGGTCTTGTACGAGTGAAATCTGAGTGAAACTATAATGTCCCTGTAACCTTTGTTTTTTCAGTATATATATATATATATATATATATATATATACACACACATATACACACACATATACACACACACACACACACACACACACACACACACACACACACACACACACACACACACACACACACACACACACACACACACACACACACACACACACACACACACACATATATATATACACACACACATATATACACACATATATAAACATACATATATATCCCCTACTGGCAGTCACCAGTAGGTAGTTATAGTTGGGACCTAATTCCATAGGACAAGTATTTTTTTTGCTAATAACTGGCGCCGTTTGACCAATCTTCACAAAATTTTCAAAATAGTTTCACACTCACTTCAGCTGCCGCTTGAAAGGTTTTGGGGTTATTTGTTAAGCGGGCCAAAGAACAAAAATGAGGGGGGGGATCCCAAAATGCGTTTTCCCATACAATTTCACCTAGGGATTTTGACCCACCCTTCATTGTCCTGGTCCCGGGGGATGGGTCCCCAGGGCCGAAATTGGCACAGTGAGGGGGGCCGCGCAGTCTCCTCTCCCCCATTAATTATTGGCCGGGCCCCGGGAATGGGTTCTTCAGGGCCAATTTCAGGACGGGGAGGTGGGCTGCGTCCCTCTTTCCCTTTAATCATTGGCTGGGCCTCGGGGGTTGGGGTCCCTGTGGCCGAAATCAACCTATGGGGGAGGAGGGGCGCAGCCTCCTTCCCCCTTTAGTTAATGGCCGTGCACCCGGAGATGGGATCCCCAGGTCTGATATTAGCCCGGGGAGGGGCGCAAAACTATCCCCTTTAGAAATTGGCTGGGCCACGGGGGATGGGGTCCTGCAGTAACTATACCTCACTAGGCACTGCTAATTACCCCACATATTGCATCAGTGACGACATCTTGCATCATCTGCATTAAACTGATGAGAAAACCGTCCACAGCAGGGGCGCGAGATAGTTACCTTAGGGCACGAGTTATAGTTTCTTGAGGTAAGTATAACTATAACTACTTAATTTCTATGGCTTTGTGTGAGTAAAATCTAACCTAGCTATAACGTCCCAGTAGCCTTTGGTTTTTAGTGAATTTCTAAGGGTCTTTTAATTCTATTTCTGAAGTATAACGTCCCTGTAACCTTTCTTTTTTCATATATATATATATGTAGTCTCCATGATTCCGAAGCTGAAGGATGTTTTGAAGTGTAACCAGTATGCAAACAAGATGACTGCTTGAGGGATTATATAATTTACAAAGAGTTAAAAACAGTCTGCATTCTCCAGACTTTTTTTTTTATCAGCAAGGAGCAGAAACCAGCTTTTTGCTGGTCGTAGGGCACCTGCTCGATAGCTCCCTTGCTCAACAGTGTTACAATCTGCATTTGTAACAAAGTTAGTGATGGGATCTCCTTTGAGGTGAATTATCTGGAGGTTTTGGATAAATTCTATAGCATGACCGTATGTTATAAGGTCCAGAACCCAATGATCTATTATAACACTCTCCCAACGATAATTGACAATTCGTCCTCCCACTGAGTTTGGGGGAGGGGAATCTATCTTCTGGCAGATTCCTTAGGTTGGACTCCTTGCTTTTGTCAAGGAGTTTACTTGGTTTAAGCGGCTGGTGGTGGAGCCCTATACTGCTGTTCATAAACTGCTGCTGGCAGGGCTGTTGAGGATGTTGATAGCAATGATATCCGTTAAGACTGATATTCTCCTCTAAATGAAATTTAACCTCGACATCCGGCTCCACTAAAGGCTTGATTCCATCTCTCTGATGGAGTATATCAAGTGATCTTGCCGTGTTTGTGCCAGTAGAGCATTGTCCACACGCTTACCAAAGAGCATTTTTCTATCAAAGGGCATGTCCTAGATCTTAACCTGGACCAATGGGCTGAAAGACGTTGACTTCAGTCTGCCTTCAATAGGGAAACCACAGCACGTGCAAGCTATCTGAATCCTGTAAATGCAATATTCATTGCATAGTCTGTATTTTCTGACGAATATCTTCACCTGTATTTTTGCCTCAGCACTCTTGTCTTCCAGCAGAAGGTTCAGATACACACTAATGTCCGACTACAGCTGCCTGTCCTAATGACCAAGTATCAATAAAGAATTATCCATCCTCACCGTGGCAGACACATTTTACCTATATTAGCTAATTATCTTTGTTCCATATCTGGAGGTATAGAATAAGGAGTATTAGGACTCTGTAATCTCTTGGCAGCTTCCATCACTATGGAGTCAGACCGTAGAAGACAAATTAGACAGGCATGTGAACTGTCTGGCATCATATTTTTTGTCTAAACGAGGGACAACTAAAGCTACTGTCACCGAGTTACTCATGAGCTTATGGCTTTCATTTCCAATGAAATCCACAATAGGGATGTCTTGAACCGATTTATGAGCGGGCTCTTTGAAGTCATAAGAAACAATCAGATATTTTTATTGGAATTGGCAAATCAAATCTTTCAAATGCTTGCTCCAAAAGAGCATGAAAACCTCCAGTATCATTGGTGGCAAGTCTGCTGGCAGCCTGAGTGGAACAGGTGCTAAGTAATAATCCCACACAGAGCCCACGTCTTGAGATGCATCGTCTTGCAGCCCATATTCCTCTATCGTCATCCAGATAGGCGTCATGTTATGTTATAACAATTTATTACGCGCACTACTACCCGGAGGTGTCTAGGCGCTCACGGTCTCCAGAAACTGTATCAGAAAAGCTAGTTTCTAAAAAGCCATGTTTTGAGCAGTTTCCTGAACTCAAACAAGGAAGAGGACTTCCTAAGAGGGAGCGGAAGGGCATTCCACTCCTTTATAGTGTTATAACTGAAACTCCTCCCCCCAATTAGTCCTCTTTAATTCTGGGGTGAGCATCAGGAAGGCATTGGCTGAGCGAAGCGATCTGTTGGGAGAGTACCAGCTGAAGAGGTCCAGCAGAAATCGTGGTCCTTCTCCATGCAGGGCCTTAAAGGCCGTGCAAAGTGCCTTAAATTTGATCCGCTGGCCAACTGGTAGCCAGTGTAGTTCCTGAATGCCTGCTCTAATGGACCGATATTTAGGAGCATCCAGGACCAGTCTAGCCGCGGCGTTCTGTACTGCCTGCAACCTACTGAGTAAATTGGATTGTAGGTTGATGTACAGTCCATTACAGTAATCCAATTTGGATAACACAAGGGAGGTCATCACTGTTTTTCTAGTGTTTATAGGAATGAAAGGCAGAATTTTCCGTACCATTTTAATAGTGAGAAAGGCGGAAGAGACCACCTTCGAAACTTGGGACTTCATGTTGAGTTTATCATCTATAATGACCCCCAAATTCTTAGCTTTGGCCACTGGTGTAGGAGTAGTGCCCAGTGTGTCCGGCCACCAAACTGGTGACCACTGGGGGGAGAGGTTTCCAAATAGCACCACCTCAGTTTTTCCTGAGTTCAGCTTAAGGCAGTGCCTACCCATCCAGTCGCTCAGGGAGACCATACAATCACGAAGTTTGGTTGAATAGTTGATGTCCTTGTCCACTGCTGAGATGACCAGCTGAGTGTCGTCGGCATAAGAGGTGGGACATAGGTTAAAACTTCTAATCAGAGAGGCTAGTTCAGAGACGTAAATATTAAAAAGCGCGGGGCTCAGCGAAGACCCCTGCGGCACCCCACATGGCAGGATGAAAGGTGCAGATTTAAAATTGCCCAGTTGCACAGTTTGTGTTCGGTCCGAAAGGAATGACGTTAAAAGGGAAAGGGCCCATCCTCCTATCCAGATGGTTTTTAGACGTTTGACCAGAATCGTATGGTCCACGGTATCAAATGCCGCGGACAGGTCGAGGAGAACGAGGGCTGCCGACCCCCCGCCGTCTAGTGTTTTTCGGATCTCCTCAGTGGTTTTTATTAGAGCCGTCTCGGTGCTGTGACCTGCTCTAAAACCAAACTGACTGATCCAGGATTTCGTTTTCCGCAATAAAGGTGGAGAGTTCAGTGTTTAGCCGTTTCTCGAAAATGTTAGCAGGAACAGGGAGTCTAGCAATAGGATGGTAATTAGCAGGATCAGTTATATCTAGATTTGCTTTTTTTAAAAGAGGCAGAATATAAGCCTGTTTCCATATTGAAAAAAAGTGTCCTTGCGATAGTATCTGATTGAACACGTTAGTTAGCAGAGGGCTAATAATGTGGCTGATGCTTTTGAGAATCCTGGGGGGACAAGGATCATCCGGGGATCCTGATTTGGTTGAAGAGAGAAGAGTAGCTAATTGCTCGGAGCAGGCCGGGGAAAAATCTAAGAAAGACACTTTGCCTGCAGCTACTTGTATTGCGTTATTAGTGACTGATCTGTGCGTAGTGAATTGGTCGTATATTTGGTCCACCTTGGACTTGAAAAAGTGGGCAAGAGTGTTGCAGAAATCTTGGTTAGAGTTGGCAGTGTCGTCCTTGGGTGCTGAGATTAGGTTCTTTATAGTCTTAAAGAGTTCCTTGCTGGAAGTGCCTGCCCCTTCAATTTGCATCGTAAAATACTGACTTTTTTCCGCAATTAACTTTCTCTTATAGTCAGCCAGTGTGGCTTTGTATAGTTCTTTCTCTGCTTCTTCATAGTTTTTCCTCCATCTTCTTTCCTGCCTTCTGCAAGCTTGCTTATCTAATCGTAGGGCCTCTGAGAACCAAGGGGCTGATGGAACTTTCCTATTTTTATTTATCACTATGGTCGGAACTACCATTGCAAAGTTTGACTCTAGCCATGCAGTGTAATTTATGGCTGAGGCTTCTGCTTCCCAGTGCAAAGCAGGTTGGCTTTGTACTAGCTTGGCATCCAGGGTACTCTGGTCAATTTTATGCCATGCTCTGCCGAGAGTCTTACTGCTGGCCGTATTACCAGCATAAGATCGGGGTAGGTTGTAGCTAAACAAGACAGCATAGTGATCCGTCCAAGTCAAAGGGAGAGTAGATGTCTTAGAGATGGCTGGATTGTTAGTGAACAGTCCATCCAAAGTGTGTCCTGCTACATGCGTGGGATAGTGTATGATCTGCTGTAGCCCTAATTCTGTAGTGGCATCAAGAAGTTCTCGTGTGTCTCTCTCCTCTGGGAGATCAAGATGAAAGTTCATATCCCTAGGATAGTGAAGAATTCGAATGGAGCCCTAGCTCTAATAGCGGGTGAACAATAGTAAGGAAACTATTTCTGGGGCTGGGAGGACGGTATATTAGTATACCATTGAATGTCTCTTGGTCACCAATAATTTTTTTTAAAATGTAATGCCTCACATTCCGGTGTAGGTATGGGTGAGCAGAGGGTGTTAAGCTCACCCTTGTGAATAATTGCAAGCCCCCCCCCCTTTTTTAAGTTGTCTATCCTGTCTGACAACTTTGTACCCATGGGGAGCTGCGATGTTAAAGTCCGAATCAGATGATTGGTCACCCCAGGTTTCAGTGACAAACAGAATGTCCAGTTTGTTATCAGTAATAAAATCTGCAATTTCGTACTTGTGTTTGATCAGTGATCTAGCGTTGATAAGTGCTAGCTGGAGCTCTACGATCTCCGAGGCTAAGATGTTCAATTTTTTGATGGATTTGGGCAAGACCCGGGTGCTCCTCGTGATTTTAGTTAAACATTCTGGACATTGAAAATTCTCTGCACTAGGTGGAGCTTCACAGGGGAGCAGCGTACATGCCTTACTCCTATGTTGGCGGAGGGCGTGAAGATTATCCCCAGAGTATGTTAAGAAGTCCCTGCCTTCAATAAAAGGTCCAGGGGTTCTGGCCCTAGGCCCGGACGAGGCGCGGACGGGTGCAGACGGGCTTGCCTTAGGCGCGCCTTCGGGGCGCCAGCAGCGTGCCCGCACCGCGCGTCCGCTGCGCGTCCTCTCCAGCCTGCCCTTAAGTAGGTGCAGCTGGAGACTAGAGCGTCAACCTGGGCGGAAGTGAGGCCCCGGAAGACTGTAAACTAACTGGTCTACCCTCCGCAACAAACGGTACAAACCGTGGCAGACCGGGAAAGACAGGCAACAGGTGAGCAAGCGCGCTAAAAGTGCAAGCGCGCTAAAAGTGCGAGTGAAACAATAAAAACGAATTTTAAAAGAAGTAAAAAAAAAAAATCAGTGATAGCAGCAGCAATATTACAGAACTTTAAAAGCGTTTTTACTTCTGAGCAGCAAGGTAAAAATGTCTTGACTTACAGCAGTTGGAGACCGCTGTAGGCAATACGGGTCTTGGAGTTCGGGTTGGTTGGTGTAACTTTGGACTTAGAAGTGATGCCAAAGTATGTGGTGTACGAGGAGTAGGTGTTGTGTCTGCAAAATCAGTGAGTGTGGCAAAGATGACTGCTTTGGTAATTTAATTTTGGACAGCCCTGCAAAGCTTTCATAGTAATCATCCAACATGAGATACAAGTCTTTAAGTAAGACTTTCAGAACTTGTATCATTTTCTCTTGGCATTGCATTTCTTCCTCATAAGGTTGATGTAGGAAGCTGGCTCTGTATATGGTATGCCACTAGGTGGTTATACCGTGTTCTGAGTCCAGGGGTTTCCCAAAAGTGTACAGGCTCAATGTAAAACCCAAAGTGCTCTATTAGTGGTAGTGTGGGCGAGCAGCCTTAGGCCTAACACAGAGGTGTGTAAGACATTTATTGCACAACATTGTCCAATAATCGCCACATGACTCAGAAAGGCGATCCGCACCAATTTTAGAAAATTAAGCTTTGTTTGTATTTCATTGTAAGACTAAGATCTTCGCAATAAGGTAAGTACGTTTTTCAATATAAATAATTTTCACTTTCAAAAGTAGACAATTTCTGAACAGTTCAATGTTATCCTATGGGGAAAACCATATTGCGGTTAAACAGGTATTGCACTTACAGTTCCAGTCTTCGGGACCAAAGCAAGGGGCAGGTGAGTGCCAAAACTGCACCACCAGAGGCACAGGGGCAGCTGGGTGCAGAGGCAAAATCGGATTTCGGGCCAATGTGTTTCAATGGAGAGTAGGGGTGCTCGAAGCCACACTGCTTGCGTGTAAGTAGATCGGTTGCAGGGGCCAAGCTTTGGGGGTTAGGACCAACACAGGGGGAGGGGGGGGGGGGCACAAAGCAGCACCAAACATACACCACCTGCGGCACAGGGTTGGCGGAGTGCAGCGTGCGATTTCAACATCGGGCGCCCAATGCTTTTCAATGAGGATTCTGTTTTCGACAAACAGGCTGCAGGCGTAGCACCGGAGATTGCAGGAGGGAGACCAACAACAGCAAAGGTAAGTAGAGATGTAGGGGGTCACAGGGGCACCGTCGGTTCAGCTCACCAAGGCCCAGGGACTTCGGGTGCAGGGGTGCCTTTCGATGTCAGAGTCTTCTTACCGGAGCCAGTCATGGTCCGGGGGAGCCTCTGGATTCATACTGCAGGCACCGTTGTGAAGGGCAGGAGAGGTCAGCCAACACTGGACACAAGGTCAGGATCGCCGGGGAGACTTCACTAGACAGGTGAGCCACTCTGACTCAGGCCGTGGGCGTCTGGTGCAGAGTGGGCAGGAGACGCGGATCTGCCTGGATCCAAAGTCCTTGTAGTTGGTTTCTTCTGGACAGGGCTGCTGTCCTCGGGAGATTGGAGTCTTTTTTTGAAGGCAGCAGTCCTCCCAGGGTTTTCAGAGGTCACTGGCTGCAAGACAGGTCGCAGGTTCGTCGAAGCTGGAGACAGGCCGGTAGGGCTGGGGCCAAGGCAGTCGTCGTCTCCAGTCTTCTTCTTAGGTCATTGCAGATCTAGTTTTCAGGTCTGGGGTAGCCACCTAAATACTAAATTTAGGGGCGTTTTAGGGAAGTAGTAGGAAGAGCCAATGGGTATCGCACCTGGGATGATTACACCCTCAATTATGTCACCCTCCTGCGGGAGGGGGCATAGCCCTAGCCCTGATTGGAGCGGTCTCCCCATCTTCAAGATGGCGGGACTGAAAGATGTGCTTCACCTTGCCTCCCCCACCTTAGGGGTGGAGTTGGCAGAGGTGGGCACACCTGGGCAAACCGGGGTCTGATGCCAACAGCAGAGGCTGGGGGTTGCATTACATAGGCAGCAGGCCTTTGAAGCTTCCCCCTCGAGCACTGGCACATCCTGGGGGAAGTGTGACACCTCTGCCCAGGATGTGCATTGTTTCTTGTCCCAGAGAGCTGAGGCTCTCCACCCTGGGGTCCAGAAACATGTCTGTGTGTTCGAGGCTGCCTAAAGCCAGTCAGTGCCCACACCAGGGTAGGTAGGTTTTCAGGAGGCACCTCTTAGGTGCTCTCTGAGTCATGGTGTAATACATTTCACACACGCATCATCGTGGATTTATTACACGGAGTTGTTTGGTACCTAACACTCCTGGTTTCAGTGAAGTTATCATGGTGCTGGGGAACTAGAGTTGTCGAGTTCACAGCACATGTACTCTTCATAGCTTCCCTGGCACTTAAAATATTTAAGAATTGACTTAAGTATTGTAGGGGCATATCTACTTGTGCAGATATTCCCTCACGTGGGGTTTAGTGTACCCTGCCTTAGTGCTGTAAGGCCTGCTAGGGGGGTGACTTACCTATACCTTCAGGCAGTGCAGGCTGGCATGGCACCCAGGAGGGTGCCAAGTCGACTTTTTCACCTCACATGGGGCATGCCAGCTGCAAGGGCAGTGGCATGGTCCTAGTGAAGGGGTCCGAGGGGACCCTCTTCAGCTCCCAGGCCCTAGGTACTCAGGGTACCATTTACTAGGGACTTTCAGGGGGGCAGAAGTACCAATTGTGGGTATGTTTTAGAGAAGAAGCACCAGCACACTGGACTTGGTTGGCAGGGATCCTGTGCACTACAATTGAAACCACATCAAAACCAGGCAAAAAGTGGGAGGCTAACCATGTCAAAAGAGGCACTTGGTCACAGTTGGGGCCAGTTGCTGGGAGGAACAAATGGCTGAGTCAGCTCATAAAGGCGGCAACCGCCTTTGAAGCTTCCCCTTCATGGACTCTGCCCATCCTGGGGGAGGAGGCTTGGCACCTCTGCCTAGGATGTGCTTTGTTTCAGGAACCCGAGAGCAGGAGGCTCTCGACCCAGGGGTCCAGAAACATGTCTGGGGGTGGCAGCTGGTGAGCAGCCAGTACACTAGAGTTAGGTAATTTTTCAGGGGGCATCTCAAAGATGCCCTCTGAGTGCATTTGGCATTAAATCCCACACTGGCATTAGTGGGGATTTAATGTGCTGAGAAGTTTGATATAAAACTTCCCAGATTTCAGTAAAGCCGTTATGGTGCTGTGGAGTTTGCACTGAAACTCCAAGACCATATACCCTTTATGGCTTTACTGCACTTACAATGTCTAAGAATGGACGTAGACAATGAAGGGGTACACGGCTCATGCACCTGTACCCTCACCAGTGGCATTGTGAACCCGGCTAGTAGAAATGGCTAACTAACCGGTCCCAAGTTTTGGTCTGGCCAAGATGCCCAGCTAGGGGGATGTCATGGGCCAATGTGAGTAAAAACTCTCTGTACATCTGAGGCACTACCACTCTCCTAGTGGCACCAGGGTAGGGTCTCTGGCCTCTGTATACAGGAGTCCTTCCTCCCAATAGGCTTTGTAGGTACCACCAACATTTCCCTTTTCCTGTGCAGCAGCTTGCTGCCTCAGGCTTTCAAGAGTTGGACAGGTCTGCTGTCCAAGGCACAGCTGTTCCCTAGTGGGTCCCACTAAGCCTAAGAGCTCAACCTGGTAAGGGCCAAGTTCCATGGGTTCAGTTCCCTCTGGGGCTGACAAGTCCTCTCCCTGAGGAGAGGGGTCCTGAATCTTTTGCTATCCAGAAGCTGGTTCCCCAGTCTCCTTGACTTTTCTCTTGGAAGGTTGGGCCATTCTTCCAGGCTCCAACACTTCTTTTTCACCCTGTGCTCGGCTCTGTGCTCTAGTCTTGACACACAATCTCAGGGATGTCCAGCATTGCCGTATGGGTTTTCAATTCTACCTGAACCCATGCTGAGGTCTCCAGGTCGTTTCCAAACAGGATAGACCTGTTTCAGGCCAGTAACCTCCCTCCTCCAGTTTAATGTTACCATAGCCATGGCATGGTTGATAGTAACACTTTCAGTGTTGATGACTGGATATGACTTTCCAATCAGGTATTGCTCTGGGGAAACCAGTGTGTCTCTCACCATGGTGAAATTGCCACCTGTATCCCTCGGGCTTCAATTCTAGTCCCATTTATCCAGGGGTATGGCAAAAAAATGGTGGCCACACAGCTAAAGTGGCAAACTCAACTTCCTCTTCTGTGACTAAAACTGCTTCAGTGTAAATACTGATTTGCTCGGGGCACACTGTTGATCCCATCTGGTGATTTGCTACACCAGTACTAACTGGAGGAGGGCTGGGGGCTTTTTGTTAGGGCAAGTATCATTTCTAGTCAAGTGGCCCAACTTCTTACAGTTGAAACACCAGGCCTTTAGGGGATCAAAGTTTTTCCCTTTGTAACTACCATTGGACTGGGAAGAGTTTTGGGACCCACCCCCCTGAGCAGGTTTTTGGGGCCCTTTTGAAGACTCTTCGTTTTTGTCTTTGGGGTTCTCACCCCCTTTCCCCTGGGGAGCTTTTGTAACCCCTTTCTTTTGGTCACCCCCAGTGGCTGTTTTTGTTACCCTAGTCTTGACCCAGCGGTCTGCCTTCTTTCCCAATTCTTGGGGAGAAATTAGACCTAGGTCTACCAGATGGTGATGCAACTTTTCATTAGTGCAATTACTTAAAATATGTGCTTTCATAAAAAGATTTTAAAGTCTATTGAAATGATGCACATTATTTCCACTTAACCATCCATCTAGTGTCTTGACTGAGTAGTCTATGAAGTCAACCCAGGACTGGCTCAGGGTTTTGTGACCTACCCTGAATCTAATCCTATATTCCTCAGTTGTGAGCCCAAACCCTCAGAGTGTTCATGAGATCATAAGACCCAGCATCTGCCCCTGTAAGGGTCAGGAATCTGTCCCTGCAGTTACCAGTGAACAGTTCCCAAAGGAGAGCCCCCCCCCCGTGTGACTTCTTCACTTTTCTCAATTCACAAGCTCTCTCAAAAGCTGTGAACCATTTTGTGATGTCATCACCTTCCTCACATTTGGGGACAGTCCCTTTGGGGATTTTAGGATCATAAGATTGCTCTCGGTCCTTGTTTATTAAGTTGCTGCCACCATTGAGTGTAAGAAACTGGCTCTATATATACTACACCAAAATGAGGTATAGTGTGTATAGAGTCCAAGTGACCCCAGAGGTAGGCAGAGGTTAAAGTTAGATAGAACCTTACTCTCTATTTGTGGTAGAGTGGTCGAGCAGTAAGGCAGTATCAGAGGACAGTGTTAAGCATTTGATGTACACACTCAGCCAGCAAATGAATTCACACACAAGAACTGAACTCTAGGCCAATTGTTTTTGTATAAAAATATACTGTTTTATTTTAGAACCAAGCAAGCCTGGCACAGGTAAGCATAAAATACTTTGCAGTAATAAGTTGCTGAATATAGAACAGTTTGAAAATGCAATAGAATTTGTACTTTGTTTGATTTACAGGGAAAGCAGTAGGTTGCAACACTTAGCAAATACAGTACATTGGAATGAATAGGCTTTTTCAGTAAATTGCAGGTAAGTTACTTTTTACGTTACTTTTCTAACTCAGTGCTGGATACCTAGATTCAGCACTGGGACATTTCCTGCAAACAGGTAAGTAAACACGTTTTAGTTATTTGTGCGATTTTTAAAGAATATTTTTAGATTTCAAAACTCCACACTTAGAAACTTTTTGGAGAAAAAGTGTCAATGTTATCCTATGGAGGAAAAACAGGTTATCGGTTTGTAGGTAAGTAATCGACTGTGGGAGTTAAGGTTCTGGGGTTAGACTCAGGGGTCCCCCAGGGTCAGTGATGCACTGTTGTTGCACCCTCAGTGGCACTAGGGCGGCCGGGTGCAGAGTGTTGAGGCCCAATGTTATCCTATGGAGGATAGGGGGTCTCCGGTTGGTGGCTGCTGGCAAGCAGGCCACTGGGTTGTGGGAGCAAAGCTCCTAGGATTTAGGTCAGGGCAAATAGCGAACCAAATTAGCACCAAAGGTGTACGCTCAGCGGCACTAGGGCGGCCGGGTGCAGGGTGCTGTTTTGAGGTCGGGTGCCCTGTTTTCAATGGAGCGCCTCCGGTTAGAAGAAACACTGCAGGCTCGGGGACGAGGATCTTCTGGGTGCGACCACCACTTCGAGGGGTAAGTTGGGATGTCTTGGGTTGGGTAGGCACAGTTGGTTTGGGCACACAAGGCCGTGGGGCGTCGGGTGCAGGGGTGCCTTGGGACGTCGGAAAGTCTTACCCGCTCTGGTCGCGGTAGAGGGGATCCTCTGCATTGAGGCTGCAGGCGTCGACTGGAGGCTTGAGCCAGGATCGCCGGGGTGACCTCCTCGTGGTGTTTTTCCACTCGAGCTCAGGCCGGGTTCGGCGGGTGCAGAGTGGGCTGGATTCGCGGTATCCGGCCGGAGCCAGAAGCTGCAGTTTGAACAAGTCCGGTGTTCACAGGAGAAGCAGGCTTGGAAGTTAAGGCAGGCAGGTCCTCCGGGGTTTTTGAGGTTGCTGGCTGCAGGACACACCGGGATTTCGCAGGAGCAGGTTCGAGGGGAGACAGGCATGTAGGGCTGGGGCCAAGTCAGTGGGCGTCGTCCTCGTGTTAGCTCTGCACGGCTCTTCGTCCTTCTTTTCTTCTTGTTTCTTGTCTGGATCCGAGGAAGCAAGGTTCAGGGTGCCCCCTAAATACTAGATTTAGGGGCGTTACAGGTAGGTAAAGGGCAGGGACCAATGGGTCCCTTCCCTAGGGTGGGTACACCCCCTATCGTGCCCCCTTCCAGTGGGAGGGGGGCAGGAGCCTGTCCCTGGTTGGCTGAGTCCCCCCATCTTCAAGATGGCGTGGACTGAGAGTTGTGCTTCACCTCGCCTCCCCCACCTGAGGGGTGGAGTTGGCAGAGGTGGGCACACCTCTTTCCCTCACTTGTTTTTCCCGCCGGTTCTCCCACCCAAAGTGGGGGGTAGAACCAGTGGGGACCAGTTGCTGAAAGCAGCAATGGGTCTGGGGAGGCTCACAAAGGTGGCATGCCTTTAAAGCTTCCCTTCGTGAACCCTGCCCATCCTGGGGAGGAGGCTTGGCACCTCGTCCCAGGATGTGCATTGTTTCAGGCCCCCGAGAGCAGCAGGCTCTCGACCCAGGGGTCCAGAAACATGTCTGTTGGTGGCAGCCTAAGCAGCCACTCAGTCAGGTCACTAGAAGTTGGTCGAGTTTCAGGGGGCATCTCTAAGATGCCCTCTGTTGTGCATTTTACATTAAATCCCACACTGCCATCAGTGTGGGTTTAATGTGCTGAGAAGTTTGATACCAAACTTCCCAGTCTTCAGTGTAGTCATTATGGTGTTGTGGAGTTCGTAATGACAAACTCCCAGCACCATATACTCTTAATGGCAGCACTGCACTTACAGTGCCCAGGAATGGACTTGGGCACTTTAGGGGTACAGGGCTCATGCACATGTAGCCTCACCACTGGCATAGGGCACCCAGCTAGAGGGGTGACTGATGTATGCCAGGGCAGTGGTTTGTGGGCATGGCACACAGGGATGTGTGCCATGTCGACTCTTCACTTTGTTCTGCACCAAGACACGCAGCCTGCAAAGGCAGTGTGTGTGTGAAAAGGTGGAGGGCCTCTAAGGGTGGCACAATAAGTGCTGCAGCCCTTAGGGGCCTTCCCTGGTCACAGTGCCCTGGGTACCTGTGGTACCTTTTACCAGGGGCCTACCTGTGGCCAGGGATGCCAATTGGGTTTAGGCTTCAATGCAGTTTGTAGGGAAGGAACATAGGCCCTGGGTACCTGATTAGCTGGAGCCCAGGGCACATTCAGTCAAAGAACATCAGCAATTCAGCAAAACGTGGGGGCATACCATTCAGAAAGAGGGCACTTTCTCACACAACCCCCCACCTTAAACGAAAGATGATGAGACTAACCTTTCCCTTGAGAGTCTTCATTGTCTAAGTAGAAGAACCTGGAAAGTCCATCTGCATTGGCAGTCCCAGGTCTGTGTTCCACTTCAAAGTCCATTCCCTGTAGGGAGATGGACCACCTCAACACTTTAGGATTTTCCCCTTTCATTTGCATTAGCCATCTGAGAAGTCTGTGATCAGTTTGAACTAGGAAGTGAGTGCCAAACAGGTATGGTCTCAACTTCTTCAGGGACCAAACCACAGCAAAGGCCTCCCTCTCAATGGCACTCCAACGCTGCTCCCTGGGGAGAAGCCTTCTGCTTATAAAAGCAACCGGTTGGTCTTGGCCTTCATCATTGGTCTGGGATAGGACCGCTCCTATCCCTAGCTCAGAGGCATCAGTCTGCACTATGAACTGCTTGGCATAATCTGGAGCCTTCAGAATTGGTGCTGAGCACATTGCTTCTTTCAGGGTGTCAAAAGCCTTTTGGCAACTAACTGTCCAGTTAACCTTCTTGGGCATTTTCTTGGAGGCGAGTTCTGAGAGGGGAGTCACAATGGACCCATATCCCTTCACAAACCTCCTGTAATACCCAGTCAAGCCAAGGAATGCCCTGACTTGGGTGTGGGTGGTTGGAGCTGCCCAGTCCAGGATGGCCTGGATCTTGGGCTGTAAGGGCTGTACCTGGCCTCCACCAACAAGGTGGCCCAAGTACACCACAGTGCCCTGCCCTATCTGGCATTTGGATGCCTTGACAGTTAGGCCTGCAGTTTGCAGGGCTTTTAAAACCTTCCCAAGGTGGATCAGGTGATCCTGCCAGGTGGAACTAAAGACAGCAATATCATCAAGATAAGCTGCACTAAAGGACTCCAACCCAGCAAGGACTTGATTCACCAACCTCTGGAAGGTGGCAGGGGCATTCTTTAAACCAAAGGGCATAACAGTGAACTGATAGTGCCCATCAGGTGTGGAGAATGCTGTTTTTTCTTTTGCTCCTGGGGCCATGCCAATCTGCCAGTACCCTGCAGTTAAGTCAAAGGTACTTAAGAATTTGGCTGCACCCAACTTATCTATCAATTCATCTGCTCTTGGGATAGGGTGAGCATCTGTCTTGGTGACAGAGTTGAGCCCTCTGTAATCCACACAAAACCTAATTTCTCTCTTTCCACCCTGTGGGTGAGGTTTGGGGACCAGAACCACTGGGCTAGCTCAGGGGCTCTCAGAGGGTTCAATAAGGATAAGTTACTTACCTGTAATCCTAGTTCTCTTCCAGGGGTATCCTCATCAAAGTCATAAGCACTGAATATTCCCGCCCACGTGCGGGGACCCCGGAAATATAAAAATTATATATGGAAATCACATATATACAGCTCTACATATATGCATATACATATATCATTTTTTCTCATACCAATGCAGCTCTCAATAGGAGGCTAAACAATGTAATTACACATAAAAAACTACATTTGCCAATATATAAAAACACCAGAGGACAATTAGTACTTGAACTCTGTTTTTTAATGAGCAAAACACTCATAAAGAGTAAAAACTGCAAAATAAGTAGACATTGTTAGCCTACAGGCTGCATTGTAAACCAATAGCCTAGAAAATGAAAACATTTTCAACAAGAAACTGGCACCGTGCCTTTAAGGCAGCCATGACCCCTAGCTTCCCATCATGCCTCAGGGGTGACAGTTAGGTCAGTTGTTCTTTGCATAACCCTGAAGGTCAGGGCACAAAGATATCCTTTAACACTTTAGAAATCCCTCATTTACCTGGGGAGGCGGGTGGGTTGCTTATGACTTTGATGAGGATACCCCTGGAAGAGAACTAGGATTACAGGTAAGTAACTTATCCTTCTCTTCCAGGGGATCCTCATCAATAGTCATAAGCACTGAATAGAATAGCAAGCCCATCAACCACCTGCAGGTAAATGAGAGTAAAGTGACCCAACACAAAGAAACATAACAGCCGAAATCAGCTGTTGAACAGATTCCTCAAGGAGGCCTGGCCTACTTGGGTGTCTGCTCTGGTGTCTGATTCCAGACAGTAGTGCCTCGTAAATGTATGGACGGACCTCCAAGTTGCCGCCTTACAGATTTCAGACATGGGCACATTCTGAAGAAAAGCAGTAGTAGCCGCCTTTCCTCTAGTAGAATGCGCTCTGGGAGTAAACCCCAGGAGCTTCTGCGCTAATTGATAAGCAAGCTTGATACATGAAACTATCCATCTGGAGATGGAGCGCTTTGAAGCTGCGAACCCAGATCTGATCGACCCATAGTTAACAAATAGTTGATCAGATTTTCTTATAGATTTGGACCGATCCAGATAGAATTTTAAAACCCTTTTGAGGTCCAGAGAATGCAAAGCCCTCTCAGCTGGAGTGGAGGGATTGGGAAAAAAGGTGGGTAGAGAGATGGTCTGATTCACATGAAAATCCGACACCACCTTTGGAAGGAAAGAGGGTGCGTCCTCAACACAACCCTGTTAAGATGGAAGACTGTATAGGGTTCTTTGGAGCAGAGCGCCTGTATTTCACTCACTCTGCGAGCTGACGTGATCGCTACCAAGAAAGCCGCCTTCCAAGAAAGATGCTGTAAGGTTGCTTTGTGTATGGGTTCAAAAGGCGGACCCATCAATTTTGATAGCACCAGGTTAAGCTCCCAGGGTGGTGAAGGAGGCCGTACCGGAGGATAGACCTTCTTTAAACCCTGCAAAAAATCCTTAACAGCCTGTAACTGGAAGAAGGAAGGTTGAGAAGCTGAACGCCTATATGCAGTTATAGCTGCTAAATGCACCTTAATGGAAGAAAACTTCAAACCTGCTTTCGCCAGATAAAGTAGGTAAGGAAGGATGACCTCTTCCTGACCTTTGATTGGGTTACAATTGTTCTGCATACACCACATGTAAAACCGTTTCCACTTGCATGCATACGAATGCCTCGTGGACGGTCTTCTTGCTTCCTTCAAGATGGACATGCAGTCCTGCGGTAGTCCTAAGTGGCCATACTGGAGGACCTCAGGAGCCATGCCGCCAAGTTCAGTGAGGGAAGGTTGGGATGATGAATCCTCCCGTTCATCTTGGACAGCAGGTCTGGTCTGCACGGCAGCCTCTTGTGAGGACACTCTGATAGGTGCAGAAGGTCCGGGTACCACCATTGTCTCGGCCAGTCCGGTGCAATTAGTATCATCCTCGTGCACGAATGGGACAGCTTGGTCACCACCTTCGGGATCAGCGGAAGGGGTGGAAAGGCGTACACAAATGCCCCTGACCAGTCTATCAAAAGGGCATTCCCTTTCGATCCTGGTCGGTAGAACCGTGAGGCGAAGTCTCGGCATTTGGCATTTTCGTCGTCCGCGAAGAGGTCGATGATGGGACGACCCCATGTCTGGAAGATGTCTTCGACGACCTCGTCGTTGAGTACCCAGTCTTCTCTGTCTTCGAAGTGACGGCTGAGTGCATCCGCTCTCACGTTCTGTTCTCCTGGCAGGTGGACTGCTGTGACTGCCAGATTCCGAGCCAGGAGCCAATGCCAGAGTGCTTGAGCTTCCAGGGAAAGTGTGCGTGAGCGAGTTCCCCCTGTTTGTTCAGGTAGTACATGGTGGTGGTGTTGTCCGTCTGTACTAACACTGAGGTTGCCTGAATCGAGGGGAGGAAAGCTTTGAGGGCTAGGTGTACTGCTCTCAGCTCTAGCATGTTGATGTGATAGGATCGCTCCTTTGGAGACCACAGTCCTTGAGTCTGGAGAGAACCCATGTGGGCTCCCCAACCCTGCAGCGAGGCGTCCGTGATCAGTGTCTGAGCAGGCGGAGGTTGATGGAAAGGAACTCCGACTTGCAAATTTTGTTTTCTCATCCACCAAGGTATGGAAGCTCGAGCCGCGTTTGATGGACTTATTTTTTCGTCCCAACGAGCGGTCTGCTGGTCCCACTTGTCCTCCAGATCCTGCTGAAGAGGACGCATTCGTAGTCTGGCATTGGGAACCAGGAAGATGCAGGATGCCATCGACCCTAGCAGGGAGGCAATCCGACGCACAGGCAGTTTTCTGTTGCGCAGAACCAGCTGGCATTTCTGTATGAGGGAACACTGTCTCTCCTCCGAAGGAAACACTTTTCCTACCGTGGAGTCTAGCAGAGCTCCTAAAAATGTATTTTCTGTGTTGGCTGTGAAGTTGATTTGACGAAATTCACATGCAGTCCCAGTCGGTGACACAGCTCGAGACAGCTCAAGAAATGAATCCTCACACTGTCTGGGGAAGGACCTTTCAACAGCCAGTCGTCCAAGTACGGGTATACGAAGACGCCCCTGCGGCGCAGTGCGGCTGCCACCACCGCCATGCACTTCGTGAACACTCTGGGGGCTGACTTCAACCCGAAGGGTAGAACCTTGAACTGGTAATGAGCGGATCCCACTAGGAATCGCAGGTACTGTCTGTGATACTGATTGATCGGAACGTGAAAATATGCATCTTGCAGATCCAGCGAACACATCCAATCCCCCTGCCTGAGATGTGGATATATTTGATGGAGAGCCAACATGCGAAACTTTTCCTTTTTTATGGATAGGTTGAGTGACCGCAAGTCCAGAATGGGTCTGTACTCTGCTTTTTGGCCTTTTTTCTTTACCAAAAAATATCTTGAGTAAACCCCTTTTCCTCTTTGAGATACTGGGACCCTCTCGATGGCTGACTTTCTGAGAAGGGTGGTAACCTCTTTCTGCAAGAGTTTTAACTGATGACACGACGGAGGAACTGGAGGGATTGATGGTGGGCGATGTTGAAAACGTAGAGAGTACCCATTCTGCAACGTGGCTAGTACCCACCGATCCTTTGTGATAGCTCGCCACTCTTCGAGATGATTTGCGATACTTCCCCCACTGGAGTGGTGAACGGCGACAGGGGAAGTGAGTGCTCATTGTTTTGATTGCGTCTTGGCGGAATTGTTGCCTTGTTGCTGGTTTCTTCCTCCTCTGGAGGAGCGTCTGCCCCGATACTGCGTTTTTTGCTGGCCTTGCTGATCCTGATTTTTTTGCCAATGAGGGGTTTGAACCCTCTGTTGGGAGGATCGTCTATTGTAAGGACGGAATCTCTTACGGAATTCCTTTCTTTTCTCCAGGCCCACCGCTTTAAGCGTGTCCAGTTCCGTTTTCATCCGCGTCATCTCTTCATCCGTGTGAGTCCCGAACAAAGAGGAACCAGAGAACGGAAGATTGAGGATGCGTGACTGCGCTTCTGGCTTGAGTGCTGTAAGACGTAGCCATGATGTTCTCCTTGCGCATACCCCATGAGCATAAGCATGTGCCGAAAGGGTAGCTCCATCCGCCGCAGCACTGATGACCTGGTTAGACACCTGACTGCCCTCTGTTAAGATTTCTTCAAAATCTTTACGGTCTTCCTGCGGCAACTTTTCAGTGAATCTCTGTAGTGAGTCCCACAGAGATCTGTCATAGCGGCCCAGGAGTGCCGCTGCATTGGAGACCTTCAACATGGAGGCCGAAGTGCCACAAACCTTCTTTCCCCAGGAATCCTGCACCTTGCTCTCCTTGTCTGGTGGGACAGTAGAGGAGGATGCCACTGCATGAGTCTTCTTTGCCGCCGCAATTACGACTGAATCCGGAGGAGGGTCAGCCCTGAGGAAGAGCGGATCGTCCTCTGGTGAACGGTACTTTTTAAGATCCTCGCTGGGGCGGTCTTAACACTCGCTGGCGTGAGAAAGATATCCATCACTGGCTCTATGATGCCTGGTACCAAGGGAAGCAGAGGTTTAGCTGCTGCTCTTTGGTGTAGAGTCTCAAAAATCACAGAGGACTTGCTTTGACGAGTTGGCATAGGTATACCCAGCTTTATAGCTCCTCTGCCAAGAATGTCCTGAAACGTGTAGATGTCGTCCACCGGAGAGACTCTTGACGGTGGACTGTTCGTCAAAGTAGGCGAATAGTCTCTATGGGATGTATGAGTGGAAGAAGAGGACGGAGTAGGCGATCTGTGTGCTCTCCTCCTGCTTCTTGATCTAGACCTCCTCCTGTGTGAGTGCACCGGTGTGCGGCTGCGAGCTCTTGTTCTTGAAGGAGATCGCTCTTTATTCTGAGTTAAACGAGCCAACGGGGATCTGTTCTGAGGGCTCGAGTAATTCCTGTCCGTAGCCCAGTGATGTAGAGGCCTGTGCCATCGTGGCGATAAATGGATGGAAGGCGATCTGTGGCTCTCTCTTTCCTTAGGAGACTGAGCCGGAGGCGTGAAGCTCAGCTCTTCATGCCTTGTTGGAGAATCTTGGTGACCCCCTGACACTGGGCTGCTGGACGTCGAGATAACCACCTCCGGGGATCTGGACGAACCTGAAGGTGACGAAGACAGGCTCACTGGAGGTGAGGCGTCTCCAGAAGGGCGCTTTGACGTTGATCTGGAGCGTCTAAGTGTCGACTGCCCTCTCAACGGAGACGTATGTCTCGACGTTGACTTTCTTCTCTTAGAAAGTGGACTTCTCGACGACGAACGTCTCTCCAACACTGGTGCAGTGTCATGCTTTGACACTCCCTGCACCCTTTCAGGAGATTGCTGTCTCGACGTCGACCGGCGTTGGACTGCCGGCGACGGAGGTCTTGGTCTCGACGCCGAAGATCCACTCGGCGGAGTCATCCGCCTCGACGGCGTGGAATGATGGATAGACATTAGAGTCTGCTTCGACGCCGAAGGAGGTGTCATGTGTCTCGACACCGAAGATCGTTGCTTTGATCCCGGCGGGGATCTGTGTCTCGACGTCGATCGCCGATGAGGAGGCGACGACGGAGAGATGCGCCTCGACGTCGATCGCCGCTGATGAGACGGGGAGATGTGCTTCGACGTCGATCGCCGTTGATGAGGCGACGACGGAGCGCTGTGCCTCGACGTCGATCGCGCCTGCGACGACGGAGCGCTGTGCCTCGACGCCGATCGCGGCTGCGACGACGGAGCGGTCTGCCTCGACGTCGATCGCGCCTGCGACGACGGAGCGGTCTGCCTCGACGTCGTACGCCCACCCGGCGCCGACGGAGACCTGTCTCTCGACGTTGAGCGCCGCCTGGTTGACGTCAACGGAGGACCTGTTACCTTCGTCGACGAAGATTTCGTAGTCGAATGATGATGCGCCGGCATCACCGAAGTCTTCAACGCCGATTTCTTCGTCGCCGATTTCTTCGACGTCGATACCGACGCCGACGGAGAACAGGTCGGGACTTTTCCTCTCGACGTCGACCGAGTTCTCCTCTTCTTCTGCCTCACAGGAGACCTACCTCTTTCAGAGAGGCCATAGAGACGGATCCTGTCCCTCTCCTTGATAGTCCTTCTTGATAACTTCTTACAATGCTGGCAGTTGTCAGAAGAGTGGGACTCGGGGAGGCAGAGAATACACACAGGATGTGTATCTGTTCTGGCCTTCTTCTTGCCACAGGACGGGCAAGGATCGAATAAAGAAGGCATTTTATCCAAAAATAAACCTTTTCTGTAACACAAAAAGGAGTTACTTGCACTCTAGGACCAAAAGACGTCGAGTGAAAGTAGAAAAAAGCTAGTTTATATAGATATTTTTTGACAGAGAGTCAAAAAAACAAGAGCTGAAAATCCAGGGTCCTGACTGAAGGAGCCGGAAAGAACAACTGACCTAACTGTCACCCCTGAGGCATGATGGGAAGCTAGGGGTCATGGCTGCCTTAAAGGCACGGTGCCAGTTTCTTGTTGAAAATGTTTTCATTTTCTAGGCTATTGGTTTACAATGCAGCCTGTAGGCTAACAATGTCTACTTATTTTGCAGTTTTTACTCTTTATGAGTGTTTTGCTCATTAAAAAACAGAGTTCAAGTACTAATTGTCCTCTGGTGTTTTTATATATTGGCAAATGTAGTTTTTTATGTGTAATTACATTGTTTAGCCTCCTATTGAGAGCTGCATTGGTATGAGAAAAAATGATATATGTATATGCATATATGTAGAGCTGTATATATGTGATTTCCATATATAATTTTTATATTTCCGGGGTCCCCGCACGTGGGCGGGAATATTCAGTGCTTATGACTATTGATGAGGATCCCCTGGAAGAGAACCCCTAACTCCAGCATCTTGCCGACTTCAGCTCTGATGCTTTCCTTGACTTGGTCTGTCGATAGATTTTGTTTTTGACAGGTGCACTGTCACCAGTGTCCACATCATGGGTACACCAGTTTGTCAGACATGGGGACAAGGAAAAGAGCTTAGCATACTGTTGCAAGACCTGCTTGCAGTCAGCCTGCTGTTGGGCAGAGAGGGTGTCTGAAAAGACAACTCCATCTACTGACCCATCTTTTGGGCTGTATGAGAGGATGTCAGGGAGAGGTTCACTCTCTGCTTCCTGCTCCTCATCAGTCACCATCAGCATGGTGATGTCAGCTCTGTCATTGTAGAGCTTTAGGCGGTTCACATGGATAACCCTTTTGGGAGTCCTGCTTGTGCCCAGGTCAACTAAGTAGGTGACCTCACTCTTTCTCTAGGATAGGGTAAGGGCCACTCCATCTGTCCTGGAGTGCCCTTTGTGCCACTGGCTCCAAAACCCACACCTGTTGCCCAGGTTGAAATTCAACAAGTGCAGCTTTTTGGTTATACCAGTGCTTCTGAAGCTCCTGGCTGGCCTCAAGATTCTTGGATGCCTTTTCCATGTAGTCAGCCATTCTGGACCTTAGGCCAAGCACATAGTCCACAATATTTTGTTTGGGTTCTTGGAGAGGCTTCTCCCAACCCTCTTTTACAAGACAGAGTGGTCCCCTTACAGGATGGCCAAACAGAAATTCAAAGGGGGAATAACCTACTCCCTTCTGTGGCACTTCTCTGTAAGCGAAAAGCAGACATGGTAAGAGGACATCCCATCTCCTTTTGAGTTTCTCAGGGAGCCCCATAATCATGCCTTTCAATGTCTTGTTAAATCTCTCAACAAGGCCATTGGTTTGTGGGTGTTAGGGTGCAGTAAACTTGTACTGCACTCCACACTCTTTCCACATGTGTTTCAGGTAAGCAGACATGAAGTTGGAACCTCTGTCTGAAACCACCTCCTTAGGAAACCCTACCCTGGTGAAGACACCAATGAGGGCCTTGGCTACTGCAGGAGCTGTAGTAGTCCTAAGTGGAATTGCTTCAGGGTACCTAGTGGCATGATCCACTACCAACAGTATGAATTTGTTCCCTGAGGCTGTGAGAGGTTCAAGTGGACCCACTATGTCCACACCTACCCTTTCAAAGGGAACCCCCACCACAGGCAGTGGCATCAGGGGGGCCTTTGGGTGGCCACCTGTCTTGCCACTGGCTTGACAGGTAACACAGGAGCTGACAAACTCCTTCACCTTTTGGTGCATCTGGGGCCAGTAAAAGTGGCTAACTAGCCTTTCCCAAGTGTTGGTTTGGCCCAGATGTCCAGCTAGGAGGATGTCATGAGCTAAAGTTAGGAGGAACTCCCTGTACCTCTGGCTCCAGGATTGGGGTCTCTTGCCTCAGTGTACAGTAATCCCTCTTCCCAATAAACTCTGTGGGTACCACTGACATCTCCCTTTGCTTCTGAAACAGCTTGCTGCCTCAGGCTTTCAAGAGTGGGACAGTCTTGCTGCCCCTGGCACAGCTCTTCCCTAGGGGGTCCCCCTGGGCCCAAGAGTTCAACCTGGTAAGGGTCAAGCTCCATAGGCTCAGTTCCCTCTGGGGTGTCCAAGTCCTCTCCCTGAGGAGAGGGGTCCTGATCCTTTTGCTGAACAGAAGCTGGTTCCCCAGTCTTCTTACCTTTTCTCTTGGTAGGTTGGGCCATACTTTCAGGCTCCAACACTTTCACCCTGCCTTTTGCTCTGTGCTCTTGTTTTTACACACACCAATTCAGGGATATCCAGCATTGCTGCATGGGTTCTTAGTTCAACCTCAGCCCAGGCTGAGGTTTCCAGGTCATTGCCAAGCAGACATGCAGCTGGTAGCTTTGGAGAGACCACTACCTGTTTCAGGGCAGTAACCTCCCCCCCCCGTCTAATGTCACCATAGCCATTGCATGGTTAGTGGTAACACTGTCAGCATTGGTGACTGGGTAAGTACGCCCAATCAAATATTGCTCAGGGGAAACCAGTGTGTCTCTCACCATAGTGACACTGGCACCTGTATCCCTCAGAGCCTCTATCTTATTTCTTTAAGTTGGGTGGCCACACACCTACAGTGGCAAACTCAACTTCCCCCTCTGAAACTAGAACTGCTTCAGTGTGAAACCTGATTTGCTCTGGGCACACTGCTGATCCCATCTGGAGACTGGCTACACCAGGAGTAGCTGTAGCTTTAGGACTAGGGGCCTTCTTGCTAGGGCAAGCCTTGTCTCCAGTTAAGTGTCCCAACTTCTTACAGTTGTTACACCAGGCCTTTGCAGGATCAAAGTTCTTCCCCCTATAGGGCTGTGGAGTATAGGGAGTGTTTTGGGACCCACCCCCCTGTGCAGGTTTTTGGGGCCCTTTAGAAGACTCAGACTTTTTATCTTGGGGATTCTCACCACCTTTCCCCTGCGGAGGTTTTGTAACCCCTTTCTTTTGGTCACCCCCAGTGGTTGTCTTAGTCACCCTAGTCTTGACCCAGTGGTCTGCCTTCTTTCCCAATTCTTGGGGCGAAATTAGACCTAGGTCTACCAAATGCTGATGTAACTTTTCATTCGTGCAATTACTTAAAATAGGTTCCTTCATAAATCAGATGTAAATTCCAGTAAAGTCATGCACATTGTGTCCAGTTAACCAACCAACCATCAGTGTCTTTACTGAGTAGTCTACAAAATCAATCCAGGACTGGTTTTGAGTTTTGTGAGCCCCCCTGAATCTAATTCTGTACTCCTCAGTTGTGAGTCCAAATCCCTCAATCAGAGTTCTCTTCATGAGGTCATAAGACCCAGCATCTGGCCCAGAAAGGGTCAGGAGTCTGTCTCTGCAGTTACCAGAGAACAGTTCCCACAGGAGTGCCCCCCAGAGAGGTTTCTTCACCTTTCTTATGTCACAAGCCCTCTCAAAGGCTGTGAACCATTTAGTGATGTCATCACCCTCCTCAAATTTAGGGACAATCCCTTTGGGGATTTTAGGATCATAAGATTGCTCTTTATCCTTATTAAGATTGCGCCACAATTGATAGGTGCTAAACCCATCTCCTTTCTTTCCTTCTCTAGAGCCAGGAGTCTGGACTCTAGATCCAGTCTTTTGGCCTGCCTTGCTAAAAGGCTGTTCTCTTCATTGAGGCCGTCCTCAATGTCCCCACCAGAACCTGAGCCACCTGTGTGGCCTCTAGGTCCCCAGAGGTTAACTCTTGGAAGTAAGGGTACAGGGACCCTTTCTTCCCTAGGAAGTGGTGGAGGTGGGTACCTATCTCCATCCTCCTCACTCCTTTCTCCCTCTGACTGGTCATCACCATGTTCAGAAGGGTGGGCCTTGGCATACTTAGCCAACAGCTCCTGGAGCTTTTGTTTGGTTGGATGTGGGCCAATTGCTATGTTTTTAAGTTTACATAAGGACCTTACTTCCTTGAAAGACAAGTGAAGGTAAGGGGTGAGGTCAAGCTCCTCAACCATGTCCTGTATGTCATCATGGTTATTTTCACTAATAGCTGGGTTCTTTTCTTGAGACATTCTAACTAAAAGTTCTAACCCCTCTACCCTGGACTATAGTGACTTTTTATTTTCTAAAATTCTAAAGGGACTTAAGCAAGGCCCTAACAAGACTTTTAGTAGTTTGGTAAAAATGCCAATTTGAAAAAATCAGAATTCTAAAGGCAATTTAAGAGTTCTGTCGTGTGATCAGGTGGTAACCAAGTAGTCCAACAAATGCAAGTTGTATATCCCACCGCTGATCCACCAATGTAAGAAACTGGCTCTCATATATACTACACCAAAATGAGGTATAGTGTGTATAGAGTCCAAGTGACCCCAGAGGTAGGCAGAGGTTAAAGTTAGATAGAACCTTACTCTCCATTTGTGGTAGAGTGGTCGAGCAGTAAGGCAGTATCAGAGGACAGTGTTAAGCATTTGATGTACACACTCAGCCAGCAAATGAATTCACACACAAGAACTGAACTCTAGGCCAATTGTTTTTGTATAAAAATATACTGTTTTATTTTAGAACCAAGCAAGCCTGGCACAGGTAAGCATAAAATACTTTGCAGTAATAAGTTGCTGAATATAGAACAGTTTGAAAATGCAATAGAATTTGTACTTTGTTTGATTTACAGGGAATGCAGTAGGTTGCAACACTTAGCAAATACAGTACATTGGAATGAATAGGCTTTTTCAGTAAATTGCAGGTAAGTTACTTTTTACGTTACTTTTTCTAACTCAGTGCTGGATACCTAGATTCAGCACTGGGACATTTCCTGCAAACAGGTAAGTAAATACGTTTTGGTTATTCGTGCGATTTTTAAAGAATATTTTCAGATTTCAAAACTCCACACTTCGAAACTTTTGGAGCAGTACATTCAAATGAATAGGCTTTTCCAGTAAATCGCAGGTAAGTTACTTTTCACGTTACTTTTTCTAACTCAGTGCTGGATACCTAGATTCAGCACTGGGACATTTCCTGCAAACAGGTAAGTAAATACGTTTTGGTTATTTGTGCGATTTTTAAAGAATATTTTTAGATTTCAAAACTCCACACTTAGAAACTTTTGGAGAAAAAGTGTCAATGTTATCCTATGGAGGAAAAACAGGTTATCGGTTTGTAGGTAAGTAATCGACTGTGGGAGTTAAGGTTCTGGGGTTAGACTCAGGGGTCCCCCAGGGTCAGTGATGCACTGTTGTTGCACCCTCAGCGGCACTAGGGCGGCCGGGTGCAGAGTGTTGAGGCCCAATGTTATCCTATGGAGGATAGGGGGTCTCCGGTTGGTGGCTGCTGGCAAGCAGGCCACTGGGTTGTGGGAGCAAAGCTCCTAGGATTTAGGTCAGGGCAAATAGGGAACCAAATTAGCACCAAAGGTGCACCCTCAGCGTCACTAGGGCGGCCGGGTGCAGGGTGCCGTTTTGAGGTCGGGTGCCCTGTTGTTTTCAATGGAGCGCCTCCGGTTAGAAGAAGCACTGCAGGCTCGGGGACGAGGATCTTCTGGGTGCGACCACCACTTCGAGGGGTAAGTTGGGATGTCTTGGGTTGGTTAGGCACCGTTGGTTTGGGCACACAAGGCCGTGGGGCGTCGGGTGCAGGGGTGCCTTGGGACGTCGGAAAGTCTTACCCGCTCTGGTCGCGGTAGAGGGGATCCTCTGGATTGAGGCTGCAGGCGTCGACTGGAGGCTTGAGCCAGGTCAGGAGTCGCCGGATCTCGGGTCAGGATCGCCGGGGTGACCTCCTCGTGGTGTTTTTCCACTCGAGCTCGGGCCGGGTTCGGCGGGTGCAGAGTGGGCTGGATTCGCGGTATCCGGCCGGAGCCAGAAGCTGCAGTTTGAACAAATCCGGTGTTCACGGGAGAAGCAGGCTTGGAAGTGAAGGCAGGCAGGTCCTCCGGGGTTTTTGAGGTTGCTGGCTGCAGGACACACCGGGATTTCGCAGGAGCAGGTTCGAGGGGAGACAGGCCTGTAGGGCTGGGGCCAAGTCAGTGGGCGTCGTCCTCGTGTTAGCTCTGCACGGCTCTTCGTCCTTCTTTTCTTCTTGTTTCTTGTCTGGATCTGAGGAAGCAAGGTTCTGGGTGCCCCCTAAATACTAGATTTAGGGGCGTTACAAGTAGGTAAAGGGCAGGGACCAATGGGTCCCTTCCCTAGGGTGGGTACAGCCCCCATCGTGCCACCCTCCAGTGGGAGGGGGGCAGGAGCCTGTCCCTGGTTGGCTAGGTCCCTCCATCCTCAAGATGGCGGGGACTCAGTTGTGCTTCACCTCGCCTCCCCCCACCTGAGGGGTGGAGTTGGCAGAGGTGGGCACACCTCTTTCCCTCACTTGTTTTTCCCGCCGGTTCTCCCGCCCAAAGTGGGGGGTAGAACCAGTGGGGACCAGTTGCTGAAAGCAGCAATGGGTCTGGGGAGGCTCACAAAGATGGCATGCCTTTAAAGCTTCCCCTTCGTGAACCCTGCCCATCCTGGGGGAGGAGGCTTGGCACCTCGTCCCAGGATGTGCATTGTTTCAGGCCCCCCCCGAGAGCAGCAGGCTCTCGACCCAGGGGTCCAGAAACATGTCTGTTGGTGGCAGCCTAAGCAGCCACTCAGTCAGGTCACTTGAAGTTGGTCGATTTTCAGGGGGCATCTCTAAGATGCCCTATGTTGTGCATTTTACATTAAATCCCACACTGGCATCAGTGTGGGTTTAATGTGCTGAGAAGTTTGATAACAAACTTCCCAGTCTTCAGTGTAGCCATTATGGTGTTGTGGAGTTCGTAATGACAAACCCCCAGCACCATATACTCTTAATGGCAGCACTGCACTTACAGTGCCCAGGAATGGACTTGGGCACTGTAGGGGTACAGGGCTCATGCACCTGTACCCTCACCACTGGCATAGGGCACCCAGCTAGAGGGGTGACTGATGTATGCCAGGGCAGTGGTTTGTGGGCATGGCACACAGGGATGTGTGCCATGTCGACTCTTCACTTTGTTCTGCACCAAGACACACAGCCTGCAAAGGCAGTGTGTGTGAGAAAAGGTGCAGGGCCTCTAAGGGTGGCACAATAAGTGCTGCAGCCCTTAGGGGCCTTCCCTGGTCACAGTGCCCTGGGTACCTGTGGTACCTTTTACCAGGGGCCTACCTGTGGCCAGGGATGCCAATTGGGTTTAGGCTTCAATGCAGTTTTTAGGGAAGGAACATAGGCCCTGGGTACCTGATTAGCTGGAGCCCAGGGCACATTCAGTCAAAGAACATCAGCAATTCAGCAAAAAGTGGGGGCATACCAAGCAGAAAGAGGGCACTTTCTCACAAGGAGTGCTAGGACTATCTCTGCTCTTTTTTTCTCTAGAGCCAGGAGTCTGGTCTCTAGGTCTAATCTTTTGGCCAACCTTACAAAAAGGTTGGTCTCCTCATTGAGGCTGTCCTCAATGTTTTCAGAAGTACCTGACCCACCTGTGTGGGATCTAGGTGCTGTGAGTAGTATTCTTGGAGTCAGGGACACTGCCTTCCCTAGGAAGTGAGGGGGGTTGGAAGTTATCCTCATTCCCTCTTCCTTCTTCCCCATCTGAGAAGTCTTCACCTTGCTCAGAGGGGTGGTCCTTAGCATACCCCAGCAACAGCTCCTGGAGCTTTTGTTTGGAGGGATGGCACCCCTTGACAATGTTTTTAAGTTTATATAGAGACCTTAACTTTCTGAATTCTAGATGGAGGTAAGGGGTGAGGTCGAGCTCCTCAACCATGATCTGTATGTCATTTGGCATGTTTTCGCTAACAGTTGGGTTCTTATTAAGAGACATCCTAAAAAAGAATCTAAACCCTCTTACCCCTAACTATGGTGAGTTTTTATTTTTCTAAAAACATTCTAAAGGGACTTAACCAAGGCTCTAACAAGATTTTTAGGAAATTGAAACAATTGTCAATTCAAAAAATTCAGAATTCTAAAGACAATTTAGGAGTTCGGTCTTGTGATCAGGTGTTGACCAAGTCAGTCCAACAAATGCGAAGTTGTAGACCCCGACGCTGATCCACCAATGTCGGAAGCTGGCTCTGTATATACTATACCAAAGTAAAGTATAATGTGCACAGAGTCCAGTGGATCCCCAAAGGGTTACACAGGTAAAAGTAGATAACTTACTCTCTATTTAAGGTTGTGTGGGCAAGCAGTAAGGCTTTATCAGAGGGTAGTGTTAAGCTTTATTGTACACACTCAGGCAAGAAATGATGTCACACACTCAAAGACTGAACTCAGACCAATTGTTTGTATCAAAAATATTTCTTTGTTGTATTTTTATTTATAGAACCAAGCAGGACTTGGTACAGGTAAATACGATTGTACTTTTCAAGGTAGATTGTTAAAAAGCAAGCTGGATGAATATTGACTTTTACAGGTTTGTAAAAATGAGCAAATACAGTTGTAATTACTTTTGGACTACTTTTGATTACTTCTCAGGATTACTTTCTCTACATTTCCTTGATAAAAGGTAAGTAAGTCAGTTTTTGTCAAAACACAGGTTCTTAGGGTTTCATTACAATTTTCAACTCCACAGTGCAGTCCTATGGGTGAAAATCAGGTTATCGGTTTAAAGGTGAGTAATCGGTCTTGGGAGTTGGGTTTCTGGAGTTAGAACCAGGTTTCCCCCCGGGTCAAGGATGCACTCAAACACCCTCAGTGGCACTAGGGCAGCCGGGTGCGGAGTGCTGAAGCCCAATGTTATCCAATGGGGGATAGAGGGCCTTCGGTTGGTGGCTGCTCGCGGGTGCGCCACTTGGATGTGGGAGCAAAGCTCCTAGGGTTCAGCTTTGGGCAAAGGGGATCCAAGATGGCACACAAGGTGCACCCACAGCAGCACAGGGGCGGCAGGGTGCTGGATCAATGTCGGGAGCCCTGTTGGTTTCAATGGGGAAGATCCGGTCAGAACAAACACTGCAGGCTCGGGCACGAATATCTTCTGGAGGCAACCACCGGTTGGAGAGGTAAGTTGGGATGTCGAGGGATGCCGGGACACCGTCAGTTGGGCCACCCAAAGGTGTGGGGCGTCGGATGCCGGGGTGGCCTTTGGTGTTGGGTTTCCCTTACTAGCTCTGGTCGCGAATGGGGGAATCCTACAGATAGGGGCTGCAGGCGTAATCGGGAGACTTGAGGCAGGTCAGGGGTCACCTGATCCCAGGTCAGAACTGCTGGGGAGACCTCCTCATGGTGTTGGGCCACTCTAACTCGGCCGTGGGCGTCGGGTGCAGACTCGTGGATTTGGCCGGAGCCAGAGTCTGTTGGTGAGCAAATATGGTGATAACGGGAGACAAAGTCTTTTTAGGGAAGGCAGGGCAGGTCCTCCGGGTTCTGGGGGGCTGCTGAATGCTGGACACGCCGGGGTTTCACTGGAGCAGGTCGAGGTCGGGACAGGCAGGTAGCACTGGGGCCAAGTCAGTTGGTGTCCTCCTCCTCTTTTTCTTCTTTCAGCACAGCTCTTTGGTCCTTCTTCTTGCTTGTCTGAGGAGGCAAGGTTCGGGGTTGCCCCTAATGGGAGGGGGCATAAACCTCACTCTGGTTGGCTTGGTCCCCCCATCTTCAACTTCAAGATGGTGGGGACTGAGAGTTGTGCTTCTGTAGGAAAGTGCCCCTTTTCGCATGGTTGCCCCCACCCCCCACACTTTTTGCCTAATGTTGATGCACTTTCACTGAGTGTGCCCTGGGTTCCTGCAAACAGGTACCCAGGGCCTATGTTTTTTTCCCTAAACTGTACTGTTGCAAAACCCAATTGGCAACTCTGGCCACATTTAAGTCCCTTGTAAAAGGTACCAAGGGCACTGTGACCAGAGAAGGCCTCCAAGAGCTGCAGCACTTTTTGTGCCACCCTTAGAGGCCCTGTGCCTGCCTACACACACCCACCCCCACCCCCACCCACACCCACACACACACACACACCCACCCACCCACCCACCCCCTGCAGGCTGTGTGTTTTGGTGCAAAGTGAAGAGTTGACAGCACACATCCCTGTGTGCCATGCCTATAACCTACTGCCCTGGCATAGGTAAGCCACCCCTCTAGCTAGGTGCACTACACCAGTGGTGAGGGTACAGGTGCATGAGCCCTGTACCCCTACAGGGTCTGTCTAAGTACATTCTTAGACATTGTAAGTGCAGTAAAGCCATAAAAAGTATATGGTCTCAGAGTTTGTCACTGCGAACTCCACAGCACCATAATGGCTTTACTAAAAACTGGGAAGTTTGATATCAAACTTCTCAGCACAGGCTACCGGATTGTCCATTCCTAGGACTATAAGTTCAGTCCCGCTGGATCTAATTCCCAGTTCTAAACAGAAAAAGCTCAGCAGAAAATGTGTACTCCTGGGGCTGGTACTAGCAAAAAGAAGAGTGGCAATCTCATGGCTAAGCCCCACCCCACCACTTATAAGTAATTGGCTAAGAGATCTGAATGAATGAGCAACAGCTGGCTTAATTCGGATGAAAAAAAATCAGGAATGATGAAAAACTCGAAGATGATGTACAGGCGAGGTCCACGATGATTGCAGACCTGAGACCCCCTCCAACTGAGGAGATAGAAGAGGGGGACAGTACACAACAAAACCCAGGTAACGAAGGGGTTGAGCTGGGAAATTCTGAAGTTGAATAAAATGTACTGCATTCAAGATGATGGTTATTGAGCTTAGAACAGAGCGCAAATAAAGGACTCGGGACACGAAGGGGGCAGGTGGGGAGTTACTTTTTGATATGACTGGCACAGAAGTTATTATAATTGTGTTACTCTGAGAATCTGAATCCTGTACTACCATTATTATATATTATATGTGAAACAGTATTGGATTAATCAGTAAAATACCAATGAAGATGGCTTAAAAAAAAAAAAAAAAACACCTTCTCAGCACATTAAGCTCACACTGATGCCAGTGTGGGATTTAATAAGAAATGCACTCAGAGGGCATCGTAGAGATGCCCCCTGAAAAACGACCTAACTCTAGTGTCCTGGCTGAGTGGCTGCTCACCAGACATTTTACTGGACCCCTGGGTCGAGAGCCAGCCGCTCTCTGGGTCCTGAAACAAAGCACATCCTGGGTCGAGGTGCCAATCCTCCTCCCTCAGGATGGGCAGGGTCCACAAAGGACTTCAAAGCACCTGCCACCATGCAACACCGGCTTCGCCCAGACCTGGTAGATACCGCCCCCTGCCCTGAGGCCCAATTGGCACCAAGAGAGGCGGGAAATTAGCTATGCAAGCAGGCGTGTTTCACCACCACGATAGTCACACCCCTAATGTGGGCTGCCGATGTGCTCCATGAAAGAAGGGTTCCATCATCTTGTTTTTGGTGGAATTAAGAACTCTGGGACAGGGTTATAACCACTCCCCACAGGAAGTGGTCATATTGGGGGTGTATTGATCCCAGGAGTAAGTAGCCCATTGGCTACTACCCTTCACTCCCCTTAACGCCCATACATTTATAATTTAGATGGCACCCTGACACCATGAACTCAGGATTTGACTGCCTGAAAGAAGGACAAACAAGAGCCGAAGACACAAGTACTGTAGACTAGCTGTGGACTTTGGCGCCAAACCCTGCCTGTCTGCTCCCGTCCCGACAATTGCAAGGACCAGACTCGTCCTGCAGCTGTGCATCCTCCCAGAACCTTGGAGGGATGCCAGCACTTCGCCAACCAGCCAGCATAATTCTTGAAGTGGAGAAGCCACTTCCCTGCAGCCACCAAGCGCAAAGTCCGATTCACGATCTGCTTACTACCCGGTCTACCGACACAGCAGCAGACCAGGAGGTTCCTAAAGCTCCCCAAGATCAGCCCTGTCTCTCCAGTCAGTTTCAAGACGCTAGACGCCTTAGGAGCCATCCAGCACTAATATCCGGGGTACGGGAGCATTTGTAGCAACCAAGACTTGTTCAGTGTCCAGCCCGGACACCAACACTGCCAATACAGACCTACCAACGTCAGACGTCCGCATCAGAGAGGCCATTGTCGAGAGTGACCCTGTTGTCCTGTTTTGCCCCGACCTCCAGAGCTACCTAAAAAGTGAGAGCCTCCAGCACAAGCGACCTGAGGGTCACAACACCTCTGCATCCGAGCCCCACAGCCAGAGTCCAAGCTTACTGACTGCGCACCCTTGCTCCAGATATGCTCAAGAGCTTTGGGTTCTGCCAGACTGGTCCCCTAATCCCCACTTGCAGCCTTTCTCTTGTCACAGGATTCCCCACTGACTTCAGCAGTAGCGCTTGAGGCTACCCTTACGACTAGCACATCTGCACCCGGGCACACCAGGGCAGGTAAACCTAAAATGTTGGTGGTTCTAAGGACCTTGGCCCCTACTTACCTTAAGTCCAGAAGAACAATCCTGTAACTTGATTGCAAGTATCCCCATGCAGTGCATGTTTCTCCCATAGGATAACATTACAGCGTTCTAGGCTTATGTCTCAAATCTGACAGCTGTATTTTCTGTGTTTCTGAAAATCGCGAGCTAAAAAAGTACTTACCTGATCTCAAAGATCTTGGTGTCAAAATTAATATAAAAATCTATGCTATTTTTCTAAATCGGTCTCGGATTTCCTTATTGAGAGTGTACCTCATTTAGTGACTGTGTGTGTGCAACAAATGCCTAACACTCCCCTTTGATAAGCCTAAACTGCTCCACCGCACTACCACAAAGAGAGCATTTGGGATTTTTAAAGAAAGCCCCTGTAAACTAATAAGGGCCGTCTTGACTATTTACACAGTGTACCCCTTAGGTGCAATACATAAATAGTCAGCTTCCTACATGGAGTAATGATGCTCCATCATGGTCAGGGTCAGGTAGTGTGAGGCAAAAGCAACAGGTTTCTCTGAGGAACCATACAATTGTGACAACACTGTCCCTATGCCAGTGGCACTTGAATTCACAGTAAAAATCTTTTTTTTTTTTTTGTCGTCATATGGTACCAAGATCCTTGCATTGCAGACCTCTTTAATTTTTTCAAAAAAGTTTCCTGGTCTTCCTTCCACAAAATAAATAACACCCTTTCTCATTAACCTTTTTAAACATTCAGTTTTGCTTGCAAACGTCTTGACAAACTTACAATAGTATTCAATTAGTCCCAGAAAGGATCACAATTGATCTTTATCTTGTGGGGTGGGTGCCAATTTTATGGCAGCAAGCAAATCCTTCTTTGGCCTGTCACCCTCGGCTGACAGTGTGTCCTAAATATTCAATATCATTTACCAAAAATACACACTTCTCTTTACGAAGTGTCAAACCAAAGCCAGATAGTCTGTCTAATGTCTGTTTTAACATGAGTTTATGACTTTCAATACTATCACCAAATACCAGAATGTCATTATGGAAATATATGACACTGTTCAAACCTTTTAACACCTCACTCATCATCCTCCGGAAGACACTGGCCACAGATGATAACCTAAACGTCATTCTGGTAAACTGTTAAGTGCCTTCCATATTTATGAATGCTGTAAAGGGTTGTGAACCATTATGGAGGCGAATCTTGTGCCTAAGATCTAATTTTGAAAAGAATTTCCCTCCTTTAAGCAACAATATAAGCTCATTTATGTTTGGCAGGGTAATATTGTCAGTAGCAATGTTCAGATCTACACAAAATCTTAACTTCCCATCAGTTTTCTCTGTTATGACTACTGGAGAAATCCAGACCGATGCTTCAATGGTTTCAATCACTCCATTCTTCAACATATCCAGCATTGTTTTGTTTTTTTTACTTCTCACACCAGAATGGGCACCTTTCTCGCCTTATGTTGCACAGGTATGGCTCCCTGTTTCAACGTTATCTGATGCACATACCTGTTCAACTCTCCCATCTCTGAACACATTTTTTGCCCCCCTACAGCATATCAAGCACTGTCTTCCACTACCATCACTTATGAGGGGGCACGCAGATTGATATGAAGATCGTACTGATGAAACCAACCCAAAATAGGTGGTGCTGACTCAGTCACATATACCTTACATTTTTTTATGCGTCTGTCCCTAAACAGGATATCAGTACGCATGTATCCTATGATATTGTTCACCGTGGTACCCATCTGATTGATGTCCTTCGGCAATAAGTATACCTGGGGCGATTTAGACATAAACCTTTGGGTATAATGTTGTAAAACGAGCCACAGTCTACCATCAATTGCACCTTCCTGTTCCAAATGATAAACTCAGCCTTTGGGCTGTTCATTCTTCCCGCCACACCTTCAGCTTCCCCAACGCACAGAACTCTATCTGTACTCGCATCTCCAGTCACAAAAGATACATCCTCCCTTTTCAATGCCACTTTACTTTTCCCATTGTCCCGGCACGTCCTGGTGAAAATGCCCTTTTCATGAGCACTTCCTGTATTCCTTTCCTATGGTGAAGCAATTCTTTGCATCTAATGTGTGATAACTGCTACCACATCAGCTACATACTTTGGAAGAGGATTTATTGTTATAAGCCTCCTTTCCCACTCCCTTCCCCCATTTGGAGGTTGTTGCCACTTCTTCTATATCTACCGCAGACACCTCATTTCCTCCTTTAGCATCTCTCCAGTCCCTCTCTCGCGTACAATACTCTGACTCCTCCACTACTTTGGCTATCTCAATAGCGTCCTTTTGAGAAGGATTCCTTTGCAGCAAATAATCTCTCTTGCATCTTTCTACATCTGCATTGCCCAATAAGTTGGCCTATCATATCATCTGTCATAGTACCAAATTTACATTTGATTGACAACTCTCCCAATCCTGTTATAAAGTCATCCACAGATTCACCAGATCTGTGGTTGCATGTAGAATTTGTACCTCCGCATCACTACATTGGCACCTTTGGCAAACCGCAACTCTAGTCTCTTCCTTGCTTCTTTACATACATCCTCCATTGCTTGTTCTTAATGGTCCACAGTTGGAGGTAGAGATTTAAAAATATACTGCTCTTCCGTCCCCGAAGTACTCAAAAGAACAGCTTTTTTCTACTGGACCTGAAGCCTTGTCCCTCAAGTGCCTCCAAGAAATTATCAAATATATTCACCCACTCTTCCCATTCTATCGATGGCACTCCTTGATGAGCCAAAAAGAGTGGTGTGGGTGTAATAGACGAGATTTCCATAATGTAACTGAAGGATCCAAAACAAGAGCAATTTCCCAACTAAGTCGCTGTTAAAACCGGATTCAAAATGGTTAAGGTGTGCAATGTCCGTTTCTTTAATCCCCGAGAAGAGGCGTGCCTAGTCTCACCAAGGAATTCCTTTGATTACTCAACAAAAAGAGGGCCTGGGAGAAATGTGCAATGGCCTTTTCTCGAATACTCAGTAATGGGCGTGTCTCTCCTCATAACACCATCCAAACAATGCTCATAACACCATCCAAACAATGTGTGCGCTGTGTTTTTGCTGTGACTGGTATCAGGATGTGATAAGCGAAGCTGAGGTAGTACCGGGCAGCACAGAGATTTCTTGACCTGCTCGCAAGAGCAGCGTTCTTTGATATCTTGATGAGGACGCTATAGCGTATGCAGAGATGTACAGTACAAAGCTTGGATTCAATGGTCTAAACGCACAAGCGTATGCACAAGGTAAGATTCCACCGTAACCTCGGCAATGCAAGTGTGCGGTTGTAGCAAGTAACGCTCATATTACTAAAAGTCCTAAATGCTGATTTATTTCACATGTAAAAGTCACTCACAGCATCCCCAATGAAGTTTAAAGGTGTCCCTCCACTTAGCTGCTGCTGAATTTCGTTATACACCAATGTATGATGTATGTAGGTCTTTGAGCTCCACGCTTTGAGTGTCTAACTCCAACAAATCTCCCTGCTGAGCTGTTGGCAAGTCGTGGCCAAAAATATGTTGTAATGAGGATGCAGGCAGCTCTCTGGTAGTAGAATGAAGTTTGATACATTAAAGACTCTCAAACCTGGTGCTCCCGCCACCAGGCAGCGGATAACTTTCAGTGGATGGAACTGCCACATACAACACGATCTATACACAATGTTATAGGATAGACATTCCTTTATTCAAGATACATTACAAAAGATAGTCACAACACCCTTCATCCTCTCGAGTCCTCGGGCTCTGTAGATGACACAGTGGCAGACGAGCTACCTTAGGCAGAAATGTGCTCAGGCAGCAATGGCACTTAAATGCCCTTTCCTGAGATTAAGATGTAGCTTGTGAATATTTTGTCAACACTGCTGTCAACTGTTTCTTCATTGGTTATCTCTGTGAATGCTAATATAGAAGAGATCGCCAATGGAGAGGTGGTAGTTGTTGCTGTGGTGGCCGCAGGTCGATCATGTAGTAGTTGTCGTAAGCAACTTGACTTAGTTGATGGTAGCTTCGTCAACAGTTTCTTCATCGTCTATGATGGCACCGCCAATGTTTTAGTAAGTACTTTAGGTACCTTTTTTTAATGGCACTGGAGGCTCTGATCTTGGTCTGCGCACCCAAGATATATCAGCTTTCTTACGCTATTGATGAGACACCTCTGAAGATAGACATTGGTCGCTTGAGAGCTTCACTTCCAAATTTATTTAACACTTCCTTTGTAGGCTTCTTGTAGATGTTGTTTTAGAGCATTGTTTCAATGAATGGCCTTCTGGGTAGTCTCTTTCATGAACTTTCTTAAACATCGCTGAGTTACCTTCACTCTATTCCCCTTGCCTGTGATCTTTTAAAGACAGATCAGCAACATACCCTCAGTGTCCTTCAGTCTTTGAGGAAAAAGTCTGGCAGATCTTGCAGCCCTTTGCTTTACGAGGTGGATGTAAGCAGTGAATACATTCTTTGTGGGGACCCTCAGGATGAAGCCTCATCATTGCTCATAGACCCCTAGGTCTGAAGACACCTTTATTAGGTGCATCTGTCATGCTATTCTATCAGAGTTCATAAAAAATGACAGAAATTTTTCAGAAGTCGTAAAATCTGGTTGAATAATGAAAGAGTTGAATATGTTCTGGTTTTCTTGAAGTGGGCTGAACGGAGCTCACGGAGACTCCCTACACACGTGCAGCAGAAAATCAAAATTATGAATCTTTGAGGGGTGGTGCAACCAGGTTGGTTAAAGTTTAGTGCTTTTCAAATTATGTGATCTGGATAATAAAGAGAATGTTTTGCATCTTTTGCAGGCTATATTTAGCATAATACTGCTTTCTGAATCACCGGGAGACTCCCAGCTCGATGATGAAGAATGAGTCAAGCATGTGACTATGAAAGATCTAATAGTGGAGAAAAATCCACTAACTGAAGAAATATATTCCGTTTGTAACACAATTAGAATGCAATTTTCAAGTGCCAAACTCAAGGATAAGAAGAACTCTGTCATTATCAACATCTGAAACGCGCAGTACAAGGAGGCATCCAAGGCTTAAAGAAATAAAACCACAGAGTAACTATCCAATGCCCTGGGGGCTGCTTTAGTAAAGGCAGTCGAAGTTTGAAATGGCATTCTTCACACTGTTGGTTAGATAGGTTCTATGTCTTTTCTTATATACCTGAAGTACTTCCTATTGTAGATAAGTATTGCAGTATACATAACAAAATGGGAACTTCCTCAGGGAAGCATGGGGTGAAAGAAAAAGACATCAGGCATTCCTCCTCCAGCCCCTTCGGGTAGCAGTAGTCGAATACCTATAACAAATCAGTAAAGACAACAAGGCAGCAGAGAAAATATATCGAACTAATAGAACAACAGTTCACTGCAAAAGTAAATAAAAAGTATATTTAGGAGATCAAATCAGATTTGGCTAGTAAGAAGCCCATAGTCTTCAAAATAAGGGAAAAGAGAGGCAGAAGACATAGGCAAGTAATGTTGGACTACAAAAGACGACAAAATCATTAGTGCTCATTTAAATGGCAACTTTTGTAACAAGAACAATTGCAGGTATTCCACAAACCAGAAAACACTGGAGTAGAATATAGAAAATAGTTTCCTGTGCTTTTGCTGTAGTTTTCTTGGGTCAAGTTAGAGGATAAGCTTACCTTGAAGATTTTATTAATTTGGTCAATTTCTGACTTCCCAGGGAACAGTGGCTTCTGTGTCAGCAGTTCACCAAAGATACAGCCCACTGACCACAAGTCTATGGCTGTGGAATATTCCTGAAAACAGAGAAAATTCAGTTATAGGACAAACAATGTAAATCAAAAATCAGTCCCGTCACTAGAGCATCACAACCTTCACTACAGTCCAGGCAACATCATTCACTTGGCTAAAGCATTCATTACAAGTGCACCCCATATATATGTATCATGGTGAGAGTAAAGATTGTTCTAAAACGTTATTTAACTGTCTTTCTGGTTTTACGTCATACATTTTGTTCTTGAGGAAGAATCACCTCCAAAAACCGGGGAGTCTGAAGAACAAGTTACTTACCTTAAGTAACACCCTATCCGGAAATGATTTCTTATCTGAGAATATTGCTCAAGTGTTAGACTGGATCCTGATATTTTCGAGCAGTAACCCTACATGCATTAGGCCCGGCTCTGCGTCGGCCGAGCCAGAAAAGACATGCGCGGTGGCTATATAGGCGCCACCTCAGCATGCTGACATCAGTTTCTTTTCGCAACTTTCCATGCCAAAATCGTGGATAGACGAATACGGACACCCCTGTGTGGACTGCTAAGACCCTGAGAAGGGTGACCCTAATGAATCGATTTGCCAGGGTGGGAGGGTGGTTAAAGAATCTGAGGCTAGATAGAGTCTATCAGATAAGGCATTACCGAAGGTAAGTAACTTGTCCATCTGATAGATACTTCAAGCCACAGATTCCTTACCTTAGAATAGATATCCAAGAAATACCTCCCTGGAGATGGGTCTGGGAAACCAGTCAAACCAGAAAATCCTGCAGGAACAAACAGGCGACATACCCATCATGACGGACCTGACCATCTACACAGTAATGCTTCGTAAACGAGTGCAACAAAGCCCACAGTGTTGCCTGACAGATACCCAGTACAGGGACTCCGTGAGCTAACGCAGTGGTCAAAGACTTGGCTCTGGTCGAATGAGCACACAAGCACTCAGGGGGTTGCTTTTTTGCCAATGCGTAGCAGATCTTTAACCAAAGTACTATACCTCGTGAGATGGTCTGTTTCTGCACTGCCTTTTCTTAGCTCCAACTTACCCTACAAAGAGTTGATCCTCCATCCAGAACCCTCTTGTGCAATCAAGGAAGAACACTCTTTTTGAGTCCCGACAGTGGTGTCTCTCTTGTTCTTCATAATGGTGTGGCGGAGAAAAAAAAAGGTACGCAAGGCGATGTTTAGGCCTATGTGAAAGGTGATCACAAACTTCAGAAGAAAGGAGGCATGAGTCCTCAGAACCAGCTTTTCTGGGTAAAGGTAGTAAAAGGAGGATGCACAGAGAGGGCCTGTGGTTCGCGGACCCTCCTGGACAATGTTATGGCCACTAGAAAGGCTGTTTTGATAGTCAGCAAGCGAAGTGGGTAGTTTAGCAGCTCTAAGGGTGCACACATGAGGAAGATAAGGACCAGGTTAAGATCCCACTGGGGCATGATAAATTGTCAGGACACATGTTGTAATCCTTTCAGGAACTTAGTCACTCTTTGTGATCTGAACAGAGAAGGTTGGTTCAGCAACCGCAAGAATGTCTAAAAGGCAGACAGATAACCCTTAACTGTGCCCAAAGCAGAGCCCCGCTGGGCTAGAGACAGAACAAATAGGAAAACTTGGGATAAGAGCTCGGGTTGGGGGCAATGCTTCTGGATGCACACTAGGCCACAAATTTGTCCCAGCGGCAGGCGTATACAGTCTTTGTGGATGGATGCCTGGCTGCCAAAATAGCATCACAGACTTCAGGGGTAAGGTTGAAAGCTGCCAACTGTCGCCGCTCAAGCTCCACGCATGAAGATGGAGAATATGCAGGTTCGGGTGCAGAACCCTCTTCTGTTGCTGCACCAAGAGATCCTCCCGAAGAGGCAGCCTGATCGTAGGACCGATGCTCATATTCAGAAGCTTGGGATACCCAAACTCTGTGTCCAATCCGGAGCCACAAGAATGACTTGGGCCCTGTCGTTCCTGATGTTCTCGAGAACTCTGGGAAGGAGTGACATCAGCGGAAAGACGTACAGAAGGCCCAAGTTGCACACGAGATGAAAAGTGTCACTAGGCAACAGCCACCTTGGCTACTTCAGCACGCAAAACTGCTGATATTGCGAGTTCTTGGCAGTGGCCAACATATCAGGTCTCTCCGCACTCTAGAAAGAGACTTTGCACCACCTCTTGGTGGAGACGTCATCCGTGGTCCACTAGGCATAGATGGCTGAGTTCGTCTGCCCTGGCGTTCAGAGAGCCCAATGGGTGTTGAACCACTAAGGAAATGCCCTGATGTTCCAGCCATGTCCAGGGATGCAGGGCCTCCTGACAAAGGGTCTATGATACCACTCCACCCTGCTTTTTGCAATACCTCATGGTGGTGGCGTTGTCCGTGAACACCTGAACTAATCTTCCCTTAATCCAGGGGTCTTTAAACTGAGGGGCAGGCCACGATCGGGAGGGCCTCAAGTGATCCCAGGGGAGGGGGAAGGTTCTGGCCAAAAAAAGCATTATGCTGATAACAGTGCTTTGTTTTAAGCAGAACAAAATGAGTGGCAGTAAGCTGCTCTGTAATTGGCCATCACTAACATATTTTGTCATTTATATTCTCGTTGGGAGTATGTGTAACAAGGGAAGGGACTCCAAATATTCTTCAAAACCTCCACCCCCATTTCAAATAATCACACTGTGGATACTTTTATACGTTAGGCCTGCCTGACCAGAATAGTATGTTTAGCAATCATTTAATTGCATTTTTAAAACGGTAGCAGAACTTAACTGCAATGTTTAAATAAGTCTAGACATATTTAAACATTGACAATTTAAAAGATTGTAAAAAAATTCACGGGGCCCAATTTCTTTTCACGTGGGGGGGGGGGAACGTGGCATTAAAAGGTTTCAGACCATTGCTTTGATCAAAGGAAGAAAGGCTTTCAATGCCAACCTGATACTACGCAAGAGACCAGAGGCCTCAGCTCTCCACCTCTCCCAGACGGTCGCCCCATCCCAGAAGTGACGCATCTGTCACTACTGTCCAATCTGGTTGGGGAAGGGAAAGGGGTCTGCTGCTTGCAGTTCCCTCCGAGATCTGGACCAGGTCAGAGAGATCCTCTTGATGCTGTGCCCACTGGAATATCATGTCCCACTACGGAGCCCTGATATGTCAACAGGCATGTGTCACAAGAAGGGTGCAGGAGGCCATGAGGCCTAACAACCTCAGTCAGTCTCACCAAAATCCAGGTAGAAGGTTAAAACATCGGAATCATAGTCTGAATATCCTTAATTTGCAGTTTGCTAGGATAGGCCCAAAACTGCACTATGTCCAGAACGGCCCAGATGAAAGGGAGCGTCTGAGAGGGAATCAGGTGTGACTTCGGCATGTTGATAGTGAACCCTAGCGAATGCAGGAGGTCCGCCGTAGTCTGGAGATGGGAGACAACTGCCTGGGGGAGCCCGCCATCAACAACTAATCGGCGAGGTTGGGGAAGCCTGGAACCCCTGACCTCCGCAGATGCGATGCAACCACTGCATCACTTTCATGAACACCAAAGGGGAGCTGGTGAGTACAAAGGGGAAAATGCTCCTGGCCCACCTTGAGCCTTTGGGATGGTAGAACTGAAATGTAGAAATATGCTTCCTGCATGTCCAACGCCACCATCCAATCTCCAGGGTCCAGGGCAGACAGGACCTGAACTAAGGTGAGCATTTTGAACATCTCCTTTTTCAGGAAGAAGCTGAGAAGGCCTAAGTCTGGGACAGGACTAAGGCCTCCGTCGTTTTGCGCTAAAAAGTAGCGGGAATAGCAACCACAACCTACTTCCGATGCCGGCACCCTCGTGATGGCTCCTTTGGTCAAAACAGCCACCACTCCCTGATTGAGCAAGGAGAGATGGTCCTCCGTCAGCCATCATAACTGGGTGGCCTGGGTGGTTCAAGAAAGGGGATGGAGTAGCCCTATTTGCAAAACCCATTTGTCTGAGGTGATCGACTTCCAGTGAGGTAGGTGAAGGCGAACCCCACTGGGTGCCATTGGTATTGTGAGGGGAAGCTAAGGGGTTTTGGAGGCTGCATCTGCATTAAGGGGGTGGACTGACCCGACTTCTGGCTCCACGTGATCTGTGGGAGCCACGTCCACAGGTCAAAAAATCAAAATCCCCTATGGCAAGATCAGTCACTTCACTCTCAAACGTACACCCCAATAGTACACCAATATCACCAAAACATAAATTGAAGTTAAAAATGAGTAAATATATACATATACTCAATGTGGGCCAAATTTCTTCTAGCAGTTTAATGTATATACTTTAAAAACACAATACAAACAATTTCATTACTAAAAACAACAATTTGTTACAAACAATTTAAAAAAAGCATAAAAAACACATTTCATTAGACACATCATACAATTGACAATCAATGAACCTTCATTACACAAGCAACACAGCGGGAGAACACATTAGACAGGCCAGGAAGGCTGCTGCCTCTTGTCATAGCATCCTAAGGATGCTTCGCAAAGTGCTCCCCCTTCTTTCCTTCCAGGCCAAAAAGCTGATGATCCAGGCACTTATTCTATCTAGATTAGATTATGGTAACGCCTTTTATCTAGGTGCGCCGACCTCGGCAATTGCGAAACTCCAGATTGTGCAAAACTGCGCAGCAAGGATGATCATGGGGATCCCGAATCGACACTCTGCAAGGCCCGCTTTGCAGTCCCTCCACTGGCTACCTATTCAGGAGAGAGTCAATTTCAAGGCCCTGTGTATCACCCACAAGTCGCTGGAAGGGAATGGCCCACCTATCAATAATACTATGATTCAGCCTTACCGGGCGAATAGGCAGTTGCGCTCAGATGAGCTCCACCTGGCAGTTGTACCCAGGATTAAGAAGGCCAGAAGTGGCGGACGGCTTTTCTCGTATAATGCCGCCAGACTTTGGAACTCTCTTCCACTGTATTTACGTAAGGAACCTAATCATCTGGCCTTCCGGAAAGAGCTAAAGACGTGGCTTTTCCCCTAGGTGTTGTCTTGCCCCAGTTACCTGTTTCAGCGCTGGGATGCCTTCGGGTAGCCATGCGCTATAGAAGTGATGTTTCATTCACCATGTCATTGAACAAACACCAGTCTGCCACAGATCATTTGTTGAAAGTCAGAATTTTTCATATATTTAGTTATCTTCGACTTACAAATGTCCCAAAGATCTAGTGTATCAAATTTTGTAAAGCATTGACGCGTTTCGGTGGGTACTAGAATTTGACAACCACCTTCTTCAGGAAAAGCGATATCTCCCAGCTACAATTTATCTTAATTTTCTACGACCAACAACTCCTGGCCAACCTCAAAGGAGTTAGGTGAATCCGGAGACGGAGGTAGGGAATCGTACATATGTGCATATATCCCTTCCAATCACTCCACAAGGACCTGTATCGGATGTGCAGTTAACCCCTGTCACATGAGGGATTTAAAGAGATCCAGCACCTTTAAAATGGTTAAAGGTAGAGCCCCCTAGAAAAGTTATTGATTGGTAGAGGAAGCTTCGTTATCAGAGATTCCAATAGACTGTGAACAACTCCTATCTCTCCGTACGGCCACTGTTGCCTTCGAGTCTTAGCAATATGACGGGGTAGTGACCTCCGTGTCGTTGCGAGCCACGGAAGTAGCGACAGGCAGACTGGGAATGGTGAGGGGCTATGGATAGGCACAAGGATCTGGCCGCAGCTTTGCTATCCTTAATGAGCTCCAGCACTGAGTCTGCCTTCTCACCAAAAAAAGCAAGAGCCAAAGGGCATGTCCATGTGCGAAGCTCAGACATCCCCCGAGAAGCCAGTGATTGTCATCCAGTCATGGTGTCTCATGCCACTGACTATGAAATCGCTCTGCCCAGCAAGTTGATTCTGTCAAGCACACATCTGATGGCGAACTTTGCTGCATCTCGCCCATCAGCCATTGTTTGAGAGGGTATGGCTCGGGACACCTCCAAGACCATGGGCAGCAATTTCGCAACTGAATCCCGCACATTGTGTTAGTATCGGTCCAAAAAACAGCAGTGTTTTACCGGCCAGCTTTGAAGATTTGGTGGTCAAAGGCTAACCTGGCGTGGGACCTAGATCTGAAGCGATGACAGGCCCGCTGCTGATAACAGGCCTGCACCATGAATAGCTTCACCTCGTTGATGGCTTCAGCCTGCATGAGGCCACACTTCTCACTTTGCATGTAGTAGCATTTGGCCACAGACAGCTAAGACAGACGCTGTGAGAGTCCAAGAGTGACATCTTTTTGTGACAGGATCTGCATGGTTTGTACCATGAAGTTTTCTGGGTTGCAAAGACAATTACAATTATAAAAGGAAATGTTCAGGAGACTAACTTCAGATCTACATCGAAGGGCATGGAATAAAGAGCTGAGGTTGGTGCACTGTGTCTAATATGGCTCTGTGTTGTCATTAGTGGACCCGAAGCAAAAACAAAGTTCAGGTGCAATTTATCAGCGTAGGACGGTTATTTCAATTTTCTAGATTTAGTCTGGTGCATGAAAGAGATTCTTCAGGTTTAAATATTAATCAGAATTCTTAAACTGAAGAATCTATCTGCCAATGTAAAACAGCAAAGTATATATTTTTACTTTAATACATTTTTGCAACAAAATCATGCCCATCAACGCCAACATTGTAATGAAGCCCCGATTCTAGGCTTTCGATTTTGGTCTGGGTCGATATTGCAGCTGCCTGCAAGATCTATTGCTTAAAATTTGCAGAGTGGTCTTTGGTCCTGCCACCTGGAACAATTAGCTGATTTATATCAGAATTGTTCAGCCATTGGCTTGAGGTATTGAAATTCACTTCAAGGATCAGCCCACAGAACTATTCCTCTCACAGTCGTGCTACTGGCTGTTTCATCTTTCTTTCCAGCTCCTGTGGAGTACCTGCCATGCAATGTAACGGATGATGGACTATTTTACGTCTATACAGTACACTTCAACATTACATTTTTTGTCTCATGCAATGCTTTATCCAATCAAGCATGTTATACAGAAAGGAATATATTTTACCGTGGCAGGTGCCAGTACCAATACAACACCACCACCAATATCAATACCAAACCACCATCATTACTATGCCACAATAAATATCACACCAACAATACCACCACCAATACTGCCACTAAAACTACCTCCTATACCACTACCACCACGATGCTATCAATATCACCATTACTACTATCAATACCACTGCTATCACACCCACCCTTACCTGACATGACCAACAGCCTCCAATGAAATACCACCACAATAATACAACCCCATCAATACATCAAAGAATACAATCACTAATGCAAATAACACCACCAGTACTACTGTTACTACAACCATCACAAATCCCAATACCACTAATACTACTACCAATACAACCAGCAAAACACTATATCATCCCCACCACCAATTATTGGCCAAACCGATCTCTCCAGAGTTAATGTATTATTGTATGCAAATAAAGTTTCTGCATGCCTGTGTGCCTACAAATTAAACTCAGACACATTAGCTTTGTAAATGCTTGCTTAAAATGCATTTCTGGGCACCAGTTTCAGTAACAAAAAAAACGTACTTATTTAATGAATGATTTTGTCAACCGGCTTCTATTTAATAAAAGAAAAGAAAAAAAAAAGAAAGAAAAACATTTTTGCAATATTTCCCATACTTTTCATGGTCCCTAAGCGATTTCAGAATTTGAGCGCCCTATACAGTTACTGATTTTGTTGACCAGCGTGAAAGGGGTCTGTTGATATTCTATCTATGTTTCATACTGTTCTGAGGCCAGTCATGTTAGGGTCAACAAATGTTTTGCAAACAGATGGATTAAACTGAATGGTGGGTGGCTAGATCATGTTATGATTTTGTGTGGAGCAGCTTGTGCATGGACGCCTATGCTGAAGAACACTGCTATTTAATTCTGCTAGGTTAATGTTAATGTTAAGAATGATTTATAAAGCGCGCGTACACCAGGTGGTTTCATGGCGCTGTAGAAGGCTCTGTGTGCTATCAATGAAAACATTAATTGTAGGCTTGTGCAAATAGCCATGTTTTAAGGGACTTCCTAGGTTGTACAGCTGTCCATTGATTGGCTTCAAGGCGGTTCTTAGTATCTATGTATCTTTGCCAATGGCATGGTTTTGAAACTGTTTTCTGAATATAAGAAAAGGGAACTTGTATTGGTTTTGCTTTTTCAAAAGATGCCTATATCCTCATTAGTAAGGTTGTTTCACCAGACACGATCAACAAGCAAAGGAAAATATAAAGCTTTCAGTGTGACTGGAGAGCAAGCATGTAATTTTCTTAATAAAAAACCTTGTAATCATCACTTGGAGTTGCCAAATAGCTTCAGTAGTCCTTTACAAAAAGACCTATAGGCACTGCTCAACAATATTCAACCAATTAGGACACACTTTTACCATCCGTAGGAGAAAAAGTGCATCACTTTTCAGAAAGGAATACTATCACTAATTAATAAACAGACCACAGCACTACACAACAGCACCAAGATGTTGAAGTACCTTCTGACCCACCTGTGCCTCCTTGTTCATTTGTATGTCCACAAAGTAGTGTTTTGTGAAGGTGTGTGTAGTTGACCATGTTTCTGCTGTGCAGATTTCATCAATAGGTACATTTGCTAGGAATGCAAGTGTTGCATCCTTGTAGGAAGCTGGCTCTGTATATACTATACCAAAGTGAAGTATAGTGTGCACAGAGTCCAGTGGATCCCCAAAGGTAGGCAGAGGTAAAGTTAGATAGCACCTCACTCTCTATTTGTGGTAGTGTGGTCGACCAGTAAGGCAGTATCAGAGGACAGTGTTAAGCATTTGTTGTACACACTCAGTCAGAAAATGAATTCACACACTCTAAGACTGAACTTCAGACCAATTGTTTTTGTATGAAAATATTCTATTAGTTATTTTATTTTCTAGAACCAAGCAAGCCTGGCACAGGTAAGCAATAAATACTTTACAGTAGTAATGCAGTTTGTAAACAGTTTGAATTGAAATTGTATATGCACTTTGTTTTGACTTACAGTATGGTTTCAGAGAAATGCAATACTTTGTAAATACAGTACATAGACTTGAATGGGCTGTTCAGTAAAATTACAGGTAAGTTACTTTTGAGATTACTTTTCTTACTCGGAGTAGAATACCTGGATACTACTCCGGGACATTTCCTGCAAACAGGTAAGTAAAATCGTTTTGGTTAGTTAGTGCAATTTTAAAGAATTTCTTAAGGTTTTCAAACTCCACACTTAGAAACTTTTCCAAGAAAAATAGTCAATGTTATCCTATGGAGGAAAGGAAAATGCTACTTACCAGTATGCATCTGTTCTTGGCATGTAGAGCTGTAGATTCGTATACTTGTGCATAGATCACCATCTGGTGTTGGACTCGGATGTTTGTACTTTGTTTTTGTCTAGAAGAAGTTCTTTGTAGTCACGAGATAGGTGTGAGAAAGTGCCATCTTTCTTACATGGTATGCCCCCACTTTTTGCTGAATGGCTGATGTACTTTGACTGAGTGTGCCCTGGGCTCCTGCCAACCAGGTACCCAGGGCCTGTGTTCCTTCCCTAAAATTGCATTGATACCTACACCCAATTGACATCCCTGGCCACAGGTCAGCCCCTGGTAAATGGTACCATGGGTACCCAGGGCACTGTGACCAGGGAAGGCCCCTAAGGGCTGCAGCACTTGTTGTGCCACCCTTAGGGACCCTGCACCTTACACACACACACTGCCTTTGCAGGCTGCGTGTCTTGGTGCAGAACAAAAGTGAAGAGTCGACATGGCTCACATCCCTGTGTGCCATGCCTACAAGCCACTGCCCTGGCCTAGGTCAGCCACCCCTCTAGCTGGGTGCACTATGCCAGTGGTGAGGGCATAGAGGCATGAGCCCTGTGCCCCTACAGTGCCCAAGTCCATTCTTGGGCATTGTAAGTGCAGTGCTGCCATTAAGAGTATATGGTGCTGGGAGTCTGTCATTACGAACTCCACAGCACCATAATGGCCCCACTGAAGACTAAGAAGTTTGGTATCAAACTTCTCAGCACATTAAACCCCCACTGATGCCAGTGTGGGATTTAATGTAAAACGCACTCCAGAGGGCATCTTAGAGATGCCCCCTGAAACCAACCCGACCTCCAGTGTCCGGACTGAGTGGCTGCCCAGGCTGCCACCACCAGACATGTTTCTGGACCCCTGGGTCGAGAGCCTCTGCTCTCAGGGGCCTGAAACAATGCACATCCCGGGACGAGGTGCCAAAGCCTCCTCCCCCAGGATGGGCAGGGGGAGCTTCAAAGGCCTGCCGCCTTTGGAGTTTCCCCAGACCATTTGCTGCTTCCAGCAAACTGGTCCCCACTGGTTCTACCCCCACTCCTGGCGGGAGAACCGGCGGGAAAACCAGAAGCAGGAAATGGGTTGTGCCCACCTCTGCCAACTCCACCCCTAAGGTGGGGGAGGCGAGGTGAAGCACAAGCTCGAGTCCCCGCCATCTTGAGGATGGGGGGACCTGGCCAACCAGGGACAGGCTCCTGTCCCCCTCCCACTGGAGAGGAACAGAATAGGGGTGTACCCACCCCAGGGAAGGGACCCATTGGTCCCTGCCCTTACCTACCTGTAACCACCCCTAAATTTAGTATTTAGGGGCTCCCTGAACCTTCCTTCCGCAGTTCCCAAATCCGAAAACAAGAAGAGAAGACGAAGCAAGAAGACCAGCCGTGCAGCTGCTAAAAGGAGGCGACAACAACTGACTTGGCCCCAGCCCTACCGGCCTGTCGACCTCTGAACCTGCTCCTGCGGAATCCCGGCCTCAGCAACCTCACAAACCCCGGAGGACCTGACTTCTGTGCTACAGCCTTCGACCCAGGGACTCCCACGAGCAGTGGTACTGCTCAAAAGAAAACCTACCAAAGACCCGGCCCTGGCACGGAGCCGCGAAACCTGCACACTCTGCACCCGCCGAGTCCAGCCTGTGCCTGAGTGACCAAAGACCTCGAGGACGACCCCCCGGCGATTCTGACCTGGAATCCAGTGGCCAAGGACCCTCCTCGACGACCCAGACGACGCCTGCAGCCTCAGGACAAGGGACCCCTCCAACCGCGACCAGCAGGGGTAAGATTTCCCGACCTCAAAAGACACCCCTGCACCCGGCGCCCCACGGCCCCCTGTGCCCAACTCCTGGGTGTCTACCTATCCTCCAAGACCCCAACTTACCTCCTGAAGTGTTGGTCGTCCCTGAAGAATCACCGTCCCCGAGCCTGCAGCCTTTCTTCACCTTTCACGACCTCTATTGTTTAACATTGAGCGCCCGACGGCTCAAAAGCACCCTGCACCCAGCCGCCCGAGTGCCCCTGGAAGTGCAACCTCTATCCTAACCTACTTCCCTACTTGCCCTGAGCAAGTGACCAGGAGCCCAGCTCCCACAGTCGCGTGGCCTGCTTGCCAGCAGCCACCAACCCGAGGCCCCCCGCCTGCCATAGGATAACATTGGGCCTTCTCACTCTGCACCCGGCCGCCCCTGTGCCGCTGAGGGTGTAAAAACTGTACTTACCTGATCCTGGGGGACCCCTGAGTCTTACCCAGAACCTTAACCCTGCCAGTCAAGTACTTACCCGAAATCCGATAACTCACTTTTCTTCCATAGGGTTCCATTGACTGATTTTCTGCGAAATTTCTTCTAAGTGTGGAGTTCTGAAACTTTAGAATATTCACCAAAAATCAACCGAGTCACGAAAACGAAAATACTCACCTAGTATTAGGAGGGGCCTCAGTGCTGGACCCGAGTGCCCAACACTGGCCCTAAAAGTAATCGCAACGTTACTTACCGTTAACTCACTTTTCCTTCATAGGGATCCATTGACTGGTTTTCTGTGAAATTTCTTCTAAGTGTCGATTTCTGTATTTTACAAATATTCTTTAAAAATCGAACAAACTACAAAAACGTAATTACTTACCTGTTTTAAGTAAAGGTCCCAGTGCTGAACCTAGGAGTCCAGCACTGGATTACAAAAGTAACGTAAACATACTTTGCTTGCACACTGTATTTCCTTTCATAGGATAACATTGGTAATTTTATCCAGAAAAGTTTCTAAGTGTCAGCTTTTGAAATATAGTAATATTCTTCAAAAATCACTACAATAACCAAAACGCTTTTTCTTACCTGTTTACAGGAAGTGTCCCAGGACTGAATCCAGGATCCAGTCCTGTGGTTAGAAAAGTGCTCTGTAAAGTAATCAATTGTAATTAAGCATAATTTTCCATTGAGCTCAATGTTGCATTGAATTTGACCCTGTGTTGCCTCTTGCACCAACTGTGATTACCACTATCTAAAAAGTCTATTGCCTATCTGTAAGGTGAATAACCAAAGCATCTCATACTGAGAAAGTATATTTTGACCCTATTGTTGGTTCTAAAATAAAACAAGCATATATTTTTTATATACAAACCATTGGCCTAGAGTTCAGTTCTTGAGTGTGTGGCTTCATTTGCTGACTGAGTGTGTACAACAAATGCTTTACACTGTCCTCTGATACTGCCTTACTGCTCGACCAAGCTACCACTTTGGAGAGTAAGGTTATATCTAACTTTAGCCTCTGTCAACCCTCTGGGGGACTGTGGACTCTGTACACCCTGAACCTTACTTGGGTACAGTATATACAGAGCCACTTTCCTACATTGGTGGATCAGCGGTGGGATACAAACTTGCATTTGTTGGACTACTTGGTTACCATCTGATCACACGACAGAACTCTTAAATTGCCTTTAGAATTCTGATTTTTTTAATTGGCATTTTTTTTTTACCAAATTACTAAAAGTCTTGTTAGGGCCTTGCTTAAGTCCCTGTAGCATCTTAGAAAATAAAAAGTCACTATAGCCAAGGTTAGAGGGGTTAGAATTTTTTTTTAAAAAATGTCTCAAGACAAGAACCCAGCTACTAGTGAAGATAATAATGACATACAGGAACTGGTTGAGGAGCTCGACCTCACCCCTTATCTTCATTTGTCTTTCAAAGAGATAAGGTCCTTATGCAAACTTAAAGATATACCAATGGGCCAGCATCCAACCAAACAAGGGCTCCAGGAGCTCCTGGCTGAGTATGCTAAAGCCCACCCCTCTGAGCATGGTGATGACCCAACAGAGGAGGAAAGGAATGAGGAGGATGGGGATGGTAACCCACCTCCATCACTTCCTAGGGAAGATAGGGTCCCTGCACCCTTAACTCCAAGAATAGACCTCTGGGGACCTAGGGGCCACCTAGGTGGTCCTGGTCCCAGAGAGGACACTGAGGATACCCTCAGTGAGGAGGACAACTTGTTAGCCAGGTTGGCCAAACGACTGGACCTAGAGACCAGACTCCTGGCTCTAGAGAAGGAAAGACAGGAGATGGGTTTAGCACCCAACCCGCCGAGTCCAGCCTGTGCCTGAGTGACCAAAGACCTCGAGGACGACCCCCCGGCGATTCTGACCTGGAATCCAGTGGCCAAGGACCCTCCTCGACGACCCAGACGACGCCTGCAGCCTCAGGACAAGGGACCCCTCCAACCGCGACCAGCAGGGGTAAGATTTCCCGACCTCAAAAGACACCCCTGCACCCGGCGCCCACGGCCCCCTGTGCCCAACTCCTGGGTGTCTACCTATCCTCCAAGACCCCAACTTACCTCCTGAAGTGTTGGTCGTCCCTGAAGAATCACCGTCCCCGAGCCTGCAGCCTTTCTTCACCTTTCACGACCTCTATTGTTTAACATTGAGCGCCCGACGGCTCAAAAGCACCCTGCACCCAGCCGCCCGAGTGCCCCTGGAAGTGCAACCTCTATCCTAACCTACTTCCCTACTTGCCCTGAGCAAGTGACCAGGAGCCCAGCTCCCACAGTCGCGTGGCCTGCTTGCCAGCAGCCACCAACCCGGGGCCCCCCGCCTGCCATAGGATAACATTGGGCCTTCTCACTCTGCACCCGGCCGCCCCTGTGCCGCTGAGGGTGTAAAAACTGTACTTACCTGATCCTGGGGGACCCCTGAGTCTTACCCAGAACCTTAACCCTGCCAGTCAAGTACTTACCGAAATCCGATAACTCACTTTTCTTCCATAGGGTTCCATTGACTGATTTTCTGCGAAATTTCTTCTAAGTGTGGAGTTCTGAAACTTTAGAATATTCACCAAAAATCAACCGAGTCACGAAAACGAAAATACTCACCTAGTATTAGGAGGGGCCTCAGTGCTGGACCCGAGTGCCCAACACTGGCCCTAAAAAGTAATCGCAACGTTACTTACCGTTAACTCACTTTTCCTTCATAGGGATCCATTGACTGGTTTTCTGTGAAATTTCTTCTAAGTGTCGATTTCTGTATTTTACAAATATTCTTTAAAAATCGAACAAACTACAAAAACGTAATTACTTACCTGTTTTAAGTAAAGGTCCCAGTGCTGAACCTAGGAGTCCAGCACTGGATTACAAAAGTAACGTAAACATACTTTGCTTGCACACTGTATTTCCTTTCATAGGATAACATTGGTAATTTTATCCAGAAAAGTTTCTAAGTGTCAGCTTTTGAAATATAGTAATATTCTTCAAAAATCACTACAATAACCAAAACGCTTTTTCTTACCTGTTTACAGGAAGTGTCCCAGGACTGAATCCAGGATCCAGTCCTGTGGTTAGAAAAAGTGCTCTGTAAAGTAATCAATTGTAATTAAGCATAATTTTCCATTGAGCTCAATGTTGCATTGAATTTGACCCTGTGTTGCCTCTTGCACCAACTGTGATTACCACTATCTAAAAGTCTATTGCCTATCTGTAAGGTGAATAACCAAAGCATCTCATACTGAGAAAGTATATTTTGACCCTATTGTTGGTTCTAAAATAAAACAAGCATATATTTTTATATACAAACCATTGGCCTAGAGTTCAGTTCTTGAGTGTGTGGCTTCATTTGCTGACTGAGTGTGTACAACAAATGCTTTACACTGTCCTCTGATACTGCCTTACTGCTCGACCAAGCTACCACTTTGGAGAGTAAGGTTATATCTAACTTTAGCCTCTGTCAACCCTCTGGGGGACTGTGGACTCTGTACACCCTGAACCTTACTTGGGTACAGTATATACAGAGCCACTTTCCTACAATAGGTGACTCCTCCTTGGGATCATAGTGCGCATGGGCATCGACTCCACCCTCAGATTGTTTTTCGCCATAAAGGGTGATAGTGGAGTTTGTGAGAAACAGAAAGGATGTCCATGTGTGATGTATCTAAGTAAGATAGTACTGGAACAGATAGAGGTATCCGGGGAGGCGGGTGGGCGTATACGAATCTACAGCTCTATATGCCAAGAACAGATGCATACTGGTAAGTAGCATTTTCCGTTCGAGGCATATGAGCTGTAGATCGTATACTTGTGCATAGACTATACGGCAGTTACCTCTTTAGCGGTGGCTACCTGTATCTGTTGCAGTGGTTTGAAAAAGTGTTCTTAATACAGCCTGGCCCACACTAGCTTGTTGTTTTGCTTGCACATCTACACAATAGTGTTTTGTGAAAGTGTGTGGTGTAGCCCAAGTTGCTGCTTTGCATATGTCATCTAGGGGAATGTTTACTAAGAATGCCATAGAAGCTCCTAGTTTGCTTGTAGAATGCGCTCTAGGGGGAATGGATAGCGTACACTTTGCTTTTTGATAGCATATCTGAATGCATTTAACGATCCACCTGGCAATTCCAGCTTTTGATATAGGATTGCCTTTATGTGGTGGTGAGAAAGATACAAAAAGTTTAGTTTTCCTAAAAGTTTTTGTCCTTTCAATGTAGTAAAGGATGGCTCTTTTGACGTCAAGTGTATGAAGAGCCCGTTCTGCCACTGAGTCTGGTTGAGAGAAAAAGACTGGCAGCTCAACAGACTGGTTAAGGTGGAAAGCAGAAACGACTTTTGGTAGGAATTTGGGGTTTGTCCTAAGAACCACTTTATTATAATTTATTTGCAAAAATGGTTCTTGTATGGTTAATGCCTGGAGTTCACTAACTCTCCTGAGAGATGTGATTGCTATAAGAAAAGCTACTTTCCATGTGAGAAATTGTAATTCATATTTATGCAAAGGTTCAAATGGGGGACCCATGAGCCTGGTAAGGACATTGTTGAGGTTCCACTGAGGAGAAGGTGGAACTCTGGGAGGAATTATCCTTTTAAGGCCTTCCATGAATGCTTTGATGGCAGGTACCCTAAAGAGTGACAAATGTTGTCTGTTTTGTAGGTAAGCGGCTATGGCGGCAAGATGTAATCGTATAGATGTATATGCTAGATTATATTTTTGTAGATGCAAGAGGCAACAAATAATGTTTTGGATTGAGGCATCTAGTGGATTGATTGCGTTATTATTGCAGTAAATAACGAACCTTTTCCATTTAGCTGCATAGCACGCTCTAGTGGTAGGACGTCTAGCTTCTTTAATGATATTCATGCAGTCTGGCGGGAGGTTGAGGTAACCAAACTAAGATTTCAGGAGCCAGATCGCTAGGTTCAGTTGAGCTGGATCTGGATGCCTTATTTCTCCATGGTTCTGTGTGAGGAGCTTTGGAGAAAGGTGCAACTTTTGATGTGGAACTACTGAGAGTTCCAGCAGGGTTGTGAACCATGGTTGTCGTGCCCATGTGGGAGCAACTAGGATCATTGTGAGAGACTGTTGTTTGAGCTTGCGCACCAGTAAGGGAATGAGCGGGAGAGGCGGAAAAGCGTACGCAAATCTGCCTGACCAGTTCATCCATATCGAAATTGGCTTTGGACAATGGGTGTGGATATCTGGCGGCGAAGCTTGGGCATTTTGCGTTTAAATGTGTGGCGAACAGGTCTATATCTGGTTGGCCCCACATCTGAAAAAACGGATGCAGAACTTGCGGATGAAGTTCCCATTCATGGATCTGCTGTCTTTGACGACTGAGCAGATCCGCAATCGGATTGTGTTGTCCTGGAAGATGTTCTGCTAGGAGGTATATCTTTTGAGGAATGGCCCATCTCCATATGCTTTGCGCTAGGCGCGAAAGCTGCAGTGTGTGTCCCCCCCTGTTTTTGTATATAGTACATTGCGGTCATATTGTCCGTGCGGACGAGGACAGCTTTGTGTACGAGGTGTACTTGGAATGATTTTAGTGCAAGAAAAATCGCCAGTAATTCGAGGTGATTGATGTGGAGCATTTTTTGCTGATGGGTCCACATACCTGGTGTGGTTTAGGAGATGAGCTCCCCAGCCGGTGAGCGATGCGTCTGTTGTGAGCACTATCTGTGGAACCGGATCTAGGAACGGCCGCCCCTTGGAAAGGTTTTGTGTGTTCCACCACTGCAGAGAGCGATGTGTGCGGCTGTCTACCAACACCAGATCTGTAAGCTGACCTTGAGCCTGGTTCCACTGACGTGCTAGACACTCCTGTAAGAAACGCATTTGGAGTCTTGCATGAGGTACTATAAAAATGCAAGAGGCCATCATTCCTATTAGTTGCATAAACACTCAAGCTGGTAGTGAGTGTTGAGATTGAAACCTCGTTATGAGAGTTTGCATGGTTGCTATCCTGACTGGATTGGGGTATGCAAGGGCTTTGGAAGTATCTATTGTGGCGCCTAGATACTGGTGGGTGTGGGACGGTTGAAGATGTGACTTGGTGAGGTTTATTGTGAATCCTAAACGATGGAGCAGTTGGATTGTTTGGTGTGTGTGTTGTACACAATCGCTGCGTGACTTGGCTTTTATAAGCCAGTCGTCGAGGTAAGGAAAGACATGAATGTGTTGTCTTCGCAAGTGAGCTGCTACTACTGCGAGACATTTTGTGAAGACCCTGGGTGCTGTAGTTACCCCGAAGGGGAGCACTTTGAATTGATAGTGCTAACCGTCTACTACAAACCGTAGATATTTCCTGTGAGCAGGGTGAATAGGAATGTGAAAGCAGGCGTCCTTGAGATCTAAGGTGGCAAGGAAATCGCCTTGTTGGAGTAATGGGAGGATCTGTTGGAGAGTAACCATGTGAAAGTGGTCAGATTGTATGTACAGGTTTAACGGTCTGAGGTCTAATATTGGCCTGAGAGTACCGTCTTTGTTTGGGATGAGAAAATAAAGGGAGTAAATCCCTGTGCCTTGATGGTGTATGGGAACAGGTTCTATTGCGTGCTTTTACAATAGAGAGAGAACCTCCTGTTTAAGAAGCGTGAGATGTTCCGTGGACATGGGACGCTGTCTGGGTGGTATGTGTGGAGGAGTAGAGGTGAGTTCCAGGCAGTAACCATACTGGATAATTTGTCTTACCCACCTGTCTGTGGTGATGAGTTCCAGACAGGTAGGAACTGTGATAGTCTTCCCCCAACTGGAGTGGAATGTTCGGGGAGGAAGTGGTGGGAAGTCACTGTTTTGTAGTGGGGGAGGAGCGGGTGTTATTACCGCGGCCTCTTCCTTTTGAGTTATTGCCTCTGTACCCCCCTCTAAAATACCCTTTGTTAGAGGAAGATTGAGTGGGGTTTTTGTAGGACGAAGAGTTGTCTGTACTAATGGTTTTGGAGGCGCCCCTATAAAAGGAGCGACGAAAGGAGCCTCTAGCTGTTGGTAACTGTAGAGCCCCCATAGATTTAGCTGTCTCAGTGTCCTTCTTTATCTTTTCTAACGATGTGTCTACAGTAGGGCCGAATAGGTGTTCCTGATCAAAAGGCTGATAGAATTTGAGACTGCACCTCCTGTTTAAAACCAGATATGCGTAGCCATGCGTGTCTGCGCAGTAAAAGACTTGTGTTAACGGCACGAGATGCTGTGTCCGCTGCATCAAGAGCACATTTAATGGAGGTGTTGGTAATGAGCTTTCCCTCCTGTATGAGGTCATTAGCTTTTGCCTTATATTGCTCTAGAAGATGTTGCATTAATGTTTCCAGTTCATCGTAATGCGCCCTATCATACCTGGCTAGTAAAGCTTGGGCGTTAGCAATACGCCAGTAATTTGCCGCCTGTGACGCAACCCGTTTACCAGATGCGTCCAGTAATTTAGATTCTTTATCTGGCGGAGGGGCATCACCTGTTGTCTGGGAGTTTGCCCGTTTACGTGAATTTGTAACCACTAGAGAATCTAGAGGGAGCTGACCTTTGATATAAGCTGGATCATTTGGAGCTGCCTTATATTTTTTATCAACCCTGGGGTTGAGAACTCTAGCCCTGACAGGGTCTTTAAATACATCAGGGGCATGTTTAATCCTACCCTTGAGCATAGGTAAAGTACTTGTTGCTCTGTGTGTCTGTGTGAAAGTCTCTAACAGAAAATCTTCATCAGAAGGGGGTGAGTGTAATTCTACCCCATGGTATTTGGCTGCTCTGTCTATGAGTTGCGCAAAGCCTATGTTGTCGTCTGGAGGGGATGGCTTAGATGGGTATGAGTCTGGCTCAGGTATATCTGGGGCCTCATCATAATACACCCAGGGGTCAGGTGGTGGGATACTGTGGATTGTTGTAGGGATTCTGCACATACACAGAGCTATGCACAGGATAATAGGACCTCGGAGTATAGTGGTGAGCCAACCATACACCTTAGTACCCACAATCCCAACCCGACTAGCATTAGCATCTCATTAGCAGCGCAGCTACCAATGATTAGACAACCCAGAACACGGTCTCTCTCTCTCAGGACTCGCGGGAGCAAGAACACCCTTTCATAACTCACTCATACCTGTCCACAACATGCGTAATAAGAGACACAGTATAGTTTAAAATGTTTATTTCAACTATCGTGCTCCAAGATACAGTACACGTGCCAGTACTATCAGCATAATGCATAAGGATAAAATAATAAGCATAGTTACAATTCCATAGAATACAAACGGGGAGAGCATTTCATAAAGCAGTGGATATAGGGCTAAATGACTATACCACCCTCCCCGTGCTATTAGCTAGTTTATTATAAAAACAGAAGACCTCTAGGCATTGTCAGGCAGACCCTCCTACCTCAATATCTAGATGCAAGGTTTACATCATCAGACAAGCACAGCTCTTCTCTCTGGAAAGGTTTTTCTCCAAGTGTCTCTAACAGTGAAAATCACAATCTTAAAAGCACACGAATTTCTCCAGTGTAGCTGCATTCAATGTTATGTCTAAGTGCAAGGGGCTGACCATATCAGCAAGAACAATTGACATTGTTTTTCGACCTTGTACATGATGTGCAGACGAAACCCAAAGGGGACAGGAGGAAAGGTGAAAAGCAAAAAGGCAGACAGTTCTAAAATAGCCGGGCACCAGCAGAGGCTGGAAAAACAAAGGCACGAAGTAACGTGCGCAAAAAAGGCATCATGGCTGCCAGGCCTAAGCCAACTTAGCAACGCAGACAAAGAGGCCACAAACCACACGACACTCTCCCCTGGTCAGTCCGTTGGTGAAGACATAGGACGAAGACAGAGTTCAAATAGATGGAGCAGAACGGAAACGTCTGTTTTGGAATAGTCCCCAATGAAGGACAACGAGTGGGACAAACAAAAACATACTGTAAAAACATATCCAGTGAGGGAGGACGCTGAACGCGGATGCTCCCTAATCCAATAGAGTAAGTGCAGAAAAACGCCACACCATCCAAGAGGACATCGTTGGAATCGTCAGAAAAAAGAGACGCCATCCAGTTCAGTAAATCAAAACTGCATTCATGTTCCTCGCAAGAGGGAGCAGCTAATAGCATTGCGGGACATCTTGCGTGATACTCAATATAACTGTGTCGTAGGAGAGTCTGAGCAGCCGCCCAGACATCCCATTGTGCCAAAATGCCAAGTGCAGCCGCACGCGCCATGTAGCCAGCACCGGAACAGTCCTCTTCATGGGCCTCTAAGGGACCCATCAACTGGACAAAATCCGGGCGAGACAGACGTATTGGAGAGGCAATAATCCAAGGACCATGAGAAAGGACATCGGATGCAAGACATCACAGGTTGCACGCATGTGAAATACGCAAAGCGAAAAGAAAGTCTGTAGGACACACCAAGCGTCGCCAATGGCAGGGCGCCGAAGCCGGTGAGGATGCGCTCACGGAGCATCCGAAGACGACCGTGGTCGTGGAGAGCCCCATGAAGTGCAGCCATTGCGGAGCAAACAGACCAAAAGCAATATACCAGCCGCCAAGGCGAGGATCAACGGAAATCCACCAAAGACGCTGGAAAAAATGGAATGAATAAAAGCCGGTATTACACCAAAGATAGTTTGAAAGGAGGTGACAATGCCCGAACCCACAACTTTAAAAAAGTGCACAAGACCTTCAGTGCGCGAAGCATTAAAAATACGGTGAATCAGTTCACCGAAATGCTGTGGGAGGTTTGTGTTCAAAAGGGCCTGTATCTCACTGTGTGTACTCGCCACCTGGAGAATGAATGTCTCCCGGGCGGATGTGAGCATAACCTACTGGTTCAATAATAGCGCCTTTATTCTGCTCAATTTATTGAAATCCGCCTTCAAAGTTGGAATTGAAGGCCAAATAGAACTATCTAAGATGTCGTGCGGAGGAGGAAAAAGCACATTTTTGCAGCAAACAACCCTGTGGGAAACTGTTACAATATAGGGTATGCCGGCAAGCATGCCACAGCATTCCTGATTATTCAGAAGGAGATAGCTACCATTTGCAAGCACAGTGAAAGTAGGAGATATAGCAGGAGCAGGAATGCCCTTTAAAACACAAGCAAGATTCGGAGCCGAAACATTACAAGCTCCGTGCAATTTAATGTGTTTACAAACAAGAGAATGACCCACAGTAGAATCGCATGATTCCCCCGTGAGAAAAACTTCCTTCCCGTCCCTAAGACAGTTAAACATGAAAGGCAGGGACCACAGTTCATGCAGGAAAGCACTGCCCAAAGGCTGAAAGCAGCCAACAGGATAATGTTTCATGCAGGAACTGAACTCAAATAAAGTAAAAGGCAAAGCGATAACCCCGTGTACTAGCCACACAGCAGAATCTAGTTCCGCAACAGAGAACGGTAAGGGCTGCATTTTTTCAATATGTATCAGAGTGTATCCTGCATCTTTCATGCTCATGAATCGCCGTTTCTCAGTCAAATTAAAAGGTAAGAATAAGGCAGAGGTGTTCAAAAAGTGCCAAGGAACCTTACCCATTTTAAGTGTTTGCAAAGTCCATGCAAACTGCATTATTGAACGTAATTGATTTTGACCATGATATAACACAGAAACATCATCTTGTACAATATCAACAGAGGAAACAATATTCTCTAATGTATAAATGCGGGAAGACAGGGTATTAATACTATTGTCAACAACAGCAAGCACCTTTTCTAGATTTGCTTGATCTATTTCCCGAAGACGGGAAGTAGCTTCAATTTGCGAAAGCTTCCAGAGTTCATTATATGTTTCATAAATGAATCTTTTAGGTCGAGGACCACGAGGCCCCAGCACAAAATCGGACAGATCAATGTTGCCTGATAGGAGGGATAAATGTTTAACAGAATCTAAGGAAGAGTGCCGCAACCACTGTTTACATAATTTACCAACAGAATATGTTGTAACAGTACGAGAGTCAGAAAACCTGGGGTCCGGCCTATCCTGTTTGTAGCCAGGATCCGTGTCATGAAAACGCAGTTGGCAGGCGTTAGATTCTATGGGCCAAGCCAACCAGGGTGAGTGACCAAACGTAGAGATATTAAACGAATTGTTCTGGAACAAAGCTTGCAAATTTGCAATGGAAATATTAAAAGGCAAGCTCTCGTTGGGAGTGGAAGACAATACAGGAATGGAAGGTGCATTTAATTGTTTGGAAGTTACCAAACCCCAACAGGTCGTTTGATAGATGGTTTGATTTAAAAACAAAATCTGGGTAGGGATGAGGCAAGCACGGTGCAAGGCTTCTGTGTTTTGTACCTGCCATGCTTTGGAACCCCAGATGGATTTTAAGTCAATGGTGTCCCGCCAATGTTCATACCCCACCCACAGCCAAGGTGTTCAAAAGCGAACCAGAATACAGTAATTTGGTGTGGGTCATCATTATTTTCTGAGTGGACGAAGTGTTCAATTTAAAATAATAGGACCCAGGGTTCGATCTATCAAACTCTGTGAAATAAGTAAACTTATTTCTAAGAGTTTGGGAGCTACCTGGCAAAGGGGTCGGACAATGTTCCCATTGAGTTTAATTAAAAGGACCCCGAAGGGTACTGGGTTTATGGAGAAAGTGGTTGCCCCAATGCTGGTAACAATATAAATCGGCATAACTTGCAGAATTCTTATACAAATCTTCAGCGTTAAAAGCAGCATAATATTTCAAATCAGTAAATAACGATTCAACTGCATGCACATCCCAATCGTCAGAATGAATATTACTTTTAACGACATCACCCATAGAAACACGGAGGACATTGGGTACATTAATAATTTCGGTGGGTCCATGAATTTGGAAATTTACCGCATCCCATACGATGTCATCAGCGACTGGAAAAGCCGAAATGTTCACAAATGTGTGGTCACGCTTCATGATGTGGGAGGAAGAATGCGGAGCCAAAGTTCCAGCGACAGTTCACAGCAGAGCGTTCTGGTAAATAGTGACCATTAATGAGTAGAAAAAATACTGTCACAAAGCCAATGGACATGAACAGAAGAAATAGTACCAGATGTAAGTCCATGGGGGTATTAAAAAATTGTCTCTGAACCAGGATACAAAAATACTGAATCTGGACGGGATAAGTGCGGAGGTGGAATCCGAGTCAAAAGAATAACGTGTTGGGCTCAGTGGTGTTGTTGGCAGATGAGCCACGGACTCGGTGGCGGTGTAGGTATACTCGGTCTCCTCGTTGCAGGGGGAATCCGGGTAGTCGAGCAGGCGATCAGGCAAATCTACCATCTCAATGGCAACATCAGTGACCGTTCGGGCTGGAAGACCACAAACATTTGCCCTGGAAATGACTGGACAAGAGACCGCTGGTGTTACACTATTCAGGATCGGCAAGATGTTGTAGCTTGACATTTTTCACTGAGATGTATCTGTTTTCCTTGCGACCAGGAAGCGGTGGTAAGATGACTGTACGAGTACCCTTCAAGCCAAGGACTGAAACCGGTGCACGATAAGAGGGGCCAAATTCTTTTTTGTTCTCCACCTTCTCTCGGACCAGGTCTCCAACTTTCGGAAGCCAGCCGGCAACCGGAATCTGCAGAGCAGCGTCTGTGGCTGAAGGTAAATGTTCGATTGCTAGTTTGTCTCGGGCTTCTTGTAAGTCCTGTAACATAGTAGAATGGTTATCTACATCAAACATGGCGGATTGCGCCGCCATGTCTAGACCATCAAGGTCGGGCACAAACATTCGTATGCCAAAGAGCATTTTGTATGGGGTCCGCCCACCCAGAGGTCTTCTAGGGAGATTATTAAGTGCACGTTGTACGGTATACAAGTGGGCCAGCCAGTTCCTGCCAGTACCCAAGACTCTAGCTGTCAAGGATTGCTTTAAGTCACGGTTCATTCGTTCAACAATCAAATTGCCCTCAGGCCGATATGGAGACGCAAATTTCACCTGCACCCCCAGTGAACCCATTGCGTCCTTGTAGGCCTTGGAGGCGAACGCTGGACCTTGGTCAGAATGGAAGGTGCCGCAGGCAAAAATTCCCACAAAGACACGCAAATCCCTGATGACATTTCGAGCGTCAGCACTCCGTTGTGGCCAGACCCAGATGAACCGTGTGCACGAGTCCACTGCTACTAAGATGTACTTATACGCAGTGTCAGAAGAAAATGGACCGCAGTGATCCAGGTAAACACACCCAAAAGGTCTGTTAGAAATGCAGAGCGGGGTCTATGGTGGTCGTGTGACCGTGGAAGGCTTAATCTGCTGACAAACGTCACAAGAAAGCACATAAGTACGGGTCTGTTTATATAAACCACGCCACCAATAACGCTGCTGCAAGATGGAAACTGTCACAGACACGCCAGCATGTGCCGAAGCCATGCCCTCGTGTGCGGCTGTTATCAAGGAAAGTCTGCGGTCCGCGTTGGGAATCAGCCGATCACCAACGTCTGGTATTGTTACGTAAGGAGCCTGTTCGGGACCTAACTGATAAGAGTATTTGGAAGGGAAACCCCGTGGGTAGTTAGCACCTTCCTTTGTCGCAGCAATAGCCGCCAAAATATCATTATCTATTTTAGTTATGGATCTTGTAACTGCTGCTACTGTGCACGTTGCTACTGCTGATTTGGCAGCTTCGTCCGCCAAACCGTTACCGACAGCGTGTGCGCCCACACGCTGGTGGCCAAGGGTGAGAATCACCTGTGTGAGAGGCAGACGTTGTTTCAAATCCGCCACTCTAACCCAAAGCATCTTATGCTTAATTGTGCTGCCTTTTGCATCTCTATAGTCATTTTGTGACCAAAAGAATAGATTGTCATTGTAAGACTGGACACAGTAGTATGAATCACATACAATAAGAGTGGTCACATCAGGATTAGCGAACTCAAGTGCGAGCACCAAAGCACGCAGCTCGGCCAATTGTGCAGTACTGTCTCCTAGTGCCTGAGTGTGCACTACCGTTTGTTTGAACTCTCCGTTCACCATAACACCTGCAACAATAGCACATGCCGCGGAATAAGCATGCTTGGAACCCGTGGCCGGTTGTGCCGAACCATCGGTTTAGATAATACATTCGTACTCCTCAAGCGGTAGCAAAGACAGAGGAGGAGGATGAACAAATTCATACTGTAAAAACTCCTGTGTCTGTAGTGAAGAATCAAAGATAAAAGTGACATCCGGAGATGTCAGAGATGTAGCCCATTGTATCCAACGGGGGTGCATAGCCTTAGAGTTCGGTACACTTGCTTTCGTCACTGCCTCAAGGGCAGGATATGGTGTTACCACCAAAATGCGTTTTCCCTGTGCCAGTGCGCGTTCCTTTACAATCGCCATCTGCACTGCAGTCAGAACTTTCTCCACAGAGGAAAAGCGCATTTCTGCAGAAGTGTAAAGATGTGACTTGTATGCAATCGGTACTGTATCACCTTCGTTAAAGGTTAAGTAAGTGAAACCCACTGCCCCTGGAATGATTCTAATCACCAGGTTTGTGTGGTTGTCACGAGTCAACAAGAATTTAGATTCAAGTAGATCAGACTGCAAAGACTGCAGTATAGAGGAATGTTCAGGAAGCCAGCATGACTTCGAAAAGTTAGGTTGTATCAAGGCATAAAGAGGCTTGATACGCTGGGCATATTCGGGAATGTAAGTACGCCCGAAGTTTAGAAAACCCAGCAACGACTGAAGCTTCTTCAGGGTGGTTGGAGGGCACAAGAGTGAGCATTTCTCCAAAAAATGGGGGGCTAGTCCCTTACCTTCATTGTTGAGCTCATAGCCCAAGAACAAAACGGTAAATTCAGCAATGTGAGATTTGGCAAAATTAAATTTGTATCCTAAGACCGCAAATTCAAGAATAATGCGGTCCACTTGGGTAAGATGCTGGAATAATTCGTCGTCAGTCAGATAGATTTCATCGACGTACGAACAAGCAGCTGGGTCTATGCTGTCCAACTAAGAGACAACACGGGCGGCGAATACACCTGGACTGTTTTTGTAGCCCATAGGTAACCGCCGGAATGTGAATTGTTTACCACCGGAAGTAAAAGCGCTCCATTGGCCGCACTCCGGGGACAAGTTGTGCGTGTAAAATCCATTGGATAGGTCAAGTGTTGTTTTATATTTTTTACGAACAAGACTGTCTACAAGCGCAGAACTATGGGTATTTTGCACCGCAAAGGTCCGACAATGAGAGTTCAAATGCCGGTAATCCAATACTAGGCGGTACGATCCATCGGGTTTAGAAACCGCGAAAAGGGGATTATTCATGGGTGACACGCATGTTTCAATAACTTCTTGGTATTCTAACTGTCAGAATTTCGGATACGGGACCTTTAGCTTCCCGCTTGATGGGATATTGGGGTTGTGGCTGTGGCAGCGACCGCAATGGTATTTCATGGGAGGGTGAATCCTCATCCCATCCCACGTGATTACGGTACAGCGCCGGGGCCAGGGCCACGGCCCATTCAGCTGCGAGAGCCTCCGCTTTGTCCTTGGGGACATGACGAGAAAAGCTTGGAAGGATTACCTCCTCCCCTCTACGCGCAGAAAGTATGAATGGGGGCAGCCAATTGGCCTCGGCTAACAAAATGTCATATGAAGAGGTCAGATTTTCCCAAAAAATCCCTTTTATAACACGCTCAATGTCACCTTCAATTTGAATGACAATATTATATAGTCTGTCAGGGGGTGCCACTCTGGTGTCTGCTGTCTCGACAGTAATGAATGTATCAGTTGCCGTCGCCTCCACATGAGGACGTAGTGTCTCTCGCACTATGGTAACTTCTGCGGCGCTGTCTAGGAGCGTCACTGCCCACGTCCAATTCAGGAGTCTCGTTCTCACCGTCTGTGGCATACCTCGCTGTTACAGCTGCAACTTTTTTCTTCTGAAACTGTGGGCGAGAACGTTGAAATTCTTCTGGTTTCCCTCGGACTTGTTGTCGAGGTTGGTCTCGTCCCTGTGGAGCCTCTCGACCCCTGCCTCTATCCTGGCGATCTCCTCCACCTGTCTGGGAGGTCGACGGTGCCTGTGGAGAACGAGGAGAACGCGGATCAGGGACTTGAAATCTCTCTGGAGATTTTATTCTCGCTCTATCGCGCAAATCATATGTGCGTTCAGAAGATACGGAAACTGGGGATGCGCTTCGCGACCCTGTCTTCTTCTGTTGCTTACCCTGTTTTTTCAACCTCCAGCTCTTTTTAGTAAAGAACGGTTTCTCATCTTTCTCAGATTGAGGTTTAGGTTGAGGTTGCGATTGTGTTTGCGTTTTAGCAAAGGCTTGGCTCCCAGGCTATTACGGCCAATGGTTTTGTAAGCCTGGGCAATTATTTTTGGTAATTCGCGCGGCTTGTCCAATTCTGGGATCAAAGCCAAAGCATTAGCTACTTGGAAGTTGACTGCATCGCCCTTGACATTCGAAAGGATTAACTCAGCCACTACATCGAACACTCCCACCAGTCTCATCCCTAATTCCACAGCCGCTTCAGGGCCATGCTCATCCTGTACTCGTTTAATTACAGAGGGGAGAACCTTCATTGAAGGGGTGCCGAAACACTTCGCATATACTGCTGCGAATACTTTACCCCAGTTGTTGCAATCTGCCAACTCGGGGATCAAGTCTTTTGGCAAACTAATCGTCAAAATCCTGTGTTTTTCCACAGGAGAAGTATTTGGAAAAACTGCCTCCAGCTGGTCAAATTTTTCTGCAAGCCAGTAAGGTAAATCATCCTTATTTTGTGGGCGCTTGCCCATCACTGAATTAACCATGACGGGACTTATGGTTATGCCTCCTGGTCCAGCTGGATGCGCTGCAACTCCAGGCGGGGCTGCCTGGATGTTGCCTGTAACATACTGTACTAAAGCTCTATGCACACGTATCAAAGACAAATGCAAATTACGCAGGTCAGCGACCGGCAGCGTCATATAACGCGGATGTGGGGTATACCCGGCCAATACTGGCCAAGTGGCCCCTTCAATCGATAAGGGGCCTAAACGAACCGCGGTAATCGGTTGGGGGAGGGCGCCATCAAACCAAACACGGTGTTGCCATGCCTTGAGTGGTACTTCAAGATTCCTATAAGGCCTATAAAGATTAGGAACAGCGGTGGCTGTATATTCATGGAACAAATTATCAGTCCCATCCACTGCCGGAAAGGTGATCCAAGAATAAAATACTTCAAAGTGGTAAGCAGGATCCGCTTGTACCACAAAGATCAGATCGACACCTGCGTCAGGCACTCCATACGCTGCTAAATGAGCTCGGAGCGCTGCGCGGCTGTGTGCCGCAATTTGGACAGCCATTTAAGGCTATCAAGCTTCGACAACCTAGTAGGAGGCAGCACAATATTGGGTTGTATCTAAAAACCTTTTAATAACTTCAAGCTTGAAAGAACCTATAAAAACATCAATATAGGAGGTACCACCTTCACACACGTTTCCGGAAACGTATGTGAAGGGCGTCATGGACAAGCACAAGCACTACTCAAGCGTCTCGCAGATAAGCAGCCCACTTCGTTGGTGGCGCCATGATGTAGGGATTCTGCACATACACAGAGCTATGCACAGGATAATAGGACCTCGGAGTATAGTGGTGAGCCAACCATACACCTTAGTACCCCACAATCCCAACCCGACTAGCATTAGCGTCTCATTAGCAGCGCAGCTACCAATGATTAGACAACCCAGAACACGGTCTCTCTCTCTCTCAGGACTCGCGGGAGCAAGAACACCCTTTCATAACTCACTCATACCTGTCCACAACATGCGTAATAAGAGACACAGTATAGTTTAAAATGTTTATTTCAACTATCGTGCTCTAAAATACAGTACACGTGCCAGTACTATCAGCATAATGCATAAGGATAAAATAATAAGCATAGTTACAATTCCATAGAATACAAACGGGGAGAGCATTTCATAAAGCAGTGGATATAGGGCTAAATGACTATACCACCCTCCCCGTGCTATTAGCTAGTTTATTATAAAAACAGAAGACCTCTAGGCGTTGTCAGGCAGACCCTCCTACCTCAATATCTAGATGCAAGGTTTACATCATCAGACAAGCACAGCTCTTCTCTCTGGAAAGGTTTTTCTCCAAGTGTCTCTAACAGTGAAAATCACAATCTTAAAAGCACACTAATTTCTCCAGTGTAGCTGCATTCAATGTTATGTCTAAGTGCAAGGGGCTGACCATATCAGCAAGAACAAGTGACATTGTTTTTCGACCTTGTACATGATGTGCAGACGAAACCCAAAGGGGACAGGAGGAAAGGTGAAAAGCAAAAAGGCAGACAGTTCTAAAATAGCCGGGCACCAGCAGAGGCTGGAAAAACAAAGGCACAAAGTAACGTGCGCAAAAAAGGCATCATGGCTGCCAGGCCTAAGCCAACTTAGCAACGCAGACAAAGAGGCCACAAACCACACGACAGGATGTCATCATTGTCGTCATCCCCTTGTGGGTCTACCCCCATCCCCGAGGCATCCTCCTCAACATGTGGTGTAGTTGTGGAAGGAGGTAGTGGAGAGTGTGCTGGAGAAAGTGGCACAGTTGGAAGTGCTGGAGGGGGTGAGGAGGGTCTAAAAGGTTAAGTTGCCATGTCCTTTTTTTTTTTTTTTTAAGGGTAGCTCAGGTGCTTCTGAGGTGTCCAATTTCCTCTTCCTAGATGGCAATGCTGTTCCTTGACCTGTAACCGGGTCAATGTGTAAAGTCTTTTGTTTCGGACCCGGTGGAACTGGGCGAAACAGTTCTTCGGAGCCCTTGTCTTTGTTCGACACCGAGGATTTTGTTTCCGAGTGGTGCTTTGACTTAGTTTGTTTAGCTTTAGGAGGGGTCTTGGTCTCCTTATGCTTCGTTGGAGTTTTCGACTCCGAAATTTTCTTCGGTTCCGAAGTTTTATGGAATTTCTTCGGATCCGAGGGCTTGTTCTCGGCGTGTTTCGGTGCCGAAGGGCTCGGCGTCAAAGCCGTCTTCGGTGCCGATGTGTCAGAGCGTGGCACTGTGTCTATTTTGGACCGTTGTTTTGGACTGTTTGTCGTGCCGGTAAGCGGCTGGCTCGGTTCCGAGTCGCCGGAAGGCTTTATTTTGGGCTTCGGAGCCGGGCCCGAGGGCGGGGCGTTGGAAGCTTTGTCCCGGTGTGAACCTGAGCCCGAAGGTGAAGGTGTTACCGGTGCCTTATGTTGAGTTTTAGTTGGGGCAGGGGCGTCGAGGTCAGTACTCACGGTCCGTTGCCCTGGAGTAATCTCTTGGTCCTCGACATCCGAGTGGTCTTCTTCGGAGACGCTGATTTCCTCATCTTGTTGTTGTGAAGTCTCGGGGCCTGCATCGAAGATGTCATCTGGCGCCGAAGCCGTTGGTCGAGACATTGTGTGACGTCGAGCCCGGCGATCACGTATGGTCTTTTTCGATCGGAATGAAGCACACGCCTCGCAGTCTTTATCCTCGTGTTCGGGAGAGAGGCAGAGGTTACAGACCTCGTGGAGATCAGTGTGTGGGAATTTTGCACCACACAGGGGGCATTTTTTTAAATGGAGTTCTTTCCATTGACTGCAGGGCCTGATGGCGTAGATGGGCCCAATGGCCCGCGTGAACGACCGGAATCGAAGTTGTGATGGATACTTTGGATGTGCGTCGAAAGGTAACGCGATCGAAACAATACCGTCGAGCGGTTGCGCGTCGAAGGGGTATCGAGTACGACACTGACCCGGAGCGCAGCAATTTACATCCGAACCCGATGGCGGAAAAAAAACAATCTGAGGGTGGAGTCGATGCCCATGCGCACTATGATCCCAAGGAGGAGTCACCTATCTCGTGTCTACAAAGAACTTCTTCCAAGACAAAAACAAAGTGCAAACATCCGAGCCCAACACCAGATGGCGATCTATGCACAAGTATATGATCTACAGCTCATATGCCTCGAACATAGTGTTATCGGTTTTGAGGTAAGTATTTGGTAGTGTGAGTTGAGGTTCTGGGGGTAGACTTAGGGGTCCCCCAGGGTCAAGGATGCACTCTAGTTACACCCTCATCGGCACTAGGGCGGCCGGGTGCAGAGTGCTGAGGCCCAATGTTATCCAATGGGGGACAGGGGGCCTCCGGTTGGTGGCTGCAGGCACGCAGGCCACTTGGGTGTGGGAGCAAAGCTCCTGGACTTTAGCTCAGGGCAAATGGGGAAACAAAGTAGCACCAAAGGTGCACCCACAGCAACATTAGGGCGGCCGGGCGCAGGGTGCGATTTCGACGTCGGGCGCCCTGTTGTTTTCAATAAGGAACCTCCGGTTTGCAAAGGCACTGCAGGCTTGGGGACGAAGGTCTTCTGGGTGCGACCACCACTTCGAGAGTTAAGTTGGGAAGTTAGGGGTTGGTTAGGCACCGTCGGTTTGGGCACACAAGGCCGTGGGGCGTCGGGTGCAAGGTGCCTTTTGGGGTCGGATCTTCTTACCAGCTCCTGGTCGCAGTTAGGGGGACCTTCCGGATTTAGGCTGCAGGCGTCGGCTTGAGGCAGGTCAGGGGTCGCCGGATCTCGGGTCAGGATCGCCGGGGTGACCTCCTCGTGGTGTTTGCCCACTCGAGCTCGGGCCGTGGATGGCGGGTGCAGATTGGGGCAGATCCGCGGTGTCCGGCCGGAGCCAGAGGTTGCAGATGAACAAATCCGGTGTTCACGGGAGAGACAGTCTTTGTGGTTGAAGGCAGGCAGGTCCTCCGGGGTTTTTGAGGTTGCTGGCTGCAGGACACACCGGGATTTTGCAGGAGCAGGTTCGAGGGGGAGACAGGCCGGTAGGGCTGGGGCCAAGTCAGTGGGCGTCTTCCTCTTGTTAGCTGCTGCACGGCTGTTCGGTCCTTCTTCTTCTTGTAGTTTCTTCTTGTCTGAGGAAGCAAGGTTCAGGGGTGCCCCTAAATACTAGATTTAGGGGCGTTACAGGTAGGTAAAAGGCAGGGACCAATGGGTCTCTTCCCTGGGGTGGGTACACCCCCTAATATGCCACCCTCCAGTTGGAGGGGGGCATGAGCCTGTCCCTGGTTGGCTGAGTCCCCACATCTGCAAGATAGCGGGGACTGGGAGTTGTGCTTCACCTCGCCTCCCTCACCTGAGGGGTGGAGTTGGCAGAGGTGGGCACACCTCTCTTCCTCACTTGTTTTTCCCGCCGGTTCTCCCACCCAAAGTGGGGGTCAGAACCAGTGGGGACCAGTTGCTGAAAGCAGCAAGTGGCCTGGGGAAGCTCACAAAGGCGGCAAGCCTTTCAAGCTTCCCCTTCGTGAACCCTGCCCGTCCTGGGGGAGGAGGCTTGGCACCTCGTCCCAGGATGTGCATTGTTTCAGGCCCCAGAGAGCAGCAGGCTCTCGACTCAGGGGACCAGAAACATGTCTGGTGGTGACAGCTGAAACAGCCACTCAGCCTGGACACTAGTGGTAGGTTAGTTTTCAGGGGGCATCTCTGAGATGCCCTCTGTGTGCATTGTTCATTAAATCCCACACTGGCATCAGTGTGGGTTTAATGTGCTGAGAAGTTTGATACCAAACTTCTCAGTTTTCAGTGTAGCCATTATGGTGCTGTGGAGTTCGTAATGACAAACTCCCAGCACCATATACTTTTAAGGGCAGCACTGCACTTACAATGTCTAAGAATGGCCTCAGACACTGTAGGGGTACAGGGCTCATGCACCTGTACCCTCACCACTGGTATAGTGCACCCAGCTAGAGAGGTGACTGATCTATGCCAGGGCAGTGGGTCGTAGACATGGCACTCAGGGATGTGTGCCATGTCGACTCTTCACTTTGTTCTGCACCAAAACACGCAGCCTGCAAAGGCAGTGTGTGTGTAAAGTTACAGGGCCTCTAAGGGTGGCACAATAAGTGCTGCAGCCCTTAGAGTTCTTCCCTGGTCACAGTGCCCTGGGTACCTGTGGTACCATTTACCAGGGGCTGACCTGTGGCCAGAGATGCCAATTGGGTTAGTTTTGGGGAAAGAACACAGGCCCTGGGAACCTGATTGGCAGGGACCCAGGGCACATCAAGTAAAAGTGCATCAGTAGTCTGGCAAAATGTGAGGGGTTACTGCAACAGAAATCCACTATCCTACAATCCTCCTTTCTGGTTGAATGTGCTCTTGGGGTAATGTTTTTCCCGATTTGGTGAAGCAGGTTTGTATTGTTTCCACTATCCATCATGCAATTGTTCCTTTGGTTACTGGTGATCCCTTGCTTGCTCTGGCAAAGGAGACAAATAATTGATTTCCCTTATGAAATCTTTGTTTCCTGTAGGTAGTACATTAGTGCCCTTCGCACGTCCAGTGTGTGAAGGACCCTTTCTGCCTGTGATTTTGGTTCTTGGAAGAAAGCTGGCAGTTGTATTCTTTGGTTGACATGGAATTGTGTCTACATCTTTGGTAGGAACTGTGGATTTGTCCTAAAAACACATTGCCCTTGAAGATTTACAGGTAAGGTTCTTGTATTGTTAGAGCTTGTAGCTTGCCAACTCTGTGTAGAGATGTGATAGCTATTAGAAATGTTGTCTTAAGGGTTAGATACTTTAAATCGGTTTTGTGCATTAATTTCAAAGAGCTCTGTCATCAATTGTGTTAGCACCATGTTTAGATTCCACATTGGAGTGGGTATCCTTTTTGGTGGTGCATCCCTTTTTTGAAACCTTATAAGAATGTTTTCATAAATCGGAAGATAAGAAGAGAAGTAAATACTAACCTATGATAAGTGAAATTATATCCTCGTTAGATGGAAACGAGAATACTGTAACTATTGTGCTACACCTGTATGAAAATGTACTCTTACGCAAATGTCAATAAAAACATTAAAAAAAAAAAATTCTTTTCACTACAGGAAGTGTGAAGAGAGCGATCTTAGATGTACCTCCAGTATAAGCTACTATTGCTTCTAGATGTACCTTTAATGATGCATATGTTAGTCGGCTGTCTAACAGGTATGTAAGGAGCATTAGTACCGTTTCCTGTCGCTTGTGCACCAGTGAATGCATCTGTTCCATTTATCTGTATAGCATTTTCTTGTACTCGGTTTTCTAGCCTCCCTAAGCATTTCCATTGTCTTATGGGGTAGTTGTAAATGGCCGATATTTAAGTACTCCGGAGTAATGCTTCTATGCTGAGCGTGGCTTGTTCTGGATGATACACTCTTCCATTTTGCAATGTTAGCAGATCTTGTTTTGCTCTGATTGGTATCTTGCGTTCCTTGGCCATCTCCAGCAGATCCGAATACCAAGTCTGTCTGGTCCACTGTGGTGCTACGAGGATGAGCGGTGTCCCTGTCTGGTCCACTGTGGTGGTACGAGGATGAGCGGTGTCCCCAGCTAACTGGCCTTGTCCAGTACCCTTGGGATAAGGGTAATTGGTGTAAAAGCTTTGCAAATTTCCCTGACCAGTCTAGTGACAGGGCATTCTCCTTGGGCGGGTGGTGTGGAAATCAGGAGGTGTAGTGAAATGAAGAGCCTTTTCCAGGTTTCCTTTTCAGGGCTGGAAAAATCATACAAATTGCACTAGACCTGAAGGTCTAGTAACATGAAACATCTACTCGACCTAACTGAAATGTACTTGACCTCTGACAGCTGAGCAAATGTGACAAGTTAACCAGATTTAAAAGCATTTTTATTGCTCATTCACTTTGTGAGCAATAAAGATGCCTTTAAATCTTGCTATCTTGTCACATTTGCTCTGCTTTCAGAGGCAGAGGTCAAGTGTCAGTTTGTCTTCCTACTCGCCAGAAAGGGCAAGTAGGACCTAAAAATAGCTCATCCTTATTGAATCTGACTCGCAAATGCGAGCGGGCAATTGGATTTTTCGAGCCCTGCTTTTTTACAGCTTTATTTCCATCAGCATCTCCAGCACAGGGAAAAAGATAAGTCCTGTTCTCCTCAGCACTTCCTCAATATTCTTAATATCAGAGAATTCCCAAATCACCTAGGCAACTAACTCATGACATCTTCTGTTTTGTGGGCTTGGAAAAAGATCTATGCTTGGTGTGCCCCAATCTGAAAATTTGGTTTAGTACATACTGTTTATCTCCCATTCGTGGGAGGTGTTGTCTTGTCTGCTCAGTCTTTACGCCTCTGTGTTCTGTATCCCCGGTAGGTGAACAGTTTGAAGCGCGATTTGTCTTTGGATGGCCCATCTCCATATCTCCTGAGCTAGTTTGAACAGAGTGAATGACTTCGATCCTCCCTGCTTGTTGAGTTAGAACATAGTTGCTGTGTTGCCCGTTTGAATCAGTATAGTCTGACATATTTTGGGTGCTTGGAATGCTTTTAGGGCAAGAAAGAGTCTTTTCATTTCCAGGTAGTTTATGTGTTTTACTGCATCCGTGTTGTTCCACAGCCATCTGACTTTCAGGTTGCCTATGTGCGCTCCACAACCCTTGTGGGATGAGTCTGATTATTTTCACAGTGGGAGCTGGTGTTTTGAATGGTCTCCCTATGTTCACATTTGACATGTTCCACTATTCTATTTCCTTTTGTACCCTTGCTGTGACAACCACTCGATCCTCCCAGCTCCCTGTGGCTTGTGCCCATCTGTTGCAGATCCATTCATGAATGGGGCGCATGTGTAATCTTGCACGTAGTATTAGTGGGATGCATGATGCCATCATGCCCATGAGCTTCATGACCGTCCACACTGTCAGAGAATGACCCATTCTGGTAAAGGCGAGCCTGCTCTGCCATCGCCTCTGCTCTTTTCTGGACTGGGTATGCTCGTGCTGTCCTTAAGTCTAAGGTTGGCCCCAGAAACACTTTCACTTGTTTCGGCTATGGCGATGATTTCTTCTGTTTTATGGTGAAACCTAGGCGTTAGAGAGTGGCAATCACTGTTTGCATGTGTTTGTGGCATTTCTCCCTTGTTTTTGCCATTACTAGAGAATCGTCTAGATACAGGTAGACATGGATTCCTTGTCTCCTTAGGTAGGCTGCTACCACTGCTAGACACTTTGTGAATACTCTTGGTGCCGATTGTATACCCTGAACTGGTAATACACCTTGTCTAAGATGAACCTGAAGTATTTTTTGTGTCCTTGGTTCATTGGTACGTATAGATAGGTGTCCTTTAAATCTAAGGTGGCCATGTAGTCTCTTTTCCTTAGGAGTTGTAATACTCCTTGCAGTGTTTTCATCTTAACGTGTTGAGTGTGTATGGATTTGTTTAGAAATCAGAGATCTAGTATTGGTCTTAGTGTCAAGTCATGTTTTGGGACCAGAAAGTAGGGGGAATAGATCCCGCTGCCAGCTTCCCCTATGGGAACCCTTTCAAGTGCTCTTTTTTGGAAATGTTCTTTGACTCGATGTGGTGACAGTCACTTGCCTGCTGATCCTCTTGCTAAGGGAGGGTGTCCTCTTCCTCATGGCTTCCCCCGAAAGGACTGCCTCACTGGATGTTGCCATTGTGGGGTTTGACATTGGTGTGTAGTACTTTGGGGCTGCTGCCTGGATGCAAATGCCCCTCTGCCTGTTGGTCTTCTGTTTGTTAGACCTCTCCTGAAGGATCCCCTGAATTGGAGTGCTCCCATGGCCTTTGCAGTGTTGCTGTCCTTTTTTATCTGTCATTGGGTATCATCTACTGCTTGGCCAAACAGAGCCTCTCGCCTGTAAAGGGCATGTTGATTATTGAGGCTTGTACTTAAGTTTTGAACCCTGATACCTGGAGCCAGGCATGCCTTCTGAGTGTTGTTCTGGTACACATTTGCATACTACATGTCTGCAGCATCCAGTGTGGATTTAAGGCAGGTGTTGGCAATATTCTTGACTTCCTGTACCACGCTCATGGCCCTCTTCCAGTATTCCTCAGAGAGGTGTTGCTTTAGGCCCTCTATCTGATCCCATTGCTGGTCTCCGCAGCAGTTAAGCAGCACATTTGAGTTAGCTAGCCTCCATTGTGTGGCAGCTACTCTCTCCATCTTTCTTCCCATCAGGTCAAGCCTTTTGCTCTCCTTCTCTGGTGGTGGCCCTGTTGATATGGGGGCATTGTTCCTTTTCCTTGCAGTGGAGAAGATAATTGAGTCTGTCGGGACGTTGCACTTCATATATTTGACCTCCCGAATGGAATGTTTCTATTTCTTCTCCACTCATGGTGTCACTGCCCTTGCTCTTTGAAGGTCTCTTTCCCCTGGACGATGACTGGGGAGTATTGGCAGATATAGGTTTGCCTTCTGTGAGGGCATCCATGTCTCCCGTAGAAGTGTGATTCTTCCTTCTCCTCCTCAAACTACACACCGTAGGTGTCTGCAGCCTTCTTTATGAGGCTGTTCTAAAGAGACAGGTCATAAGGTGGTGAATGCCTCGACTGATAGTTCTCTAAACCTTCCTCTGGCGATTCGGCGTCTAGGCCCTGCCATGTGTCATCTCGAACTGGCTTTGTTCATCGAACACTCCTTTTCCACTTCCTCCTCAAGCTCATAGAACTCTTCCTGTGCCTCTTCATGCGGCTCGGGGGTTGCCGGGGTCTCCATGCCTGTCTGATAGTCTTCGACCTTGGTGGTTGTCGAAGGTTTGCTCAGGATGTGAAACTCCTTCAAAGAGTTGTCAAACTCCTCCTTTCTCTGGAGCAGGGTGGCAATTTCGGCCTTGAGCCTTTGTTTCTTTCACGTGACTTCAAGCACTGTGTTCAGCGTCAAGGGCTGGCGCGTGCTCTTTTTTTGGCATCGAGAGCTCTTTTGGCGTCGAATCCTTAGCCTTTTCTCTAGTTCCCTCTGGAGTCTGAGTCTTACTCATCAAAGGTTTTGTTGACTGTTTGCCCCCCTCGGTGTCTTTGGTCGGGATCCATGCGGCTCTTTTGGTTTACGCAGACCATCGGTCGTCGGGTGTTTAGAAGCAGAGTCTACTTTCAAGGAATTGGAGTTCGAGGGCTTACCCACTATGCCTTTTGGCGGTTTTGTTACCCGCAGTCTTTTCTTTCCAGCGTCCTTCGCCGCCTTCCTTGCCGCTTGTCTTTTTTCGGTGATGGCTGCGTAGACTTCAGCATCCTACTCCTCTTCCTGTGTTGATTTGGCGTTCTCCTCATCGTTGCTGAATTGGCTGAGGTCTTTAAGAGATTCCTGCGTCTTGCGAGAGCTCGGCATGGTGGATTGTTCTAGACTTTGTCGACGTCGTACAGTGATTGTTTTTAATACAAACTCTGCGCAGGTCTCGCAGTCTTCGTCCTTGTGGTCCTTCGGCAGGCATATGTTGCAGACTTTGTGGGGGTCTCTTTTGGCCAACTTGTGATGGCAGTTGGGGCAAAACTTAAAAGGAGTGTTTTCCATGACCCCTTTCTGCCTCCTCCCTCTTCATTCTCTGACCACGCTGTTCTTACCGAGAAGGCTCCCCTTCCCTGCTTGGATTCCCTCGCAGTCTTTGGCGATTTGTTTTGTTTTCCAACCTCTAGTCTGTTTCTAAAAAAATTCTTCAGAGCTCCTCTGTCATGCTTCCAGACCCAATGGCAGAAAAAAGAATCAGAAGATGGCGACAAAACACAGGAATTTCCAGGGGGGGAGGGGGGCGCCGTCTGACGTCACACAAGGGGTGGACCTACCACCAAATAGTGGTCGCCGATGCCCACATAAAACAAAAAAAGAAAAAATACTCTAAAGTTTCCAGACCCAACGACTAGATGGCGGAATAATGCACAGCATGTGAATCCAGAAAAGGAATCATGCTGCAAAACTCTATATCCAGTCCTAGAGAGGAAGTATGGTGTGCTACATTATCTGAACGACTGTAACTGGTCATTCAACACTAACAATATTCACCATATCTACCTAACGTTTCTTGAGCAAACCTAAAATTTAGTTGAGGTCAGTATGAAAACCAACAAAAAAAATCAAGGGAATTCTTAAAAGGCCATGCACAAGAGCACACATATACAAAAAAGATGAAGAGTTGTACCTTTGCTCCCAGTAATAACTCTGGGGTTCTGTACCACAGTGTTACCACCACTGGAGTGTAGGGTTTCAAAGGAGATCCATACTCTCGAGCTAACCCGAAATCACCAACCTGAAAACAAGAGGCACAATAGAAAAAAATTAAGAGCAGAAATTCAAGACACACGATTGCAGCTCTTTATACACAGCCAAAACAAATCCTTAGCTATTTCCTAAATAATACGATCTAAACTTGGTTATAAAAAGATACTTCATAGAAATGCATTATTTAGCACTTATTTAGAAACACAAGAATTTCTTTTAATTAACTTTACAAATGACAACTCTAAGCAACAAGAAGCTATTCGAGCCTCTGACTAGCTTACACCAGCTGCTCCATCCCCTGTGCCGGCAAACCCCTTTTAGCCTCTACCCGACGCCATTCTGGAGCTCCCCAAGCCTCTCACTCTGTCAAAGGCCTGTTCACAATTATCAGTGCCACCGGTATCTACATACACTCCATTACAGAAATAGACAGATCTTGCAAAAACGAAACTAGTTACTTATCTGTAAGAATAGTGTTGCAGCATAGACTCTTCTAGATTCACATACTGTGCATATTCTGCTATCTAGTGGTTGGAGTCGGAAAGTGCTTTGCTTTTTTCTTTTTCTTTTCTCTTGGATGGTTGTGAAACTGATCCCCCTGGTCAGGCTACAACCCCCTTTGTGTGTGGACAAGCTCTCAGATTATTTTTTCCCCTTATTTGTCTTGTGATTGTGTCTGCCTGTTGAATAAGTATAATAATGCTTGTATGTGTTTATCGAGCTGAGAGTGCAGGGACACTTCTTAACCTTTAAAAGGTGATTTATATATATACCCAATTGGCACCTCTGGCCACATGTCAGCCCCTGGTAAATGGTACCCTAGGTACCCAGGGCATTGTGACCAGAGAAGGCCCCTAAGGGCTGCAGCACTTATTGTGCCACCCTTAGAGGCCCTGTACCCAGACACCCACACCATGCCTTTGCAGGCTGAGTGTCTTGGTGCAGAACTAAACAGAGAGTCGACATGGCACACATCCCTGTGTGCCATGCCCACAAACACACTGCCCTGGCATACCTCAGTCACCCCTCTAGCTGGGTGCACTATGCCAGTGGTGTGGGCACAGGTGCATGAGCCCTGTGCCCCTACAGTACCCATTCCTGGGCACTGTAAGTGCAGTGATGCCATTAAGAGTATATGGTGCTGGGAGGTTGTCATTACGAACTCCACAGCACCATAATGGCTACACTGAAGACTGAGAAGTTTGGTATCAAACTTCTCAGCACATTAAACCCACAGTGTGGGATTTAATGTAAAATGCACGACAGAGGGCAACTTAGAGTTGCCCCCTGAACCTAACCTACAATCCACGTCCTGTCTGAGGGGCTGCCTAGGCTGCCACCCAGTAGACATGTTGCTGGACCCCTGGGTAGAGAGCCATCCGCTCTCCCGGGCCTGCAACAATGCACGTCCTGGGTGAGGTGCTAGGCCTCCTCCCCCAGGATGGGCAGGGGAAGCTTCAAAGGCATTCTGCCTTTGTGAGCTTCCCAGACCACTTGCTGTACTCAGCAACTGGTCCCCACTGGTTCTAGCCCCCACTCTGGCGGGAAGACTGGCGGGAAACACCAAGGGAGGAGAGGGGGTGTGCCAGCCTCTGCCAACCCCACCCCTCAGGTGGGGAGGCGAGGTGAAGCACATCTCCGGGCTCTCGCCATCTTGAAGATGGGGAGCCCTGCCCAATCAGGACTAGGCTCCTGCCCCCTCCCACTGGAGAGTGGCAGGATAGGGGTGTACCCACCCCAGGGAAGGGACCCATTGGTCCCTGCCCTTTACCTACCTGTAACGCCCCTAAATCTAGTATTTAGGGGCACCCTGAACCTTCCTTCCGGAGGTCCAGATTCCGAAATAAGAAAGAAGATCAAGAAACAAGAAGACCTGCCGTGCAGCTGCTAACAAGAGGAAGACACCAACTGATTTGGCCCCAGCCCTACCGGCCTGTCGACCCTCGAACCTGCTCCTGCTAAACCCCGGCGTCTCCAGTGGTCAGCAACCTCAAGAACCCCGGAGGACCTGACTGCCTTGAGACTAACTACCTGGGACTCCCACGAGCAGTGGTACTTCTCAAAAGCAAGTAACCTACCCCTGGTGCCAGCCAGGAACCGCGAATCCAGCACACTCTGCACCCGCCGAGCCCGGCCTGTGCCTGAGTGGACAAAGACCACGAGGACGTCCACCCGGCGACTGTGACCCAGAATCCAGCACCCAAGGACCCCCCTCGACGATCCTGACGACGCCTGCAGCCTCAGAACCTGGGCTCCCTCCAACCGCGACCAGCCGAGGGTAAGATTTCCGACGCCTAAAGACACCCCTGCACCCGACGCCCCACGGCCTCCTGTGCCCAACTCCTGGGTGCCTACCCTCCCTACAGCTTCCCAACTTACCTCTCGAAGTGGTGGTCCCACCTGATGAATCACCGTCCCCGAGCTTGCAGCCTTTGTTCGTCACGCAGCTTTCCCATTGAAAACCATTGGGCGCCCGACGGCCCAAAAGCCCACTGCACCCGGCCGCCCCAGTGCCGCTGAGGGTGCACCCACTACCCTGTTTGACTTGCCCTGAGTAAGTGACCAGGAGCTTTGCTCCCACAGCCGAGTGGTCTGCCTGCCAGCAGCCACCAACCCAAGGCCCCCTGCCGTCCATAGGATAACATTGGGCCTACTCACTCTGCACCCGGCCGCCCCTGTGCCGCTGAGGGTGTAACAACTGTACTTACCTGACCCTGGGGGACCCCTGAGTCTATGCCCAGAACCTTAACTCTGCCACTCGAGTACTTACCCAAAAGCCGATAACTCACTTTTCTTCCATAGGGTAACATGGACTGGTTTCACTTGTGTGGAGTTTTGAAACTTTAAAATATTCATCTAAAATCAACCGAATTACGAAAACGAATTTACTCACCTGTTATCAGGAGAGATCCCAGTGCTGGATCTTGGTGCCCAGCACTGACCCAGAAAAGTAATCATAACTGTACTTACCGGTAACTTGAATTTCCTTCCATAGGATAACATTGCCTGGTTTTTGCCGAAAAAGTTTCTAAGTGTCGATTTTGCAAACTTACAAATATTCGTTAAAAATCGCCTGTGTGACATAAGCGCATTCTTTCACTTGTTTACAGGAGATGCACCAGTGCTGGATCCAGGATCCAACACTGAGTAAGAAAAAGTAACGATAACACTACTTACCTGCTAAGTGAATTTCCTCCCATAGGGTAACATTGGTGATTCTATGTGAAAAAGTTTGTAAGTGCCAACTGTTAAAATACAATAATATTCCTTAAAAATCACAACTGTAACCAAAACTTTTTACTCAACTGTTTACAGGAGATGTCCCAGGACTAAATCTAGGATCCAGTCCTGTGGTAAGAAAAGTAATCCAAAAAGTAATCTATTGCATTAAACTAGAAATTCCCATTGAGCTCAATGTTAAATTGTGTTTGAAATTGTGTTGCCTAATGCAACAACTGTAACCATTGCATTCAAAAGTCTATTGCCTATTGAAAGTATTTATCTAAAGCATCTCATTCTGAGAAAGTATATTTTGATACCTATTGTTGGTTCTAAAATAAAACAAGCATATATTTTTATATACAAACCATTGGCCTAGAGTTCAGTTCTTGAGTGTGTGAGACCATTTGCTGACAGTGTGTACAACAAATGCTTTACACTGTCCTCTGATACTGCCTTACTGCTCGACCAAGCTACCACTTTAGAGAGTAAGGTTATATCTAACTTTAGCCTCTGCCAAACCTCTGGGGACTGTGGACTCTGTGCACACTGAACCTTACTTTGGTTCAGTATATACAGAGCCACCTTCTTACAGCAATGTAGGTAGCTTGTTGTGACAGTTTTCAAACAGGTCACCTTGATATAATTGGACAGATGTAGCACATTTGCTATTGTTTAGTTCTTATATAGTACGTATGTACTACTGTAAGAGGAGACGTATAGCCTTTTGCTATTTGTTAGCCCTTATAAGTACTTATGTACTATGTTTAATTAGGGACTATGTCTTGATTCTCCTTTGTCTTTCCTTTTCTTTTTTGTAATTATTTTTATTTATTGCTACTTTTTACTCCTTCACAGGGGAGGAGGGAGGGTCGTATGTGAATCTAGAAGAGTCTATGCTGCAAAACTATTCTTACAGGTAAGCAACTAGTTTCGTTTTGCAGCATAGACGTCTTCTAGATTCACAGATTGTGTAGCGGTATTCAGCGATTGTGGAGGAGGGAGTGAAGTGTAATTAATCTCCACAGGATAATTAAAAACAAAAATGGTGTTGTGTACCACTTGTTCTTTTTGAGAGAATATGTGTCCTCCCGTTGTGTGTACATAGTAGGTATCCAAATAGCTCTACTTTTAGAAGAGTATACACGTATATACACCCTTATGCAAATTTGCATTTGCGAGTGTGGTAAATATTTATAGACGTGAGACCGAAAAACCCTTTTTTACGGTTATCCGCTATCGGTTAACTGTATGTATATTGAAAATAGTTATATTTCGTAGGCCCATTCATCTTTATATTTAATATGGTCTTTACCAACCACTAGCTCCTGTTTGTATATTGTTTGAATTTGTTCTTCTTTTTTAATGTAATGGGCAGGCTTAATGCCTTGTGTAAATATAGCTTAAGGGTTTTTGGGGTGCCTCGTTGCTTTAAGTGTGTATGTATCCCTTGTTTAATGCTTGCTTTAGGTAGCGACACCAAACGCTAAGCGTATGGTGCTGACGTGTTGAAGTCAGCTCTTACGTTTCCCTGTTTGTGGTATTGCAGAACGTGGACGGTATCATATGATTAAGTGTTCTGTCCATGTCCTTATGAGCAATTGAGGGGAGAGGAAAGAAGGCTTTACCTTGTTATATGCAGAGTGCGTTTGTATAGTAAGGCAGTGCTGGCAGATTTTGGGGGCACTTTAGTTTGTACATATAAACATACCTACAACTATACCAAATATATATAATATATGTATATAAATATATACAGGCATACATATGCCTGTATATTTTCCCTTATGTGAAGTACTCAACCCACCTTGTATAGCAAAGCTGTTGACATGTACATGTATAAGCATGTACATATGTATGTGTGCTGTGGATATGCTTCCATACGTGTATGCATGCTTTGGTGTCACCTCCGTTTTATTCCTTCTGTGGGTTTGGAGGTATTTTGGAGGTAGGAGGATTGACCTGGGTTGTGGCTGAAGGGTGTGCTCGCTTTGTATCCATGGGACATCACCGGCCCCTGGCCTTTGAATCTGGGTTACGGCCCTTAATGTGTAGTGTGCGCAGTGGGCCTCTGTCCACTGTTTGCGAATGAGCTCCCATATTTTAGTGGGCTAATGCAAACCCTTATTGGTATTGAACACCCCTCTGGTAAAGTGTAAGGGAGAGGTACAGTAATATTTGAGTGTGCTGTGTGCAGACTGTGTGCACCCCTTATAACTTAGTAAGGCAGCTTGAAAAAGTGCACCTTGTATAGTTTTAATTCTGCCTTATGCAGGTTAATAGCTGTTGTAACTGAAAAACAACCTGGTAAAGGGCTGTGTTCTTTTTTGCATTGTCAGGAATACATTCTGTTGAGTAGGAGGCCCTATCTGGTGGACCAGATGTGAGGTATAGGCCTTATCCTTGTCCCTGTTAACCTGCTTTTGCTATATAGTATGTATATGCATGTATTAAGGTGATGATTATTTTTATTTTGGTGTGCATAGGTGTTTTATGTGGTGGTAGGGTGTTAACCCCCCACTTTATCTGGCAAACTTAATGGTCGCGGTCAACCCCAGTTGTCGGCCATGTGGGATACCTTTGGAAGTCGCGGTCAACTCCTATAGAAGAGTTGCCGGTTCCCTTACGGTGTCCAGGAAGGTCGCGGTCAACCCCAGTTGCCGGCCTTATGTGATAGATTTGGAAGTCGCGGTCAACTCCCCTTGACGAGTTGCCGGCTCCCTTATGGTGTCAAGATCAGTCTCCGTGGTAGGAGCTGACTCACCTTTTGGGCTCGCCATGCCCAATAAACGTGTGTGCGATCAAACTGACTCACCTCTGTTGTTGTGGTAAACACCTACTTGTGTTGTACGTATATGCTGTTTGATTAAAAGGATGCAGTGTAGCATCTTAAGATATGCCCTTATATTTAGGGGATTGTAAATTTTCCTGTGTGAAACTTATTCCCTTATTAGAAGTTGACCGGTGTGTGTAAGAAACGTGTATAGTGCTTCCATGTGCAGGCCCCTTCTGGGGCGGTCTGCAGAATCATGCCTGTTGTAAAACAGGGTTGTGAAGCACCGTAGTGGTAAATGGTGGAGGGAGTTGGTGTGGGTTCAATGTCTTGTGTGACTGGGTTTAAAAAGAGACAGTTTATGTGCTCCCTAGAAAAACCCCGGTCTTACATTTAACACAGGCGTAATGATGTGTATGTTACTGGTAAAGGGAGCGTATATGTATATATATGAACAGTCTATATATATATATATATATATATTCATATGTACATACGTACTTAATGGTGTCTTTCCCTCCTAAATATATGTATACATATATGTATACATCTCTATACATTAAAATACCTAGCTATATATAATATGCATACATATGCATATAAATATGTAACTATCCCTTGATGTGTTGTTTTATTATGCGTTCTTTTTTGGGGATGTATCCAAATATTTGAGCTGTAATAGCGACATACTTTCCTTAATTTGGGAGCATAATAAATATAAACCCATATGTTTTATCACCCCGCCCTTATGAGGGTAATTTTGAAGGGAAATGTGCATGGCCCTATGTACTTGTCTACATGTAGGCCTAGCCCATGTATTTATGGGTATGAGACAAAATCGCATTTGTCCTTGATCCAGTGTACACGGTTTTCTTGGTTTTGCAGGTTAGCATACAAAATTAACCTACCATCGCAACCTTAGAGTTTATAGAGGCTCAGTAGGTAATGCTGCAATAGTGCGCATATTTGTACCTTGTAGTACGAGATTCTTCTGTCACATTGCATGTTGCAATGCTATGCAGCAAAATTATAAAATTTCCTGAAGTGACCGTAGTAACTGGTAAATATTGGCATAATACCTATATGTAGGAAGCTGGATCTATATATACTATACCAAAGTGAGGTATAGTGTGCACAGAGTCCAGTGGATCCCCAAAGGTAGGCAGAGGTAAAGTTAGATAGAACCTTACTCTCTATTTGTGGTAGTGTGATCGAGCAGTAAGGCAGTATCAGAGGACAGTGTTAAGCATTTGTTGTACACACTCAGTCAGCAAATGAATTCACACACTCAAAGACAACTTCAGACCAATTGTTTTTGAATAAAAATATTCTTTTAGTTATTTTGTTTCTAGAACCAAGCAAGCCTGGCACAGGTAAGCAATAAATACTTTACAGTAGTAAATGCTGATTGTAAAACAGTTCAATTGCAATTCTAAATGTACTATGGTTTGACTTACAGTATTGTTTCAGAGAAATGCAATCACTTGTAAAAACAATACATAGACTTGAATGGGATTTTCAGTAAAATAGCAGGTAAGTTACTTTTGGATTATTTTTCTTACTCAATGCTGTATGCCTAGATGCAGCACTGGGACATTTCCTGTAAACAGGTGAGTAAAAGCGTTTTTGTTAAATCGTACAATTTTAAAGAATTTCTTTAGGTTTCAAAACTCCACACATAGAAACTTTTTCAGGAAAAAGTGTCAATGTTATCCTATGGAGGAAAATATGGTTATCGGTTTTTAGGTAAGTATTCGGTAGTGGGAGTTAAGGTTCTGGGGGTAGACTCAGGGGTCCCCCAGGGTCAGTGATGCACTCTTGTTACACCCTCAGCGGCACTAGGGCGGCTGGGTGCAGAGTGTTGAGGCCCAATGTTATCCAAAGGGGGATAGGGGGCCTCCGGTTGGTGGCTGCTGGCAAGCAGGCCACTGGGTTGTGGGAGCAAAGCTCCTGGACTTTAGCTCAGGGCAAATGGGGAAACAAATTAGCACCAAAGGTGCACCCTCAGCGGCACTAGGGCGGCCGGGTGCAGGGTGCTGTTTTGAGGTCGGGTGCCCTGTTTTCAATGGAGCGCCTCCGGTTTGCAAAAGCACTGCAGGCAGGGAGACGAAGGACTTCTGGGTGTGACCACCACTTCGAGAGGTAAGTTGGGAAGTTAGGGGGTGGTTAGGCACGGTTAGTTTGGGCACACAAGGCCGTGGGGCGTCGGGTGCAGGGGTGCCTTTTGGGGTCGGATCTTCTTACCAGCTCCTGGTCGCGGTTAGGGGGGCCTTCTGGTTTTAGTCTGCAGGCGTCGGCTGGAGGCTTGAGGCAGGTCAGGGTTCGCCGGTTCTCGGTTCAGGATCGCCGGGGTGACCTCCTCGTGGTGTTTGCCCACTCGAGCTCGGGTCGTGGACGGCAGGTGCAGAGTGGGGCGGATTTGCGGTCTCCGGCTGCTGCCAGAGGTTGCAGTTGAACAAATCCGGTGTTCACGGGAGAAGCAGTCTTTGGAAGTGAAGGCAGGCAGGTTTTTGAGGTTGCTGGCTGCAGGACACACCGGAATTTTGCAGGAGCAGGTTCGAGGGGGGAGACAGGCCGGTAGGGCTGGGGCCAAGTCAGTGGGCGTCTTCCTCTTGTTAGCTGCTGCACGGCTGTTCGGTCCTTCTTCCTCTTCTCTTCTTGTTTCTTGTCTGGATCTGAGGAAGCAACGTTCAGGGGTGCCCCTAAATACTAGATTATGGGGCGTTACAGGTAGGTAAGAGGCAGGGACCAATGGGTCCCTTCCCTGGGGTGGGTACAACCCCTATTATGCCACCCTCCAGTGGGAGGGGGCAGGTGCCTGTCCCTGGTTGGCTGAGTCCCCCCATCTTCAAGATGGCGTGGACTGAGAGTTGTGCTTCACCTCGCCTCCCCCACCTGAGGGGTGGAGTTGGCAGAGGTGGGCACACCTCTTCCTCACTTGTTTTTCCCGCCGGTTCTCCCGCCCAAAGTGGGGGTCAGAACCAGTGGGGACCAGTTGCTGAAAGCAGCTAGTGGCCTGGGGAAGCTCACAAAGGCGGCAAGCCTTTGAAGCTTCCCCTTCGTGAACCCTGCCCATCCTGGGGAGGAGGCTTGGCACCTCGTCCCAGGATGTGCATTGTTTCAGGCCCCAGAGAGCAGCAGGCTCTCGACCAGGGGTCCAGAAACATGTCTGGTGGTGGCAGCTGAAAGCAGCCACTCAGCCTGGACACTAGAGGTGGGTTCGTGTTCAGGGGGCATCTCTAAGATGCCCTCTGAGTGCATTTTTCATTGAATCCCACACTGGCATCAGTGTGGGTTTAATGTGCTGAGAAGTTTGATACCAAACTTCTCAGTTTTCAGTGTAGCCATTATGGTGCTATGGAGTTCGTAATGACAAACTCCCAGCACCATATACTCTTAATGGCAGCACTGCACTTACAATGTCTAAGAATGAACTTAGACACTGTAGGGGTACAGGGCTCATGCACCTGTACCCTCACCACTGGTATAGTGCACCCAGCTAGAGGGGTGACTGACCTATGCCAGGGCAGTGGGTTGTAGGCATGGGGCACAGAGATGTGTGCCATGTCGACTCTTCACTTTGTTCTGCACCAAAACACGCAGCCTGCAAAGGCAGTGTGTTTGTGTAGTAGTACAGGACCTCTAAGGGTGGCACAATAACTGCTGCAGCCCTTAGAGGCCATTTCTGGTCACAGTGCCCTGGGTACCTGTGGTACCATTTACCAGGGACTGACCTGTGGCCAGAGATGCCAATTGGGTTTAGGCTTCAATGCAGTTTTAGGGAATGAACATAGGCCCTGGGTACCTGATTAGCAGGAGCCCAGGGCACACCCAGTCAAGTACATCAGCAATTCAGCAATAAGTGGGGGCAACCATGCAGAAAGAGGGCACTTTCTCACACAACCCAGCCCCCCCCCCAAACGAAAGAGGATGAGACTAACCTTTCCCTAGAGAGTCTTCATTTTCTAAGTGGAGAACCTGGAAAGTCCATCTGCATTGGCATGGGCAGTCCCAGGTCTGTGTTCCACTACAAAGTCCATTCCCTGTAGGGAGATGGACCACCTCAACTGTTTAGGAGTTTCACCTTTCATCTGCATTAGCCATATGAGAGGTCTGTGATCAGTTTGAACTAGGAAGTGAGTACCAAACCAGTATGGTCTCAGCTTCTTCAGGGACCAAACCACAGCAAAGGCCTCCCTCTCAATGGCACTCCCACGCTGCTCCCTGGGGAGAAGCCTTCTGCTTATAAAAGCAACAAGTTGGTCTTGGCCTTCATCATTGATCTGGGATAGGACCGCTCCTATCCCTAGCTCAGAGGCATCAGCCTGCACAATGAACTGCTTGGCATAATCTAGAGCTTTGAGAATTGGTGCTGAGCACATAGCCTCTTTCAGGGTGTCAAAAGCCTTTTGACAACTAACTGTCCAGTTTACCTTCTTGGGCATCTTCTTGGAGGTGGGTTCTGTGAGGGGAGCCACAATGGACCCATATCCCTTCACAAACCTCCTGTAGTACCCAGTCAAGCCAAGGAATGCCCTGACTTGGGTGTGGGTTGTTGGAGCTGCCCAGTCCAGGATGGCCTGGATCTTGGGCTGTAAGGGCTGTACCTGGCCTCCACCAACAAGGTGGCCCAAGTACACCACAGTTCCCTGCCCTATCTGGCATTTGGATGCCTTGATAGTTAGGCCTGCAGTTTGCAGGGCATTTAAAACCTCCCCAAGGTGGATCAGGTGATCCTCCCAGGTGGAGCTAAAGACAGCAATATCATCTAGATAAGCTGCACTAAAGGACTCCAATCCAGCAAGGACTTGGTTCACCAGCCTCTGGAAGGTGACAGGGGCATTCTTTAAACCAAAGGGCATAACTGTAAACGAATAGTTTCTTACCTGTCGGTGTAGTTTTGCAGCTTGAAGACTTTCTGGATTCACTATGCTGTGCATTATTCCGCCATCTCGTGGTTGGGTCCGGATTCGTAGTCTTTTCTTTCTTTTTTTTGTTGTTGTTGTTGGCCCAGGTGGGCGGCGACGCCCCCACCATTTGGTGTCCTCGGTGACGTCGTCGCGCTTCCTGCGGAAGCTCCCACCTTTGGTCGCCATCTCCGGATTCTTTTTTTTTTTTTTTTGTAGTCTATGTCTTTTCCTTTTATTCTTCTATTTTTCTTTTGATCCCTCTAAACCTTTTATGTAGTCTAGTTTTACCCTTAACCTCCTATGTTATCTTCCTGGCGGAGGCGGGTGGGATCGCTAGTGAATCCAGAAAGTCTTCAAGCTGCAAAACTACACCGACAGGTAAGAAACTATTCGTTTTGCAGCGTGAATCTTTCTGGATTCACTATGCTGTGCATAGACTTTGTAGCGGTATTGTTATTGCGGTGGTTGGGTGGAAGATGAGCATTGGTTGCTGAAAATGTGCTGTAAGACCTTCTGTCCTACTTGTGCCTCTTTGTTCATCTGGATATCCACACAGTAGTGTTTGGTGAACGTGTGCACGGAAGACCATGTTGCCGCTTGGCAAATGTCTTGGATAGGTGTGTTCGCTAGGAACGCAACCGTTGCTCCTTTCTTCCTTGTTGAGTGAGCCTGGGCGGCTCCCTCTAATTGTTGTCCTGCCTGCTTGTGGCAGAGTTGTATTGCCTGTGCAATCCATCGTGCTATGGTATTTTTCGTTACTGGTCGTCCCAGGAAACTGCTTGCGAAGGAAACGAAGAGTTGTTTTGTTTTCCTGCATTCCTTTGTCCTTTCTATGTAGTGCATCACTGCCCTTCTGGCGTCCAGCGTGTGTAGCGCCTTTTCTGTGGGCGTTGATGGTTTCTGGAAGAAACTTGGTATCTGTATTGTCTGGTTAATATGGAACCGCGACACCACCTTTGGCAGGAAGTGTGGGTCCGTTCTCATGACAATTCTGTCCTTGTGTATTTGCAAGTAGGGCTCTTGTAGTGTAAGAGCCTGCAGTTCACTGACCCTTCGCAGTGACGTGATAGCCACCAAGAATGCCGTTTTTAGTGTGAGCATGTGCAGTGTGGTCTTGTGTATGGGCTCAAATGGTGATTTCATCAACTGTGTTAGCACAGTGTTGAGGTTCCAGCTTGGGGCTGGCATCCTTTTTGGGGGGGCTATTCTTTTAGCCCCCTCCAGGAATCTTTTGACCACCTGGGAGGTGAAGAAACTTTTCCCCGCTTCTCCCCTGGTGTAGGCCACTATGGCTGCTAAGTGAACCCTTAGTGACGAGTAGCTCAGCCCGCTGTGTAGTAGGTGCGTTAAGTATTGTAGTACCGTTGATTCTTTTGTGACCTTTCGTTGCAGTCCCTCTGTAAGGCACCATAGTGAGAACCTTTTCCACTTTGCAATGTAGCACTTCCTTGTAGTGGGTCTCCTTGCTTCTCTGAGTACTGCCATAGTGCTTGGTGGTAGCTTGAGGTGTGCGAATTCTAGGTCCTCAGGAGCCATGCTGCTAGGCTGAGGCTCTCTGGTTCTGGGTGGAGCACTTTTCCGTTTTGCATTGTCAGGAGGTCTTTCCTTCTGCTGAACCTGTGCGCTGGTTCCTGTGCCATTTCCATTATTTGTGAGAACCATGACTGTCTGGCCCACTGAGGTGCCACCAGTATGAGTGTCATGCTGTTGCTCCTGCATTTGCTGAGTACCTTGTGTAACAGTGGTATCGGGGGGAAAAGCGTATGCAAATTCGTTCGACCAACTTATCCATAGTGCATTCCCTAGGGACCTTTGGTCCGGTTGTCTGGATGCGTAATGTTGGCATTTTGCATTCTGGGGTGTTGCAAACAGGTCTATCCGTGGTGTACCCCATTTTTGGAACAGCCGCTGCACTTCCTGTTGGTTGAGCTCCCATTCGTGGGATGCCGACGTCTGCCTGCTGAGTCGGTCTGCTTCTACATTGTCTATTCCTGGAAGGTGTATCGCCAGTAGGTCTATCCTTAGAGGGATGGCCCATCTCCAAATCTCTTGTGCCAGGCTTGATAGCGGGGCTGACTGTGTTCCACCTTGTTTGTTGATGTAGAACATGGTGGTTGTGTTGTCTGTTTGTATCAGCACTCTGTGGCCGTAAAGCTGCTTCTGAAAGGCTCTTAAGGCTAGGAACACAGTTTTTAGTTCTAGGTAGTTGTGTTTCACTGCATCTTGCTGTGACCACAGCCCCCTGACGTGGAGTCTGTCCATGTGCGCGCCCCAGCCCTGCTGTGAGGCGTCTGTTGTGATGGTCACTGTTGGAGTTGGCTGTGTGAATGGCTTCCCCTGTAATATGTTCTCTTCCTTCCACCACGCTATTTCTTGCTGCACTGCGTGTGTGACAACCACTAGATCTTCCCAACTCCCTGTTGCTTGTGACCACTGTTGCTGTATCCATTCCTGGAACGGTCTCATGTGCAGCTTGATATTTGGGACTAGGTGGATGCATGATGCCATCATCCCCATTAGTCTGCTCACCGTCCTCGCTGTCAGAACTTGCCCCTTGCGGTAATGACGTGTTTCCCTCAGGAGCGCTATAGTTCTCTTGTCGCTGGGGAACACTTTGGACTGTGTGCTGTCGATTTTTGCCCCTAAGAATATTTTGATCTGCTGCGGTTCTGTTGACGATTTCTCCCAATGTATTGAGAAACCTAGTCTGGACAGTGTTTGTATGACTTGTTTGATGTGATCTTTGCAGTGTCTGTATGATCCTGCTTTTACAAGCCAGTCGTCGAGGTAGGGGTATACATGTATGCCCTTTCTCCGTAGGTGCGCTGCCACTGCTGCTAGGCATTTTGTGAACACCCTTGGTGCGGACTTGAGCCCGAAGGCTAGCACTGTGAACTGGTAGTGATTCTGGCCTATCACGAATCTTAGTAGACGTTTGTGTTTGTGGTTGACGGGTATGTGCAGATATGCGTCTTTCATGTCTATGGGCGCCATGTAGTCCCCTTTTTGGATTTGGGGTATTACTTCCTGAAGTGACGTCATTTTGAATTTTTGAGTTCTTACGAACTTGTTCAGGAATCTGAGGTCCAGTATTGGCCTTAGTGTTTCGTCTACCTTTGGCACTAGGAAGTACGTTGAGTATACTCCCCTGTTCCTTTCGTTGATTGGAACTGGTTCTATTGCTCTTTTTTTTAGCAGCTCCTCTGCTTCTAGACGTAGGAGTGCGAGCTCCCTTGCGGGCAGTGGCCGGTGTCTTGGTTTTCTGCCCGGGGGGTGTTTTTGGAGTTCTATGCAGTATCCGTGCTGTATGATGTTCAGTATCCACTTGTCCGTGGTAATCTCTCTCCATTGTGTGAGGAAGTTTCCTATTCGGCCCCCCACCGGGGTTGTATGCTCGGTGATTATTTGTTTGCTGTGTGTGTTTCTTATTTTTTCCTTTTGTTGACTTCTCCTCTCCCTTGGTGTTGATAGGGGAGGGTTTGGTTTCTTTGCGGAGTCACTTTGAGGTGGGCTGCTGACCCCTCTTCGGGACTGTCCCAGTCCGTACCCGCGTCCTCGAAAGGACCGTCCTCTGGGTTGATACTGCCAATTTTGCTGTTGTTGCCCCGGTTGGCTTTGGCCCTGGTTGTTCCCCTGGTATCCTTGTTGGGGAGATTGGTGGGAAGTGGCGGGCGCATTGCCTCCTCTACCATTGGGCCGCCTTGAGGGGGTTCCTCTTCTCATCCCCCTGAACTGCAGTGCTCCCATGGACCTCGCAGTTTCGTTGTCTTTTTTAAGCTGCGTCAGCTTTTCGTCGACTGGGGCTCCAAACAGTTTCTGGCCGTCGAATGGCGTGTTCAGGATATTGCTTTGTACCTCAGGTTTGAAACCCGAGATCCTGAGCCATGCGTGTCTCCTTTAAGTCAACCCTACCATCATCTGCCTGCTGGAGTTTTCTGCTGCGTCCAAGGCTGATTTTAGGCAAGTGTTTGCGATAGCCTTGCCCTCTTCCACTAGGTGATTAGCCCTTTGTTGGTGTTGTTGTGGCAGGTGTGTTACGAGCTGGCTCATTTCATCCCAATGCTGGTATGCATGCCTGCTGATGAGGGCGTTGGAGTTGACGATGCGCCAGTGTATGGCTGCGTTCCTCTCCACCTTTCGTCCTGTGAGGTCTATTAGTTTGCTCTCCTTGTCTGGAGGTGGACCTGTGTTAGTGGGTACATTGGCCCTTTTCCTGGCCGTTGCCGTGATAATGGAGTCTGCTGGCACTGACCCCTGGATGTACGCAAGGTCTTTTGAGGAGTGTTTGTACTTTTTTCGCTCCTTGGTGTAACAGCCTTGCAGACTGCCGGTTCTTTGAAGGCCTCCCTTCCCTGGTCCAGGACGCTTGGAAGCATGGGTAGGAACTGGGACCTGGTTTGTTGAGGAAGTAGGGTTTCCAAAAGGAAACATGCCTTCGCCTTCTCCTCTTGCATTTCGACGCCATACGTTGCTGCAGCCTTTTGGACGACCACATTGTAGGCTCCAATGTCGTCTGGCGGCGAAGGCCTCGAGGGGTAAGAGTCTACCCCTTCTTCTGGTGAATCTGCGTCGAGGTCTTGCCAGTCTAAGTCTTGTGCTTCCGAGGGCGTCGAGTCCCGGTAAGACTGGAACTCTTCTTCGCCTTCGGCCAAGTAGTCGTCCTCTTCGCCCTGTTCGTCGAGCGGTTCGGGTGTTTTCGGGGGTTCGATGTCTTCGGTGTCGCCCTCCCCGAGTGCTTCGCTTGATGGCTTCGACGGAATGGAGTATAGCTTCATTTTTTCGTCAAGTCTTTTTTCCGTTGCAGGATGCTCGCCATCTCTGCTTCGAGCCTTCTCCTTTTCTTCATCTCGTGGGCCTTTTCGGCGTCGATGGCTGAAGCGCTCCTCTTCGTGGTCTCGGACGTCGAGGATGACGCCGGGCCTTCTTTTCTGGGCGTCGAGGCTTCCTTTTCGGAGGTTACCTTCGACGCCCTTGGTTTTTCGGAGGCTTTCGCCGATTGGGAGTCCTTCCCGAAGGATCCGCTCGGCTGTTTGTCCTTGGTTGCTGTTGCTTTCGTCGAGTGTTTCGGCGGCAACGCTCCCTTCGAGGACTTGGCTTCACTTCTGAGAGTGTCGCTCGGGGCCTTAGCTTCACTCTTTCGAGCGTCGCTTGGGTGCTTCGGGGTCGACGTCTCCCTTACCTCCTTCGAAGTTTTCTTGTGGACCTCGACGACTGAGCAGTCCTCCGGTCCCTCTGCGATGTTGTCTTCCTCTCCACTCGAGAGGCCCAGGACTCGGAGCGATGGAGGTGCTCCCTGGCCCTGCATGTTGTAGTTAGCCCTTCTTTGCCTCTCTCTCACCCGGAGGGTTTTCGGGGTGAAGGCCGAACACGCGTTGCAGTTTTCGCTGATGTGGTCGTTCGGCAAGCAGAGGTTGCAGACTGGGTGCTGGTCCTTCTGGGCGTACTTGTGGTGACAGTTTTGGCAAAACTTAAACGGTGTCTTGTCCATACCCACGCTCAGGGGGCCCCCTGTGAGCGCATTCTCTGTAGGCGTCGAGATTTTGGTCGTGGACCTAACTCGTCGTCCTTCTCGTCGCCTCCTGTACTCGTCTCCTCGTCCGGTGTCTTCAGGAAACGATCCTTTGGTGATTGTCAAATTTTCGAGATTCTTCGTCCAACTTTCTAGAACTTCTCGTCGACGATCCAGACCCCACGGCGGAAAAAAGAATCTGAAGATGGCGACCAAAGGTGGGAGCTTCCGCAGGAAGCGCGACGACGTCACCGAGGACACCAAATGGTGGGGGCGTCGCCGCCCACCTGGGCCAACAACAAAAAAACAAAAAAAGAAAGAAAAGACTACAAATCCGGACCCAACCACGAGATGGCGGAATAATGCACAGCATAGTGAATCCAGAAAGATTCACGCTGCAAAACTGATAATGCCCATCAGGTGTGGAGAATGCTGTCTTTTCTTTTGCTCCTGGGGCCATGCCAATTTGCCAGAACCCTGCAGTTAAGTCAAAGGTACTTAGAAATTTGGCTGCACCCAATTTGTCTATCAACTCATCTGCTCTTGGGATAGGGTGAGCATCTGTCTTGGTGACAGAGTTGAGCCCTCTATAGTCCACACAGAACCTCATTTCTCTCTTTCCACCCTGTGGATGAGGTCTGGGGACTAGAACCACTGGGCTGGCCCAGGGGCTCTCAGAGGGTTCAATAACCCCTAACTCCAGCATCTTGCGGAGTTCAGCTCTGATGCTTTCCTTGACTTGATCAGACTGTCGATAGATTTTGTTTTTGACAGGTGAACTGTCACCAGTGTCCACATCATGGGTACACCAGTTTGTCTGACCAGGGGTCAAGGAAAAGAGCTTAGCATACTGCTGCAAGACTTGCTTGCAATCAGTCTGCTGTTGGGCAGAGAGGGTGTCTGAAAAGACAACTCCATCCACTGACCCATCTTTTGGGCTGTATGAGAGGAGGTCAGGGAGAGGTTCACTCTCGGTCTTCTGATCATCAGTCACCATCAGCATGGTGATGTCAGCCCTGTCATGGTAGAGCTTCAGGCGGTTCACATGGATAACCCTTTTGGGTGTCCTGCTTGTGCCCAGGTCAACCAAGTAGGTGACCTCACTCTTTTTCTCTAGGATAGGGTAAGGGCCACTCCACCTGTCCTGGAGTGCCCTTGGTGCCACTGGCTCCAAAACCCACACCTTTGCCCAGGTTGAAATTCAACCAGTGCAGCTTTTGGTCATACCAGTGCTTCTGAAGCTCCTGGCTGGCCTCAAGATTTTTGGATGCCTTTTCCATGTACTTAGCCATTCTGGACCTTAGGCCAAGCACATAGTCCACAATATCTTGTTTGGGTTCTTGGAGAGGCTTCTCCCAACCCTCTTTTACAAGACCGAGTGCTCCCCCCACAGGATGGCCAAACAGAAGTTCAAAGGGGGAAAACCCTACTCCCTTCTGTGGCACCTCTCTGTAAGCGAAAAGCAGACATGGTAAGAGGACATCCCATCTCCTTTTGAGCTTTTCAGGGAGCCCCATTATCATGCCTTTCAATGTCTTGTTGAATCTCTCAACAAGGCCGTTGGTTTGTGGGTGATGGGGTGTAGTAAACTTGTACTGCACTCCACGCTCTTTCCACATGTGTTTTAGGTAAGCAGACATGAAGTTGGAACCTCTGTCTGAAACCTCCTCCTTAGGAAACCCTACTCTGGTGAAGACACCAATGAGGGCCTTGGCTACTGCAAGAGCTGTAGTAGTCCTAAGGAGAATTGCTTCAGGGTACCTAGTGGCATGATCCACTACCACTAGAATGAATTTGTTCCCTGATGCTGTGGGAGGTTCAAGTGGACCCACTATGTCCACACCTACCCTTTCAAAGGGAACCCCCACCACAGGCAGTGGTATCAGGGGGGCCTTTGAGGGGCCACCTGTGTCTTGCCACTGGCCTGACAGGTGACACAGGAGCTGACAAACTCCTTTACTTTTTGGTGTATCTGGGGCCAGTAAAAGTGGCTAACTAGCCTTTCCCAATTCTTGGTTTGGCCCAGATGTCCAGCTAAGGGAATGTCATGAGCTAAAGTTAGGAGAAACTCCCTGTACTTCTGAGGCACTACCACTCTCCTAGTGGCTCCAGGGTTGGGGTCTCTGGCCTCAGTGTACAGTAGTCCCTCTTCCCAATAAACTCTGTGGGTACCACTGACATCTCCTTTTTCCTGTGTAGCAGCTTGCTGCCTCAGGCTTTCAAGATTTGGACAGACCTGCTGTCCAAGGCACAGCTCTTCCCTAGAGGGTCCCCCTGGGCCTAAGAGTCCAACCTGGTAAGGGTCAAGCTCCATGGGCTCAGTTCCCTCTGGGGTGTCCAAGTCCTCTCCCTGAGAAGAGGGGTCCTGATCCTTTTGCGGTACAGAAGCTGGCTCCCCAGTCTTCTTACGTCTTCTCTTGGAAGGTTGGGCCATACTTTCAAGCTCCAACACTTTTTTTTTTTTTTTTAAACTTATTTTAGAATTTTTTAATTGTCAACAAATGGGGTACAAATTAGCAGAGCATAACAAACAAAATGAAAAAGCAGAGCAGAGTTAAATAACAATTTAGGGCTTAACAGAAATAATCACTATTTACTGAAAATCATCCAAAAAAAAAAAACATAATAAGAGACAGCAAGTGTACTTAAGATAGAAGCCCCCATACTGCATCTAGTTTCTGTAAAGAACGAATACCCCTTGCCTGGGCTAAGGCTTTTTCCATCTCATATGTTTCCTTAACCAATAACCACCACTCATTTACAGAAGGCGGTTTTGAAGCAATCCATACCCGAGCAATTGCCAATCTAGCAGCAACCAACAATATCGAAACAAGACGGGTAAGTCGATGATCTGCTAGATAAGGCCCATCATAATTTCTGTAATAGTTAATAGTGTCACTATCCCCAGTCTCTGAGAGAACACTTGGCCGATCTTCTGCCAATATATATGCAGTTCTGGACAGGTTACAAACATATGCGTGATATTAGCCGCATATAAGTCACATCTAGGACATTTTGTCCGATCCCCATCCAAACTAGCCCCAGACCATTTAGAAATTTTATCAGGCGTATAATAAAGCAAGCAGATAGTACGAAATTGCTGCAAACGAAGATTAACGGAATGCACTGACTCATCTATAATACTTAGTGCTTGTTTAATGACACTAGATGTAACCTCTGTCCCCAGAGTCTCCTGCCAGCGTGCCGCCAGTCTTTCCAAATCATTTTGCTTAGGATTTTGGATACATTTATACATATGACTAATCATAGATTTTGTCTTCCCGCTGTACAAACGATCCCATATTTCTGAGCTAGATGGTATTGCCAATTTCAGATGCCTCACCAAATAGTCCCTGATCTGTAAATATTTTAAAAACATACCGTCAGGCAACTCATATTGCCTCTGTAGATTCTTAAAAGAGGCAAAGCCATTGTTATCATAAAGATCTCCTAAGCAAGCAACCCCAAACCCAGCCCATCGTTTACTGGCAGCATCCTGAAACAATTCCAGAAATATCCGATTACCCCATAAGGGTAGTTTATCATGGTAAAATGACAAATTACATCTAGTAGATATAGCACGCTATACACTAATACTATCCCTGATAGTCTTAAATTTAACTCTTAAAATAATTCAGGTCATTGGTTTTATATAAGTACATATTGCTATCCTCTCCCAATAAACAATGATGGAAAAAAAAAATTATAATCTGGATTTAAGAGACTACGAAAACGTTCAGTGAAAGCAGCCCAAAAGTATTTTTTAAAGTCCGGAAATTCTAAACCCCCCTGATCATGTGGAAGCTTTAGCAAATCAATAGCTCTCCGGGCTCTCCTATAGCCCCAAATAAAGCTACCCAATACCCCCTCTAGCTTTTTAAAAAATATATTTGGAACACGCAATGGAATAGATCTAAACAAATACAAAAATTTGGGCAGGATTTTCATCTTTATAATATTAGAGCGCCCAATGATACCTATAGGAAGTTTATGCCATTGCTTAAGCAATTTCACTATGTCTTGCAATAGAAATTCATAATTTAAAAGAATATCCTATTAATCTGCGCAGATAGTCTAACTCCCAGATAAATGGCCTCAGAACAAACGCCACAAATTGGTTCTACCGATTTAAAATTAAGTAGTATTTGTGTCTTCTTAGCATTTAATTTATACCCTGAAATAGAGCCAAACTTAGCCGCTTCATCTTCAATAATCTTGATAGCTTTAGCAGGTTCAGTTATAAAAACCGCAATATCGTCTGCATAAGCAACGGTCTTGAGTGAAAGATCATTCGACTTTAATGGAATAATTTGAGGATCAGATTGTAAAGCATAGATAAATGGCTCAATATACAAAGCAAATAATAAAGGGGAAAGGGGACACCCCTGCCTAATACCACAGAGAATCGGAAAAGTTGTTGATTGTGAACGAGTGTATAATAATCTGGCTTGGGGTTTTTTATAAAGAGCTTGTATCCAGAAGCTAAATTGACCGTTAACCCCAAAGGTATCTAATACAGCCCAGAGAAAGTCCCATCCCACTATCAAAAGCCTTCTCGGCGTCTAAAAGAATCATACCTAAAGGAGTTGCTATCCTTTCAGCAATGTCGAAGGCCCCTACTGCCATATTCACATGAGCTGTTGTATCCCTACCTTGAATAAAAACATGTTGGTGAGGGGATACCAACCCAGGCATAACTGGTGATAAACGATTTGCTAGAATCTTCGCAAAATTTTTAGCATCCACATTAATAAGTGAGATTGGCCTATAAGAGCCACAGTCGTCGGGTGGTTTGCCTTTTAAAAAAAAAAAAAAAAAAAAGACAATCTGTCATATTCCAGGATTCTGGTATCTTTCCAGTGATGCCTATATTTTGTATAACTAATCTAAATAGTGGAGTCAAAATATCCTTAAATAATTTATAGAATTCAATGGGTATAGAATCTTCTCCAGCCACTTTGCCAGATAGTAGAGAAAATATTGCTAAATCTATTTCTTCCCTTGTGATATCATTCTCTAACACAGCATATTCTTCTGAGCTCACTGTGGGGAAAGTTCTACCCTGAAAATACCGTCGAATATCCTCCTCTTCCGGATCTATAGTTGGAGTATATAACGTCTTATAAAACATAAAAAATTGATCCAGGATTTCCTGCGGACGCGAGTACGTAATACCGTTAGCTCCCTTTATATTTCTTATTGGAGTTCTAGCTCTATCCTCTGCAACTTTATAAGCCAAAACCTTGCCTATTTGTTCTCCATATTCGTATTGCATGGAACGGTTTTTATGGTATCTAGCCGCAATTCTTTCCCTAAATGTCTTCCTTAGTGCTACCCTAGCATCTATTAAAGAAAGGAGCAGCTGTTCTTGATTACTAGTACCAGAGAGAACCGCCTCTGAATGGAGCTATTCTGCTTTACGTACTGTTTGGATAGCTTTTTTCCTCAATATATCGCGGTTTTTATTCTGTTGCCAGACGAATTGCTGGGTATTACCTCTAACCACTGCCTTCATAGTATCCCAACCCGTGATTAATGAAGCCGTGTCCATATTCTCCTTAAGAAATAACTCCAGCTGTTTCCTAATATTAACCAGATAATCACTATCACCAAGCAAGTATTTAGGGAAAGAAAAATATCTAAGTGTCTTACATTCAGATTCTAAGTTAAACGATAATAATATAGGATTATGATCCGAAGTAACTCGTGGGCACACTTCTGTATCTGCTGATATAACGTAATCCGATACCCACGCCATATCTATTCTGGAATATAACCTATGTGGGGCTGAATAATACGTGTACCCTGGGGCGGTTGGTTTTAGACATCTCCAAACATCTCTAATTGATTGGAGCCGTCCCAGTTCTACAATCGCTGCTCGAATCTTCTGCATTCTATGGGTAGCATTTTGTCTAGTAGTATCTATACTGTAGTTCATAACACAATTAAAATCCCCCATTACTACCCTCTCCCCCTCCCAATTTAACATTTCCATATTCAACACATCAATAACAGTAGGATCATCAGTATTGGGACCATATAGTGAACAGAAAGGAAAATGCTACTTACCAGTATGCATCTGTTCTTGGCATGTAGAGCTGCAGAATATCATACTTTTGCATAGATCGCCATCTGGTGTTGGGCTCGGATGCTTGCACCTTGTTGTCTTGGAAGTAGTATTTGTAGTCACGAGATAGGTGACTCCTCCCTTGGACGATAGTGCGCATGGGCATTGAGGCATCGACTCCATCTTCAGATTGTTTTTCGCCATGATGGGAAATGATGGTTTGTAAGAAACAGAAAAGATGTCCATGTGAATGCATCTAAGTAAGATAACACTAGAACAGGTACAGGTTCCGGGGAGGCGGGTGGGCGTATGATATTCTGCAGCTCTACATGCCAAGAACAGATGCATACTGGTAAGTAGCATTTTCCGTTCGAGGCATATGAGCTGCAGAATTCACACTTTTGCATAGACTGTACGGCAGTGTCTCCCCTAGCGGTGGTCACCTGTACCTGTTGCAGTGGTTTGGAAAAGTGTCTTAAGAACAGCCTGGCCTACAGAAGCCTGTTGCTTCGCCTGCACGTCTACACAATAGTGTTTGGTGAAGGTGTGTGTAGTAGACCATGTCGCTGCTTTACAAATGTCTTCTAGGGGAATGTTCCCTAAGAATGCCATGGAAGCCCCTAGTTTGCGTGTTGAGTGCGCTGTAGGGGGAATTGTTAATGTGCGTTTTGCCTTCTGGTAGCATATTTGAATGCATTTGACTATCCACCTGGCAATTCCAGCTTTGGAGATGGGGTTGCCTTTATGAGGTGGAGAGAAAGCTACAAACAGTTGGTTTGTCTTTCTAAAAGGTTTAGTCCTGTCAATATAAAAGTAAAGCTCTTTTGACGTCAAGTGTGTGAAGAGCTCTCTCTGCTACGGAATCTGGGTTTTGGAAAAACACTGGTAACTCTACTGATTAAGATGGAAAGCAGAGATTACTTTGGGAAGGAATTTAGTATTTGTTCTAAGAACCACCTTGTTACGATGTATTTGTAAGAATGGTTCTTGTATGGTTAAATCCTGGATCTCACTTACTCTCCTGAGAGAGGTGATTGCGACAAGGAAAGCTACTTTCCATGTAAGAAACTGCAGTTCACATTTGTGTAAAGGCTCAAATGGGGGACCCATGAGCCTAGTAAGGACAATGTTTAGGTTCCACACTGGAGAGGGTGGCAGTGTGGGAGGAATTATCCTCTTAAGGCCTTCCATAAAGGCTTTGATAGCGGGTACTCTAAACAATAACAAATGTTGTCTGTTTTGCAGGTAGGCGGCAAGGGCAGCCAGATGTAATCTTATGGATGAGTATGCTAGATTACATCTTTGTAGATGCAGCAAATAGAAAATGATATTCTGAATGGAAGCATCTAGCGGGTCAGTTTTGCTGTTATTGCAGTAAATGACTAATCTTTTCCATTTGGCTGCATAGCAAGCTCTAGTAGTAGGGCGTCTGGCTTCTTTGATAATGTTCATACAGTCCGGTGGGAGGTTTAGGTAACCGAACTCTAGGACTTCAGGAGCCAGATTGCTAGATTCAGGTGTGCTGGATCTGGGTGCCTTATCTCTCCATGGTTCTGCGTTAGCAGCTTTGGGGAGAGACGTAGTTTTTGGTGTGGAATTACTGAGAGTTCTAGGAGTGTTGTGAACCATGGTTGCCGTGCCCATGTGGGAGTAACTAGGATCATTTTGAGAGACTGTTGCTTGAGCTTGCGTACTACTAGCGGAATGAGTGGGATTGGCGGAAAAGCGTACGCAAATCTGCCTGACCAGTTCATCCATATCGCATTGCCTTTGGACAACGGGTGTGGAAACCTGGCGGCGAAGGTTGGGCATTTTGCGTTTGCGTGTGTGGCGAACAGATCTATGTCTGGGTGGCCCCACATGTGGAAAAATGGTTGAAGAACTTGAGGATGAAGTTCCCATTCGTGTATCTGCTGTGTCCGATGACTTAGCAGATCCGCAATCTGATTGTGCACTCCTGGAAGATGTTCTGCCAGAAGATATATGTTTTGCGGAATGGCCCATCTCCATATGCTTTGCGCTAGATGAGATAGCTGCAAAGAATGTGTTCCTCCTTGTTTCTGTATGTAATACATTGCTGTCATATTGTCCGTGCGGACCAGGACTGTCTTGTTGAGGAGATGTGCTTGGAATGAATTTAGCGCTAGAAATATTGCCAGTAGTTCTAGGTGATTGATGTGGAGCACTTTTTGTTGAGTGGTCCACCTGCCCTGAATTGTGTGGCTTAGGAGATGAGCTCCCCAGCCGGTGAGTGATGCGTCCGCTGTTAGCACTATCCGTGGAACTGGCTCTAGGAACGGCCGCCCTTTGGAAAGGTTTTGTGTGTTCCACCACTGCAGAGAGCGATGTGTGCTGCTGTCCACCAACACCAGATCTGTAAGTTGACCTTGAGCTTGATTCCACTGACGTGCTAAGCATTCTTGTAAGGGGCGCATCTGAAGTCTTGCGTGAGGTACTATGAAAATGCAAGAGGCCATCATTCCTATGAGCTGCATAAACACTCGAACTGGAAGGGAGTGTTGTGGTTGAAATTTTTTGATGAGGGTTTGCATACTGGCTATTCTGGCTGGATTGGGGTATGCTAGAGCTTTGGAAGGGTCTATTGTGGCCCCTAGATACTGATGTAGGTAGGAGGGCTGTAGATGTGACTTGGCATGGTTTATTGTGAACCCCAAGTGGTGTAGCAGCTGAATTGTTTGGTGAGTGTGATGAACACACTGACTGTGTGACTTGGCTTTTATCAGCCAGTCGTCCAGGTATGGGAACACATGGATTTGCTGTCTTCGCAAGTGTGCGGCTACTACTGCAAGACACTTTGTGAAGACCCTGGGTGCTGTGGTTACTCCGAATGGGAGAACCTTGAACTGATAGTGCTGGCCGTCCACTGTGAACCTTAGATATTTCCTGTGAGCAGGGTGTATGGGAATATGGAAGTAGGCGTCGTTGAGATCTAATGTGGCAAGGAAGTCGCCTTGTTGCAGCAGTGGAAGGACCTGTTGGAGAGTGATCATGTGAAAGTGATCTGACTGTATGCAGAAATTGAGAGGTCTGAGGTCCAGTATTGGCCTGAGAGTACCGTCCTTCTTGGGGATTAGAAAGTACAGGGAGTAATCCCCTGTCCCTTGATGCTCTAGGGGAACTGGTTCTATTGCGTGCTTTTGAAGCAGTGAGAGAACTTCCTGTTTGAGAAGCGTTAGATGTTCCGTGGACATTGGACGCTGTTTGGGCGGTATGTTGGGGGGGAGGTGCAGTAAGTTCCAGTCAGTAACCATACTGGATAATTTGTCTTACCCACCTGTTTGTAGTGATGGAATTCCAGACAGGTAGGAACTGTGAGAGTCTTCCTCCGACCGGAGTGGAATGGTCTGGAGGGAGCGGAGGGAAGTCATTGTTTGTTAGTGGGGGAGGTGCGAGTGTTGTTACCTCGGACTCTCCCTTGGTTATTTCCCCTGTACCCACCTCTAAAATATCCTTTGTTGGGGGATGTTTGTGTGGGACTTTTATAGGAGGAGGAAGCAGTGTCTGTGCTGATGTTCTTGGATGCGCCCCTATAAAAGGAGCGACGAAAGGAGCCTCGTGTAGATGGAGACTGTAATGCTCCCATAGATTTCGCAGTCTGTCTTTTTTCATTTTCTCTAAGGCTGTGTCTACAGCTGGTCCAAAAAGTTGTTCCTGATTGAACGGCTGATTCAGTATAGTAGTTTGTACTTCTTGTTTGAACCCAGAAATGAGCAACCAAGTATGTCTTCGTAATAACACGCTAGTGTTGATTGATCTAGATGCAGTGTCTGCTGCATCGAGGGCACATTTAATGGATGCGTTTGTGATTAACTTGCCCTCCTGAATCAAATCATTGGCTTTGGCCTTGTATTGGTCAGGCAAATGCTGCATTAGGCCCTCAAGCTCGTCGTAGTGAGCCCTATCGTATCTGGCAAGTAATGCTTGTGCATTAGCTATCCTCCAGTGATTAGCTGCCTGGGCGGCAACTCGTTTGCCTGAAGCGTCTAGTAATTTAGACTCTGTCTGGAGGTGGAGCATCACCGGAGGTCTGAGAGTTGGCACGCTTCCTAGCATTGGTCACTACCAGGGAATCTAAGGGGAGTTGTCCTTTAATGTAGGTGGGATCATTAGGGGCGGGTTTATATTTTTTATCAATCCGAGGAATGAGAATCCTGGTCCTGACAGGGTCTTTGAAGACGTCTGGAGCATGTTTGATGACACCTTTCAGCATGGGTAATGTTTGTACTGTCTTTTGTGACTGTGCGAAAGTGTCTACTAGGAAGTCTTCCTCTGTGGGGTCTGAATGCAATTGAACGCCATGATATTGGGCAGCCCTATCAATGAGCTGACTAAACCCAATGTTGTCATCTGGGGGAGATGGCCTTGTTGGGTATGCATCCGGATCAGGAAGGTCTGGAAGATCTACAGGGTGATTGTAGTCGTCCCATGTGTCCTGTGGTATGCTAGTGTCATCATCGGGATCATCGAAAGGGTCATTATGTCCACCCCCTAGGTCATCATCATCCTGTGGTGGTGGTGAGTATGGAGGAAGTATGGGAGACTTTGGAGGAGACAAAGGCTTAGTAGGAAGAAGAGGAGAAGAGGGTCTTATTGGTGAAGTTGCACAGTCTCTTTTCTTCACAGGCACCTCAGGGATGTGTGGGGTGTCGAATTTCCTCTTGTTCTGCGGGATATTGACAATATGGCCTGTTTTAGGGTCCACATGCAGTGTTTTCTGTTTCGGATCGATAGGATCCGGTAGAAACAGTTCTTCCTTGTTGGCGTCTCCCTTCGGCGCCGATTTTTTCGGTTCCGAACGTGGTTTAGATTTCTGCTCTGGAGCCTTAGATGGGGTTTTTGGGTCCTTCGGCTTGGGTGTGGAGTCCGAAATCTTTTTCGGATCCGAAGGTTGTCGAGGTTTCTTCGGATCCGAGGCCTTGTGTTCTTTCGGTGCCGAAGTGCTCGGTGCTGAGGCCTTTTTGAAGACAGCGGGAGTAGGATGTGTTCCCGCTTTCGGCACCGACGGTGTTTTTGGGGCACCGACGTGCGGCTTGCTCGGTCCCGAGCCACCGGAAGGCTTCTCCTTTGTCTTCGGAGCCGGGCCCGGAGGCGGGGCTTCTGAAGTTTTCTTTGGTTCGCGACTAAGGCCTTCAGGCAAAGTCTTGACCGGAGCCTTCTTTTTTTCGGTTGGGTCAGGGGCAGTTGTACTCGTTGACCTGGAGTGATGTGGTCATCGGAGTCGGAGTCATCTGCTTCGGATACGATGTCGAGATCCTCCGAATCCTCTGCCTCTGGAACATCGGGGCCGTCATCGAAGATGTCTTCTGGCACCGATGCAGCCTGTTGCACCATAACGTGTCGTCTTTTTCTTCGTGTTCGGGCGAGAGACAAAGGTTGCAGACCTTGTGTTGGTCGCTGTGTGGGAATTTAGCTCCACACTGGGGGCATTTTTTGAATGGACTCCTTTCCATTAGCCGTAGGCCCGAAAGGCGTCGATAGGCCCAGCGGCCTGCGTCGACGACCGGAATAGAGTTTTGAGTTTGCGCGTCGAAAGGCACACGAACGAAAACAATACCGTCGAGTTTGCGAGTCGAAAAGGTTTGGAAAACACGGTACCGAACCGGATCGCTGAAGTTACATCCGAACCCGATGGCGGAAAAAAACAATCTGAAGATGGAGTCGATGCCCATGCGCACTATCGTCCAAGGGAGGAGTCACCTATCTCGTGACTACAAAAGACTTCTTCCAAGACAACAACAAGGTGCAAGCATCCGAGCCCAACACCAGATGGCGATCTATGCAAAAGTATGAATTCTGCAGCTCATATGCCTCGAACATAGTGTTATCGGTTTTAAGGTAAGTATTTGGTAGTGGGAGTTGAGGTTCTGGGGGTAGACTGAGGGGTCCCCCAGGGTCAGGGATGCACTCTCGTTACACCCTCAGCGGCACTAGGGCGGCCGGGTGCAAAGTGCTGAGGCACAATGTTATCCAAGGGGGGGATAGGGGGCCTCCGGTTGGTGGCTGCTGACGAGCAGGCCACTTGTTTGTGGGAGCAAAGCTCCTAGACTTTAGCTCAGGGCAAATGGGGAAACAAAGTAGCACCAAAGGTGCACCCTCAGCGGCACTAGGGCGACCGGGTGCAGGGTGCTGTTTCGACACCGGGCGCCTTGTTGTTTGCAATGGGGAACCTCCGGTTTGCAAAGGCACTGCAGGCTTGGGGACGAAGGTCTTCTGGGTGCGACCACCACTTCGAGAGGTAAGTTGGGAAGTTGGGGGTTGGTTAGGCACAATCGGTTTGGCCACCCAAGGCCGTGGGGCGTCGGGTGCAGGGGTGCCTTTTAGGGTTGGATCTTCTTACCAGCTCCTGGTCGCAGTTGGGGGGACCTTCCGGATTTAGGCTGCAGGAGTCGGCTGGAGGTTTGAGGCAGGTCAGGGGTTGCCGGATCTTGGGTTAGGATCGCCGGGGGGACCTCCTCGTGGTGTTTGCCCACTCGAGCTCGCGGTGTCCGGCCAGAGGTTGCAGATGAACAAATCCGGTGTACGCGGGAGACATAGTCTTTGTGGTTGAAGGCAGGCAGGTCCTCTGGGGTTTTTGAGGTTGCTGGCTGCAGGACACACCGGGATTTCGCAGGAGCAGGTTCGAGGTGGAGACAGGCCGGTAGGGCTGGGGCCAAGTCAGTGGGTGTCTTCCTCTTGTTAGCTTCGGCACGGCTGTTCGGTACTTCTTTTCTTGTTGCAGGTTCTGGTCTGCCTTCTTGTTCAGGGCTGCCCTCTAAATACTGTATTTAGGGGGCGTTTTAGGGGTCTCGAGGTCAGTAGCCAATGGGCTACTGACCTTAGGGTGACTACACCCTTGGTGTGGTCACCCCACGTGGGGGAGTGATCACAATCCCTAATCCTGATTTGGGAGTGCCTGCCATCTGCAAGATGGCGGGCACTGAAGAGTGGGCTTCACCTCGCCTCCCCCACTTGAGGGGTGGAGTTGGCAGAGGTGGGCACACCTTCTGGGCTGGCTAGTTTTTCCCGCCTCTCTTTCTGCCGAAAAAGAGGGGAGACAGGAAGGGGGCCTGCTCCTGATAGCAGGAGAGGCTGGGGGTCGCATTACAAAGGCTGCCAGGCCTTTGAAGCTCCCCTGCACAGATGGCTCTTCCTGGCCTGGGGGAGGTGTGAACACCTCCGCCCAGGAAAGGCTGTTTCTGGGCTCAGGGAGCGAAGGCTCCCACCCTAGGGGTCCAGAAACATGTCTCGTGGTGGCAGGCTGGTGTGTAGAAGTCAGGGAACCCACCAGAGGCTGGTCATTTTTCAGGGGGCATCTCTAAGATGCCCTCTGTGTGCATTTTTCATTAAATCCCACACTGGCATCAGTGTGGGTTTAATGTGCTGAGAAGTTTGATACCAAACTTCTCAGTTTTTAGTGTAGCCATTATGGTGCTGTGGAGTTCGTAATGACAAGCTCCCAGCACCATATACTCTTAATGGCAGCACTGCACTTACAATGTCTAAGAGTGGACTTAGACACTGTAGGGGTACAGGGCTCCTGCACCTGTACCCTCACCACTGGTATAGGGCACCCAGCTAGAGGGGTGACTGATCTATGCAAGGGCAGTGGGTATGGCACACAGGGATGTGTGACATGTCGACTCTTCATTTTGTTCTGCACCAAAACGTGTGTGTGTGTGTGTGTGTGTGTATATAGGTACAGGGCCTCTAAGGGTGGCACAATAAGTGCTGCAGCCCTTAGAGGTCTTCCCTGGTCACAGTGCCCTGGGTACCTGTGGTACCATTTACCAGGGGCTGACCTGTGGCCAGAGATGCCAATTGGGTTAGTTTTGGGGAAAAAACACAGGCCCTGGGAACCTGATTGGCAGGGACCCAGGGCACATCAAGTAAAAGTGTATCAGTAGTCTGGCAAAATGTGGGGGGGTTACTGCAACAGCAACCCAGCTTCTCACAAAGTGCAAAGCCCAGGGTGAAAAAAAAGGAGCTGGAGCCTGGAATAATGGCCCAACCCTCCAAGAGAAAAGGCGAGAAGGCTGGGAAACCAACTTCTGTAAAGACAAAAGCTCAGGTCCCTTCTACTCAGTGAGAAGTCTTGTCAGCCCTTGAGGGAACTTAGCCCCATCAACTTGGGTCTTACCAGGTAGAGCTCAAAGGCCCAGGGGCACCCTTTTGAGAAGATCTTTGCAAGGATAAAAGACCTGTCCCACTCTTGAGAGCCTGAGGCAGCAAGCTGCTGACCAGGAAAAAGGGAGATGTCCGTGGCCCCCAACGAACCTATTGGGAGGAGGAACTCATGTATACTGAGGCCAGAGACCCCAAACCTGGTGCCACTAGGAGAGTGGAAGTGCCTCAGCAGCACATTGCTCATTAGCGCATTACTTCTCCATAGCTGGGCATCTTGGCCAGACAAAGACTTGGAGTAGGTTAGTCACCCACTTCTACTGGCTAGATATGCCCCAGGAAAGTAGAGGAGTTTTGCAGCTCCTGTGTTACCTGTAAAGCCAGTGGCAAGACAGGTAGCAACCAAAGACCCCTGTAATTCCACTACAGGGGGTTGGGGTTCCCTTTGAGAGGGTAGGGAATCAACAGTGTTGGTTCCCTTGACCCCAGACAGCCTCAGGAAATCGATACACACTCGTGGTAGTGGATAATTCCAGCAGGTATCCTGAAGCAATTCCACTTCAGACTGTCACTGCTCCTGCAGTTGCAAAGGCCCCCATAAGTATTTTTACTACTGTGGGCTTTCCTAACGAGGTGGTGTCAGACACAGGTAGTAACTTCATGTCTGGCTACCTAAAAGTCATATGTGCTGAATGTAGGGTGACGTATAAGTTTACCACCCCATATCACCCCCAAACAAATGGTCTGGTTGAGAGATTCAACAAGACCATGAAAAGTATGATCATGGGACTCACTGAAAACATCAGAAGGAGATGGGATATCCTTTTGCCATTTTACTTACAAGGAGGTGCCACAGAAAGAGCTTCTGTTTGGCCATCCTGTGAGTGGTTCACCAAGTCTGGTAAGGGAAGGCTGGGAGAAGCCTCTCAAAGTACCCAAACTAGACATATTAGACTATGTGCTTGGCCTTTGTTCAAGGATGGCTGAGTACATGGAGAAAGCAAAACAAAAACCTTGAGCCAAGCCAAAAGCTGCAGAAATAATAGTTTGACCAAAAGGTTGCACTGGTGGAGTTCCAACCAGTGCAGAGAGAATGGGAATTGGTGCCTATGGCACATAGGGCCCTCCAGGATAAGTGGTCCCTATCCTATCCTAGTAAAGAGGAGGTCACCTATCTGGTGGACCTGGGCACTTCCAGGAGCCCCAGGGCGGTTATCCATATGAACTGCTGTGAGAAAGTGCCATCTTTCTTGCATGGTATGGCCCCACTTTTCGCTGAATTGCTGATGTGCTTTGACTGAGTGTGCCCTGGGCTCCTGCCAACCAGGTACCCAGGGCCTGTGTTCCTTCCCTAAAACTGCATTGATACCTACACCCAATTGGCATCCCAGGCCACAGGTCAGCCCCTGGTAAATGGTACCATGGGTACCCAGGGCACTGTGACCAGGGGAAGGCCCCTAAGGGCTGCAGCACTTGTTGTGCCACCCTTAGGGACCCTGTACCTTTACACACACACACTGCCCTTGCAGGCTGCGTGTCTTGGTGCAGAACAAAGTGAAGAGTCGACATGGCACACATCCCTGTGTGCCATGCCTACAAACCACTGCCCTGGCCTAGGTCAGCCACCCCTCTAGCTGGGTGCACTATGCCAGTGGTGAGGGCACAGAGGCATGAGCCCTGAGCCCCTACAGTGCCCAAGTCCATTCTCGGGCATTGTAAGTGCAGTGCTGCCATTAAGAGTATATGGTGCTGGGAGTCTGTCATTACGAACTCCACAGCACCATAATGGCCCCACTGAAAACTGAGAAGTTTGGTATCAAACTTCTCAGCACATTAAACCCACACTGATGCCAGTGTGGGATTTAATGTAAAACGCACTCCAGAGGGCATCTTAGAGATGCCCCCTGAAACCAACCCGACCTCCAGTGTCCGGACTGAGTGGCTGCCCAGGCTGCCACCACCAGACATGTTTCTGGACCCCTGGGCCGAGAGCCTCTGCTCTCAGGGGCCTGAAACAATGCGCATCCTGGGGCGAGGTGCCAAAGCCTCCTCCCCCAGGATGGGCAGGGGAAGCTTCAAAGGCCTGCCGCCTTTTGAGCTTCCCCAGACCATTTGCTGCTCCCAGCAAACTGGTCCCCACTGGTTCCACCCCCACTTCTGGCGGGAGAACCGGCGGGAAAACCAGAGGCAGGAAATGGGTTGTGCCCACCTCTGCCAACTCCACCCCTAAGGTGGGGGAGGCGAGGTGAAGCACAAACTCGAGTCCCCGCCATCTTGAGGATGGGGGACCCAGCCAACCAGGGACAGGCTCCTGCCCCCTCCCCCTGGAGAGTGGCAGAATAGGGGTGTACCCACCCCAGGGAAGGGACCCATTGGTCCCTGCCCTTACCTACCTGTAACCACCCCTAAATTCAGTATTTAGGGGCTCCCTGAACCTTCCTTCCTCAGATCCAGATTGCGAAACAAGAAAGAAGATCAAGAAACAAGAAGACCTGCCGTGCAGCTGCTAACAAGAGGAAGACACCAACTGATTTGGCCCCAGCCCTACCGGCCTGTCGACCCTCGAACCTGCTCCTGCTAAACCCCGGCGTCTCCAGTGGTCAGCAACCTCAAGAACCCCGGAGGACCCGACTGCCTTGTGACTAACTACCTGGGACTCCCACGAGCAGTGGTACTGCTCAAAAGCAAGTAACCTACCCCTGGTGCCAGCCAGGGACCGCGAATCCAGCACACTCTGCACCCGCCGAGCCCGGCCTGTGCCTGAGTGGACAAAACCACGAGGACGTCCCCCCGGCGACTGTGACCCAGAATCCAGCACCCAAGGACCCCCATCGACGATCCTGACGACGCCTGCAGCCTCAGAACCTGGGCCCCCTCCAACCGCGAACAGCCGAGGGTAAGATTTCCGACGCCCAAAGACACCCCTGCACCCGACGCCCCACGGCCTCCTGTGCCCAACTCCTGGGTGCCTACCCTTCCTACAGCTTCCCAACTTACCTCTCGAAGTGGTGGTCGGACCTGAAGAATCACCGTCCCCGAGCTTGCAGCCTTTGTTCGTCACGCAGCATTCCCATTGAAAACCATTGGGCGCCCGACAGCCCAAAAGCCCACTGCACCCGGCCGCCCCAGTGCCGCTGAGGGTGCACCCACTACCCTGTTCGACTTCCCCACTTGCTCTGAGTAAGTGACCAGGAGCTTTGCTCCCACAGCCGAGTGGTCTGCCTGCCAGCAGCCACCAACCCAAGGCCCCCTGCCGTCCATAGGATAACATTGGGCCTACTCACTCTGCACCCGGCCGCCCCTGTGCCGCTGAGGGTGTAACAACTGTACTTACCTGACCCTGGGGGACCCCTGAGTCTATGCCCAGAACCTTAACTCTGCCAGTCGAGTACTTACCCAAAAGCCGATAACTCACTTTTCTTCCATAGGGTAACATTGACTGGTTTCACTTGGAAATGCTTCCAAGTGTGGAGTTTCTCAACTTTAAAATATTCACCTAAAATCAACCGAGTAACGAAAACGGAAATACTCACCTGCTATTAGGAGAGATCCCAGTGCTGGATCTTGGTGCCCAGCACTGACCCTGAAAAGTAATCACAACGTTACTTACCGCTAACTCAATTTTCTTCCATAGGGATCCATTGACTGGTTTTCTGTGAAATTTCTTCTAAGTGTCCACTTTTGAAATACCAAAATATTGCTTAAAAATCACAACAGTAACGAATTCCGATTTACTCACCTGTTATCAGGAGAGACCTCCGTGCTGCATCTTTTAGTCCAGTACTGACCCTGAAAAGTAATTTTAACCGTACTTACCAGTAACTTGAAATTCCTTCCATAGGATATCATTGCCTGCTTTTTGCTGAAAAAGTTTCTAAGTGTCGATTTCTGAAACTTACAAATATTCTTTAAAATTCGTGCCAACGATACAAACGTAATTACTTGCCTGTTTTAGATAGATATCCCAGTGCTGAACCTGAGAGCCCAGCACTGGATTACAAAAGTAACGTAAACATACTTTACCTGCAAACTGAATTTCCTTCCATAGGATAACATTGGTAATTTGACCTAGAAAAGTTTCTAAGTGTCAACTTTTAAAATACAATAATATTCCTTAAAAATCACTACTGTAACCAAAACGCTTTTACTCAACTGTTTACAGGAAGTGTCCCGGGACTGAATCCAAGATCCAGTCCTGTGGTTAGAAAAGTAATCCACAAAGTAACTAATTGCATTTAACTAAAACTTTCCATTGAGCTCAATGTTGCATTGTGTTTGACATTGTGTTGCCTTTTGCACCAACTGTGACTACTGTAATCAAAAAGTCTATTGCCTATTTGAAAAGTGTTTAACTAAGGTAACCCATTCTGAGAAAGTATATTTTGATACATATTGTGGTTCTAAAATAAAACAACTATATTTTTATACAAACAATTGGCCTAGAGTTCAGTTCTTGAGTGTGTGAGACCATTTGCTGACTGAGTGTGTACAACAAATGCTTTACACTGTCCTCTGATACTGCCTTACTGCTCGACCAAGCTACCACTTTAGAGAATAAGGTCATATCTAACTTTAGCCTCTGCCTTACCATTGGGGAACTGTGGACCCTATACACATTGTACCTTACTTTGGTGCAGTATATATAGAGCCACTTTCCTACAACTGCCTTAAACTCTATCATGAGAGGGCTGATGTGACCGGGCTGATGGGCCCTGAAGAGGATCAGGAAGAAAGAGTGAACTTCTCCCGGACCTCCTCTCCAACAACCCTCAAGATGGGTCTGTTGAGGGAGTTGTCTTCTCAGACAACTTCATTACCCAACAGCAGACTGACTGCAGGCAAGTCCTAAGGCAGTATTCTGGGCTCTTTTCTTTGACCCCTGGACAGACAACATGGTGTACACATGATGTGGACACTGGGGACAGCCTACCTGCCAAAAACGAAATATACAGGCAGTCTGACCCAGTCAAAAAAAGCATCCAGGTTGAAGTCAGCAAGATGCTGGAACTAGGGGTGATTGAACCCTCTGAGAGTCCCTGTTTCAGCCCAGTGGTCTTAGTCCCCAAACCTCATTTCAAGGGAGGTAAACCAGATCTGAGGCTTTGTGTGGACTACAGAGGCCTCAATGCTGTCACTAAGACAGATGCACACCCCAGATGAGCTCATAGAGAGGTTAGGGGAGGCCACATTTCTCAGTACTTTTGATTTGACATCAGGGTACGTTGCAGATTGGGCTGACCCCAGGACCAAAAGAAAAGTCCACATTCTCCACCCCAGATGGACATTACCAGTTTACTGTGATGCCCTTTGGTTTGAAGAATGCCCATGCCAATTTCCAAAGGCTGGTGAACAAAGTCCTGTCTGGGCTGGAGTCTTTTAGTGCAGCATATCTTGAGGAGATTGCGGTCTATAGTTCTGCCTGGCATGATCACCTGATCCACCTTGGAGAGGTCCTCAAGGCCCTGCAGCATGCACGACTCACTATCAAGGCAAGCAAGCGCCAGATAGGGCAGGGCTCTGTTGTATACTTGGGCCACCTTGTAGGTGGAGGCCAGGTTCAACCCTTACAGACTAAGATCCAGACTATTCTGGACTGGGAAGCTCAAACAACTCGGGGCATTCCTTGGCTTGACTGGGTACTAGAGGAGGTTGGTCTGTGAAGGGGTATGACACCATTGTGGCACCTCTCACTGAACTGACCTCAAAGAGCAAACCAGAGAAGGTAAACTGGGCAGTGAACTGTCAAAAGACTTTTGACACACTGAAGGAAGCAATGTGCTCAGCACCATTCTAAAAGTGCCAGACTATACAAAGCAGTTTATTGTCCAGACTGATGCCTCGGAGCATGGGATAGGGGCAGCTCTATCCCATTGGCTACTACCCTTCACGCCCCTAAATGTAATATTTAGGTGGCCCCCTGACAGCAGGAACTCAGATTCGACGGACTAAAGAAGAAGGACAAAGAGGCAAAGAACGCGAGAACTGTGGACTTGGCGCCAAACCCAGTCTGCCTGCTCCTATCCTGACAATTGCTAATACACGACTTGTCCTGCAACTTTGCATCCTCCCAAAGTCTTGGAGGGCGACAGCACTTTGCTAACCAGCCAGCATCTCACTTGAAGTGGAGGAGCCACTTCCCTGCAGCCTGCGGTCACCGACAGTATACACAGAGGAAGCAGCTTCCCAGGAGGAAGTCTCCATGCTCCAAGAGGTCAGATCCATCTTCCTACCAAGTCTGGAGATGCCAGGACCCCCCCCCCCGAAGCCACTTTGCACCAATACCCGGGGTACTGGAGCCCTTGCCGCAGCAAAGGCTTGTTCAGTTTCCAGCCTGGACACCAACACTGCCAAGATCGACCTACCGATGTGGGGCGTCCGCTTCAGAGTGGCCATCGTCAAGAGTGACCCTGTTGTCCTATTTGGTACTCATCTCCACGTCGACCTAAAAAGTGATAACCTCCAACACAAGCGACAGACTGGACAAAACACCTCTGCACCCGAGCCCCACAGCCCGAGTCCGAGCCTACCGACGGTGCACCTTGCTAAAGAGACCCTCAAGAGCCGAGCCCCTCTTTGGGTTCTGCCAAACTGGTCCCCCAGTCCTCACTTGCAGCCTTTTTTTCTTGTTATAGGTTTCCTCTTTGACCTCAGTAATAGCGGTCAATGCTACCCTTGCAAGCAACACCTTTGCACCAAGACACACCAGGGCAGGTAAACCGAAACTGCTGGTGGTTCTAAGGACCTTGGCCCCTACTAACCGGATGTCCAAAAGAACAACCCTGTAACTTGTTTGCAAGTACCCCTAATGCAGTGCATGTTTCTTCCATAGGATGACATTAAGTTGTTCGAGGCTCACGCCTCAAATTTTAAAGCTCTATTTTCTGTGTTTGTGAAAATTGCTAACTCGAAAAGTACTCAACTAATCTCAAAGATCTTGGTGTCAAAATTAATATAAAAATCTATGTTACTTTTCTAAATTGGTGACGGAATTCCTTATCGAGTGTGTGTCTCCTTTATCGACTATGTGTGCAACAAATGCCTAACACTCCCCTGTGATAAGCCTAAGGCTGCTCGACCACACTACCACAAACAGAGCACCTTGGGATTTTAAAAGCAAGCCCCTGTACACTATCAAGGAATACCTGAACTCTGCACAGTGCACCTCATTTTTGTACACTATATATTGAGACAGCTTCCTACAGTCTAGCACTGGAGCCCTCAGTCAAATGGAAGCACACAACACTATCATTTAATGTCTGGTTACAGACAGCCTTAGCTGCCTGTTCCTAGATGCTAATGACTTCCCTACAGTACAGGGCCCAGTGAATTGTGGAAAGATGCATTACATGGTAATGCAGGTGTGCAAGCTAGACTCACCGACATGTAAATGATTGTTTAATTTTTTACTGATGCCTAGAACATAAATGCTCAAGTTGCACATCTGTTCTACTGCTTGTGTTTCCAGACGGGCAGAAAGACAGCATGCAGTTGCTAAATTAAACAATATAAAGAAATTGTCGCATACAGAGAAATTAAACAAGTTACTGACCTGTAGAAATAGTTTCCAGTTTGAAGATGATGCACAATCCTACTATTTAGTGGTTTGGCTCAGAATACCAAGTTGTTTGAGTGTATGTAACCTACCAGTATGACCGAAATTACTGGTTATGAGGTTGACCCAAAACGCACAACACCCCACAGATTAGACACCATCTCCAGAGTGGTATTATATCTTTCCCCTCACATTACAAAATATAAGGCAATCAGCTTAGTATCAAGAACTTTAATAAAAATGTCCACTACTCTCCCTTTTCATCGGTATGACAGAAGAGCTGTAGCATGTCAATATAGAATATCCTCAAAGTGAAAAACTACTGTTATGGGGAAAAATTGATTTGCAATAAGAAACTATTATAGAGTTATATGCTGTGCATAAACTGCAAGTAGTATCCCTCCCTCTGTGAGGGTGGGCATAAAAAAAGGCAAGACATTTTAGTATGAGAAAACCAATTTCTTAGCCCTGAAAAACAAGTTGCTTGGCTTCAAGTAACACTCTTTCTGGTGGATACTCTATCTAACGGCAGATTCCTCCCTTTGTGAATATCCCCAGGCGCCAGATTGGATCCTGAAACTCAAAGCAGTACTCGTGGCAATAGGTGGTGTCGTGTGGATCTGTGCTGGCTTTGTTCCACTCTGCAAGTAACTAAGGAGCCGAATATAACCGGAAAACATAAGCGCTGACATTAGATTTTTTAAAAGAAACTTGTCCACACACAGACACAAATCCCAGCAGCATATTGGAAAGACAATTGTGCATATTCCTAAATTGGGACATTTTCGATTGAAAATTAGAAAAGAGACCAATCCACAGAATGGAGAGGTGTGAGGGCGGTGATGAATCTGTGGTTAGAGTATCCACCAGAAAGAGCAACAAGCCAATATAAGAGCCCAGCATGACAGTGTATGAGACCTCTCTGATGAAAGCTGCAAAACAGAACTGGGTATATGACACCTCTCAGACTTACAGGCACACCACATTTCAAGCACTGTTCACAGTGAGCCACAAAACTAGTGAACTACTTTTTATAAAGCAGTCCAGTCCTAATCTCCTGTGTCATTAAATAGCTTGAGAAGAAAGTGGGAATCGGATCACATCAGGTATTTAGCAGAACAAGCATAGGCAGGCAAGGGGTTTCTGGGAAGGCCTGGGTCAAGTTGCTACAATCTAATTGCGTGCACCGCACCAATCTCACCCTAAAAAGTGGCTGGATAACCATGTCCAGTTTTCATCTAACTTGGTGCAACTCAGTACTGGTGCTGATGCTATTGCATTAAATGCCCAGAGTCAATCTCTCCAGGTTCTGTCGTCTCTGGTATAAAATGCACAATCCTGATGCAAAGGTTACAGACTTTGTATAAGTCTATCCACTGAGTTCCATAACGTCACTTTGACCAAAACGTAAAGAGCGTTCTGCTCACATTAGACAATCCAAAAACATTGAAAAGTTACAAACTGAATACATTTAGGAGTCATTGTCCAGTCCATAACCTTTCAACCACTCCAGTACCTGAACAAAGTCCACTTTTGTGCTCAGTGAAATTGTTGCTGACACTAATTCCTTCAAACATGAAAGCAAAATGGGAAAACTCAATCTAAGTCATGGGACATTCTGTGTCTAGGTTGATGTCTGAATGAGCAGATGAACACTCATTCTAGCCACGACAATGGTTGACGGCCCCAATTAAGATTTTAAAACAAAAAGATGCTATACTATGCTCGCTGCAAGACTCCATGCATGTGAATTCATAATAGATTTCCACTACAAAATACAAGTTTCCCTGTCTGAAAATAAACAATTACAGACTAGTGTCACAGAGTACATATAAATAAACCAAGCAGAAGACTTACTTTTAAAATTCCTGCATGGCTGAGCAGCAGGTTTGAGGTCTTGAGATCTCTATGGAGTATCCAGTTGTCATGAAGATGCTTAACCCCTCGTAATAGCTGGATCATCAGTGTCTTCACTTCACCTGAATAAGTAGACCACAACAAAACATACATTACTTTTGGAGAGAAGGTGGGAAATAATACAGAGGAATGACAGTGCATGTGTTAATAGTCGGAAGAGATTTAGTTGCTGTGATGGGTGCATTTACACAGCACTTGCTCTGAAGCACCTCAGCACTTTAACAGTGGCTTGCAGGAAGTGTTGATGTGGTGGTGGGACAGGGAAGGAGAAGCAGGTGGGGTTAGATGAGCTTTGTGATGGTCGGCGAGTTGGTTGTGCTGATGGAATTAGGGGACCACCACAGATCCCTTCCATGTATCTCCTTTAAAATGTCTGTAACCTGGAAGTCCATTTCAACACAAACTGGCATCTTGTACTCACGATAAATTCCTCTATTAAAGACACGTTCAATCACTCATAAATCCTATTCGGCTCCAAACTCAATGAATAACCTTTGTCTTCGAACAACTGCAACAGCATCGAAGAGTGTAGGAAAGTGCCCCTTTTTGTCATGGTGACCCCCACTTTTTGCTCATCAATACTTATGTTTTCGACTGGAAGTCTGCTAACCAGGCCCCAGTGTCAATGCTCCTTCACTAAAACAAGGTTAAAGATACAATTGTGATACAATTGGCATACACTGTGACACTCCTGTAAGGTCCTAGTAAATGGTACCCTAGGTACCTAGGGCATGGGTACCACAGAAGGCTGCAGCATGTCTTATGCCACCCTAAGGGAACCCTATACAACCCTATACAAACTGCATGCAGACTGCCATTGAAGGCTGCGTGACATGGTGCAAACAATGAAGAAAACACGACATGGCACACAACTCTGTGCCCCATGCCCAAGTCAATGCATATGATATATGTAAGCTACCTCTACAGCAAGCCTTACAGCCCTAAGGCAGGGTGCTTTATATCCTATGTCAGGACGTACCTGCATGAGCAGATATGGCCCTGTGATGTCTAGTTCAATTGCTAGATATTGCAAGTGAACAGAAAGGCATGTATGAGCACTGGTCAAAACGAGTTACCCAGCTAAATAATGGCTACACTAAAACCTATGTTGTTTGGTATCAAATTCCTTGATTTAAAAAAATTTATATTGATTCCTGTAGGAAAGTGTCCCTTTTTGACATGGTCACCGCCCAAATTTTTGCCTAGTATTCGATGCAAAAGTGCACTGGGTTCCTGCTAACCAGGTCGCCAGTGGCAGAACACCTTGGTTTAATAAATCTATACTGATTCCAGTATAAGATGTATTATATCATGCACCCAGAGGACACCTTAGAGGTGCCCCCTGAAACCTACTAGTCCCCCAGTGCGCTGGCTGACTGGTCCTGTCCAGCAAGCCACACACACGAGTTTATGACCCCCAGGGATGAGAGCCCGCGCTCTCAGAAGGTCAGGAACAAAGCCTGCTCTGGCAGGAGTTATCAACTCATCCAAGCAGATAGCTAGTAGATCTGCATATCAAGGCCAAAAGGTTCAAAGCCTCTACCGCATTTGATGTGCAGCCTCGGCTTCCTTCAGACACGGAGAATGCCACCTCCTGCCTGGAGGCCCATTTGGCAACAGGACAAGTGGGAAATTTGCTATGTTTTTGGTGGAACTCGGAACTCTGGGACAGGGTTATGCGTACTACTCCCAGGAGTGGTCATATAGGGGGTGTAGTGACTACAAGGGTAAGTAGCCCATTGGCTGCTAACCTTCACTCCCCTTAACAACTCTAAATGTAGTATTAAGGGGAGCCCCAGGAGTAGGAAGCTGTATCTATACATAGTGTAACAAAACCAGGCAACCCTTAATGGTTTGCAGAATGAAAAAAGTATGCTAAATGCTTTCTTTTGTGGTACTGTGGGAGAGCAGTTTAGGCTTATCAGAGGAATATGCCTCCTTATTACGAATGCCTTCACTCCGCATGCAATTACAACGCGGTCGTTACAACGACCGCGTTGTAACAACGCATACCATTACCCCGCAAGTCGTAACAACGACTTGCGGCGGGGGGCGCTGGATGTTGGAATAGTATAATTTACTATTCAAACTCCAGTCTGTGCGGACAGTATGGAAGGTGTTGGATTTTAAATCCAACACCTGCTCCCCCCTCCGCCAGTCGTTGTTACGACTTGCGTGGTAATGGTATGCGTTCTTACAACGCGGTCATTGTAACGACCGCGTTGTAATTGCATGCGGGGTGACGGATTCGTTATAAGGGCTGTTTACCTTATCAAAGAGTAGTGCTAAGCGTTTGTTGCACCCACAGAGGTAATAAATGACAAACATTCAAGAATGAAATCTGAGACCAATTTAGAGAAATAACTTGAATTTTTATATAAATTTTGATACCAAGAACTTAGTTAATAGGCAAGTACTTTTTAGGTCTGGCCTACGCAGCGCGCATGCGCTGCGTAGGAGGACCTTTAGCCGTCGCTCTTCACTTTTCAAGCACTGCACTCGTGCTTGTGGCGGCATCCACCTTGCGGGAGCGAGCAGCGGCGCGCCACAAGCACGAGTGCAGTGCTTGAAAAGTGAAGCCTGCGCGCGCACGCACCACTCCCGGGCTGGTTTCTCTTTGCCCCTCTGCCTGTCCATCCTCTCCCACACCCTCTTTCACTATCTCCTCACTCGCTCACCTCCATCTTTCTTCCTCTCGCCCGCCCCCTCTCACTGCTCAGGTTATCCTGACGGCCCCAACCCTCCTCATCGTTATCTCCTTTACCTCATAGTTTCTCTTGTACCAGAGTTACTTCAGCTCGGCAATGGCGCCTTTTATGGGCCTGTTTTATAGATTTACAATTATTGTCCCAAGTTTATACGTTTACATTCAATGATCACGTTTCACAAGGTGACAGATGGCGTCACCAGGTGTCACACGCCCTTCTGCATATATCTTTCTCCGATAAAGCACCGTCAGTAATGCGAGGCTCTGCGGATTATGTAGACTGTCGCGACATTGGCTGCAACTGAAATGCCTGACCTTTGTGTAGGTAGAAGTGTGTAACCATTGGCAGTTCACACGTCATTACCAGCAAGACACCGGAATACATCATATCACTCGTGAGGCAAAATGTATGTAAAGCATTCATCCGTGGTCAATTCTTTTATATCTCCGTTTCATCAGTACTCTACGATGTATAAAATAGCTCTTTAAAATGTTTATTAGGAGTTGACAAAATACTTTGTTTCGTTTTTAGCCAGAACACCAATAAAGCTTAAATGGCAAACCATGACGGCGTTAGACAGTTGGAGCACTTACTCAGGTCGATGAGAACAGGAAATGTGCTGTGTATAAGACGTGGAGAGTAACAGTTACACAATGCCAAACATATTTCTTTATGGCCTATTCGATTCTTTCCATGAGGTTGCACCAATGTTGGCTACTTACAAGTTGGGTGTAAGTACCTTACCCAGATTGCACAGGGAAGTCCCGACTTCTTTCTTACTCGTTCTCACCCCTTTGCCCTCAACACTTAACAATATAATTAACTTTACAGGGCAATTTTCCAAGACATTTCAGTAAAAAGTAGAATATTCTAAAGGTTGCGCCCCCCCACCTCCCGTATGTTTGTGCCTCCTCGACGTCAGAGGGAAGCTTAGAACTACAGCTGCTAACTCTGTTTGTCCCTGCACCTCCCTGAAAGCGCCGCAGCTGCCCGTATGTTTGTGCCTGCGGCTCATCGAAATCTATTATGGAATGCTGAAGAGGCACAGAAAGACTGTTGCTGTATTAGTGATGAACGTATTGTAAGGGAACGGATCCTTTGTGATGTTCCATAATAGCATTGGTAAGGTTTTATTCGGAAGTGCGTAATGTTGTGGGCAGATGAGAGACAGTCGTGGGGAGACGAACTGCACTGCTTTTGCCTGGCATTCCTGTAGACCTCTTTCTTATTAAATAAATAAACTTCGTCAATCCTCCGTTATTTTGTTCGACTTCTATTTGATACAATTTGGTAGTACCACGCTTCTTCGGCATCCAGCGTTCAGGAGGTCCTGCGGATTCGTTAATTTTGCTGCGGCAGGTTTTACCTCCAGTGAAAGCCTTGAGGAACAGCAAGTATATTGTGGCCTGTTTGATTTTTTTTTTTGTGTGCAGATTTTATATAGCGCAAACTCGACGCGAAGGTATTGGAGCGCTTTACATGAGCATCAGTTACGTTACACAAGGATACATTCATTTTTAGGTCATAGCCAATAGGTCTCGCTTTGGGACCTTATAAGTATTTAGTTATGCAGCACAATATCCTTGGTGCAACAACATCAACTGTTGCATGGCTAAACACTTATAAGGTCCCAAAGGCAAGACCTATTGGCTATGCCAATGCTTGTTTAAATATAGATTTTTACAGGTAAGTAAAATGTTCACTTAAATGGTTCTTTATGCAGCAATGCTTTCCTAGGGGGGAAAAGGCACATGTTTCATACAGTTATTTAAGTTCAGTTTCTGGGGGTCTCCTTCAAGACTCAAGGTCGTAGTGGGCCAAGGTCCACAGTACCACCAGCAGTTACTCATTACCTGCCCTGGAATGTCCGGAGGCAGAGGTGCTAGTCGAGATGGCAGCTTTGTGCGCTACACTGGTGGAAAGGAGGGACACCTAGAAAAAAGCTGCAGAGGGCGACTTGGGGGCAAGTATCGGGGGCAAGTATCGGGGGCAAGTACTGGGAGCTCTTAACGGGGCTCGAGTCACAAGGGTCCTAGGAGCAAGAAAGCGCAGTCGGTTCTCGGTAACCCGGGCTGAGGCGCTTGGGTGCCGAGGCGTTTGGTTGGCTGGTGCATCACAGGACCTTGCGATTGTCAGTCTCGCCGGTTAAGGATGCAAAAATCAGGACACCTAGGCCACTCAGGCAGTGGGTCTCTGTGGTGCTGATGTCTGTCAATGGCTGCTCAGTCTCAGTGCAGTGAGAGTCCGGACTATCACATTAGTTTGCTGCAAGGGGTCCGGTAGCCCGGGTATTGGTGTTGTGTGGCATCGGTCGATCCTGGTGTCCTCTCACTCGGTGGGGGTCAGATGGGACCTTCTGGGGCACAGGAACCTCTTCCTGGGCAGCTGTTGCATCGGCTTGGCCAGGGACCTGCAAAACCATGAACCAGGCTCAGCAACTTCGTGCCTGCGGACTGCAGGGGAGTCGCTCCTCTACTCCAAAGGAGATTGCTGGCAATTTTTGAAGGGCTGGAAGTAAACGGGGTTCGTGGGAAATGCTCAGCTGTAGGACGAGTCACTTGGTCACGATTGTCGAGACTGGTGCAGGCAGGCAGGGTTTGGGGCCAAAAGTCTTCAGTTCTAGTTTTCTTACGGCTCTTCTTTGTCCTCTATAGGAAGCTGGGTTTCAGCTGCAGTAACCCCCCCACTTTTTGCCAGACTACTGATGCACTTGGACTTGATGTGCACTGGGTCCCTGCCAATCAGGTTCCCAGGGCCGGTGTTCTTTCCAAAACTGTACCTTGTACCCCCAATTGGCACCTCTCTGGCCACGTCAGTCCCTTGTAAAAGGCATTATGGGTACCAAGGGCACTGTGGCCAGGAAAGGCCTCTAAGGGCTGCAGCACTTATTGTGCCACCCTTCGAGGCCCTGTACCTTTACACACACACACTGACATGGCAGGCTGCGTGTTTTGGTGCAGAACAAAGTGAAGAGTCGACATGGCACACATCCCTGTGTGCCATGCATACAACCCACTACCCTGGCATAGGTCAGCCACCCCTCTAGCTGGGTGCACTATACCAGTGGTGAGGGTACCGGTGCATTTAGCCCTGTACCCCTACAGTGTCTAGACCAATTCTTAGAAATTGTAAGTGCAGTAATGACATTAAGAGTATATGGTGCTAGGAGTTTGTCATTACGAACTCCACAGCACCATAATGGCTTTACTGAAAACTGGGAAGTTTGGTATCAAACTTCTAAGCACATTAAACCCACACTGATGCCAGTGTGGGATTTAATGAAAAATGCACTCAGAGGGCAACTTAGAGATGCCCCCTGAAAAACAACCAGCCTCTGGTGGGTTACCTGACTGGTACACACCAGCCTGCCACTACGAGACATGATTCTGGACCCCTGGGTTGGGAGCCTTCGCTCCCTGAGCCCAGAAACAAAGTCTTTCCTGGGCGGAGGTGTTCACAACTCCCCAGGTCAGGAAGAGCCATCTGTGGCAGGGGAGTTTCAAAGGCCTTGCGGACAAATATTTAGTCAGGACGGAGACAATCCCCACCTCGACTTGTGAAGCTGTGACTTTTACCATAACACTTAACCATTCACAAACATTTAAAGGAACTCCTTTACCGTCCCCCAGGTCCCCGAGCGTAATTCCTCTCTGCTCTGGGTAGCTTACTAGAACCTCTAGCAGGAGAAGCTGCTTTCACCATCTTGGGTGACTTCAACTTCCAAGTAGAAACCCTCGATGACAACGACACCTCCACCCTCATTGCAGAACTGGAGGCTGTGAATCTCCACCAGTTGGTGACTAGCCCCACACACAAAGCCGGGCACACGCTCGACGGGCTCTTCACTAGCAACAGGCAAATATTGATAATAAAAACTATACCCTTGGCGTGGACTGACCATTGGGCAGTCTTCTTCGATATTCAGGCAAAAACCACTCTGCAGCTTATCACCCTGACTCCACCCACGCAATTCAAAGCTTGGAGCAGCCTAGACCAGCAGCTCCTCATAACACATCTGTCATCCACCAATTATGACCCTTCACCAGACCCTACACTTGCCTCATCCAACTACTCCGAATGGCTTAACAATGCCTTCAACGACTTAGTCCCTTTGAAAAACTTTTCAAAAAACAGAACCGCCCCATCGGCCCCCTGGTTCTCAGAGTCCCTTAGACTTGAAAAACAACGCTGCAGGAACCTTGAGAGACGTTGGCGCAGAGACTATAACTGAAGTGAGAAATCCCTTTATAAGGAAGCCATCTCCAAGTATAAACATCGCATCATCCTGGAAAAAAGCAAATACCTCAGTCAGATATTATCAGCTCAAGGCTCTACTAAACAACTCTTTCAGGTTGTCACTAAACTATCAGGGTCCGGGATAAACCCTCCACTAGCCCCCACCCAAGATCTTTGCACTGCGCTGGCTAGCTCCTTTCTAGACAAAGTCAGCAATATTTACGCCAATTTCGTCGCTCAACCCAAAACAGACTATTTAACAGCTACTCCTGACAACGACGAAACTACTCCCTCTTTTGTGAATTTTAGCCAAGTTTCACCATAACAGATCAAGGACCTCATCTTATCCACCAAATCAGGCTCCCCGACCGACCCTTGCCCGGCCTCCGTCCTAAAACTGATTCCTGACATACTAGCATTAAATCTAACTGACATCTGTAATGCCATGTTTAACACCGGCACCTACCCTGCCACATGGAAAAAGGCTATTATCAAACCGCTGCTGAAGAAGCAGCACCTTGATCCGCTAGAAACCAAAAACTACAGACCTATCACAAGCCTGCCTTTCCCAGCAAAAATATTTGAGAAATTAATGAATTCGCAACTAGCCAAATACATTGAAGACAACAACCTTCTGGATGAGACGCAATTCGGCTTTAGGAAAGGCCATGGCACAGAAACCGCCCTCATCAAAGCAGCAGACGAAATAAGGACAATCCTAGACCATGGTGCCACCGCAGTGCTAGTGCTGCTAGACTTGTCAGCAGCCTTTGACACGGTCGATCACGCCACACTGATCGATCGTGTCTCAAACATGGGCATCAAACTGAAGGCCAAAGAACTACTGGCCTCGTTTCTTTCCAACCGCACACAATCAGTGACTCTCGGGATATATAAGTCCGCCCCTTTCTCCTTCCCGCGTGGTGTGCCACAGGGCTCATCCTTGAGTCCGACACTGTTTAACATCTATGTGTCGGACCTGGCCAGGGTCATCAAAGCCCACGGGATGGGACTCACTTCCTATGCCGATGATACACAACTGGTGCTTGCTATCCATAATGATGGAGGAGCAGTTGCAGTCAGCTTCCAAGATGGAATGCGTGCCATCAGCACCTGGATGGCCAACAATTGCCTAAAGTTAAATTCCGACAAAACGGAAGTTTTGATTTTCGGCAAGTTACATCCTGCTTGGTCTTCCACCTGGTGGCCGACCAATCTGGGGCCACCACCTCCCCCGGTATCGAAAGTGAGAAATTTAGGGGTCGTGTTTGACGACAAATTGGCTTTCATTTCACACGCCAATGCAATTGTCTCTTCATCTTTTTATACTCTTAGAATGATAAAAAAACTCCTACCCTTTCTGCCATCTAGTGCCGGAAAAACCCTGGTTAGTACCCTAGTAATGTCAAAAATCGACTACTGTAATGGCCTGTTTTTCAATGCTCAGAAAAAGGTCACCAATAAACTGCAGATGGTACAGAATTCAGCGGCTAGAATGATAACGGGTACCCCCAAGTATCAACCAATCTCAACGGTAGTCCGAAAACTCCACTGGCTACCTATAATAAGCCGCATCAAATTCAAAGCCCTATGCATCGCCTTCAAGGCCATCCACAAAACTGGACCTGACTTCCTGAAGAAGGCTTTTTGTGTCTACACTCCCAATAGACCCCTTGCGTTCATTAACGGCTAACCTTCTGAAGGTCCCTCGCACAAAAAAAGTCTCTTGGGGTGACGGAAGATTCACCGTTGCCACTGCTAAACTATGGAACACTCTTCCTCTGCACATCAAAACATGCCCAAATCTACTTGCCTTCAGGAAACTTATAAAGACGTGGCTTTTTAATAAATAAGCTCCCCGCCTCTGGTTCAACCTCTATATAGTCCTCAGCGCCGAGACACCCAAGGGTAGTTGTGCGCTCTACAAATTGCCTAAAATAAAAATAAATAAATTAGTAATGCGACCCCTAGCCTCTCCTGCTATCAGGACCAGGCCCCCTTCCTGTCTCCCCTCCTTTTCGGCGGGAAGACAGGCAGGAAAAATTAGCCAGCCCAGAAGGTTGCCCACCTCTGCCAACCCCACGGCTCAGGTGGGGGAGGCGAGGTGAAGCCCACAATTCAGTGCCGGCCATCTGCTTGCAGATGACAGGCACTCTCCAATCAGGATTAGGGATTGTGCCCACTCCCCCACGTGGGGTGAGCACACCAAGGGTGTAGTCACCCTAAGGTCAGTAGCCCATTGGCTACTGACCTCGAGACTCCTAAAACGCCCTCTAAATACAGTATTTAGGGGGCAGCCCTGAACCAAGACGACAGATTCTCGCACCCTACGAAAGAAGATGCCCAGCAGAGGAGACTGCAGAGAAGAACTGACTTGGCCCCAACCCTACCGGCCCGTCTGCAGTTTCCAGAGATCCTGCGCCAAAAGTCTCCTTGTCCTGCAGCCAGCGACCTCCAGAACCCTGGGAGGACTGACTACCTTCAACAAAGACCAGATCTCTTGTGAACAGCAGCTCTGTTCAAAAGAAACTCCCAAGACAGATCCTGAGCCTGCTGAGGACAAAAACTCGATGCCTGAAACCACCAATGCACCCGTCGCCTACGGCCTGAGTTTGAGTGGCCCACCAGTCTCAGCATGGTCTCCCAGCGATCCAGAGTCCGAGTCCACCATGGGTTGACCCCTGCAGGACTCTCCAACGTCGCCTGCAGCCTCTGCACTGAGACACCCCCCACCCCCCAAAACAGCGAGTGGCCCGGTAAGGTGAAATCCAACCTCAAAAGACACCCCTGCATCCAGCCGCCTCGTGCCCTGAAGAAGAGAACCCGAGGTGCACCTACGTCCCCGAACCCTCCAACTTACCTGCCCAGCTGTTGGTTCCTCCCGGAAGTCTTCCTGGACCGAGCCTACAGCCAAAATCCAAAACCGGCAACTCCCATTGAATACAGGGCACCCGACGCCAAAACAGCCCCCTGCACCCAGCCGCCCCTGCGCCGCTGCACCTCGTGTGGTAACTCTGATCCCCCTTTGCCCTGAGCCTAACACCAGGAGCTTTGCTCCCACAACCTTGTGGCCTGCTCGTGAGCAGCCACCAACCGAAGGCCCCCTACCCCCCATTGCATAACATTGGGCCTCAGCACTCTGCACCCGGCCGCCCTAGTGCCGCTGAGAGTGTTTCAAGAGTGCATCCTTGACCCTGGGGGAACCCTGGTTCTAACCCCAGAATACCAACTCCCACAAACTTGTACTTACCTGCCAACCGTTAACTTCATTTTTCTCCAGGTGGAATACATTAACTGTTTTTCCTTGAAAATTGTTGTGTGGAGTTGGTTTTGTATGAGAACTTGAAAAACTGCAACTGTACAAAAACTGATTCACTAACCTTTTGTCTAGGAGATGTCTCAGTGTGATATCTAGGCATATCACACTGATTAGCAAAAGTAACTTAAAAAGTAATCTAAAAAGTAACGTAGAAAGTAATCTGAGAAATGTAACTGAAAAGTAATTTTGAAACCGTGACTTACCTGTAATTCATTCAACTGCATTTGAACCTGCATTCAATTGTAAAACACTGCATAAGATTTTGCAAAGCATGTATTTCACTTACCTGTGCCAGGCTTGGCTTGGTTCTAGAAATAAAATAACTTAATATTTTTATACAAACAAAATTGGTCGGAGTTCAGTCTTTGAGTGTGTGACATCATTTGATGATTGCGGGTGTACAACAAATGCTTAACACTACACTCTGATAAAGCCTTACTGCTCATCCACTCTACAACAAATGGAGTAAGGTGCTATCTACTTTTACCACTGCCTACCTTTGGGGTTCCACTGGACTCTGTGCACACTATACCTCATTTTGGTATAGTATATACAGAGCCAGCTTCCTACAGCGTTGCTATTAAGTAATCATCCCACTCGTTAATAGTGAAAGATTCCTCTTCTTGATCTCGATCAGAGTTATCATGGTCATGCGTCTAGGGTTCCGCCAGAGGTAACTAAGATAGAGGGGTTCGTGGAATTTGCAAAGTGCACAGTCTAGGAGGCGGCTTCTTTTGTGTGGACTGAGCTGAAGGTGGAATCCGAGGAGCAGGAGTTGAGGAAACAGGCTCTGGAAACAGTCTATAGGAGTCCTGCAACATTCCCTGTAGATTGGTTACCAAGTCCAAGGGCATTTGTATTGAGCGCTCGAGGAACATACTCAGGATAATGTTGATATTCGTCGTAATAATATTTCTCGTCAAAGTCTTGGCATTTTACATTCAATTCTGAAGGGCTATGAGCTGCTCTAAAAAGACAATCATCTGATTCTTCCTCCAATAGGATGGCTGGTGGGAAAGGCAACACCTTGCTTGGAGACGTGTGAACTGGTAGAAGTACGTCAGCTTCAGACTTATTAGAATAGGAAAGATGCAACACTGGCACCAGAGGAGTTAACGGTGCCTCGGATGACAGATTCTCGGCCTCTGTCGACGATAACTCCCTCGTCGACGAGGATTTTAACGCTTTCGCAGGTAAAAGGCTAATGCTACTTACCCAGTAAGCATTTGTTCTTGGCATGTAGAGCTGTAGATTCACATGCTTTGCATACTCCTGCCATCTAGTGTTGGGTCCAGATTTTTGCAAGTTGTTTTTCTTCGAAGAAGTCTTTACTAGTCACGAGGTAAGGGGACTCCTCCTTTCGGTGATAGTGCACATGGTCATTGACTCCATTGTTAGATTGTTTTCCCGCAAGAGGGTGAGAATAGAGTAAGTAAGTGCAGTATAGAGATGTCCATGCGTATGTATGTATAATGAATAACTAACAACTACAGGTACCCGGGGAGGCGGGTGGGAGCATGTGAATCTACAGCTCTACATGCCAAGAACAGACGCTTACTGGGTAAGTAACATTATCCGTTCGAGGCTTGTGTGCTGTAGATACACATGCTTTGCATAGACTACAAAGCAGTATACTCCCAAAGCGGTGGCTAACCTGTAGATGTTACAGTTGTTTGGAACAGTGTTTTGAGTACTGCTTGGCCTACATTAGCCTGTTGACGTGCTAACACATCTACACAATAGTGTTTGGTAAACGTGTGTGGTGTAGACCATCTAGCTGCCTTACATATGTCAGCTAGAGGAATGTTGCCTAAAAAGGCTACTGAAGCCCCTATTTTGCGAGTGGAATGCGCTCTAGGGGGTATGGTTAAAGTTCTTTTAGCTTTAATATAGCATGTTTGAATGCATTTAACAATTCATCTGGCAATACCAGATTTTGAGATAGGATTGCCTTTGTGAGGTGGAGCAAATGCAACACAGTTTTGTTTTTTGAAAGTCTTTTGTCCTATCTATGTAGTACAGTAAAGCCCTTTTAACGTCAAGCGTGTGAAGAGCGCGTTCTGCTACAGAATCAGGTTGAGGATAGAAAACTGGTAACTCAACCGATTGGTTTATATGAAAAGCAGAAATACTTTGGGAAGGAATTTAGGGTTGGTGCAGTGAACTATACTGTCTTTGTGTAGCTGAAAGAAGGTTTCTTCTAAGGTTAATGCCTGTAGCTCACCAACTCTCCTCAGTGATGTGATGGCAATGAGGAAAGCAACTTTCCGAGAGAGAAATTGCAATGGTTCAAAAGGGGGCCCCATGAGCCTTGTGAGAACGATGTTAAGATTCCATAATGGGGCAGGAGGAATTCTTGCTGATATTACCCTTTTTAATCCTTCCATGAAAGCTTTCATTACTGGAACTCTGAATAGTGACAAATATTGTCTATTCTGTAACTACGCAGCTACTGCTGCCAGGTGCAAACGAATAGATGAGTAAGCCAGTCCAGTTTGTTGTAAATGTAAGAGGTAACAGATAATGTTTTGTATATAGGCATCTAAAGGATCGATTTTGTTATTGCAGTATAACACAAATCTTTTCCATTTAGCTGCATAGCAAGCTCTGGTGGTAGGCCTTCTTGCTTCCTGTGGAATACTCATACAGTCTGTTGTTAAGTTTAAATAACCAAACTCTATGACTTCAGGAGCCAGATCGCTAAATAGAATTCTTTAGGATCTGGATGTCTGATTTCTCCATGGTTCGGTGTGAGGAGACTGGAGGTGAGGTGCAGCTTTTGATGTGGAACTATTGATAGCTCCAACAGGGTGGTGTACCATGGTTGATAGGCCCATGTGGGAGCTACTAGGATTAGTGTGAGGGATGTTTGTCTGAGTTTCCGAACCCCATGCGGAATGAGCAGGAGAGGTGAAAAAGCGTAGGCAAATATCCCTGACCAGTTGATCCATAGGGCATTGCTCTTTGAGAGCGGGTGTGGGAACCTGGAGCCGAAGCTTGGGCATTTTGCGTTTTCGGCTGTAGCGAACAGGTCTATCTGTGGAAAACCCCATTGTTGGAAGTAGGGAAGGAGAACTTGGGGATGAAGTTCCCACTCGTGAATTTGCTCTCTCCTTCTGCTGAGGAGGTCGGCAATTTGATTGTTTACTCCTGGGAGATGTTCTGCCAGAAGATAAATCTTGTGATGGATTGCCCAATTCCAAATGGCTTGAACTAGTGTCGACAGTTGGAGTGTGTCCCCCCTGTTTCTGTACATAATACATCGCTCTCATGTTATCTGTTCGGACTAGGACAATTTTGGCTATAAGGTGAGTTTGGAAAGCTTTGAGTGATAGAAAAACTGCTAAAATCTCCAGATAATTGATGTGGAGTCTTTTGTGCTTGTTGCTCCACAGGCCCTGTATTGTGTAACCTTTGAGATGAGCCCCCCAACCTGTTAGAGATGCGTCTGCTGTGCGAACGATCTGTGCATTAGGGGCAATGAAAGGCCGTCCTTTTGATAAGTTTTGTGGGTTACCCCACTGCAGAGAGCGATGGGTACGGCCGTCTACCAACACTAGATTGGTTAATTGACCCTGCGACTGATTCCACTGACGTGCCAAAGACTGTTGTAGGGGACGCATGTGAAGCCTTGCATGGGGTATAATTGCGATGCAAGACGCCATCATCCCCAGCAGTTGCATGAACACTCTGAATGGTAAAGCTTGGTTGGGTTGAAAATGTAGAAGCATAGTCTGAATATTGCATATTCTAGCTACACTGGGAGAGGCTAGAGCTTTGACTGTGTCTACACTGGCTCCTAAGTACGACTGCATCTGTGATGGATGCAAGTTAGATTTTTGAACATTAATGGTGAACCCCAGTTTATAAAGCAGGTCTATTGTGATCTGTGTGTGCTGTAGACAGTGCTGGTGACTGCTGGCTTTGATAAGCAAGTCGTCCAGATAGGGAAAGACGTGAATTTGTTGTCTTATGAGATGAGCAGAGACTACTGCCAGACATTTGGTAAAAACTCTGGGCGCTGCAGTCACTCCGAAGGGAAGCACCTTGAACTGGTAATGCTTGCATGCTATCACAAATCTGATGTATTTGCGATGAGCCGGATGAATTGAAACGTGAAAATATGCGTCTTTTAAATCTAGAGTAAACATAAAATCTGCTCTTTGTAAAAGTGGGAGTACCTGTTGAAGTGTCACCATGTGAAAGTGCTCTGACAGTATATAATGGTTTAGCTCTCGGAGAGCAGAATAGGTCTTAGGGAACCGTCCTTTTTGGGGATGAGAAAATACAGAGAGTAAACCCCTAAGCCCTGGTACTGTATTGGAACTTGCTCTATTGCCCCTTTTAGTAAGATGGACAGGACCTCTTGTTTTAGCAAGTGTATGTGTTCTGGAGATAACTTGTGAGATCGAGGTGGACTGTTTGGGGGATTGCTGGTAAGCTCCAGGCAATAACCATGCTGGATAATTCCAAACACCCATTGTCTGATGTTATAGAATGCCAAATGGGGAGAAATTGTTGAAGTCTTCCCCCGACAGGTGTGGTGTAATCGGGGGGAAGCGTGGGCAAGTCACTGTTTGTTGGGGGAAGGGGTGTTACGGGGTGTGTTGCCCTTACCCCTAACCCTTGAAGTTGTTACCTCTATAACCTCCTCAAAAAAAACTCTGGAGGGAGAGTATTGGTTGTTACCTTTGTAAGTTGAGCTATTTTGATCTGGGGATCGGGTTTTTGACCCTCCTCTGTAAAAGGAGCAACAAAAGGAGCCTCTGTTGGATGTAGTCTGGAGTGCTCCCATAGATTTAGCTACTTCAGTGTCCTTTTTATTTTTTCTAACGCCTGGTCTACATTAGGACCAAATAGGTGTTCCTTATCAAAGGGTGTATTAAGGATTGATTGTTGGACCTCAGGTTTAAACCCTGAAGCACAAGTTACTAACTTGTGTAACGATATATCTGTAAGAGACAGTAGTGACAGATTCCTTACCTTAGAATATCCCCAGGCGTCAGGCTGGATCCGGAAAGTTTTGCGTAGCAGTACCCCTGCGCGTCGGTAGGCGGCGTCGTGCGGCTCCACGCCCGTCGTCGGCGTCACCGGATGACGTCGCGGCCAGTACTTAGACGCCGCCCATGCGCGCTGGCGTCAGTTCTGTACACGACTTTCCGCGCCAGGAACGCAGAGCCATGCATGAAGCTGACATAGGTGTCTGAAAAATACTAGGGCCCTGAAAGGGATGTCCTTAACCCTAGAAATCAGTTCGCGGAACGGGGAGGATGGGTGGGCGGTAGGAATCTGTCACTAACTACTGTCTCTTACAGATATATCGTTACACAAGTTAGTAACTTGTGCATCTGAAAGAGACACGTTAGTGACAGATTCCTTACCTTAGAATAGATACCCCAGCAATACCAACCCCGGTGGTGGGTCTGCGAACAAAGATCAGACGAGGAAGTCCCGGAGAACAGAACGGCCAAAGAAGCAGTCTCTCCGGACTTGGCTGTCAAGGCAGTAATGCTTGGTAAACGTGTGCAGCGAGGCCCACGTAGCTGCCTGACAAATGTCCTGCAATGGGACACCACGTCCCAAAGCCGTGGTGGCGGCTGTCGCCCTGGTGGAATGGGCACGCAGCCCAACAGGGGGCTCCTTCTTGGCCAAAGAATTGCAGGCCTTGATACACAAGACGACCCAGCGGGAGATGGTCCGCTTGTGTACCGCCCGACCTTTTTTGGCGCCCACGTAGCCAACAAAGAGCTGGTCGTCCACCCGGAACTGCTGTGTGCGGTTGAGATAGAATGAAATTGCACGTTTTGGGTCCAGACGGTGGAGCTTCTCTTCCTCTCTAGAAGGATGCGGAGGCGGAAAGAAGGTGGGCAAAGTGATGGTCTGCCCAATGTGAAAAGCAGTAACCACCTTTGGCAAGAAGGACGGACGCGTCCTAAGAACAACCTTGTCTGGATGGACAGACAGAAAGGGAGGCTTGCAAGAAAGAGCCTGGAGCTCACTCACCCGCCGAGCGGAGGTGATGGCCACCAGAAAGGCTGTCTTCAGAGTGAGAAGACGAAGAGGACAGTTATGTAGAGGCTCAAAGGGAGCGCACATTAAAAAGGTAAGAACCAAGTTCAACTCCCACTGAGGCATTACAAACGGAACAGGAGGGAAGAGGTGTGTAATGCCTTTTAGAAACCTGTTAACAGGGGACTTGAAAAGGGAGGGCTGATCAGGAAGCCCGAGGAAGGCCGAGATTGCACAAAGATAGCCCTTGATGGTACCCAGGGCAGAACCCTGTTGGGCTAGAGAAAGAAGGAACAGAAGAACCTCAGAAAGAGGGGCAGAAAGGGGATCCACAGCCTTTGCTGTGCACCATGCCCCAAACTTGTTCCACCTGCAGGCGTATACCACCTTAGTGGAGGGACGCCTGGCTGCCAGAATCACATCACAAACTTCGGGAGGCAAGTCGAAAGGAATCAACTGCCGCCGCTCAATCTCCACGCAAGGAGGTGGAGACTGGACAGGTTCGGGTGGAGGACCGTCCCCTGTTGCTGCGACTGAAGATCCTCCCGAAGAGGCAGACGGATCGGGGGATCGACGCTCATACTGAGTAGCTCGGGATACCAAACTCTTCGAGCCCAGTCCGGAGCCACAAGAATAACTTGGGACCGGTCGCGCCGAATCTTCTTCAACACTCTGGGTAGAAGTGGTATAGGCGGAAAGGCGTACAACAGACCGCAACTCCACTCGCGACGAAAAGCGTCGCAGAGCGAGTGCCGCCTTGGAAATTCCAACGCGCAGAACTGATGACATTGCGCGTTCTCTTCGGTGGCGAATAGATCTAACCAAGGCTCTCCCCACTGTAGAAAGAGTCCTTGCGCCACCTCCGAGTGAAGACGCCATTCGTGATCCATCATGCACCTGCGGCTGAGTTCGTCCGCCCTGGCGTTCAGGGAACCTGCCAGGTGTTGAACCATCAGGCGCATGCCCTGATGTTCCAGCCATGTCCAGAGACGCAGAGCCTCCTGACATAGGGTCCACGACCCCACCCCGCCCTGTTTGTTGCAGTACCACATGGCGGTGGTGTTGTCTGTGAACACCTGCACTACCTGCCCCTTGACAGAGGGAAGGAATGCCTTGAGTGCAAGTCGGATCGCCCGGAGCTCCAAAAGGTTGATATGGAGCCGGGACTCCGCCGGAGACCAGAGGCCTCTGATCTCCGCCTCTCCCATGTGACCGCCCCATCCCAGAAGGGACGCGTCCGTCACAACTGTGTGCTCTGGCTGGGGAAGGGAGAGGGATCTGCCCATGACCCATTGCCGGTTCGAGAGCCACCACTGCAACTGTCTTGCAGTTCCCTCCGAGATCTGGACGTAATCGGACAGGTTCCCCTGACGCTGCGTCCACTGGAACTTCAGGTCCCACTGCAGAGCCCGCATATGCCATCTGGCATGATCGACCAGCAGGATGCAGGAGGCCATGAGGCCCAGCAGCCTCAGGGTCATCCGTACCAAAACCCAGGATAGAGGCTGAAAGATCGGAATCAGACTGAATATCCTGGACTCGCCGTTCGGGAGGATAAGCCCGAAACTGCGTTGTGTCCAGAACTGCTCCGATGAAAAGGAGCTGTGGAGAAGGAATCAGGTGCGACTTCGGCACGTTGATGGAGAACCCCAGCAAGTGCAGGAGTTCGGCCGTAGTCTGAAGGTGGGAGACGACTGCCTGGGACGAGCCCGCCTTCAACAACCAGTCGTCGAGGTAGGGGAAGACTGAAACCCCTGCCCGGCGCAGATGAGCTGCGACCACCGCCATCACTTTCGTGAACACCCGAGGGGCGCTTGTAAGGCCAAAGGGGAGCACGGTGAACTGAAAATGCTCGAGGCCTACCGTGAACCGCAGGTAACGCCGGTGGGCCGGCAGGACGGGGATGTGAAAATATGCGTCCTGCAAGTCCAACGCTACCATCCAGTCTCCAGGGTCGAGGGCAGTCAAGACCTGAGCTAGGGTGAGCATCTTGAACTTCTCCTTCCGGAGGAAGCGATTTACGGTCCAGAGGTCCAAGATAGGACGCATGTCCTCCTTGTCCTTTTTGGGCACCAGAAAGTAGTGGGAGTAACAACCACGCCCTACTTCTGGGGTCGGAACATGTTCGATAGCCCTCTTGGCCAAGAGGGCCGCAACTTCCTTCTGAAGAAGCACCAAGTGATCCCCTGACATGCAGTGGCACTGAGGTGGCATGGCTGGAGGAGTGGTCACGAAGGGGAGGGAGTAGCCCCTCCGGACAATGTCCAAGACCCACCTGTCCGAGGTGACGGCACGCCAGAGGGGAAGGTGATGGTGGACCCTGCCCCCTACTGGCGTGGCGTGGACCGGAAAGGAAGGACTAGGAGGGCTTGGAGGCCGCGGACGGGGCGGGGGTGGTGGCCTGACTGTTGCTGAGGGCGCACAGCGGAAAGGCCCAGGGACTTGGCTGTAGCCCGTGAGTCCTTAAAGCGCTCCAGCGCATGGTCTGCTTTGTTGCCAAAAAGTCCGACACCATCAAAGGGCATGTCCATAAGAGTGTTTTGGACATCACCCGAGAAACCAGTGGTCCTCAGCCAGGCGTAGCGGCGCAGCGCTACTGTCGACGCAAGCGATCTGCCCAGCAAGTCGGCGGTATCTAGGCCACATCGGATGGAATATTTTGCCGCATCCCTTCCTTCCGCAATGGCGCGGGAAAGCAGAGTCCGGACCTCCTCAGGACACTGGGGCGTAACCTGCTTCACCGAATCCCACAAACAGTGGGAATATCGGCCCAAGAGGCAAGCGGTGTTGACAGAACGCAAGCCAGCACTGGAGGAAGTAAAAACCTTCTTCCCAAATTGATCCAGTTTTTTGGATTCCCTATCCGGGGGAGCGGTAGGGAAGGCGCTCTGGGAAGCAGAGGCTTGGACAACCAAGCTCTCAGGGGTGGGGTGTTGGGAGAGAAACAGGGGGTCGCCGGAGCCGGGCGATGGCGTCGGGCCACGTTCCTATCCACAGGAGCCCCTGTGGTGGGCTTGGACCAGGTGCCCAAAAGAACGTCAGAAAGTGCCTCGTTGAAAGGCAGCAGTGGCTCCGAGGAGGTAGCCGCCGGCTGAAGCACTTCCGTCAGGATGTTAGACCTGACAGCCACTGTAGGCAACTGGAGGCTCAAGGCCTCAGCCGCTCTACGCAACACCGTTGCAAAGTTTGCTCCCTCCTCCGTAGCCACGGAAGGAGGAGACAGCATGCCAATGTCTGGAGAGGTGTCCAGACCACTGGCATCCCCAAGTTCCTCAGCCCAGTCCTGTTCGTACTCACATTGGGCAGTGAGAGGGTCCTCGGACCCCTCCCAGTCCTCTTCGTCCTCCAAAGCAGGTTCAAAGTAAGGAGGAGGGACCTGCGGCACCCAAGGCTGCATCGGCGTCGGAGCCGGCGTCGACCGACGCCGGTCCGGCGCCGTGTCCGGGTCCGGAGAGAACCGGGGCACGACGCCGCCCGGAGCCCCGGACGGCGTCGGGGACGGCACCGGTGAAAACAGCGCCGGTGGAGGTGTGGTTAGGTCAACCGGCGTCGATGGGGGTTGCGGCAACGCCGGAGCCGGGGTCGAGGCCGGGAGCGGGGCTGGCGTCGCTGGGACCGGAGTCGTCGGCGGCGCCGTAGGCACCCCAGAAGGGCCCGCGGGGCCCGAAGGCGCACCGGAGGGAATTGAGGCCCGAAGAGGCGGGCCATGGCCGACAGGAATTCCTGTATTTCGGCCGGAGTTGCCGCCGAACCCGGGAAAGGCGGGTAATGCGACGGCGGCTCCACAGGCACTCCTGGAGCCGCGGGGACGGTGCCGACAGGACCCTCAGCCGAGTCGCGAGACCGGCGAGGGGAAGTCGTCGAGCGATGACGCTTCTTGGACTTCTTGTGCTTCGACTTACCGGAGGAGTGCGAAGACTTGGATCCGGACGACCGATGAGGACTCCGCAACCGGCCCCTCGACCCCTCACGTGACCGGGGCTTGGGTTGGAGCGGAGCCGACTGCCGGACCTCGAGGAGCTTTCGAGACCGCTCTCGCAAAGCCTTCAGATTCAAGGCCCGGCAGTCGGGGCACGACTTGGAGTCGTGGTCGCGTCCGAGGCAGTAGACAGTCTCGATGCGGGTCTGTAATCGACATCATCCGATTACAGGCGTCGCATGGCTTGAAGCCGGGCATCCCTACTGACACCTTGGAAGTCGAACGACCGAGAAAAACTGATAAAAATCACCCAAAAAGTTAGTCAAAAAATGACTAGGGCACTGCTCTTCCCGGATCTGCGCTTACTGGCGCGGAAAAAGAAGAACTGACGCCAGCGCGCATGGGCGGCGTCTAAGTACTGGCCGCGACGTCATCCGGCGATCCCGACGACGGACGCGGAGCCGCACGACGACGCCTACCGACGCGCAGGGGTACTGCTACGCAAAACTTTCCGGATCCAGCCTGACGCCTGGGGATATTCTAAGGTAAGGAATCTGTCACTAACGTGTCTCTTTCAGATATCCTTAACCAAGCGTGTCTCCTGAGCAGGATGCTGGTGTTAACCTATCTGCGGTGTCTGCAGCATCTAGAGCACATTGTATAGAGGAATTAGAAATGAGCTTACCTTCATTTACTAAGTCCTGTGCCTTAGCCTTATGCTCATCTGGGAGATACTGGAGCAATTGCTCCATTTCGTCCCAGTGTGCCCTGTCGTACCTGGCTAAAAGGCCTTGCGTATTTGCAATGCTCCATTGATTTGCAGTCTGAGCAGCTACGTGCTTGCCAGAAGCGTCAATTAACTTGGACCCCATATCTGGCGGAGGAGCATCTCCTGTCTGAGAATTTGCACGCTTGCGAGCATTAGCTACTACTAAGGAATCTAATGGCAACTGTCCCTTGATAAATATAGGGTCTGAAGGAGAGGCCTTATATTTTTTGTCCACTCTAGGAGTCACGATGCGTGCTCTGACTGAGTCTTTAAAAATCTAATCAGCATGTCGCATCATGCCTTTAAGCATGGGAAGTGTCTGTGATGACCTGTGTGTGGATGCTAAAGTCTCAAACAAAAAAACTTGTTCTAGTGATTCTTTGTGTAGTTCTACTCCATGGTAATGTGCAGCCTTGGCAATGAGTTCTTGGTGTGATGCATTGTCGTCTGGAGGAGAAGGTCTGGATCAGTATCACCTGGGGGATCAATTGTGTAATCTGTCCATGGCTCTACTGGGAGATTCACCCCCCCCCCCAATCATCTGGTCATGGTGAGATTGTGGGGAATCCTGAGGTGTAATCTGCAAAGGATTCTCAGGTGGAGACAGAGGTGGTGGAGGTGATGGCAGATGGAAAGGACTTGTAGCTACAGATTTTTTCTTCAAAGGGATCTTCTAAGAAGTGTTGTAATCCTGAAGCTTGCGTTTTAGAGGCGGTTTCGTGTGAATATGGCCAGTCTCTGGATTAATATGTAGCCTCCTTTGCTTTGGATCAGGTGTTAACAAAAAAGTGTCCACTTTCGGATCCCAAGGGATCTCTGCGTTTCGGCGCCAAGGTTTTCGGTGCCAGTGGCTTCGGTGCCGACAGAGGATGGCCTTTCGGCGCAGAAGGTTTCGGCTCCGAAAGTTGTCTGGGTTTCGGCACGGAGGATTTTGGCTCCGAGCCGGATTTGTGCTTGGAACCAGAGAGTTTCGGCTCTGAAGAGGACTTTTGACGACCTGGTACCAAGCAGAAGGCTTGACTAGCTGTTTCGGAGGCGGGGCGTCGGTAACGTCGTCTTGGTGCCGACCGTGGCCGGAAGGCAGAGGTGGTGCAGAAGCCTTCTGTTTTTTCGAAGTTTGCGGGGGCAAGGGGTCTTCGGTACTCACGTCACCTTGTCCCTGCGGCAGTTCTTCAGCGTTGTTGTCTATCCCGAGCTCAGTCTTGTTCGGAGAAGGCTTCCTCCTCCTCTGCCGCGGATGCCTCGATGTCTTCTTAGCCGGAGTCTTCACGAATGTTCCGTCGACGGTGGTTTCTTTGGGATATCCGTCGGCATGGGTGCATTCGTCGATGGTGCAGGATCCTTAACCGTCAACGACGATGTCGACGAGCACTTAGAAGAACGCTTTGATGATGAGGGTGGAAGCTTAGAAGCCGTTGACTATAGTCTACAGGTAACAATTGTCGTTGACGCGGTCGGAGATGATGACATTATCAAAGGTGACGAAGCTGTAGTGAATGGGGATATTAGTGTCGATGTAGTCTATGATAGCATCGTCGACGGTATCGTCGTCGATGGAGAAAAAAAAGAACTCCTGATTTTTTTCAGTCTGAGAAGATCCAGTCATCGATGGGAGGGATTTAGAAGACCTTTTGCCTAGAACAGGTTTCTCAGACGGCGTAAAAGGCTCAGTAGTTACCTTTAAAGAAGTTCTGTGGTGAGACTTTTCCTGAAATTTCCTGGAATGGCCAGGAGCTTCATGGTGAGATTTTTTAAGGGCCTTTTTAGGATGTTAAGAAGGCTCCTTTTTTGATGATCTCGCCCTTTTTTGTGACCTGGCAGAAGTAAGGGAATCGTCACTTTCCTCATCAGACACAGGGTTGTCTTTAGATGCAAGTCTCTGCAACCACAATATAAGTCTTCCCTCTCTGTCCTTGAGGGTCTTCTGTGAGAAAGTGCAACATATCTTAGTCTTTGACTATGTGGTCAGGATAAAGGCAGTAAATGCACTTTTTATGAGGATCATCAATGTAAAGTCTATTTTTGCCACAGGTGTTACATGACCTGAATAATCCCTTTCTTGAAAGGTCTGACATGTTCAGAAAATCCCCAGGGATAAAGAAAGCAATATATAATTGACCTGATTGAAGGTTCTTGAAACCAGAAGAAATAACTGAGCAGAGCTCAGGGAGACTCCTTTCACACAACATGCGGTAGAAAATCTGAAGGAACTAGCCTCTGTAGGGAAGGTTCTAGAGGGTGCTGTCGCCTGATTGGCTGGTGTCTAAGTTTGGTTCTTTTTTTTAAAAAAGGCCATAGATAGGCTATCGAATTCATAGCCTAGTGCCATCTTAGCCTATGCTACTAATGTAATTGCTTTGATATAATACCGTGGGACTCCCACTTCGACAACAGGGAATGATTCAAGCATGTGAACCTATGAAAGATACCAATACTGGAGAAGTTGCAAACCTCGTGGAGATCGGTTCTCAGGTACTGGACGTGGCAAGTGGGGCAGAACCGAATTTAAATCCTTTCCATTACGAGGACATCCTCGACTCAAACTACAAGAGTCGAGAGGCTCTTGACCGACACAGAGAGGAAGGATCATGACGTGGATACCGACTAAGAGAGTGATTGTTTTGAAGAACCAACTAGGAACTGATCCGAAGGCCCGGCGAGAACACCACATGGAGCTCACTTTGACACATCTGAACCAGACGGCAGAGGAAAAACAATTTAACAATGGAGCCGATGTCCATGCACATTACCACAGCGGGTGGAATTGTAGGATGCTGGGTTTCTGTTGCAGTAACCCCCTCACTTTTTGCCAGACTACTGATGCACTTTGACTTGATGTGCCCTGGGTCCCTGTCAATCAGGTTCCCAGGGCCTGTGTTCTTTCCCAAAACTGTACCTTTTACCCCAATTAGCACCTCTCTGGCCACATGTCAGTCCCTTGTAAAAGGTACCATGGGTAAGCCAGGGCACTGTGGCCAGGGAAGGCCTCTAAGGGCTGCAGCACTTATTGTACCACTTAGAGGCCCTGTACCTTTACACACACACACACACTGCCATTGCAGGCTGCGTGTTTTGGTGCAGAACAAAGTGAAGAGTCGACATGGCACACATCCCTGTGTGCCATGCCTACAACTCACTGCCCTGGCATAGGTCAAACACCCCTTAAGACATTGTAAGTGTAGTAATGTCATTAAGATTATATGGTGCTGGGAGTTTGTCATTACAAACTCCACAGCACCATAATGGCTTTACTGAAAACTGGGTAGTTTGGTATCAAACTTATCAGCACATTAAACCCACAGTGATGCCAGTGCGGGCTTTAATGAAAAATGCACTCAGAGGGCATCTTAGAGATGCCCCCTGAAAAACGACCAGCCTCTGGTGGGTTCCCTGACTGGTACAAACCAGCTTGCCACCACGAGACATGTTTCTGGACCCCTGGGGTGGGAGCCTTCGCTCCCTGAGCCCAGAAACAAAGCCTTTCCTGGGCGGAGGTGTTCACACCTCTCCCAGGCCGGGAAGAGTCATCTGTGGCAGGGGAGCTTCAAAGGCCTTGCCGCAGGGCGTGGCCACGCAAGATGGCCGAACGGACGTGATCCGTGTTGGCTCCGTCGCCTGGGTGCTGTCAAGGGCAGTTATTCAGCCCCAACGTAGTGCTTAAATCGTGCAACTGAGTTAAAGAAGTTCCGGAGACTAGAGGAGGTCCAGCGGGAGGGCCTACCAGGCGCCCAACAGAGAGGAACTCACCAAAGTTGGAAAGGAGGGCTGCGAGCCAAGATGGCGCTGTCCGGCCGTGCAGCCTGAAGCGGGGCCTGTCGGTGCATAAAGGAGGCCCGGAAGGTGAATTGCAGCCGTTAGCCCCTTAGCGGAGAGCGGACTAACTGTTCTGCATCCGTGGGGGGGCTGGCGGGGGCGAGAGCAGGCGTCGAGTGGCCCGACGAGGAGCTCTGAACTCTGCGAACCCCCACGTTGAAGAGAAGGAGGCACTGGGGGGCACATGTGATATCTGCGAGGCGGTGAGGAGATCCCCTCCCGCCCCGCCTGACTTTAAAATGGCAGCGGTCGGGCCCCACTTTGCATTAAAATAAGAGGGGACTTACCTGGTCAGTCTTGGTGGCATAAAAAGAGCTGGTGTGGCGCCTGCCAAGCATACAGAAAGGCATGGACAGTGAAAACAGCCCGTATCACGGACAGCAGGAGCATTAAACCTTGCCTGACCCTAAGATGGCCGCCATTAAGAGCACCATGAGGAGCCTCTCAAGCTACCTAGGTGAAGGGCCCATCGAATAACAGTGGATTCATAGAGACTCCCAAGCAGTAAAGCATAGAGGCGGGGCTGGAGTACACTTAAGGAGCGGGGGAGCTGTGGAGTCCCTCGGGCACAGCAGAGACCGCATCTATGCCACCGAAGAAATCGACTCCTAAGGTATCCAGCTATTTTGCGCCCGCAGAAAAGAAACAAGCACAGGAGCGAGAGAGTGCCGAATCCAACATGGCTCTGACCAAGGAAGACTTACTAACGTCCCTAAAAGATTTTAAGTTGGAACTACATGCGGAACTAAAAGGAGACCTCCAGGCCTCTATGGACCAGCTGAAAGCGGACCTATCAGAGAGAATGGCATCACTACAAGATGTAGACTCCATGGGAACGCGACTGATGGAGACGGAGACCCAAACCCAAGATCTCGACAAAAGAGTAACAGATACGAGCTACAAGGTACAACTTCTGCATTCACAACTCCAACTGGCACTTTTGAAGAACGAAGACCTGGAAAAAAGGTCCAGAAGAGACAATATACGCATCAGGGACCTAGAGGAGGGGGCAGAGGGACCTGATCTAGAGGCTTTTGTTGAGGGCCTGTTTGCGGAGATTCTTGGGCCCAAACAAATGAAAATCGAAAGAGCACATAGGGTGGGTCCGGCAACTCCTGGCGAGTGACGTCGCACTCGAGAGATCTTGGTCAAGCTCCATTCATATAAGGTCAAGGAAGCCATACTACAGGAATCCAGAAAGAAAGACTCCATCTCGTTTCAAGGTTTTCGCCAGTCGCTCTTCCAGGACTTGGCGCAGGTGGCGGAAGGATTGTCGTAGTTACGACAATCCTTCCGACCACTTACAGAAAAGCTACTAGAGGAGCGAATACGATACCGATGGACGTATCCATTTGGGCTGGCTTTCGAATTTAAAAACAGACGTCATGTCACAGAGCTAAGGGAGAGCCTAGAGATTTTAGGGCTACCGGTGCCAGAGGATGAAGCTTCCATCTCACAGGCGGAATGAGGGAGTGTAAGAAAGTGGCTCTGTATATACTGAACCAAAGTAAGGTTCAGTGTGCACAGAGTCCACAGTCCCCAGAGGTTTGGCAGAGGCTAAAGTTAGATATAACCTTACTCTCTAAAGTGGTAGCTTGGTCGAGCAGTAAGGCAGTATCAGAGGACAGTGTAAAGCATTTGTTGTACACACTCAGTCAGCAAATGGTCTCACACACACAAGAACTGAACTCTAGGCCAATGGTTTTGTATCAAAATATATAGTTGTTTTATTTTAGAACCAACAATAGGTATCAAAATATACTTTCTCAGAATGAGTTACTTTAGTTAAATACTTTTCAAGTAGGCAATAGACTTTTGAATACAATAGTTACAGTTGTTGCAATAGGCAACACAATTTCAAACACAATAATACATTGAGCTCAATGGGAATTTCTAGTTAAATGCAATAGAATACTTTTTGGATTACTTTTCTTACCACAGGACTGGATCCTAGATTCAGTCCTGGGACATCTCCTGTAAACAGTTGAGTAAAAACGTTTTGGTTACAGTTGTGATTTTTAAGGAATATTATTGTATTTTAAAAGTTGACACTTCGAAACTTTTTCACATAGAATCACCAATGTTATCCTATGGGAGGAAATTCACTTAGCAGGTAAGTGTGGTTATTGTTACTTTTTCTAACTCAGTGTTGGATCCTGGATCCAGCACTGGTGCATCTCCTGTAAACAGTTGAAAGAATGTGTTTTTGTTATACAGGCGATTTTTAACGAATATTTGTAAGTTTGCAAAATCGACACTTAGAAACTTTTTCAGCAAAAACCAGGCAATGTTATCCTATGAAAGGAAATTCAAGTTACCGGTAAGTACAGTTATGATTACTTTTCAGGGTTGGTGCTGGGCACCAAGATCCAGCACTGGGATCTCTCCTGATAACAGGTGAGTAATTTAGTTTTCGTTGATCGGACGATTTTTAGTGATTATTTTAAAGTTTCAAAACTCGACACTTAAAAGAAATTTCAGTGTAAACCAGTCAATGTTACCCTATGAAGAAAATGTAGGTTATCGGTTTTCAGGTAAGTACTCGACTGGCAGAGTTAAGGTTCTGGGCATAGACTCAGGGGTCTCCCAGGGTCAGTGATGCACTGTTGTTGCACCCTCAGCGGCACTAGGGCGGCCGGGTGCAGAGTGTTGAGGCCCAATGTTATCCTATGGGGGCTGGGGGCCTCCGGTTGGTGGCTGCTGGCGAGCAGGCCACAAGGTTGTGGGAGCAAAGCTCCTAGGGTTTAGGTCAGGGCAAATTGGGAAACAAGCCAGCACAAAAGGTGCACCCTCAGCGGCGCTGGGGCGGCCGGGTGCAGAGTGCTGTTTTGGCGTCGGGTGCCCTGTTGTTTTCAATGGGGATTTTCGGTTTTGGTTTTCAGCTGCAGGCTCGGTCCAGGAAGACTTCCAGGAGGAACCAACAGCTGGGCAGGTAAGTTGGAGGGCTCGGGGACGTAGGTGCACCTCTGGTTCCTTTCTCCAGGGCGCAGGGCGGCTGGATGCAGGGGTGTCTTTTGAGGTCGGATTTCACCTTACCGGGCCACTCGCGGTTGGGGGGGGGGTCGCGTGCAGAGGCTGCAGGCGACGTCGGGGAGTCCTGGAGGGGTCAACCCACAGTGGACTCGGACTCTGGAGCGCTGGGGGACCTCGCTGGGACCGGTGGGCCACTTGAACTCGGGCTGTAGGCGACGGGTGCAGTGGTGGTTCCAGGCGTCGGGTTTCTTTTTCCTCAGCAGGCTCGGAGTCCTTGTTTGGTGTTTCTTTTGAACAGAGCTGCTGTTCACAGGAGATCCGGTCTTTGTTGAAGGCAGTCAGTCCTCCCCGGGGTTCTGGAGGTCGCTGGCTGCAGGACAAGACTATTTTTGGCGCAGGATCTCTGGAAACTGCAGATGGGCCGGTAGGGCTGGGGCCAAGTCAGTTGTTCTCTGCAGTCTCCTCTGCTGGGCGTCTTCTTTCGTCCTTTTTCTTCTTAGGCTGCGGGAATCTGAGGAAGGAAGGTTCAGGGTGCCCCTAAATACTAAATTTAGGGCGTTACAGGTAGGTAAAGGGCAGGGACCAATGGGTCCCTTCCCTGGGGTGGGTACACCCCTATCCTGCCCCTCTCCTGTGGGAGGGGGCAGTAGCCTAGTCCTGATTGGGCAGGGCTCCCCATCTTCAAGATGGCGAGAGCCCGGAGTTGTGCTTCACCTCGCCTCCCCCACCTGAGGGGTGGGGTTGGCAGAGGCTGGCACATCCCCTTTCCTCCCTTGGGGTTTCCCGCCAGTCTTCCCAGCAGAGAGGGGGTCAGAACCGGTGAGGGCCAGTTGCTGAGTACAGCAAGTGGCCTGGAGAAGCTCACAAAGGCGGCATGCCTTTGAAGCTTACCCTGCCCATCCTGGGGGAGGAGACCTAGCACCTCGCCCAGGATGTGCATTGTTGCAGGCCCAGGAGAGCGGATGGCTCTCCACCCAGGGGTCCAGCAACAGGTCTGCTGTGTGGCAGCCGGGGCAGCCCCTCAGACAAGACGTGGATTGTAGGTTAGGTTCAGGGGGCAACTCTAAGTTGCCCTCTGTCGTGCATTTTACATTAAATCCCACACTGGCATCAGTGTGGGTATAATGTGCTGAGAAGTTTGATACCAAACTTCTCAGTCTTCAGTGTAGCCATTATGGTGCTGTGGAGTTCGTAATGACAACCTCCCAGCACCATATACTCTTAATGGCATCACTACACTTACAGTGCCCAGGAATGGTCCTGGGTACTGTAGAGGCACAGGGCTCATGCACCTGTGCCCACACCACTGGCATAGTGCACCCAGCTAGAGGGGTGACTGAGGTATGCCAGGGCAGTGTGTTTAGTGGGCATGGCACACAGGGATGTGTGCCATGTCGACTCTCTGTTTAGTTCTGCACCAAGACACTCAGCCTGCAAAGGCAGGGTGTGTGTGTCAGGGTACAGGGCCTCTAAGGGTGGCACAATAAGTGCTGCAGCCCTTGGGGGCCTTCTCTGGTCACAGTGCCCTGGGTACCTAGGGTACCATTTACCAGGGGCTTACCTGTGGCCAGAGATGCCAATTGGGTTTAGGCTTTAGTACAGTTTTTAGGGAAGGAACACAGGCCCTGGGTACACCAAGGAAAAGTGCATCAGTTATTAGGCAAAAAGTGGGGGGGGTTACTGCAACAGAAACCCACTTTCCTACAGGGAGCCCCCTCGATCGAAAGCATTAAACTGGAAATCGATTACCAAAGGACGCCAAACCAAGACCTGACTCAAGAAGAAGAAAGGAGGCCGGACTAGGCGACAGCAGGACTACAAGATATGACTTTGAAATCGCACGAGTTCAATAAGATGATAAACCTTCAACTAGGTCAATACGCGAGAACAGGACATGAGAATAGTCTAGTTCCTTCTACAAACGCTCAGGGGAATCCACTGGACTTGATGAAAGGACGTATACATTGACCATGCTATTGCTACGTTGAATAGTGCTACAAGGACAGCGAGGTGACGGGCGAGGGCCAGAACCCCTGCTCAACGCCCACAACGTGGAGTTAAGTTACAGCGGGACACTTGGTGGTCTCGCGGCTAAGGTTGATCTTTTCTAATGGTTATGTTTTTATTTCAAAGGGGGGGGGTTTATGTTAGGGGGGGTGGTGGAGAAGCGGGGCGGAGAAAAGTTTGGGGCACTGCAATGCATTATTTCAGAATGTGAGTGTGGAGGGGAGAAGTGGCTTGAGAAAATCCGCCTGTGGGGCCAGAAAATAGGGAGACTTCAGGGGACACAATCAGCGAGAGGGAGGAAGTACCCAATAAAATGATAACGATCACGTCATGAAACGTGAAGGGCCTGAATTCGCCGATCAAGCGACAAAAGATTTGGAAGTATCTAGTAGATCACCAATTTGATGTTGTGGCTCTTCAAGAGACGCACCTTAAGAGATCGGAAGAATTGAGGCTACGACACAAAAACTATTCGCTCCTGTACAGATCCGCCAAAACAAAACATAATGGGGTAGCATTAATGCTTCATAACAGCACTAAATTCCAACCTGAAATTATCAAGACAGATAAGGAGGGATGGGTGGTAATGGTAAAAGGGAAGCTTAAAGGAAGAACTGTCACTTTTGTCTCGGTCTATGTCCCCAATTCGAGTCAAGTGACATTTGTGAATTCACTTCTGACTATGGTAGGGGGCTTTGCCGAAGGCCAAATAATTGTGATGGGGGACTTTAACCTTACTTGGCATCCTACAGACGATAGTTCGCACCTGCATAGGTCCACAGGAGGCAGTTTCCCTAAATCCCTAAAGCATGCATTCCAGGACATGGGGCTGTTCCACGTTTGGAGATTTCTCAACCCAACTACAAAAGACTATATATATTTTTCACATGCCCACCAAACATACTCCAGACTAGATTACATTTTTATGTCCCGGGAGCTACAGGGATCCCTACAGGGGGCTAAAATCCTTCCCATCTGATCACAGCCCGGTCACGGTGGGTCTACACAGGGGGTGGGGGGGAGAACAACTCAGGGGTTCTCGAGATAGTACTTCCCCGCCGCACTGACACGGGACAGGTTACTCAGGGATGAGTTACGGGTAGCGATTAAAGAATATTTTCAGACAAATGACCCTGGTGACACCTCTCCCCAAAATAATTGGGACACTTTCAAAGCGGTAATTCGAGGGAAATGTATTGCGTTGGTCTCGGCTCTAAACAAGGAAAGCGCAAAGGAAAGGGTGGAACTAGATGCAGCCTTGTCCCAGATAGAAATCGAATATAAAAAGAACCCCACACGTAGCCTAAAACGCCAGATGGGTACACAAAGGGAAACTGGGTGCAATATATACTAACAGAGCTGAATTCACACTTCTGCGTCTGCGCCAAAATGAATAAGCACAGGGAAACAAAGTAGGCACACACCTGGCGAGACAACTTAGGGAAAAAAGGGCACGGAGTAGAAAAAGTAACTTAAAAAGTAATCTGAAAAGTAACTGAAAAGTAATCTGAACAGTAATTTCAACATACTGACTTACCTGTATTTCAATCAACTGCAATTGAACTTGCATTCAATTGTAATTCCCTGCATAAGATTTTGCAAACATTTATTTCACTTACCTGTGCCAGGCTTGGCTTAATTCTAGAAATAAAAAAAAACTTAGTAATTTTTATACAAAACAAATTGGTCCGAGTTCAGTCTGAGTGTGTGACATCATTTGCTGATTGAGTGTGTGCAACAAATGCTTAACACTACCCTCTGATAAAGCCTTACTGCTCGCCCACACTACCACAAATAGAGAGTAAGGTGCTTTCTACTTTTACCTCTGCCTACCTTTGGGGTTCCACTGGACTCTGTGAACACTATACCTCATTTTGGTATAGTATATACAGAGCCAGCTTCCTACAGGAGTCACTAGGTCCCGTGACTCTAACATAATTATTTCAAACAAAAACAAGTTGCACAAGTCTGTGCCCAACATTAGAAGGCATAAGTATGCACAGTATGTGCATCTATAGCTACACATGCCCCAAACATGCACTTTTCGTGAGATTCCTCTGGTTGAGGTCATTCTTTACCCCCAAAAACGCCACCGGGCCTGAAGAGGACTTTCCTTGAAACATAGATCTAGTCCAAAACTCACAAACAGTAATTCAAGCAAAAGAACTGCAAAGGGTGGGATAAACACAGAAAATGCCCAAAAGTTGAGAAAAACAGTGTCCTGTAGCAAACTGAGCATAGCTCAGTGGAGACTTCCTACACTCAGGACATGGAATGAAAATCTGAGATCTAAAATCCTCTTGGAGGAGAACAGTTCATGGTCTTCAACCTCACTGGCCAAAATGTGGGTCTTTTCGATTGACGATGAATGGCTACTAACAATGTACTGTTTTGTAGTTGTTTCTAAGGAAAACTGATTTCCATACTGCTCAGAATGTATTGAAGGCTCCAACTTTGACAACAGAGATGATTGAAGAATGTAAATCTATGAAAGATCCAATGCTGGAGAAATCCATGTTTCTGTCATGATTTCTTCCACTGAGGTACCATCACTGTGACAGAAAACAGCCTGCACAAGGATTCCAAAACCTGAAGTCCGGATTAAGCGTTGCCCCTGAAACAATCTGGCATGAGTGGCCCACATATTCACATGGGACTACACTACCTAACAACATGGCAGTGCCTGACCACCAGAGCAACTGCCACACATCTCCACAAATTAAGGCCAGCGAAGCATGGTGCCTGCAGCATGATTGGTTATGGAGAGGGAACTTAAGCACAACTCACCAACTTCCCCTCTCTCACCTTTGGGCCTTCACAGGTTTGCCCTTCAAGTACATGCCCATAGAAGGCCAATAAACAAATGCCACTGCCATTGCAGACATCACTGGAGCTTCAGGACAATGGGTCAGTACAGTCAGACTTTCTGGTGTACATACTAAGGATAAAAGAGTTAGATGGGTTCAGAAGAGAGGTTATCATGGAAGGTTTTTGTTATGGCAGCAGAAGCTACCTTTTAAAGCATCCAGCTTCCAGACCTCCTGAAGTGGCAGGCCAGTTTTGCATTGTTTTTCAGTCTTTCTGCAGGGGGAGCATTTTCTATCTTTTAAATATGTACCGCTACAGTAGTCTTTGGATATAAAGGTATCTTCACATATCGAATTTAGCTGGTTCATTTTTCAAGTAAGCTTCCAATTTTAAAAACGTTACTTGAAATGCTTCTGGGAATCCCACACAAAAAAGAAGATATTTTACAGTTTATATATATTTGAAAGAATTCCATTTTGTAAAAATAAACAAATACTTCATAAAAAATAGACGGGTTTTCAATGGTATAGTCTATCCTGCACATACACATTAGTAAAGCTAGCTTGGGCACACACTTACAGCTGTTGGGTCAGCAGGTCACGGAATACTTCCTGACGTGTCCTACTGTTTTCATGCTAGGATGGCTCTAACAGCTTAGATCTCCTTATATGCACAATTCCAACTACCTGGGGGTGCAAAGGTGGCAGGCTCCAGGTGTCACAAGATTTTTACCAGTACATACCTGGTAAGAAAGGCTGCTTCATAGTCTCCATCAAGCTCTTGAGATCATGCTCAACATAATTCATAACAATGTAGATCTTGTCCATGTTGCTCCCAACTACAATTTCCTGAAAGAGAAAAGAGGCATTTTGTGAGTGGAAAAGAAACAGTGTGGCATTTCATCTGCCTAAGAATGAACGTTAAGTGGCCAGGGGGTCCTGGCATGGGAGGAGGCGCAGTAAGTAAGGGGAGTGAAGGGAGCATTCGAAATGCAATATATACCTTTACCCAACAAGTCCAGGAAAGTGAAATTTCTGCTCTAGGTCAGGCCTAGTTCAAAAGATTTCCTTGCATATAGGTATATACTGTCCAAACATTAGATAGAATTTGAAGAAAATTCTAATTTAGCAGCAGGAAACCTGGAAAATTGTCTAGCCAAAGTCCAATTTTGAGTAAATGCAGATTTTACAAAATGGAATGGCTCAAAAATTGAAATCCTTTGTCGTGCAAAATTAATTGTTCCTCCCTCTGAAAACGTCTGCCTCAGTAGCCTTTGATCTACCACCTACTGTTCGACCTGTTGTAAAAAAAATCTTGGGAGCGTTGACTGATGCCTCTCAATCCTAAAAATGGCTAGATGTGAGGAGTTGTCAAATCTTGTATGTCCCAGCTGCACCGGCTGAGATGCATTCTGTATCTTTTCAAAGCTGCCTAGAAGGTTCTTATTCTGAACAACGTAATACGGTCACAATTAGAACACTGTAAATCAATTTATCTTGAGCTGGCGGCCAGTCTCATATACAAGTTACAACTGGTCCAAAATTACACTGCCACTTTAGCAAGTGGCCTGCATTGTTGTTCTCACATCTCTCCAACATAGGACCAACAGCATTGGCTCCTGGTCAGGGAAAGGGTCCTTTTCAAGGCTCATTTTCAACTTTTAGGTCTTCTATTCATTCATAATTTACCTTAACCATCCCACTCTCTCATTAAGATCTGCTTCTCATTGCAGCCGTATGGTAGATAATTCTACCGCAAATTGGTTGCAGAAGCACATTTTCGTAGCAGCTGTCAAAAATGGAACATTCTACCATCTTTTGGTAGAGATAAGCCAAATGCAGAATTTTCGGAAGTTACTGAAGTCTTGGCTGTTCCCCTGCATAGAGACGTTTTGCAGTAAAGTTCTGCACTTTGATCATAGACCTTGTATTGGCGCCAAGGAACCAAAATGAGAGTGAATGTTGTGCTTTATAAAACATTTAAATACAAACATCAGCAAACTACAAAACATATTGCCCACTGCAATTGCCTATAATCACTACCAACACTGGGCACAAAAGTCACATCACATACAAATGCAGTCCCATTTTTTGCTTTCACGTATGCTATCTTATGGAATATGGATTTACTGTTTTGCATATTGTAGGACAGTGCCCCTTTTTGACATGATCACCCCAATTTTTTGTCTGGTATTTAATGCAACTTTGACTGAAGTGCACTGAGATCCTTCTAACCAAGTCCTCAGTGCCTGTGTTCCTTCCCAAAAAACAAGGTAGCTGTTCAATTGCTCCCTAACTGGCAAGGCGTGTGGCACCTCTGTAAGTCCCTAGTAAATGATACCCCTGGTACCTAGGGCATGGGTATTAAAGAGGGTTCCTAAGAGCTGCAGCAAGAGACCCATCTCCACAAGCATGCAGACTGCCTTGGCAGGCTGTGTGAGATGGTGTAAACACAACATGGCGTGCACACACTGTGTGCCATGCTCACAGACACTGCATGCAATATTGGTAAGTCACTCATACAGCAGTGTAGGAAAGTGCCCCTTTTTGCATGGGTGCTCCCACTGTTTGCCAAACTGTTGATGTACTTTGACTGAGTGTGCCCTGGGTTCCTGCCAACCAGGTACCCAGGGCCTATGTTCTTTTCCTAAACTGAACTGTTGCAAAACCCAATTGGGAACTCTCTGGCCACATGTCAGTCCCTTGTAAAAGGTACCATAGGTACCAAGGGCACTGTGACTAGGGAAGGCCTCTAAGGGCTGCAGTACTTATTGTGCCACCTTTAGAGACCCTGTACCTTTACACACACACTGCCCTTGCAGGCTGCGTGTTTTGGTGCAGAACAAAGTGAAGAGTCGACATGACACACATCCCTGTGTTCCATGCCTACAATCCACTGCACTGGCATAGGTAAGCCACCCCTCTAGCTGGGTGCACTATACCAGTGGTGAGGATACAGGTGCATGAGCCCTCTACCCCTGCAGTGTCTAAGTCAATTCTTGGACATTTGAAAGTGCAGTAATGCCATAAAGAGTATATGGTGCTGGGAGTTTGTCATTACGAAATCCACAACACCATAATGGCTTTACTGAAAACTGGGAAGTTTGGTAACAAACTTCTCAGCACATTAAACCCACACTGATGCCAGTGTGGGATTTAATAAAAAATGCACTCAGAGGGCATCTTAGGGATGCCCCCTGAAAAATGACTTCAGTCTAGTGTCATGGCTGAGTGACTGCTCGTCAGCTGCCACCACCAGACATGTTTCTGGACCCCTGTATCGAGAGCCTGCTGCTCTCAAGCGTCTGAAACAATGCACATCCTGGGATGATTTGCCAAGCCTCCTCCCCCAGGATGGGTAAGGTCCACGGAGGGGAAGCTTCAAAGGCTTGCAGCCTTTGTGAGCTTGCCCAGGCCTTTTGCTTCTTCCAGCAACAGGTCCCCACCGGTTCTGACCCCCTCTTTGGGCAGGAGAATCGGCGGGAAAACCAAGTGAGGTGTGCCCACCTTTGTCAACCCCACCCCTCAGGTGGGGGAGGCGAGGTGAAGCACAACTCTTAGTCCCCGCCATCTTGCAGATGGGGGGACCCAGCCAACAAGAGTGAGGCATATGCCCCCTCCCACTGGAGGGTGGCATAATAGGGGGTGTACCCACCCCAAGGAAGGGACCAATTGGTCCCAACCTTTTACTTACCTGTAACGCCCCTAAATTTAGTATTTAGGGGCACCCCTGAACCTTGCCTCCTCAGACAAGAATAGACTAAGAAGAAAAGAAGAAGGACCGGAGTCGTCGTGCCAAAGCTAAGAAGGACGACGCCCACTGACTTGGCCCCAGCCCTACCGGCCTGACCCCACCTCGAACCTGCAGAAGCGAAACTCCGGTGTGTCCTGCAGTCAGCAACCTGCCTTCCACAGAAAAGACTCTGTCTCCCATGAGCGCCGGATTTGCTCACCAACAGACTCAGGCCAAATCCGCGAGTCTGCAACACTCTGCACCAGGCGCCCACGGCCCGAGTTAGAGTGGCCCACCGGTCCCAGCGAGGTCCCCCAGCGCTCCAGAGTCCGAATCCACCATGGGTTGACCCCTCCAGGACCCCCCGCCGTCACCTGCAGCCTCTGCACAGAGAGCCCCTCCAACCGCGAGTGGCCCTGTAAGGTGAAATCCGACCTCAAAATACACCCCTGCATCCAGCCGCCCTGCGCCCTGGAGAAAAGAACCTGAGGTGCACCTACGTCCCCGAGCCCTCCACCTTACCTGCCCAGCTGTTGGTTCCTCCTGGAAGTCTTCCTGGACCGAGCCCACAGCTAAAAACCAAAAACGAAAATCCACTTTGAAAACAACAGGGCACCAGATGCCAAAACAGCCGCCCCTGCGGGTGCCCTTTGTGTGCTAAACATGATCCCCCTTTTCCCTGAGCCAAACACCAGGAGCTTTGCTCCCACAACCCAGTGACCTGCTCATAGGCAGCCACAAACCTGAGGCCCCCTATCCCCCATTGGATGACATTGGGCCTCAGCACTCTGCACACGGCCGCCCTAGTGCCGCTGACGGTGTTTTGAGAGTGCATCCTTGACCCAAGGGGAACCCTTGTTCTAACCCGAGAAACTCAACCCCAAAGACCAAGTACTTACCTGATAACCGATAACTTCATTTCTCTCCATAGGAATACATGGAGTGTTTTTCTCTGAAAAATGTTTTAAGTGTGGAGATGATTTGTATGGAAACCTGAAAAACTACAATTGTGCAAAACTGATTTTACTTACCTTTTCTCTAAGAAATGTCCCAGTGTGATATCTAGGCATATCACACCGAGTAGAAAAAGTAACTTAAAAAGTAATCTGAACAGTAATTTCAATATTTTGACTTACCTGTATTTCAAACAACTGCATTTTGAAATTGCATTCAATTTGTAAACACTGCATAAAAATTTTGCAAAGCATTTCACTTACCTGTGCCAGTCTTGACTTGGTTCTAGAAATAAAATAATAATATTTTTATACAAACAAAATTTTTTCGAGTTCAGTCTTTGAGTGTGTGCCATCATTTGCTGACTGAGTGTGTACAACAAATGCTTAACACTACTCTCTGATAAAGCCTTAATGCTCGCCCACACTACCACAAATAGAGAGTAAGGTGCTATCTACTTTTACCTATGCCTACCTTTGGGGTTCCACTGGACTGTGCACACTATACCTCATTTTGGTATAGTATATACAGAGCCAGCTTACTACATTAGGTTGTCTGTGCTTGTGCGTCACGGGAACTCAAATTTGTTGGTCTCACCAGTTGAGGGGACAAAAACGGGACAGCTGGTCCACTCTCGAAGTGGGTCTCTGCGGTGCTGACATACCTTCACTGCTGCTCTGTCTTGGAGTTGTGGGAGTCCGGATTGAACTCAAAGAGGCTTTGGTTGCTGCAAGGGGTCCGGTACCACCGAAAATGGTGCTGTACAGCTCTGGTTGGGCCTGGCGTCTTCTCACATGGTGGGGAAACGGATCTGACCTCCTGAAGCACGGTGACCTATTCCAGGGTGGCTGTTGCATCGGTGAGACGGGAGAGCGGCAGAAAGGTGGACCGGACTTTACTATTTGGTGCCAGCAAGCAGCAGGGGAGTAGCTTCCCTACTCAGGGATTTGCTGGCAATTTGCGAAGTGCTGGCAGTCCACCGGGGTTCTTGGCAGATGCACAGCAGCAGGACGAGTCAGTTTGTTGTGACTGTTGGGATAGGAGCAGGCAGGGTTTGGTGCCAAAAAATCCTCAGCTGGTCCTCAGATCTTGCTTTCTTCGCTCTTGGTCTTCTTCTTGGGTCCGTCGAATCGGAGTTACGGGTGTCAGGGGTGACACCAGGGTTTTTAAGGGGAGTGTATGGCACTAGCCAATGGGCTACCTACCATTGGGGTGCCTATACACCTTAAATTACCACTTCCTGTAGGGAGTGGGCATAACCCTGACCCAGTGCATCTAATTTCACAAAAAACAAGATAGTGGAAGTCTATTTTTCGCATTGTAGGAAGCTGGCTTTTTATGTGATATCAAAAAGTTGATATACCATGTAGAGAGTCCAGGGTTTCCCTTATGAGTGAATAGGGGCTTGCTATGTAATACCAAAGTGTTCTATTAGGGGAAGTGTGGTTGAGCAGCCTCAGGCTTCACACAGAGTGCAAGATATTTGCAAATACACACAATAATTAATAAATGACAGCACGACTCAAGAAGGAGATCCACACTAATTTATGAAAATAGCAAGTATCTTTAGATCTGTTTAGGCATCAGAGGAAAATCGTTCAGGTAAGAACCTTTTAACATATGAATTCTTTTCACTTTAAAAAAGTGGACACTATCCTATGGAAGGAACAAGTTCTGCAAACAGGCATAGTACAGGGACTTACAGGACCAATCTCCAAGAGTTAAGGTGAGTGGGGGGCAAGATCCAAGGAAGCACCAGTAGTACACCACCAGCGGCATGGGGGCGGCCGGGTGCCCGGTGCAAAACAGCGTATGGAGCCCAATGTATTTCGATGGAGATCGGTCACTGCAGAAAGAGGCTGCAGGCTCTGGCCAGGAGGCCAGTTGGGCTTAACCAGCAGGTGGGCTCAGGCCTTGGTATGCTCATAGACGGGGGATACCTTTGGTCCTCTTCTCCAAGGCCTAGGGGGCGACGGGTGCAGGGGTGTCCTTAGGCATCAGGTTTTCCCTTACCGGAGTGGTTGAGGGGGCCTGTGTGCAGAGGCTGCAGGCTGTATGGGAGTCCAGGAGGGGTGAAACCATGATGGACTCAAGCTCTGGAGGACCTTGTTGACACCGGTGGCCCACTTCAACTCTGGCTGGAGGCGGCAGGTGCAGGTGTGACTTCAGGTGTCAGATTTTGGCAGTTCTGGAGGCCTTAAGAGTGTTCTCTTTTGGAGGCAGGCAGTCCTCCTAGGTTTCTGGAATCAACAGCTGCAGGACGAGTCGACGTAGGCGCAGTTTTTGACAAGGGATCCAGGCCGGCAGGGCTGGTACCAGGTCAGCTGCTTCTTCTCTCTTCTTTGCTCTTGCGGCTCTTCGGTATCCTTTCTCTATTTAGGTCGTCAGGATCTGAATCTCTGGTGCCAGGGACTCCCCTAAATACTGAATTTAAGGGTGTTAGGGGAGTGTAGGGTATTAGCCAATGGGCTACTGACCCTTGGGATTACTATGCCCCCTATATGACCACTTCCTGTGGGAAGTGGGCATAACCCTGTTAGCAGGAACCCAGTACACTTCAAAGTTGCATCAAATACCGGACAATAAGTGTGAGGTGGGGGGAGTTTGGGGTTACTACAACAAGAACCCAGCTCCCTACACGTGTTCACTTCAGGTAGCCCACCTTAGGGGTGTAACTAGGCTGATAGTGAACACGCCTCCTGACTAGCTAATTGTGCCGCCTGTCCTGGAGTCAAATGAGCCCTGGGCAAGAGGTGGCATTTCCCCTTTCTGGGGGTCGCATATCACAGGCAGCAGAGGCCTTTGAAGCCTCCTGCCTTGATATGATGATTACTATCCATCCTCCTTGGAGGAGGTGACAGCACCTTCAGCCAGAGTTTCTGGTTTCTGCCCTCAGAAAGAGTGGCCTCTCACATGCAGGGTGTCAGAAACCGATCTGCAGTGGCAGGCTGGTCTACGCCAGTCAGCCAGTACACACAAGAAATTGGTAGGTTTTCAGGGGGCACCTCTGAGGTTCCCTTTAGGTACATGTTTTAATAAATCCTCTACTGGCACCAGTTTGGATTTATTTATTTATAAAGTTTTATATAGCGCGAACAAGATCCCGAAGGATATCAGAGCGCTTTACAAAAAGGATGGAAGGTAATAAATGCAATATTGACATCAGGTACGAATAAAAACAAGAATAAACGCATAATTACAAGACGAATGGGTCCAAGGAGAGTAATACAATAAACAGGTACATAGCGGACTACAAGGGGGGCACACTATAAGGTAAAGAAGAGCAGCATCCAATGATGGTCAAATGGTTGTAAGATCAAAGACTTTGAGCAGGTGAGCCGAGCCCAATTAAGGTAAGAATTTGTTCATTAGGAATCTTTTGACTTCCAGTTTGAAGGCAATCGTTGAGGAGATTCTGCATACTTCCGGTGGAAGAGAGTTCCATATCTTTGGAGCGGCGCCGGAGAAGGCTCGGTGGCAAGTTCTCTTTTTGCTAAAGATTTGTGGTTTAAGTAGGAAAGGGTTAGCGCTTCTTGAGGCTCTACCACCACAGGATAATTCAAACTTTTGCGCTAGATACCTGGGAGTTTTGAGATGGAGGGCTTTGTGTGCCAGAACAGCAATCTTTAACTGAATTCGAGCTTCGTAAGGCAACCATTTAAGAGATTTTAGGACTGGGGATATGTGCACATTTCGTTTTGTACCTGTAACCAGTCTAGCCGCAGCGTTCAGTGATGCCCTTAGTGGAGCCAGGGTGTATTTGGGAAGGCCACAGAGCGTAGCGCTGCCATAGTCTAACCTCGGTAAGACAAGCGCTTGGACCACATGCTTGAAATCAGTTTGTGGAAGGAATGGTTTGATGTTTCTAAGTGTCCTCATCATGTGATTTGTTCCCTTTTACACATTGCTGATATGATTCTTCATGTTCAGGTGCTTGTCCAGGGTGATTCCGAGAGATTTGGCTGAGTCTATAATGAGGGGGGTGCAGTTGAAAGCCATGAGGTGATTTAACCAAAGGTCTAGCTTGGGGATGTGGTTCGGAGATGAGAAGGAATTCAGTTTGAGGTGTTGAGCAGGAGATGGTTCTCAGTTAACCAATTTTGAGTAGATATTAGGGTAGTGTTGAGTGAGATGTTATCCGGGGCGGAGATTTTCACATAAAGTTGCGTATCGTCCGCATACATATGGAAGAGAATGTTCGTGGAATTTAGTGAGTTAGCTAATGGTTCCAGGAAAAGGTTGAAGAGTATAGGAGATAGGGCGGACCCTTGGGGTACCCCCATGAGAACTGGGGAGGGCTGGGAGAGAGAGTGGTTTGCCTTGACTCTTTGTGATCTGTGGAGGAGGAAGGACAAGAAGGATAAGTTACTTACCTGTAATCCTAGTTCTCTTCCAGGGGTATACTCATCAAAGTCATAAGCACTGAATTATCCCCGCCCACGTGCGGGATCCCGGACCATGTGTATGTATGTGTGTGTGTACATATACACATACATACATACTCGGGCCCACAAGTGTATAACACTTCCGAAACATACACATACATATGTATATACATATAAACATGCAGCCTAAAACTGTTCCAATAAGGCAAACCGCCAAAATTACATAGGTTTCTCTTGTATGAAAATAATCCCCTAAACACATTTTGTAATAGAGAACATACACTGTAATAGTATCATACAAGAATCCTTTATTTTCAGAAAAGGAAAACAAGTAATAGCAGGCAGTTGGCCCAAAGGCTGCATAGATAAATAACTATCATAGTACAGTAAAGAAACTGGCACGTTGCCTTTAAGGCTTCCAAGATTCTGGACACCGTGCCTTTAAGACCTCCAGGAGCCCCTCTGCTCCCATCATGCACCACAGGTGACAGTTAGGTCAGTTCTTTTTTACGGTGTACTAACTTGTATCACACCGAGTATAAGATGCACAACACATAGTATTGTACCATAATTGCTCGTCCGGGGAGGTGGGAGGGTTGCTTATGACTTTGATGAGTATACCCCTGGAAGAGAACTAGGATTACAGGTAAGTAACTTAAACCTTCTCTTCCAGGGGATACTCCTCAATAGTCATAAGCACTGAATAGAGTAGCAAGCCCATACCCACTACTTCGCGGACGAGCAAACCAGTACACAAAATACATCACAATGCATCTTAAAATGGAATCAACCAAACAAATTTCTCAACGAGGCTTGCCCAATTTGGGCATCTGCCTGTGCATCAGAGTCCAAACAGTAATGGCGAGAGAAAGTATGAACAGAACGCCATGTAGCTGCTTTACAAATTTCTACTATAGGAACATTTCTAAGGAGAGCCGTGGTAGAGGCTTTTCCCCTGGTAGAATGTGCTTTAGCTTTTCCCTGAAGAGACTTGTTGGCTAGTTGGTAAGCCAAAGATATGCAAGAGACTATCCACCTAGAGATGGATCTTTTAGTGGCTGCCAAACCGGCATTTATGGAACCATAGTTAACAAACAACCGGTCTGTTTTTCTCAATAACTTGGTTTTGTCTAGATAAAATTTCAGTACCCTCTTGAGGTCTAGGGAATGGAGGGACCTCTCAGGAGGAGTCGTGTGTGAGAAAGTGCCATCTTTCTTACATGGTATGCCCCCACTTTTTGCTGAATGGCTGATGTGCTTTGACTGAGTGTGCCCTGGGCTCCTGCCAACCAGGTACCCAGGGCCTGTGTTCCTTCCCTAAAATTGCATTGATACCTACACCCAATTGACATCCCTGGCCACAGGTCAGCCCCTGGTAAATGGTACCATGGGTACCCAGGGCACTGTGACCAGGGAAGGCCCCTAAGGGCTGCAGCACTTGTTGTGCCACCCTTAGGGACCCTGCACTCACACACACACACTGCCTTTGCAGGCTGCGTGTCTTGGTGCAGAACAAAAGTGAAGAGTCGACATGGCTCACATCCCTGTGTGCCATGCCTACAAGCCACTGCCCTGGCCTAGGTCAGCCACCCCTCTAGCTGGGTGCACTATGCCAGTGGTGAGGGCATAGAGGCATGAGCCCTGTGCCCCTACAGTGCCCAAGTCCATTCTTGGGCATTGTAAGTGCAGTGCTGCCATTAAGAGTATATGGTGCTGGGAGCTTGTCATTACGAACTCCACAGCACCATAATAGCCCCACTGAAGACTAAGAAGTTTGGTATCAAACTTCTCAGCACATTAAACCCCCACTGATGCCAGTGTGGGATTTAATGTAAACGCACTCCAGAGGGCATCTTAGAGATGCCCCCTGAAACCAACCCGACCTCCAGTGTCCGGACTGAGTGGCTGCCCAGGCTGCCACCACCAGACATGTTTCTGGACCCCTGGGTCGAGAGCCTCTGCTCTCAGGGGCCTGAAACAATGCACATCCTGGGGCGAGGTGCCAAAGCCTCCTCCCCAGGATGGGCAGGGAGAGCTTCAAAGGCCTGCCGCCTTTGGAGCTTCCCCAGACCATTTGCTGCTTCCAGCAAACTGGTCCCCACTGGTTCTACCCCCACTCCTGGCGGGAGAACCGGCGGGAAAACCAGAGGCAGGAAATGGGTTCTGCCCACCTCTGCCAACTCCACCCCTAAGGTGGGGGAGGCGAGGCGAAGCACAAACTCGAGTCCCCGCCATCTTGAGGATGGGGGGACCTGGCCAACCAGGGACAGGCTCCTGCCCCCTCCCACTGGAGAGGAACAGAATAGGGGGTGTACCCACCCCAGGGAAGGGACCCATTGGTCCCTGCCCTTACCTACCTGTAACCACCCCTAAATTTAGTATTTAGGGGCTCCCTGAACCTTCCTTCCTCAGTTCCCAAATCCGAAAATAAGAAGAGAAGACGAAGCAAAAAGACCAGCCGTGCAGCTGCTAAGAAGGAGGCGACAACAACTGACTTGGCCCCAGCCCTACCGGCCTGTCGACCTCTGAACCTGCTCCTGCGGAATCCCGGCCTCAGCAACCTCACAAACCCCGGAGGACCTGACTTCTGTGCTACAGCCTTCGACCCAGGGACTCCCACGAGCAGTGGTACTGCTCAAAAGAAAACCTACCAAAGACCCGGCCCTGGCACGGAGCCGCGAAACCTGCACACTCTGCATCCGCCGAGTCCAGCCTGTGCCTGAGTGACCAAAGACCTCGAGGACGTCCCCCGGCGATTCTGACCTGGAATCCAGTGGCCAAGGACCCTCCTCGACGACCCAGACGACGCCTGCAGCCTCAGGACAAGGGACCCCTCCAACCGCGACCAGCAGGGGTAAGATTTCCCGACCTCAAAGACACCCCTGCACCCGGCGCCCCACGGCCCCCTGTGCCCAACTCCTGGGTGTCTACCTATCCTCCAAGACCCCAACTTACCTCCTGAAGTGTTGGTCGTCCCTGAAGAATCACCGTCCCCGAGCCTGCAGCCTTTCTTCACCTTTCACAACCTCCATTGGTTAACATTGAGCGCCCGACGGCTCAAAAGCACCCTGCACCCAGCCGCCCGAGTGCCCCTGGAAGTGCAACCTCTATCCTAACCTACTTCCCCACTTGCCCTGAGTAAGTGACCAGGAGCCCTGCTCCCACAGTCGCGTGGCCTGCTTGCCAGCAGCCACCAACCCCGGGCCCCCCGCCTGCGTTAGGATAACATTGGGCCTACTCACTCTGCACCCGGCCGCCCCTGTGCCGCTGAGGGTGTAACAACTGTTCTTACCTGATCCTGGGGGACCCCCGAGTCTATACCCAGAACCTTAACTCTGCCAGTCAAGTACTTACCCGAAATCCGAGAACTCACTTTTCTTCCATAGGGTTCCATTGACTGGTTTTCTGCGAAATTTCTTCTAAGTGTGGAGTTCTGAAACTTTAGAATATTCACCAAAAATCAACCGAGTCACGAAAACGAAAAAACTCACCTAGTATTAGAAGGGGCCTCAGTGCTGGACCCGAGTGCCCAACACTGGCCCTAAAAAGTAATCGCAACGTTACTTACCGCTAACTCACTTTTCTTCTATAGGGATCCATTGACTGGTTTTCTGTGAAATTTCTTCTAAGTGTCAATTTCTGTATTTTACAAATATTCTTTAAAAATCGTACAAACTACAGAAACGTAATTACTTACCTGTTTTAAGTAAATGTCCCAGTGCTGAACCTAGGAGTCCAGCACTGGATTACAAAAGTAACGTAAACATACTTTACTTGCACACAGTATTTCCTTCCATAGGATAACATTGGTAATTTTACCCAGAAAAGTTTCTAAGTGTCAGCTTTTGAAATACAGTAATATTCTTCAAAAATCACTACAATAACCAAAACGCTTTTTCTTACCTGTTTACAGGAAGTGTCCCAGGACTGAATCCAGGATCCAGTCCTGTGGTTAGAAAAGTGCTCTGCAAAGTAATCAATTGTAATTAAGCATAATTTTCCATTGAGCTCAATGTTGCATTGTATTTGACCCTGTGTTGCCTCTTGCACCAACTGTGATTACCACTATCTAAAAAGTCTATTTCCTATCTGTAAGTTGAATAACCAAAGCATCTCATACTGAGAAAGTATATTTTGATCCTATTGTTGGTTCTAAAATAAAACAAGCATATATTTTTTTTATATACAACCCATTGGCCTAGAGTTCAGTTCTTGAGTGTGTGGCTTCATTTGCTGACTGAGTGTGTACAACAAATGCTTTACACTGTCCTCTGATACTGCCTTACTGCTCGACCAAGCTACCACTTTGGAGAGTAAGGTTATATCTAACTTTAGCTTCTGTCAACCCTCTGGGGACTGTGGACTCTGTACACCCTGAACCTTACTTGGGTACAGTATATACAGAGCCACTTTCCTACATCGTGGGATTGGGAAAAAATGTGGGCAGAGTGATAGTCTGACTGATGTGAAAATCCAAGACAACCTTAGGTAGAAAACTCGGATGGGTTCTTAAAACTACCCTGTTTGCATGGAAAACAGTATAGGTCCCGTTACAGCACAAGGCCTGTATTTCACTAACCCTGCGGGCAGCAGTGATGGCGACTAAAAAGGCAGCTTTCCATGACCAGTGCTGCAGAGAAGCCCTGTGAATTGGTTCAAAAGGAGCACCCATTAGTTTTGTAAGGACTATGTTGAGCTCCCAAGGTGGAGAAGGAGATCTCACTGGGGGGTAAACCTTCTTTATCCCTTCAAGGAAATCTTTAACCACTGGCATCTGGAAAAAAGAAACCTGTGTAGGGGACTTTCTGTAAGCAGTGATTGCTGCTAGGTGAACTTTAATCGAGGAGAACTGCAGGCCAGATTTGGCCAAATGTAGTAGGTATGGCAAGACCACCTGATCTTGACCCCTCACTGGATCATGAACATTGTGCATGCACCACAAGTAGAATCGCTTCCATTTGAAAGCATAGGATGCCCTGGTGGAAGGTCTCTTGGCTTCCTTGAGGATGGACATACAGTCTGCTGGTAAGTCTATGTGTCCATATTGCAGGACCTCAGGAGCCATGCTGTTAATCTGAGGGATGAGAGAATGGGATGAAACACTCTCCCTTCGCTCTTGGATAACAAGTCTGGACAGCAAGGCAACCTCTGGTGTGGCATCTCGGATGGTTGCAGAAGGTCCGGGTACCACCACTGACACGGCCATTCCGGAGCTATCAGGATCATCCTGGAGTTGGTCCTGTAGAATTTGATGATCACTGCTGGGATGAGAGGCAGTGGCGGAAAGGCGTACAGTAATGTCTGAGACCATTTTATCAAAAGGGCATTCCCCCGTGACCCTGGCTGGTGAAACCTGGACGCGAAGACGGGGCATTTGGTGTTTGCTGCGTCTGCGCAGAGATCGATGTCTGGCACTCCCCATTGCCGGAAGACGTCTTGCGTGACTTCGCTGTTTAGCACTCAGTCGTGAGCTTCTACGAAGTCCCTGCTTAGGGCATCTGCCTGGACATTCAGAGACCCTGGCAGGTGAATGGCCACAATGTTGAGATTCCTTGCGAGAAGCCACTTCCAGATGGTCTGCGACTCCTGAGAGAGAGGTCTTGACCTGGTGCCTCCCTGCTTGTTCAGATAATACATTGTTATGGTGTTGTCTGTCTGAATCAAAAGAGAGCTGGACTGGATAGAAGGGTACAGCGACTTGAGGGCTAGGTGCACGGCTCTCAACTCTAGAAGGTTGATGTGATATCCCCGCTCTGTCTCCTACCAGAGACCTTGTACTTGAAGATGTCCCATGTGAGCTCCCCAACCTTGCAGGGAAGCATCCCTGACTATAGTCTGAGTGGGAGTATCTTGGTGGAATGGGACTCCCTTCAGGAGATGTGAACGCTTCATCCACCATGTGATGGAATCTCTGGCTGACTGAGGTAGAGTTACACGGTCTTCCCAGCGGCCTGACGTCTGCATCCATTGGTCTTCCAGAGATTGTTGTAGAGGACGCATGTTCAATCAGGCATTGGGGACGATGAAGACACAAGAAGCCATTGACCCCAGAAGAGAAGACACTTGTCTGACCGTGGGACGATGAGATCGGAGAAGTTCGCGACATTTCTCCCTGATTGATGATAACCTCTCCTCCGAAGGACACACGTTTGCTTTTACGGTGTCCAGTGAAGCGCCCAGGTAGTGGATTTTTGGGTCGGGTTGAAGACTGATTTTTGTAGTTGACCCGCTGACCCAGCTTGGTCAGTAAATGAAGGCAGAAGGAAAGATGACTCTGCAGCAGAGAAGGTGTAGCGCTCTTCAGGAGCCAATCGTCCAGATAGGGATAAATGAAGATCTTGCGCTTGCGTAGAAAAGCTGCCACTACTGCCATACACTTTGAAAATGTCCGGGGGGCTGATTTTAGCCCGAATGGAAGGACTCGAAATTGGAAGTGCTGATGAGCTACTTGAAAACGGAGAAACTTGATGTTTTTCGGACACCGGGACATGGAAATAAGCGTCCTGCAGATCTATAGCACACATCCAATCTCCCTGATGTAGGCGAGGAAAGATCTGGTGCAGGGCCAGCATCCGAAACTTCTCCTTGCAGATGAATTTGTTCAGGAAGCGCAAATCGAGATGTTTTTTTTTTTTGTTTGCAGAGTTTTATATAGCGCGAACTTGACCCGAATCGGGTATCAGAGCGCTTTACATAGCACCAGTTACGTTACATTAGGACACACATTCATTTTGTTATGCACGGGGAGATTAAGTGATTTGCCCAGAATCACAGGATGTTCAATTGGTCTGTACTCTGTGGTCGGACCTCTATTTTGAACCAGGAAATAGCGAGAGTATATTCCCCGTTTCCGCTGCCGAGCAGGAACATATTCTATGGCCTTTTTTAGTAGAAGACTGTTCACCTCTTGCTGTAACATGTGGTGACATCGACGAAATTCTCTGAGTGGTGGAACTGGTGGGACTTTGAATCTCAGCAAGTATCCATTTTGCAGAATATTCAGCACCCATTTGTCGTTTGTGATTGATTTCCACTCTTCCAGATAAAAAGCGATACTTCCCCCTACCGGAGTGGCTAACGGGCACGGAGGAAGCATGTGCTCATTGTTTAGCTGGTTGTTTGGCAGTTGAGACTTGCTGTCTGTTGTTCCCTCTTCCCCTACCAGGTCTCCTCTGGTGGAAGTGTGACCTCTGCTGTTGTTGACTTTGAGAGGACCACTGAGGGGTTTGAACCCTCTGTTGGAAGGAACGCTTGTCGTAGGGACAAAATCGTTTGCGGAATTCCTTCCGCTTTTCCAGCCCAACCGCCTTCACCGTGTCCAAATCAGTTTTCATTTTGGACATCTCATCGTCCGCATGAGACCCAAACAACGAAGAACCATTAAACGGTAGATTGACGATCTTCCGTTGCACGTCAGGCTTAAGCCCAGTCAGACGCAGCCAGGCCGAGCGCCTAGAACAGACACTGTGCGAATAGTCGTGAGCGGCCAGATCAGATGAGTCCGCAGCAGCACTTATCTGGTTGGCCACCAAGCCCCCTTCCTCCAGTACCTCACGAAAGTCCTGTTGGTCTTCTTTCGGGAGTTTTTCCGTAAACAGAGAGAGAGAGTCCCATAACGACCTGTCATATCTCCCCAAGAGAGCTGAGGAGCTGGCCACCTTCATGACCGAGGCCGAGGTATTATACATCCTCTTGCCCAAAGAGTCCATAACCTTGCTGTCCTTGTCAGGAGGGACTGAAGAGGAAGATGTTGCAGGGTGCGTCTTCCTGGCCGCCGCCACAATTACACAGTCCGGAAGAGGATCAGAACGAAGGAAAAGGGGATCCTGATCAGGGGCTTTGTACTTTTTTGCAATGCGAGAAGGTACCGCTCCTATTGTTGCAGGGGTTAAGAACGTCTGCATGGCGGGTTCCAAAAGGCCTGGAACCAATGGTAGCAGAGACCTCATAGAAGAGCGATGATGTAAGGTCTCAAAGATAACGGAAGTGGAGACCGTAGGAGCCGACATACTTATGTTCAATTTTGTGGCCCCTCTGCAGAGAACTTCAGTGAAGGTACCTAGATCATCAATCGGGGATACTCTGGATGGAGGCGTCAACGACAAAGTTAGAGAATAGTCCCGTATTGAAGACCTGGTGGACGTGGACCAGGTTGGAGATCTTCGCCGCCTCAGTTTTGGAGAGGAGGAGTGGTGAGGACGTGATCTCTCCTGTGAACGTGTATGGCGGGAGGATGGGGACCTCGACCTTCTCGGATTTCTACGCGGAGACTGTAAGAAAGTGGCTCTGTATATACTGAACCAAAGTAAGGTTCAGTGTGCACAGAGTCCACAGTCCCCAGAGGTTTGGCAGAGGCTAAAGTTAGATATAACCTTACTCTCTAAAGTGGTAGCTTGGTCGAGCAGTAAGACAGTATCAGAGGGCAGTGTAAAGCATTTGTTGTACACACTCAGTCAGCAAATGGTCTCACACACTCAAGAACTGAACTCTAGGCCAATGGTTTGTATATAAAAATATTTGCTTGTTTTATTTTAGAACCAACAATAGGTATCAAAATATACTTTCTCAGAATGAGATGCTTTAGATAAATACTTTCAATAGGCAATAGACTTTTGAATGCAATGGTTACAGTTGTTGCAATAGGCAACACAATTTCAAACACAATTTAACATTGAGCTCAATGGGAATTTCTAGTTAAATGCAATAGATTACTTTTTGGATTACTTTTCTTACCACAGGACTGGATCCTAGATTCAGTCCTGGGACATCTCCTGTAAACAGTTGAGTAAAAACGTTTTGGTTACAGTTGTGATTTTTAAGGAATATTATTGTATTTTAAAAGTTGGCACTTAGAAGCTTTTCACATAGAATCACCAATGTTATCCTATGGGAGGAAATTCACGTAGCAGGTAAGTAGTGTTATCGTTACTTTTTCTTACTCAGTGTTGGATCCTGGATCCAGCACTGGTGCATCTCCTGTAAACAATTGAACGAATGCGTTTATGTCACACAGGCGATTTTTAACGAATATTTGTAAGTTTGCAAAATCGACACTTAGAAACTTTTCGGCAAAAACCAGGCAATGTTATCCTATGGAAGGAAATTCAACTAACCGGTAAGTACAGTTATGATTACTTTTCAGGGTCAGTGCTGGGCACCAAGATCCAGCACTGGGATCTCTCCTGATAACAGGTGAGTAAATTCGTTTTCGTAATTCGGTTGATTTTAGATGAATATTTTAAAGTTTCAAAACTCCACACTTAGAAGAATTTCCAAGTGAAACCAGTCAATGTTACCCTATGGAAAAAAAGTGAGTTATCGGCTTTTGGGTAAGTACTCGACTGGCAGAGTTAAGGTTCTGGGCATAGACTCAGGGGGCCCCCAGGGTCAGGTAAATACAGTTGTTACACACACAGCGGCACAGGGGCAGCCGGGTGCAGAGTGAGTAGGCCCAATGTTATCCTATGGACGGCAGGGGGCCTTGGGTTGGTGGCTGCGGGCAGGCAGACCACTCGGCTGTGGGATCAAAGCCCCTGGTCACTTACTCAGGGCAAGTGGGGAAGTCGAACAGGGTAGTGGGTGCACCCTCAGCGGCACTGGGGCGGCCGGGTGCAGTGGGCTTTTGGACCGTCGGGCGCCCAATGGTTTTCAATGGGAAAGCTGCGTGACGAACAAAGGCTGCAAGCTCGGGGACGGTGATTCTTCAGGTGCGACCACCACTTCGAGAGGTAAGTTGGGAAGGTGTAGGAAGGGTAGGCACCCAGGACTTGGGCACAGGAGGCCGTGGGGCATCGGGTGCAGGGGTGTCTTTAGGCGTCAGAAATCTTACCCTCGGCTGGTCGCGGTTGGAGGGGGCCCAGGTTCTGAGGCTGCAGGCGTCATCAGGATCGTCGAGGGGGGTCCTTGGGTGCTGGATTCTGGGTCACAGTCGCCGGGGGGGGGACGTCCTTGTGGTCTTTGTCCACTCAGGCACAGGCCGGGCTCGGCGGGTGCAGAGTGTGCTGGATTCGCGGTTCCTGGCTGGCACCAGGGGTAGGTTACTTGATTTTGAGCAGTACCACTGCTCGTGGGAGTCCCAGGTAGTTAGAGTCACAAGGCAGTCAGGTCCTCCGGGGCTCTTGAGGTTGCTGACCACTGGAGACGCCGGGGTTTAGCAGGAGCAGGTTCGAGGGTCGACAGGCGGGTAGGGCTGGGGCCAAATCAGTTGGTGTCTTCCTCCTGTTAGCAGCTGCACAGCAGGTCTTCTTGTTTCTTGATCTTCTTTCTTGTTTCGGACTCTGGATCCAAGAAAGGAAGGTTCAGGGTGCCCCTAAATACTAGATTTAGGGGCGTTACAGGTAGGTAAAGGGCAGGGACCAATGGGTCCCTTCCCTGGGGTGGGCACACCACCTATCCTGCCACTCTCCAGTGGGAGGGGGGCAGGAGCCTAGTCCTGATTGGGCAGGGCTCCCCATCTTCAAGATGGCGAGAGCCCGGAGATGTGCTACACCTCACCTCCCCCACCTGAGGGGTGGGGTTGGCAGAGGCTGGCACACCCTCTCCTCCCTTGGTGTTTCCCGCCAGTCTTCCCGCCAGAGTGGGGGCTAGAACCAGTGGCGACCAGTTGCTGAGTACAGCAAGTGGTCTGGGGAAGCTGACAAGGCGGAATGCCTTTGAAGCTTCCCCTGCCCATCCTGGGGGAGGAGGCCTAGCACCTCGCCCAGGACGTGCATTGTTGCAGGCCCGGGAGAGCGGATGGCTCTCTACCCAGGGGCCCAGCAACATGTCTGCTGAGTGGCAGCATAGGCAGCCCCTCAGACAGGACGTGGATTGTAGGTTAGGTTCAGGGGGCAACTCTAAGTTGCCCTCTGTCGTGCATTTTACATTAAATCCCACACTGGCATCAGTGTGGGTTTAATGTGCTGAGAAGTTTGATACCAAACTTCTCAGTCTTCAGTGTAGCCATTATGGTGCTGTGGAGTTCGTAATGACAACCTCCCAGCACCATATACTCTTAATGGCATCACTGCACTTACAGTGCCCAGGAATGGTCCTGGGCACTGTAGGGGCCCAGGGCTCATGCACCTGTGCCCACACCACTGGCATAGTGCACCCAGCTAGAGGGGTGACTGAGGTATGCCAGGGCAGTGTGTTTGTGGGCATGGCACACAGGGATGTGTGCCATGTCGACTGTTTAGTTCTGCACCAAGACACTCAGCCTGCAAAGGCAGGGTGTTGGTGTCAGGGTACAGGGCCTCTAAGGGTGGCACAATAAGTGCTGCAGCCCTTAGGGGCCTTCTCTGGTCACAATGCCCTGGGTACCTAGGGTACCATTTACCAGGGGCTGACATGTGGCCAGAGTTGCCAATTGGGTTTAGGCTGTAATGCAGTTTTAGGGAAGGAACACAGGCCCTGGGCACCTGATTGGCAGGAGCCCAGGGCACACTCAGTCGAAGTACATCAGCAATTCAGCAAAAAGTGGGGGGCATACCATCCAAGAAAGATGGCACTTTCTCACAGAGACCCTCTCCGTGAAGTCATTGGAGGAGAGCCCCTTGAGAGCCTTGAAGGGGTATACGTACGAGAGAAGTCCGAGCCCGGACTTGTATGAACAGCACCCCCTGCTTCCTTGTGTCTGACACTTTCCAGCCACCTTGGCGAGAGATTAAAGGGATGCTTCTTAGGAGCCACCGGAGAGCCCTCCGGGGAAATTTGAACAATGTTAATGCCAGGAGACGATGACTGTTCTCTCAACGTCGACCGTCTTGACCTCGACGTCGATTTAGATCTCTCTGTCACCTCCTCCGAGGTGATGGCGGGAGTCCTTTTTCTCGACGTCGACTGATGTATCGACGGCGACACGGACCTTGCCGCTTTTGACGTCAACTTCTCCTGTCTCCGAGATGCTCTCGACGTTGATCGACGAACTGGAGACTTCGTCGTCGATCTTCCACGACGTCTTTCCGACGTCTACTTCGTCAACCGTGAAACTCGCGACGGTGATCTCGACGTCGACCGCCTGTAGGCTCTAGGCAGAGTCTTAGCCGGCGAAACTCTCGACGCCGACCCTCGAGAAGGTGGCGGAGTGTTCCTCGCCGTCAACGAGTGTTTCGACGTCGACGGGTGTTTCGCCTTAGGCCTCTCGGGGTCAACATACTTCGTCCCCGAAGTAGTGTGCATCGACGTCGATCCCCTCTTCGGCGACGGCGATTCTCGCCGTCTCGACGTTGAAGAGTGTTTCTGCTTCTTCTTCGACGGCGATCTCAACGCCGACGGCGAACACTCTGGAATCTGCCTCTTTCTTGACCCAGGAGAGGCAGAACGACGCTGTTTTCGGACATGGTGAGAGGAGGGCTCTTGACTCCCAAGCCCACTTTTAGGAAGATTTTTTTCCCCTCTCCAACACAGCATGAAGTCGAATCCTTTCCCTGTCACGCAGGGTCCTATTAGAAAACTGCTGGCAGTGGTAGCAAAGAACAAGTTACTTACCTTCGCTAACGATATATCTGCAAGAAACATTAGTAGTGATAGATTCCTTACCTTAGAATATCCCCAGGCGTCAGACTGGATCCGGAAAGTTTTCGTCAGCAGTACCACTGCGCGTCGGTAGGTGGCGTCGTGCGGCTCCGCGTCCATCGTTGGCGTCGTGGTCGCCGAGATGACGTTGCGGGCGCTACTTAGACGCCGCCCACGCGCGCTGACGTCAGTTCTGTACACGACTTTCCACACGACAGGAACGCAGAGCCATGCAAGATACTGACCACTGGTGCATTGAAACTAGGGCCCTGAAAGGGATGACCTTAACCCTAGAAATCAGTTCGCAGAACGGGGAGGATGGGTGGGGCGGTAAGGAATCCATCACTACTAATGTTTCTTACAGATATATCGTTACCGAAGGTAAGTAACTTGTTCATCTGAAAGAAACACAGTGATAGATTCCTTACCTTAGAATAGATACCCCAGCAATACCAACCCCGGTGGTGGGTCTGCGAACTAAGATCACACCAGAAAGTCGCGGAGAACAGAACGGCCGAAGAAGCCGTCTCTCCGGACTTGGCTGTCCAGGCAATAATGCTTGGTAAACGTGTGCAGCGAGGCCCACGTGGCTGCCTGACAGATGTCGTGCAGGGGGACACCACGTCCCAATGCAGTAGTGGCTGCAGTAGCTCTGGTGGAATGAGCACGCAGCCCCACCGGAGGTTCTTTTTTAGCCAAAGAGTAACAGGCTTTGATACATAAGACAACCCAGCGGGAGATGGTTCTCTTATGGACCGCCCGACCTTTCTTGGTGCCGATGTAGGCAAGAAAAAGCTGGTCGTCCACCCGGAACTGCTGTGTGCGGTTGAGATAAAAAGAGAGCGCACCTTTTGGGTCCAGACAGTGGAGCCTCTCTTCCTCTCAAGAAGGATGCGGAGGCGGAAAGAAGGTGGGCAAGGTAATAGTCTGCCCAATGTGAAAGGCCGTAACCACTTTTGGCAAAAAGGAAGGACGGGGCCCGAGCACAACCTTGTCCGGATGGACTGAAAGGAAAGGAGGCTTACAAGAAAGAGCCTGGAGCTCACTCACCCGCCTAGCGGAAGTGATGGCCACCAGGAAGGCAGTCTTTAATGTCAAAAGACGAAGAGGACAGTTGTGAAGGGGCTCAAAGGGAGCGCACATCAAGTATGTCAGAACCAGATTCAAGTCCCACTGAGGCATCACGAAAGGAATAGGAGGAAAAAGGTGTGTTATGCCTTTGAGAAATCTATTTACAACAGGGGACTTGAAAAGAGAGGGCTGATCAGGGAGCCTGAGAAAGGCCGAAATAGCAGAAAGGTAGCCCTTGATAGAGCCCAGAGCAGAGCCCTGCTGGGCCAAAGAAGGAAGGAACAGTAGTATTTCAGAAAGAGGGGCAGAAAGGGGATCCACAGCCTTTGCTGTGCACCATGCCACAAATTTGTTCCACCTGCAGGCGTATACCACTTTAGAAGAGGGATGCCTGGCTGCCAGAATAACATCACAAACTTCAGGAGGCAAGTCGAAAGGAATCAACTGCCGCCGCTCAATCTCCACGCAAAGAGGTGGAGGCTGGGCAGGTTCGGGTGGAGGACCGTCCCCTGCTGCTGCGACAGAAGATCCTCCCGAAGAGGCAGTCTGATCGGAGGATCGATGCTCATACTGAGTAGCTCGGGATACCATACTCTTCGAGCCCAGTCCGGAGCCACAAGAATGACTTGGGCCCGGTCGCGCCTGATCTTCAGCACTCTGGGCAGAAGTGATATAGGCGGAAAGGCGTACGCAACTCCACTCGCGACGGAAAGCGTCGCCGAGCGAGTGCCGCCTTGGAAATTCCAACACGCAGAACTGATGACATTGCGTGTTCTCTTCGGTGGCGAATAGATCTAAGCAAGGCTCTCCCCACTGCTGAAAGAGACCTTGCACCACCTCCGAGTGAAGACTCCATTCGTGATCGAGCATGCACCTGCGGCTGAGTTCGTCTGCCCTGGCGTTCAGAGAACCTGCCAGGTGTTGAACCACCAGGGACATGCCCTGATGTTCCAGCCATGTCCAGAGACGCAGAGCCTCCTGACAGAGGGTCCACGACCCCACCCCGCCTTGTTTGTTGCAGTACCAGATGGCGGTGGTGGTGTCTGTGAACACCTGCACTACTCTCCCCTTGACAGAGGGAAGGAATGCCTTTAGTGCAAACCTGATCGCCCGCAGCTCCAAAAGGTTGATATGGAGCCGGGACTCCGCCGGAGACCAGAGGCCTCTGATCTCTGCCTCTCCCATGTGGCCGCCCCATCCCAGGAGGGACGCATCCATCACCACTGTAAACTCCGGTTGGGGAAGGGAGAGGGATCTGCCGTCGACCCAATGCCGGTTCGTGAGCCACCACTGCAACTGTTGTGCAGTGCCCTCCGAGATCTGGACGTGATCGGACAGGTTCCCCTGATGCTGCGCCCACTGGAACTTCAGGTCCCACTGCAGAGCCCGCATATGCCATCTGGCATGATTGACCAGCAGGATGCAGGAGGCCATGAGGCCCAGCAGCCTCAGAGTCACTCTGACCGAAACCCGGGACAAGGGCTGAAAGATGGGAATCAGAGCCCGAATATCCCAGACTCGCTGTTCGGGAGGATAGACTCGAAACTGCGCCGTGTCCAGAACCGCTCCGATAAAGAGGAGCTTCTGAGAGGGGATCAGGTGCGACTTCGGCACGTTGATGGAGAACCCCAGCAAGTGCAGGAGGTCGGCCGTAGTCTGGAGGTGGGAGACGACTGTCTGGGGCGAGCCCGCCTTCAACAACCAGTCGTCGAGATAGGGGAAGACTGAAACCCCTGATCTGCGCAGATGAGCTGCGACCACCGCCATCACCTTGGTGAACACCCGAGGGGCGCTGGTAAGGCCAAAGGGGAGCACGGTGAACTGAAAGTGCTCGTGGCCTACCGTGAACCGTAGGAAACGCCGGTGGGCTCGCAGGACGGGAATGTGGAAATAGGCGTCCTGCAAGTCCAGCGCCACCATCTAGTCTTGTGGGTCGAGAGCAGACATGACCTGAGCTAGAGTGAGCATTTTGAACTTCTCTTTGCGGAGGAAGCGATTCACGTTCCGGAGGTCTAAGATAGGACCCAGGCCTTGGTCCTTCTTGGGCACCACAAAGTAGTGGGAATAACAACCACGACCTACTTCGGGCGTCGGAACGCGCTCGATGGCCCCCTTGGCCAAGAGGGCCGCAACTTCCTGCTGAAGAAGCACCAAGTGATCCCCCGACATGCGGTGGTATTGAGGTGGCATGGCTGGGGGGGTAGTCTCGAAGGGGAGGGAGTAGCCCCTCCGGACTATCTCTAAAACCCACCTGTCCGAAGTGATGGTGCGCCAGTGGGGGAGGTGATGGCGAAGCCTGCCGCCCACTGGCGTTTGATGGGCCTGAAAGTTCGGACTAGGAAGGTTTGGAGGCAGTGGTGGTGGTAGACTGACCCGCCCGCTGGCCCCTTTGTCCGCCACGGCGGAACCCGCGGCCGCGCTGGGATGATTGCTGCGCCGGCCTGTGGCTCTGTTGCGAACGCTGCGGGGCGCCCCTTCCTGTGCCACGAAAGGAGCGAAAAGCGGAAGGCGGAGGAGGGCGGACTGCCGAGAGTCCCAAGGACTTGGCCGTAGCCCGCGAGTCCTTAAACATCTCCAACGCGCTGTCTGCTTTGTCGCCGAAAAGGCGACGGCCATCAAAGGGCATGTCCATAAGGGTGTTTTGGACATCCCCCGAAAATCCAGTGGTCCTCAACCAGGCGTGACGGCGAACCGCCACCGTCGTTGCAATCGATCTGCCCAGTGAGTCGGCGGTGTCTAGGCCACACCGAATCATGAACTTTGCTGCGTCTCTCCCCTCTGCAACAGCCTGGGAGAGAGCAGGCCGGGCCTCCCCGGACGCTGGGGCAGCACGTTCGCCACCGTATCCCACAGAAAGTGGGAATAACGGCCCAAGAGGCATGCGGTGCTCACGGACCGCAGCGCAGAGCTGGTGGAAGAAAAAATCTTCTTTGCAAACTGATCCAGCTTCTTGGATTCCCTATCCGGTGGTGCGGAAGGGAAGGCGGTAGGCGAAGCAGAGGCTTGGACAACCAAGCTCTCGGGGGTGGGGTGTTGGGAGAGGAAAATGGGGTCACCCGGAGCCGGGCGATGGCGTCGGGCCACGTTCCTATCCACAGGAGCCCCTGTGGTGGGCCTGGACCAAGTGCCCAAAAGAACGTCAGAGAGGGCTTCATTGAAAGGAAGCAGCGGCTCCGCAGAAGTAGCTGCTGGCTGAAGCACCTCTGTCAGGAGGTTAGTCCTGACGGCCATAGTAGGGAGCTCGAGGTGTAGGGCCTCGGCCGCCCTACGCAACACCACTGCATAACTAGCGCCCTCCTCCGTACCCACGGTAGGAGGAGATAGCATGCCAAGGTCTGGTGAGGTATCCAGACCGCTGGCGTCCCCCAATTCCTCAGCCCAGTCCTGTTCAGACTCGCAGGCTGCAGCGAGAGGGTCCTCGGACCCCTCCCAGTCCTCCCCTTGCTCCTCAGGCTGTTCAACAGGTCTAAAATAAGGAGCAGGGACATGGGGATAGAAATCCCCAAGCAGCGTCGAGAACCGCATCGATCGACGCCGGCTCGACGCCGCGTCCACTTCGGGGCTGAAACTGAGGTCGACGTCGTCCCGAGTTCCGGGCGGCGTCAGGATCGGTGCCGGTGGAGTCGACGTCGGTGGAGGCGTAACAAGGTCAACCGGCGTCGACCGGGATCCAGGCCTGGATCCAAGGGTGTCCTGCGGCGCTGGGGACGGAGCCGACAGCGACGCCGGAACCGCCGGCGAGGAAACACAAGGACACCCATGCGGGACCACGGGGCCCGAAGGCGAAACGGCGGGACCCGACGGCCCAAAGAGGCGAGCCATGGCCGACAGGAACATCTGTATCTGGGCCGGAGACGCAGACGACCCCGGAAAGGGCGGGTAGTCTGGCAGCGACTACACAGGCTCCGCCGGAGCCGCGGGGGTGGCACCACCCATACCCTCAGCCGCGTCGCGGGACCGGCGAGGGGAAGTCGAAGAACGATGGCGTTTCTTCGACTTCTTGTGATTCGTCTTACCTGACCCCGAGTGCGAAGACTTGGATCCCGAAGACCGATGATGATGACTCCGCGCACGGTCCCTCGACCTCCCTCTGGACCGGGACTTCGAACGGCGCGGGCTTCCAGCAACTTTCGGGACCGCTCTCGCAAAGTCTTCGGCGCCATGGCCCGGCAGTCGGAGCACGACTTGGGGTCATGGTCGCGCCCCAGGCAGAAAAGACACACGCGGTGCGGGTCCGTCACCGACATCATGCGGTGACAATCCGCGCAGGACTTGAAACCGGGTATCCTACTGCACCAGGAGTCGATGACTCGAAGAAAAAACAGAGACAAAAAGCCTCAAAAAGTCAGTCAAAAATTGACTGGGGGTTCCTGCTCTTCCCGGATCTGCGCTTGCTGGCGCGGAAAAAGAAAGAACTGGCGTCAGTGCGCGTGGGCGGCGTCTAAGTAGCGCCCGCGACGTCATCTCAGCGACCACGACGCCAACGACGGACGCGGAGCCGCACGACGCCACCTACAGACTGGCAGAGGTACTGCTGACGAAAACTTTCCGGATCCAGTCTGACGCCTGGGGATATTCTAAGGTAAGGAATCTATCACTATGTGTTTCTTTCAGATTTTCAGGCTTGTGGGAAGATGTAAGACACGCTATACACACAGTGTGGGTCAGATATTGCCATCTTTTTACCACAAGAAGGGCATTTCCTAAATAAAGCCGGCATTCTGACAGAAAATATGATGAAAATTGTCAGAAAACAGTAGAAAACACTATCAGCAGACCAAAAAAGTCGAAATACAATAGAAAAAAAACAATTCCTGACTGAAAAAGTCAAAAACTGTTGAGCTCTAGCTCCAGGATCCTCACAGAAGGAGCCGGAAAAAAGAACTGACCTAACTGTCACCTGTGGTGCATGATGGGAGCAGAGGGGCTCCTGGAGGTCTTAAAGGCACAGTGTCCAGAATCTTGGAAGCCTTAAAGGCAAGGTGCCAGTTTCTTTACTGTACTATGATAGTTATTGATCTATGCAGCCTATGGGCCAACTGCCTGCTATTACCGGTTTTCCTTTTCTGAAAATAAAGGATTCTTGTATGTTCTGTATTACGGTGTATGTTCTGTATTACAAAATGTATTTAGGGGATTATTTTCATACAAGAGAAACCTATGTAATTTTGGCGGTTTGCCTTATTGGAACAGTTTTAGGCTACATGCTTATATGTATATACGTGTGTGTGCGCGTGTGTATATATATATATATATATATATATATATATATATATATATATATATACATGCTCCGGGATCCCGCACGTGGGCGGGGATAATTCAGTGCTTATGACTATTGATGAGTATCCCCTGGAAGAGAACCATTGTAGCTCCCGACCATTTATTAAGACAAGGTCTTTGATACCAAACACCATGTGTTTCAGTGAAACCATTATGTAGCTGGGGAACTCTTAATGATCAATGCCCAGTACATGTTATGTTATGTTACTGGGCACTTATAAAGCGCGCAGCTACTCCACAGAGTGTCCCGGCGCTATGTACTTAGGATGGCTTCCCTGTTCACTTGTACTATCTAGCACCTGAACTAGACAGCACAGGGGCACATCTGCTCATGCAGATAGGACCATCCATTTAATATAATGCACCCTGCATTAGGGCTGTCAGGCCTGCAGTAGGGTTGACTTGCATATATTGCATGCAGTGCCTGGGGACAGGGCTCACAGGGTGTCTCATGTCGCATTTTTCACTTTTGTCCCTACCATTTCACACAGCCTGCAATAACAGCCTTCATGAGTTTGGCAGTGGGTTCCTTAAGGTGGCACAATACATGCTGCAGCCCTTAGGGACTTTATTACCCATTCCCTAGGTACCAGGGATACCATTTACTAAGGACTTACAGGGGTGCTAAAGGTCTTGCCAATTGTGGAACAATTGCAGTTACCTTGCTTTTGGGAAAGAACACTGGCACTGGGGATCTGGTTAGCAGGAGCCCAGTGCACTACAAAGTTGCATCAAATACCAGGAAAGAAATGGGGGTGACCATGTCAAAAAGAGGCACTTTCCTACACTTAGGAGAGCCAAACTCCAAGAATAACCTAACCAAGGAACTTCAAAAAGTAAAACGGAAAAGAAAAACTTACTTCTTTGTAATACTAGTTCTACTTCAGGGGAACTTCCATGCAAATCATAAGCACTGATTACTCATGCACAGGATCCAGGATCACACTTTACAAAGTATACAGAGGTAAACCTTTCTAGGAAAAGACACAGTAAAAAAAAAAAAAAAAAAAAAAAACACATTGCAATCAACTTATTGTTGGCTATGCTGCTCAACCTTTTTTGAAGGAAAAGTGAGAAAAAAACAGGAAACATTAGTTAAACAGGCTGTAGCCTAAGGGAGACTGGAGTATGGACCCTTCTCCTTTGAGGAAGCGGACTCTCCACCAGTATTCCCACATTTGTCGGTGACAGCGGTTCCAGTTCTTCTACATAGAAACTTAGGATACTGCTTCAGAGCCCGTCAATGTCTACTCAGGAGTGGGGTTGAAGAGAACACTGCTTAAAATGTCAATAAAGATTTCCCTGGAAAACAACTAACATTTACAGATGAGTAACTTTTCTTTTTCCTTTTAAGTAGCTTGATTGATCATCATTAACACTGGATAGAGTAGCAAACCCTTCAAATGCGGCAGAAGAGACAAAGAAAAGCCTTAAATACTTCATCCAGATTTATAACTGAGGTTTGACCCACTTGAGCTTCAGCCCAGGAGCTGGATTAAAGACAGCGGGGTCTTGCGAAAATACGATGTTAACCCCAGGTTGCTGCTATGCAAATTTCTGCTAAAGAAATATATATTCCTTAACAATGCAGTAACAGCCACGCTGACTCTTGAACAGTAAGACTTAAGTCTACCTGAATATGACTTGTTGCCATTGTGTTAAGAGCAACATACAAGTTACAGTACATCTGGAAACAGGTTGTACAGAGGTGCATAAATCTGTTAAGAATAGAAAACCAATCAGACTTAGAAATGTCCGCTGTTTGTCTAGATAAAGGTTAAATACATTTCATATCTAATACATGCAACAATTTTTCTCTGCTGGAGTGGAAGAATTCTAAAAAAAAAAAAAAAAAAAAATCGAAAATGATATAGATAGATTAACATAGAAGGCCAAAATTAAAATCAGAAAGAAACTCTGATGCATCCTCATGAGCAATTCATTATGGCATGCCATGGAAGGTTCATGGAAGCACAAGACCAGAATCACGGAAACTTTAGCTGCAGATGGATTCTGAAAATATATAATACCTCGTAATGGTTGCATGCTTTACCTTAAAGGAGGAAAATTGCAACCTTAACTTCGACTACAGACCAGATAAGGCAAGAATGCTTTTTTCTGACAATTCGCTGGTCTAATCTTTCAACGAATACACCAAATGCAGAACCTCTTTCATTTAAATGAATAGGATGGCCAGGTAGAAGGGTGTCTGGCCTCTTAGACTGGCCATGTGCTGTGTAACGCGGCTTAAGTGACCATATTGGAAGAGTTTAGGAACCAAGTTGCCAAGCTCAGTGATGTGATGTCAGGATGCAGAAGGAGACCTACCTTGGGATGATAATCTGGTCTGCATGGTAGCATCCTGTGTGCTTGCTCAGACACGTGAAGATCTGTGAACCACCACTGTCTTGGACATTCCAATGCAATAAGGATCATTTTGGATTAATATAGGAAAGTGCCCCTTTTTGACATGGTCAACCCCACTTTTTGCGTGGTAAATGATGTGATTTTGACTGAAATTACACTGGGTTCCTGCTAACCAGGTCCCCAGAGCTCTTTCCAAAATTTGTACAATTGTTCCAACAACTGGCAAAATCTTTAGCACCCTCTGTATGTCCCTAGTAAATGGAACCCTGGTACATAGGGCCTGGAGCACTAAAGAGGGCCCCTAAGGGCTGCAGCACGAATTGTGCCACCCTAATGGACCCATCACCAAGCACATGCAAGAATGCCATTGCGGGCTGCGTGTCTTGGTGCAGACAAAAGTGAAAACATGACATGTCACACATCCCTGTGCCATGTCCCTAACACTGCATGTAATATTTGTCAATCACACTTACAGCAGGCACGACAGCCCTGCAGGGTGCTGAATATTTCATGTGAGGGCATACCTGCATGAGCAGATACGCCCCAGTGCTGGTCAGTCTTACTACCAGTACAAGTGACCAGGGAAGCCATTTTAAGACATGTGATGGACACTGGTGAAAACTATTTCCCCAGCTACATGATGGGTTCACTGAAAATAGGGATGTTTGTTATCAAACATCTCGTATTGATAAACACACACTGATTTCAGTGTTGGATTTAACAATTCATCACCCAGGGGGCACCTTAGAGGTACCCCCTGAAAACCTACCAGCCTCTGATGTCCATACTGACTGGTTTCTGCCAGCCTGCCACCCGAGATGCTGTTCTGACCTAGGATGAAAGCCCTATGCTTTCAGGAGACCCAGACCAAATGCCTGTCGGGGAAGAGGGTGTAACACCCCCTTCCACAGGATGACATGCTGATTAGCCTTCCTTGGGCAGCTACCGCCTTTGAAATGCAAATCTGGCTCCACCTTACAGGAGAGGAAGCCGACCCCTTTGTCCAGAACGCCCATGGCACCTGGACAGGCGGGAAAATTAGCTGGTCAGGTAGGCGTGCCCCCTCCAGGCTAATACCACCTCAATGGTGGGCTACTGTGAGGTGGACACAAATTTTCATAAGTAGCCATCTTTGTAATGGCATACTTAGGAATTCTGGGACAGGGTTATGCCCAGTTCACACAGGAAGTGGTCATATAGGGGGTTTAGTGACCCCCAAAGGTTAGTAGCCTATTGGCTACTACCCTACACTCCCCTAACGCCCCTAAATACAGTATTTAGGGGAGCCACTGGCATGAGAGAAGCAGATCCTCACGACCTAAGAAGAGAGAGGAAACTGAAGAGCAGCAAATGCAGAGGAGAGAAGCAGCAGCTTTCCTGGTGCCAACCCTGCCGGCCTGTCTGCATCCATCATTGAAAATTGCGCCAAAGTCAACTCGTCCTGCAGCTGTTTACTCCAGAACTTTGTGAGGACTGCATGCCTTCAATGAAGACCCAAGAACTTCCATGAACAGCAGACCTGCATCCGTTGCCCCCAGGTCGTGGAGAAGAGAACCATAGATATCCATGCGTCCCAGAGTATCGCAAGACTTGAACCCCCCTGTTGGTTCAGAGCCAGAGCCTGCAGCATCTTTTCGCAGTGACCGACCTCCATAGAAACTTATTGGGCTCCTGACGCTGTTTTGCACCTTCCACGCGGCCGCCCTCGTGTCACTGGGGGTGTTCTGTTAATGCTGCCTTGGACCTTATGTAGGAAGCTGGCTCTGTGCACACTATACCTCATTTTGGTATAGTATATATAGAGTCCAAGAGAACCCCAAAGGTAGGCAGAGGTGAAAGCAGATAGCACCTTACTCTCTATTTGTGGTAGTGTGGGCGAGCAGTAAGGCTTTATCAGAGGGTAGTGTTAAGCATTAGTTGTACACACTCAATCAGCAAATGATTGCACACACTCAAAGACTGAACTCAGATCAATTTGTTTTGTATAAAAATACTATTAAGTTTATTTATTTCTAGAACCAAGCCAAGCCGGGCACAGGTAAGTGAAATAAATGCTTTGCAAAATATTATGCAGTGTTTACAATTGAATGCAAGTTCAAATGCAGTTGTTTGAAATACAGGTAAGTCAAGGATTCGAAATGACTGTACAGATTAGTTTTCAGTTATTTTTTAGATTACTTTTTAAGTTACTTTTTCTACTCAGTGTGATATGCCTAGATATCACACTGGGACATTTCCTAGATAAAAGGTAAGTAAAATCAATTTTGTACAGTTGTAGTTTTTCAGGTTTTCATACAATTCAACTCCACACACAATTTAAGAAAAACCGTCAATGTATTCCTATGGAGAGAAATTAAGTTATCGGTTAAAAGCCAAGTACTCTGTCTTTGGGGTTGAGTTTCTGGGGTTAGAACAAGGGTTCCCTCAGGGTCAAGGATGCACTCTCAAAACACCCTCAGCGGCACTAGGGCCGCCGGGTGCAGAGTGCTGAAGCCCAATGTTATCCAATGGGGGATAGGGGGCCTCCGGTTGGTGGCTGCTTACGAGCAGGCCACTGGGTTGTGGGAGCAAAGCTCCTGGTGTTAGGCTCAGGGGATCCGGTTTAGCACACAAAGTGCACCCACAGCGGCGCAGGGGCGGCTGGGTGCAGGGTGCTGTTTTGGCGTCGGGTGCCCTGTTTTCAATGGGGACATGTAGCATAGGAAAGCCACATCGGCGTAGAGCGCGGTATGAAGAAATGTCCATGGACTTCTTCAGAATAGCAGCTCGTTACCTGCCCTCCGCTGCTCGAATGCTGGCCTATACTACATGTTGGGATTGGATTTAGAAACTTAAAGTGGTCGTTTCCCGGCGGGTGCAGTGCCGCCCTGACCACACCTGAATATAGGTACCACAGGGTGTACTGAGTGTCGCCGTGTCAGACCCCTGTTCTTCAATTTTAACACATCGCACGGTCCTGAAGAAATGCCAAAGGATCCACTAGGGACTTCTAGAGGCGTGAACCATGTCGACCTAAATTTATTTACCTTTCACCACCACTACTACCATCTAGACTAAGCAGAAGGAAAATACTTACTCCTCTGATTACTAGATCAAGAGGTCTTCTCTTGTCGCCAATCTTTTAACCATACCACACGGACTCCTGAATAAAGTTTTCGTAGGGTACCAGTGCGGTATTTTTAAGTCACTCACGTCACTCCCCACACACCCGCACTCACCACTGTGGCGTTTCTCCAAAAGATCTCCGATAAAGAGCACTCTCGCAGGGCCCATGGGGGACTGCAGCGCCACCCCCACGAGGAGCAACGCCAGATGATAAAGCATGACATCTGCTTGGGTGTGTGAGGGGACTTCTTAAAAAAAGGAAGAATTTCCCCCTCTGAGACTACCTCATCCAACCGTTCTTCTGAGGTAGTCACTTTCACTAGTCCTTCCAGCGACCGAATAGGCCTGCTTTTCTTCCTTTTAGGAACAGCTACCCTCCAGTGATTGTCAAGTGCCTCTTTTGACATGGTTAGCTCCCACTTTTTGCCTGGTATTTGATGTGTGTTGATTGTAGTGCACAGGGTCCCTGCCCAACAGGTCCCCTGTGCCAGTGCTTCTTCCCTGAAAACATATCCACAATTGGTACTTCTGCCCCCTTTAAGTCCCAATTAAGTGGTACCATGAATGCATACGGCCTGGAAGCTGAAGAGGGTCCCCTGGGACCCTCTAACTAGGACCATGCAACTGCCCTTGCAGTTTGCATGCCCCTGTGAGGTGAAAAATGATAAAGTCGACATGGCACCCTGCATGGGTCCCATGCCAGCCAGTACTGGTAAGTCACCCCTCTAGCAGGCCTTACAGCCCTAAGGCAGGGTGCACTATACCACAGGTGAGGGCATATCTGCATGAGTAATTATGTCCCTACAATACTTAAGTCAATTCTTAAATATTGTTTAAGTGCCAGGGAAGCCATAAGGAGGAGTCATAGTTCCCCAGCACCATGATTCGCTTCACTGAAACCAGGAGCGTTTGGTACCAAACAACTCCTTGTGATAAATCCACACTGCCTAGTGTAAGATTTATTAAACCATGCACTCAGAGGGCACTGACTGACATGTTTCTGGATCCCTGGGTGGAGAGCCTCTGCTTTCTGGGACCAGAAACAACGCACATCCTGGGTGGAGATGTCACACCTCCTCCTCCAGGTTGGGCACAGTGCTCAAAGGGAAAGCTTCAGAGGCCTGCCGTCTTTGTAATGCGAACCCTAGCTTCTGCAGCTAGCAGCAGATGGCAGCCCCCGATTTACACCCCTAGAATGTGTGCCCACCTTTGCCAACTCCATCCCTCAGGTGGAGGAGACTAAGTTGAGCACACTTTTCAGTCCCCTCCCATCTTGAAGATGAGGGGACTACTGCAATCAGGGCTAGGACTATGCCCCCTTCCCAAAGGAGGGTGGAAAATAGAGGGTGTAGTCACCCCAAGTGAGGTGTCCATTGGCCCTACTCGTTACACCCGTAAAACGCCCCCTAAATCTAGTATTTAGGCGGCTCCCTCAGACCTGGAAACTAGTTACCTGCAACCTAAGAATGATGAAGACGACGCCGTGCAGCAAAGCTTGAAGACGGCTACTGACTTGGACCCAGTCCTACCGGCCTGTCTCCAGCTTCCAAGACCCTGCGAGAAGACAACGCCTGTCCTGCAACCAGCACCTTTCAGAAACCCCATCAAGATTGCCTGAACTTTGAAAAAGACCAGAACTCCAGAGGACAGAGGTTCTGTCCCCAAGAAACCAACACCAAGGACTCCGGTGCCCTCAGGGTACGCAAGCCCTACCCACTCTGCACCAGACGTCTCCGGCCCATATCCAGGTGGACCACTGACCCAGAACAGATTCCCCAACGATCCTGACCTCAAGTCCCTCCTGGACTCCATGACGACGCATACAGCCTGAATCCAGAGGCTCCATCTGGCCGTGACCGGCTCCTGTAAGAAGATTCTGACATCTAGAGGCACCCCTGCACCCAATGCCTCTAGGCCTTGGTGCCCCATGACCCCCTACATTTCTACTTACCTCTGCTGTCGTTGGACTCCCTCCTGCAACCACCGGTGCGACGCCTGCAGCCTGTTTGTTGAAAGCAAAGTCTCCATTGAAAAGCATTGGGCGCCCAACACTGAAACTGCACCCTGCCGTCCCTGGTGGTGTATGATTGGTGCTGCTTTGTGCCCCCCCCTGTGCTTGATCTAACCCCCAAAGCTTGGCCCCCGCAACAGATTTACCTACCTGCAAGCAGTGTGGCTTCGAGCACCCCCAGTATCAATTGAAACGCATTGGGCCGAACTCAGACATTGACCTTTGCAACCGGCCGTCCCATGCCGCTGGTGGTCCAGCTTTGGTACTAACCTAACCCTTGCAGCCTGCTGACCTGTGGTCCCTAAGACTGGAACTGTAAGTTGTGTATTTACCTGTATAACCGCATTAATGTTTTCCTCCATAAGGTAACACTGAACTTTTCAGAAATCACACTGCCGACTTTTGAAAGTAAAAAGTATTTTTATTTTAAAACGTACTTACCTTATTGAGAAGATCTTGGTCTTAAAATAAAACACAAAGTGTATTTTTATAAAATTGGTGTGGATCTCCTTTTTGAGTCATGTGTCAGTTATTGGTCATGTGTGAGCAAGAAATTTCTTACAATCCTCTGTGTTAAGCCTAAGGCTGCTCACCCACACTACCACTAATGCACAAGTTACTAACTTGTGTAACGATATATCTGTAAGAGACAGTAGTTAGTGACAGATTCCTTACCTTAGAATATCCCCAGGCGTCAGGCTGGATCCGGAAAGTTTTTGCGTAGCAGTACCCTTGCGCGTCGGTAGGCGGCGTCGTGCGGCTCCGCGTCCGTCGTCGGCGTCGTGATCGCCGGGATGACGTCGCGGGCAGTACTTAGGCGCCGCCCCTGCGCGCTGACGTCAGTTCTGTACACGACTTTCCGCGCCAGGAACGCAGAGCCATGCAAGAAGCTGACATAGGTGTCTGAAAAATACTAGGGCCCTGAAAGGGATGTCCTTAACCCTAGAAATCAGTTCGCAGAACGGGGAGGATGGGTGGGCGGTAAGGAATCTGTCACTAACTACTGTCTCTTACAGATATATCGTTACACAAGTTAGTAACTTGTGCATCTGAAAGAGACACGTTAGTGACAGATTCCTTACCTTAGAATAGATACCCCAGCAATACCAACCCCGGTGGTGGGTCTGCGAACAAAGATCAGACAAGGAAGTCCTGGAGGACAGAACGGCCAAAGAAGCCGTCCCTCCGGACCTGACTGTCAAGGCAGTAATGCTTTGTAAACGTGTGCAGCGAGGCCCACGTAGCTGCCTGACAAATAACGGGCAGCGGAACACCGCGGCCCAAGGCCGTGGTAGCAGCTGTTGCCCTGGTGGAATGGGCACGCAGCCCAACAGGAGGCTCCTTCTTAGCCAAAAAATAGCAGGTCTTGATGCACAAGGTAACCCAGCGGGAGATGGTTCGTTTGTGCACCGCCCGACCTTTTTTGGCGCCCACGTAGCCAACAAAGAGCTGGCCATCCACCCGGAAGTGTTTTGTGCGGTCGATATAGAAGGAGAGCGCACGTTTTGGGTCCAGACGGTGGAGCCTCTCTTCCTCTCTGGAAGGATGCGGAGGCGGAAAGAAGGTAGGCAAAGTGATGGTCTGCCCAATGTGAAAGGCAGTAACCACCTTTGGCAAGAAGGACGGACGCGTCCGAAGAACAACCTTGTCTGGATGAACAGACAGAAAGGGAGGTTTGCAAGATAAAGCCTGGAGCTCACTCACCCGCCGAGCGGAGGTGATGGCCACCAGAAAGGCTGTCTTTAGAGTCAAAAGACGAAGAGGACAGTTATGCAGAGGCTCAAAGGGAGCGTACATTAAAAAGGTAAGAACCAAGTTCAAGTCCCCACTGAGGCATCACAAATGGAACAGGAGGAAAGAGGTGTGTAATGCCTTTTAAGAACCTGTTAACAACAGGGGACTTGAAAAGGGAGGGCTGATCAGGGAGCCTGAGGAAGGCCGAGATAGCACAGAGATAACCCTTGATGGTACCCAGGGCAGAACCCTGTTGGGCCAGAGAAAGAAGGAACAGAAGGACCTCAGAAAGAGGGGCAGAAAGGGGTTCACAGCCTTTGCTGTGCACCATGCCACAAATTTGTTCCACCTGCAGGCGTATACCACCTTAGTGGAGGGACGCCTGGCTGACAGAATCACATCACAAACTTCGGGAGGCAAGTCGAAAGGAATCAACTGCCGCCGCTCAATCTCCACGCAAGCAGGTGTAGACTGGACAGGTTCGGGTGGAGGACCGTCCCCTGCTGCTGCGACAGAAGATCCTCCCGAAGAGGCAGACGGATCGGGGGATCTACGCTCATACTGAGTAGCTCGGGATACCAAACTCTTCGAGCCCAGTCCGGAGCCACAAGAATGACTTGGGCCCGGTCGTGCCGAATCTTCTTCAACACTCTGGGTAGAAGTGGTATAGGCGGAAAGGCGTACAATAGACCGCAACTCCACTCGTGACGAAAAGCGTCGCCGAGCGAGTGCCGCCTTGGAAATTCCAACGCGCAAAACTGATGACATTGCGCGTTCTCTTCGGTGGCGAATAGATCTAACCAAGGCTCTCCCCACTGTAGAAAGAGTCCTTGCGCCACTTCCGAGTGAAGACGCCATTCGTGATCCATCATGCACCTGCGGCTGAGTTCGTCCGCCCTGGCGTTCAGGGAACCTGCCAGGTGTTGAACCATCAGGAACATGCCCTGATGTTCCAGCCATGTCCAGAGGCGCAGAGCCTCCTGACAAAGGGTCCACGACCCCACCCCGCCCTGTTTGTTGCAGTACCACATGGCGGTGGTGTTGTCGGTGAACACCTGCACTACCGTCCCTTTGACAGAGGGAAGGAATGCCTTGAGTGCAAGCCGGATCGCCCGGAGCTCCAGAAGGTTGATATGGAGCCGGGACTCCGCCGGAGACCAGAGGCCTCTGATCTCCGCCTCTCCCATGTGACCGCCCCATCCCAGAAGGGACGCGTCCGTCACAACTGTGTGCTCTGGCTGGGGAAGGGAGAGGGATCTGCCCATGACCCATTGCCGGTTCGAGAGCCACCACTGCAACTGTCTTGCAGTCCCCTCCGAGATCTGGACGTGATCGGACAGGTCGCCCTGGTGCTGCGCCCACTGGAACTTCAGGTCCCACTGCAGAGCCCGCATATGCCATCTGGCATGATTGACCAGCAGGATGCAGGAGGCCATGAGGCCCAGCAGCCTCAGGGTCATCCGTACCGAAACCCAGGATAAAGGCTGAAAGATCGGAATCATAGCCTGAATATCCCGGACTCGCCGTTCGGGAGGATAGGCCCGAAACTGCGTCGTGTCCAGAACTGCTCCGATGAAAAGGAGCTGTGGAGAAGGAATCAGATGCGACTTTGGCACATTGATGGAGAACCCCAGCGAGTGCAGGAGTTCGGCCGTAGTCTGGAGGTGGGAGACGACTGCCTGGGACGAGCCCGCCTTCAGCAGCCAGTCGTCGAGGTAGGGGAAGACTGAAACCCCTGCCCGGCGCAGATGAGCTGCGACCACCGCCATCACTTTCGTGAACACCCGAGGGGCACTGGTAAGGCCAAAGGGGAGCACGGTGAACTGAAAATGCTCGAGGCCTACCGTGAACCGAAGGTAACGCCGGTGGGCCGGCAGGACGGGGATGTGGATGTGGAAATAGGCGTCCTGCAAGTCCAACGCTACCAACCAGTCTCCGGGGTCGAGGGCAGTCAAGACCTGAGCTAGGGTGAGCATCTTGAACTTCTCCTTCCGGAGGAAGCGATTGACGTTCCGGAGGTCCAAGATAGGACGCATGTCCTCCTTGTCCTTTTTGGGCACCAGAAAGTAGTGGGAGTAGCAACCACGCCCTACTTCTGGGGTCGGAACATGCTCGATGGCCCTCTTGGCCAAGAGGGCCGTGACTTCCTTCTGTAGAAGCACCAAGTGATCCCCTGACATGCGGTGGAATTGAGGTGGCATGGCTGGGGGGTGGTCTCGAAGGGGAGGGAGTAGCCCCTTCGGACAATGTCCAAGACCCACCTGTCCGAGGTGATGGGACGCCAGTGGTGAAGGTGATGGCGGACCCTGCCCCCGACTGGCGTGCTGTGCACCTGAAAGGAGGGACTAGGAGGGCTTGGAGGCCGCGGACGGGTTGGAGGTGGTGGCCTGACCCGCACGCTGGTTGCCCGAACCGCCACGGCGGTATCCACGTCCTCGGCCACGCGAAGGCGCTTGCTGCGCGGGCCGTTGGCCGGGCTGTGGACGTGACTGGGCGCCCCTTCCGTGGCCACGAAAGGGGCGAAAAGCAGACGTGAGCGGAGGGCGCACAACAGCAAGGCCCAGGGACTTAGTAGAGCCCGTGAGTCCTTGAAACGCTCCAGCGCATGGTCTGCCTTAGAACCAAAAAGACCGACTCCATCAAAGGGCATGTCCATGAGTGTATTCTGGACATCCCCTGAAAAACCAGTGGTTCTCAGCCAGGCGTGGCAACGCAGCGCCACCGTCGTTGCAAGCGATCTGCCCAGCGAGTCGGCGGTATCAAGGCCACAGCGGATGGTATATTTAGCCGCATCACGCCCTTCCGCAATGGCGCGGGTAAGCAGTGTCTGGACCTCCTCAGAACACTGCGGCAAAACAGTTGCCACCGAATCCCACAGGGAGTGGGTGTATCGGCCCAAGAGGCAAGCGGTATTAACAGACCGCAAGCCAGCACTGGAGGAAGAGAAAGCCTTCTTCCCAAAGTGATCCAGGCGCTTGGATTCCCTATCCGGAGGGGCGGTAGGGAAGGCGGTTTGGGAGGCAGAGGCTTGGACAACCAAGCTCTCAGGGGTGGGGTGTTGGGAGAGAAACAGGGGTCGCCCGGAGCAGGGCGATGGCGTCGGGCCACGTTCCTATCCACAGGAGCCCCTGTGGTGGGTTTGGACCAGGCACCCAAAAGAACGTCAGTCAGTGCCTCGTTGAACGGCAGCACAGTCTCCGCAGAGGAGGCCGCCAGCTGAAGCACTTCAGTCAGGATGTTAGACCTGACGACCACTGTAGGCAACTGGAGATTTAAGGCTCCAGCAGCTCTACACAACACCGTTGCAAAATTAGCCCCCTCCTCCGTTGCCACGGGAGGAGACAGCATGCCAGAGTCAGGGGAGGTATCCAGACCACTGGCATCCCCAAGTTCCTCAACCCAGTCCGGGTCAAACTCGCACTGTTGTGTGAGAGGGTCCTCAGACCCCTCCCAGCTCTCCTGGTCCTCCTCAGGTTGAAAATATGGAGGAGGAGGGACATCAGGGACCCAAGGTCTCATCGGCGCCGGAAACGGCGTCGGGCGACGCCGGTCCGGCTCCATGTCCGGACCCGGAGAGAACCGGGGAACGACGCCGCCCGGAGCCCCGGACGGCGTCGGAAACGGCACCGGGGACGTCGGTGGAGGCGTGGTTAGGTCAACCGGCGTCGATGGGGGTTGCGGCACCACCGGAGCCGGGGTCGAGGCCGGAGCCGAGGCCGGGACGAAGGCTGGTGGGACAGGCGACGCCGGGACCGGAGTCGACGGCGACGCCGGAGCAACCCCATCAGGGCCCGCGGGGCCCGAAGGCGCACCGGAGGGGCCTTGAGGCCCGAAGAGGCGGGCCATGGCCGACAGGAATTCCTGTATATCGGCCGGAGTCGCCCCCGAGCCCGGGTAGGGCGGGTACTGCGGGGGTAACTCGACAGGCACGTCCGGGGCCGCGGGGCGGGGACGGTGCCGACAGGGACCTCAGCCGAGTCGCGAGACCGGCGAGGCGAAGTCTTAGAGCGATGACGCCGCTTAGACTTCTTGTGCTTCGACTTACCGGAGGAGCGCGAAGACTTTGAATCCGACGAACGGCGGGGACTCCGCGTCCGGCCCCTCGACCTCTCCCGGGACCGGGGCTTGGTGCGGCGCGGAGCCGAATGCCGGACTTCGAGGAGCTTTCGAGACCGCTCTCGCAAAGCCTTAGGATGAAGTTTCCGGCAGTCAGGACACGACTTTGTGTCGTGGTCTCGGCCGAGACAAAAGACACTCGAGGTGCGGGTCCGTGATCGACATCATGCGACCACATTCCTCGCAGGGCTTAAAGCCGGGCATCCCTACGACACCTTAGGAGTCGTGAAGACTCGTTGAAGAAACAGTGAAAAAATTCACCAAAAAGATAGTAAAAAGTGACTAGGGCACTGCTCTTCCCGGATCTGCGCTTACTGGCGCGGAAAAAGAAGAACTGACGTCAGCGCGCAGGGGCGGCGCCTAAGTACTGCCCGCGACGTCATCCCGGCGATCACGACGCCGACGACGGACGCGGAGCCGCACGACGCCGCCTACCGACGCGCAAGGGTACTGCTACGCAAAAACTTTCCGGATCCAGCCTGACGCCTGGGGATATTCTAAGGTAAGGAATCTGTCACTAACGTGTCTCTTTCAGATAGCGCACTTTACATTTTACTTTGAGCCCTGAAAACTTTTGGGCAATCTCTGGAGCCTGTGCACGGTATAACATCCTAGTGGCATACCATATACGGAGCCAGCTTCCTACATGCCTAAACGTATATAAAGACACTTGCTATTTTTATAAATTGGTGTGGATCTGTATCTTGAGTTGTAGGTTTCATTTACTGATCCCTGTGTGTATTTGCAAATGTCTTGCACACCTCTGTGATAAGCCTAAGGCTGCTCGAACACTCTACCCCCTATCAGAGCACTTTGGGATTGCACAGCAAGCCCCCGTCCACTCATAAGGGAACCACTGGACTCTTTACACGGTATATCAACTTTTTGATATATCACATAAAGAGCCAGCTTTCTACAATTAAGAATAAGTCAGTTAGTCAATCACTGTTGGAATCAGAGGAATTAAAGGGAATGCTTAAAGGTATTTCCCAGGCCATTCAATCTTCTTCATACCTGGCTAGTGATGTGGAGTCTAAGACAGGACATTTCTTGATTCTTGCTGTTTGCGAAGAGGTCTAATTAAAGTAAAAATCATTTGCAGAAGATGTCTTCCAAAGGTTTGTTGGTTAGAAACCATTCAGGGTTCTCCTGAAACCTGTGCTGAAAACATTCGCCTCTATATTTTGCTCTCCGAGAGATGAACTGAGGTGGTTTGGACATTCCTGGTCAGTAGTCACTTCCAAAGCCTGGGGAGAAAGAATTCTTGATTGGATGCCTCCCTGCTTGTTCTAGCTGTTGTTCATTGTTGTGTTGTCAGTCTGAACAAAGAGAACTTGTTTTGAAAGCCAGAAGAAAAAAAACTTGAGAACAAGGGGAACTGCTCTGAATTCCAGGAGTCTGATGTTATAAGATATTTCCCTCTACAAACAAGTGCCTTGAATCCGGAGATTCATATGCGCATCCGATCCGGTCAGTGAAGAAACCAGTTACTTACCTGTAGTTATGGTTTTGCAGCTTGAAACTCTTCTAGATTCACATGCTTTGCACACTTCCACCATCTAGTGGTTGGGTCAAGAAGTGTTCTGTTAAACTTTTCTCAGTTCATGAGTGGGTTTAAACATAGGCGGAGCCCTTGTAGGACGTCGACCATTATCCCACAATGCCTATATGCAGGCCCACCATCTTAGATATTTTTTTAAAATCTTCACCACGAACTTCTGTCAATGGGGAGATGGGAGAATTGCATGTGATTCTAGAGGAGTTTTAAGCTGCAATAATTACAGGTAAGTAAATGGCTTCTTTTCCAGCATGAAGACTCTTCTAGATTCAGAGGCTTTGTACAGATTTTATGCATCTATAATACCTTCCTTGTGGAGATGAGTTGAAGAGGCAGGAGAAGCAAACATTTATTAGCACTGTTTGTCTACTGCAATCTCTTTTCTTGATTGTAAATCTATGCAGTAATGGCTTGAGAAGGTATGCTCCGAGGACCATGTGGCTGCTATGCATATTTCTTGCATTGAAAATTGGCTATAAAGGCCGTTGTAGCTCCTTTCTTTGTAGTTGAGTCTATGTTTGATTTGGTGACTAAAGGCTTGTTGGCTAGTGAATAACATTTCAATGGTGTGAACAATACATTAAGCAATATTAGTACATTGGAATGTTTAGATCTCCATTGAAGACAATGGAACAGCAGTGGCCTATAAAAACTGGTATAAGTCCGCTGCTCTCAACACTTCAATATTCTAATAAACAGACTCTGCTTTTCTCTTGCCCTGCCTTTCTAAAATACATGTAGCGGGAAAGGTAAAGCGAAAGGCAGAGGATGTGCAGTAGACTGCATTGGAGCCTTCCCCTTCCTTGCACCCATAGCTCACAGAGTCACTGGAGCCTCGGAATGAAGGGGGGGTTGCTGCTCAGCTCCTGGGTCTCACTGGCTTCGCTGAAAAAGAAACAAGCATTGAAAATGCAATAGGTCTCGCCGTTAATTAAGTTAAAGCCATTTGCTTTGCTAATGGTATTGTATAGCAAAGCAAATGGCTAGGTTATAGGTTAGTTTATCTATCCCCTTTTCCATCCGCTCTTAGAGACTTAAATTGCTCGGTGCCATAAGAGATTTGGTTCGACGTGGGGGTATTTTCAGTTTCTTCCTACTAGCGTGCTCAAAAATATAAAGTATTGTGCCAAACAGCAATTAACAGTATGACATTAAGAAGGTGAAACTATTGCAAAAAAAAGGAAATGTTAACATATTATCGCATCTCTTTCATTTGGTGTAATGAGTTAACCTGCTTTGTTTAAATAAACATGTCTCATGTGTTTTGGTATGTGCTGACACTAATATAGAAGTTAAGTATCATCATGTCTTGCCCTTAGCCCCGCCCCTAGCCCCGCCCCTAGCCCCGCCCCCTCACTACACCTCTAGCTCATTTTGATGAGTACCTGCACTTAATTTTTCCCATTTAAAGCACTGCCTACGGCATCTCTTACCTGAGCCCCCCTGTCATGGCAGTTCCACATAAGGTATTGGCTTTTTAACAGTTTCAAGTGCCACAGAGGCTTCAGAGTCAGCCGGTGGCAATGCCATCAGAATGATTAATTTGAGAAGGTGCAGAATGAGGGTCGATGTGAGGGCCTCTGACTCCTTCCTTCTTTAAAGTACTTGACATGTCGATCCCCCTTCTTTGGAAGAATAGCCTGGGCCTCTTAGATATTTTTTAAAACAAGACCACAGGAAAATCAAAAAAGTTATGTAAACCTCAGTCAGACCTCTCCGCTTTAAACCCTCTAATATGTGGTGAAAGTCTCTATCAGTCGTTGAAATACGTTACATGGATGTTTTTCCCTGGTAAAAAACGACATTTTTCTGTCATCCAAGGTTAGTTTGAAAGAAAAGTTGAATTTTTTTCAGATATCAAGTATCAAATGTTAAAGAAGACCCCCTCCCCTTTTATAGTCTTTCAATAAAGCAGACTTGGGTTAGGTAGTCAATGTCTCCAGCAGACATTTTAAGATTCATAAAAGGAAATCATTCCTGTGCCTTCTCTTTTAATAACCTCCTCCCCTGCCCGTCCTCTCACCTGAGAACTTCCAACGCGGCTTCCCCGCTGCCAGAGCTGCTCGCGCTGGCACCCTTCCAGGCTAGAAGGATCGGAGGGTTTGCCTCTTCAACCGTCGATTAGAGCAGCGCCATTGCTCACAGGTCAGAGGTGGGCTCCCAGTTCTCTTGGTGAAATGATGCTTGCGGGGTCTGCTTGCTCTCGACTTCTGAGAGTTCATTTTACTGAGGGCTGCATATTTCTTCCACATTTCATCCACTCACCTCCGCTCACGCTACTGATTAGAATCCAGTACTTAGCAAGAGACACCGTGTAGTGAGAGTCGTCCTTCGCCAGGAGAGCGCCCTGGGCGGAAAGAAATGTGGCACCCTTTCTGCTACTTGTGAATAAAATGAGCAACAGGGAACCCCTTTTGTGTTCAGGGGTCAGTCCCAACCTGTCTTCGTCAGAATTGTGACTGGCCTCTGAAAGCAAACATCTCAGCGTATCCCAAACCAACTCTCCCGCCCCCACACACACTACCGCTCACCTGAATCATTCAGAGATTAGCTCGCTTTTCAGGCTGGTGCCAAGTTGTTTGTTGGAGGGGGGTAGGGTTAAAGGGTTAATAGTGTGTGGCAGCTGGGGTGAGAGGGAGAAGGGAGGACAAGAAGGCAGCCTGATGAAGTGTTAAAAACAGCGCTTCCAGCACCGGAGCCAGGTGACAGGGTGACCTTAATGCTTCATACGCCCTCTCTGAAGGTTGGCGCCCTGGGCCTGGACCCAGATCGCCCAGGCCAAACTCCGGCCCTGCATGTTTTATGATGTACTTCAATCTCAGTCTCCGAGTTCATTTCCCAGAGCACATCTCTCCGGCAGTGTCAGTCACGGGGCGAGGATGGTGGGGTGCGTGGTTCACCCCACGAGCGTGCTAGGAGGCTGCACGCTTTCAAGCGCCTTAATAAATTAGATTAATATAGCCCCTTTTAATGGAATGTAAATGTGGTGCTGGGCAAATCACTTAATCTCCCCATGCCTATCAAAAAATGAATGTGTCCTTGTGTAATGTAACTGGTGCTCATGTAAAGCGTTCCAATACCTTCGGGTCGAGTTCGCGCTATATAAAACTGTAAAAAATGTATATTAAAAAATAATAAGGGGAGAAAGTATAAAATATGGATAAATACAAATGAAGACATTAAAATATCTTGAACCAGGGAGCCCTGTAGGCACGTTGTAAAGCACGTAAGTTGTCCACAAATATATACATAATACCTTTTTTGATACGGCCCAATGGCTGCGGGCCTAGTTTCATCAACATCAGTTACATTTGGCTGTAGTGCTTCAAATGGGTCGGTATTAACAGTCAATATTGTCCTTCACACTGCTCGAAGTGCGCCCCTTTTGCACTTCTGAAAGCTGCTAACTCTTCGCCCAGTGTCGCCCGCAGGAGAGCTTTCCGACAAAAAACAAACAAGCATTGGCATAGCCAATAGGTCTCGCTTTTGGGACCTTATAAGTATTTAGTTATGCAGCACAATATCCTTGGTGCAACAACATCAACTGTTGCATGGCTAAACACTTATAAGGTCCCAAAGCGAGACCTATTGGCTATGCATTTACAATGCAATAGGTCTCGCATTTGGGAGAGTTAGAGCTATTGGCGTTGTAAATGACAATGTCTTTTATATATGTATTTTGGTTTGGAGTGCAGTGGCCTTTGGGACTTTATAAGTGTTTAGCAATGCAGTATATTATCCTGGGTGCTATGCCGCCAGGCATTAAATAGCTATACAATTACTATACAGTGGATGGATCATGCAGTCTGAATTAGGAATACATGCTTGCCCCTGGAAACAGTTATGGACACATTGCAAGGCTTTTCAATGCACAAACAGAAAGGCAAGTGCCTTGATGCAAGTGAACAGCCTATAACATTTTGTGTGCGAATGTATAACTAGAGTATTGAACAGCCTGAAGAATGAATGTAAAGGGCAAGTTATGCTTAATACAATAAGATAAAAGATTTAACACACCTCACACTAAAAAGTATGCACTGAATTTAGAAGTACAATTGTTTGAGCAGTGCATGAACCTTGCTCTGAGTTCATGGACTGCCACAGTTTACTGCGTTGTATTGCAGTCTTAAAATAAATTTAACTGCATCACCCTGTCTCCATTTTAAATAAGGAACTGTGATGTCTAACTGAAATGTGACTCATATGGCTCCCTCTCTGGCTGTAGAGGCTATAAAATAATGCAAGCACTGGCATAGCCAATAGGAGTCACCTTTGGGACCTTATAAGTGTTTAGTTATGCAGCACATTATCTCCCACTGGGCACATTTCTGTAATGGAAATAGTGCTCATGTAAAGCACTTTCATACCTTCATTTGCGCTATATAAAAATGCAAAAAATAAAAAAAGGAATGAAAGAAGTGCTTGCAGGTTTTTGAGGTGGGGGAGCGAAAAGATGTACTCTGTAGAGTGATTAAATAAAGAATGTTTGGATGTGAGGGCGATCTGGCTGGGGTTAATTGGGAGGGGTGGAGGGAAGAGGCGACGGAAGACAGAGGGAGTAAAAATGAAAACATGAGCACTCTGTGGAATGCTTAAAGCAACAAGATTTACAGTCACTTTGCAGCATAACTACATACCAAAGATAAGCACGGTGGCTTTTAAGAAAAAAACAAGCTTTGAAGTGCTTGGCTCCATGCACCCTCCTGCTACATACTGACGTATGGGGAGCTGCCATAAAAGAGCAACAAATGCTTTTTAAGGATGCATCAATGTCCAGATGAGCTTCAAATGTTTCATATTTAGATCACAATCCATGTATATTGTTTTCTCTTAAGTACCCTTTTTCATTGGTAATAAAGCATCCGGTTATCACATTTTGTACATATGGTGCAATGAACTGCTTTTCAAAAAGTATATTGTCATTAAAAGCTTAAAACACATACCAACTCTTCCTCAAGAACAAAAATGCTAGGCAGTACAAATAAATTAACTAAACAGAATGTAACAATATGTATTATAGTGAAATCTGGAGTGTTCAGCTAGTTTATTTTCCTGCAAACTAGGCTACCGCAACCACACTTAGGGGAAGCAGAGGACAGGATTTTGTAGCGTGTTTAAAAACTCATGCAGTACAAATGCAAGGAATTTCAAAATGCTCTAAAATCTCCAAATAATGAAGACATTTTGCTCTACACCGAAACAAATGATGTCCATTCTCATGGCAACATATTTATGTTAGGCATAATTTCTGCAACGTTTTATGTGAATTAGCCTAACGGCCAAAGATACGGGGACAAAAATAAAAACTGCTTTCCTGCAATACATTGAGAACTCTGTTGAACTTAAATGTATCACACTGCCGCTATATACAGAAAGCGTGTCACTTTCCCCGAAGTGAAGTAGCCTATCTAAGTTACACCAAAGCGAGTGCGAAGGCTTACCCAAATGGCATGCTGCCAGGGATATTTGACAGCAGGAAAGAATCGCAAGGATATTGGCACCTCGATTACAAGTTCCCTAAGAAGGTTCGACACACGGGTACAACATAATGTGTGTGCTCCTTGTGTACTACCGACCTCAGTCGCCACACCATCCAAGGACTCAAAGTGACGTAAGGGCTAGGGGGAGGTCCTTAAAGGCAATGTGAATGTTACTACACACACAAAGATCACGACGTGCCGGAGGCCAGAACTCATGACAGATCTCTTAGGTAAAAGGCTTGGCAAACATATATTGCTAAATTGTTACTGAACTGAGGCACTTCCAAGAAGGCAAATCCTGTAATAGAAACCAAGATGCACGGAAAGCCGTGCCAGATATTCTGGATTAGCCCATACGGCTATCGAGAAAAAGTGTGAGTAGATCCGCTTTGGCTTGATGCACAACGCAAGTGTAGAGACATCGCACACTGCAAGTTTACAGACACAGCAGCCACCTCGCACACTGCAAGTGTACAGACATAGCAGCCACATCGCGCTTGAGTGAGCAAAGCATGAGTCGCAGGAGAAGTCACGAAAACTGCTCTAATTCCACCCCCCTCCTACTCACACCCATAGGGGAAACCTGTTGCATATGACTAACAAATGCATTAAGCATCAGTGTCACACAAATAAACTGACTTACGTGAGGCACGGACTCGCTACACAGTAAAGCAGCATGGAGTGCACGCTGCGATGTCGCCTCCATTGTTCAGCTGCCCAGGAGTCAGAAGGTGGTCAGCGGGAGGGGAGCGAGGAATTTACAACTTGAACGGCACGAGGAGGAGAGGGAGAAGCTAAAGGCAACACGTCACGGACACTGGGTGAGTGCAAAATGGGACGTGGTGAATGAAAAGCGGGATACGGGGCAGGCTTGGAGCTAGGAGCAGGGAAACATGGACAACGGGAGAGGAGCGGGGTCGGGCATGAGGAGAAGAGGGAGAGGCTAAAGGCAACACGACATGGACACCGGGTGAATAACAAGGGAGACCGAGATGCGCGCGCGCCTCGCGCTAAAAGTAAAAAAAAACAAGGACGTCAAGAAAATGCAGATCTCAACATCAAAAACAAGCATTGGCCGCGCGGCCGTGAAACTGACACTTCCGCGAAAGTGAAAGTAATCGCGAGGGAAGCCAGATGGCGAGGGAAGCCATATGGCGCCTGATCGCGCGTGAACGCAAGCTGGTCGCCAGCAAAAGCCACTGCTGTTTTCACTTCCAAAACCCGCTTACTAAAACTCTCGCCAGAGCAGCGCATGCGCTGGCTCAGGCGAGACCTAAAAAGTGAACATTTTGCTGTTGTAATTTCCTGCTTAATGTTTTAGTGGGAAAATTATGCCCCAAAAAACTTTTGTTACTTTTTTCAGGTTTTATCATACACTTTTCTTTTCTTTCACGTCCTCAAGGTCACATTTTGACTGGAAAGACACCGAATTTGGATTAGGCGAGGTTTTACACATTTGCCCGCTGGAAGTGTTGCACCTAACATAGTGAATGAAAGGTCCACCCCTCCCACCACCCACCCTCCCTAAAGCCAACCTCCAGTACATCTCAACCTGCTCTTTTCAAGAAAAAATGCCAGTTCACAGTACAGTGTCAGAGGTCAACTGTGGACGGGGTCAACATCTGCACGCCCCCACCGTCCTGTCGCCTTACTCATTACGCACACCAGACATAGAAAAGTTATCCAGGCTGTGCCCGTGCAGCCAGGCAAGGGCACCAACAGGCTCTCACGCGTGAGCACGTGACGCAGGGGTGGCCTCAAGTGGGGCGAGGTCAGGCGATCTTTCTTTAATCCCACCTTCTCCATTTGACCAAAGTGCCTCATCCTGGGCAAATCTCTTAATCTCCCTGAAACTCAATTCCCTCTGCATCGAAAGAACGGGAGCGCTTCAAATCTCACTTTAAGCGCTATGTAAAATCCAGACGTTTCACAGACGCGTGGGTGATTCCAAGTAATTGTCGGGGTCACACTTTGAGCAAGCAGACAAAGAGTATTAGTAACCTGCGGGTAACTACTGACGTGGGAGGCGGAATCTAACACCCAAGAGGAGGCAGGGGGTGGGGAAGGCTCACGCTCCGCTCATCCGACAAGTCTGAACAGACCTTGACGGCAGCACTTTGGGAGAGGCCTGCCAGGCTCGGCTAATCAGTGCTTCCACTAAGAAGGGGGGCGAGCGCACAGAATAGAGTGTGAAAGTGAGGAGGGGGGGGCTGGAGAGTCTAAGGAATCACTGAGGGATAATGACAGTGGAGAGAGAAGAGGGACACCGTGAGAGTAACGATGGGAAGTGATGTATGGAGAGGCGAGAGGCAGCAGCGGAGAGAGAGAGGAGAAAACAAGCGCAGTCCCGAAAGCGAAAGAGGATCGCGCCGGAGCATGGGGATCTCTTATCTTTATGGGGCCAAGTGTTTAGACACATGGCCCCATAAAGATAAGAAAGTGCTTAACGACAGCCCTGAAGCAGGCTACAGAGTCCAAATGTAAGCCAAAGGGAGGCAACCAAAACACCTAATTTCCAATGGCAGGCCACCGTTTAGCATAAACGGTGATGCCGGACAATGGGAATGAGGGGCGGGGCTTAAAGCCCTCTTCTGAAAGTCCTCTCTTACAAAACCCCTCGCGGGGGCGGAGCAGGGCTCTGCCCTGCAACGCCACGCGAGACCTAAAAAGCTATTTAGCCAAGCTGGGGCGAACCAGGGGTTGACTTCAACCCCCTTTCACAGCTATTGCTGTGAATATTCAACAGCTAACAGCCGTGGCTCTGTGCGTAGCTGTTTGCTGTTGAACAATTACAGCAACAGCTGTGAAACAAAGGCTTTGAAGCCTTGGGAATTTCAACCCCGTCAGTCTCGGATGCCTTTGTTTTTATAATTAATTAGAACTTTCTTAACTCTAGGGGCCGAATGTTCCAATGGCCGAATGTTCCAATAGCCTCATAGCTCGCTGCGGGGGCTATACCAGCCATTAAAGGCCCACTCCCTTGTTAAAGGCCCTCACCTTCGGCATGGGCCATTCATGGCCGGTATAGCCCTCTGCGGTGGGCTATAAGGCTATCGTGGTTATAAGAACTTATCTGAAATTTTACTAAAGATCATTTATCATCTCACATAAATAAAACCATCAGCTTGCCAGCGATTTTCCAAAAACCCTCCAATGCTGCTGAAAGGGCCTTACACGCACTAGATATCAAAAGAGCTATCTTGTATTGCATACAAGCCACTCAGAACATCAGAAAAACAGCATTTTTGGAGAGACATTCACCGCACACCTTGAGAATACCTGTAGCAAAATATACCATACATCATACAACGGCTCCGCTTATGTTGACACCCACTCAGGAACTGAGAAAAGTTTAACAAAACCCTTCTGGTTCCAACCACTAGAAAGCAGAATTGGGCAAAGCATGTTAATCAAGAAGACATTTCATGCTGCAAAAGTCTCTGTTACTATTATTTAGGTGAAAAGATACTGAAGGAAAGAAACTCCCTTCACGAGAGTCATCGGATTGCACCACCTTGAAAGTGACTGGATAGCCACCTGATTGAGTTTCACTGTATCCTCTCATTTGTCTGAGAACTGGAACCACTGGTCTTCGAAAACATTCTTGGAGAGGCCTCATGTGGAGGTGGGCATTGGACCAGGAAGGTGCAGGAGGCATCAAACCTCAAAGAGAGAGACTTGACTGGCTGTCTTATGCTTTAGTTTCTTAAGATTCAGACATTTCAAGGAGATGGAAGGCAGCTTTCCCTCTAAAGGAAACACTTGTGCTTTTGGTGTCCAGTACAGCCCCTAGATAATGAGTGTTCTACATAAATGAACTGCAAATCTAGGCACTGGAGCATGTCCACTTGTGGAATATAATGAAGATGGGCTTATTGAAGAGAAGAAGCATTTATTAGCCATTCGTATAAATTTGTGTACAGAAAAATACTAGTTCTTCCCAAATGTACTGCCACAATTGTGTGTTGAAACAGTTCTTGGGGCTAGATTTAGCCCAAGTAGAAGGACCTTGTATTGAAAATGGTCTTTGCCTAGTCGAAACCACAAACGTTTTGATGTTTTACAGCAACTGGGATGTGAAAAAGGGCGATCTGAACATATTTAGCACACATCCACTCTTCTCAAAACAACAGAGGATATGTCTGGTGGAAAGCTAGCATACTGAAGTTCTCCTTTATCCATTTGTTGACTAATTAAGAGTGAGTCTTAATTTGCCCTTGGATCCCCTTTTAAAACCACTAAGTAAAGGGAATCCCCTTTCTGTTTTTGGAACATGGAACGTTCTCAACAGATTTTTGCAGCAAGATGTCCATTTTCTGCTGCAGTTTTTCCTAATGAAATGTATTCTATCTTTTCAGAGAGACTTTAGGTGGAGAAGTTTAGAACATGAGATTGTTGGCACTTTGCACAATATTCAGAAGCCACCTGTGTGTTGTAAATACTGGACACTCTTGTAGAGGTTTCATGATACAGAAGGGAAAGCCAATGGTCAGGGAAAGAGGGAGTCCGTGTTTTCCTGCTGCAGATTTCCCTGAAGCCTTGTGGAGATTGCGGCAGCAGTACTTGGTGCACATAATCATGCTTCTTCATGTGGCTGCAGGACGGATGTCTGGTAGAGGCACTTGTGTATAAAGCACTGGTGTAGCGGGCATGTTTTTGGTAGAATGCACCGTCACTATACCCCGAAGAGGGCGCTTGCTTTCTTGAGTTTCAGCCTGAGAGCAGCAATGCCCTATCTAGAGAGAGAGCAGACCCTGCCTAGACCTGGAAAAGAAACAAAAGTTGTACTTCAATTCTTTGGTTTTGTTTATGTGAAACGTTTTTGCATCCATGCATGAACCTCTAGTGACTGCAGTTCCTTCTCAGATGATATTCAACGGTTTAGGAAAGAGGAGCCAAGAATAACTGGCTCATTTAGTTTAAGTCCCATGGCACTACAGGCATAAATCTAGGGTTGGTGCGCAGTCTAACCTGGTCTTTAATAAAATTGAGAAGGTTTCTTTATCATGAAGACTTAGATTTCTCCTACTCTTCTTGCTGATGTGAGAAACAGAAGGAGTGCCACTTTCCACTTCAAGTTAGCTTTGTGTCTGGGTTAGAAAGGAGGCACCATAAGCTGTCTGAGTATTGTATTCATCTCCTATGGCACTGGTGTAAACCTCACTGGACAGAATGCTTGGGAAAGACCCTTCACTTACTGAGTGATAATCCTCCAAGTGAAAGACAGAGTTAGCAAACCTTCTGAACCTAGATGTCACCACCAGATGGACTCTGATCTAAGTTTACGTGAGCCTTTCCAGGGAGAGAAATACTAGGCAAGATAGAATTTGATGCAGCTGTACTGACATGGTATTTAGGCTCTTGCACCATACTATGAAATGCTTCCACTTGGTGTTGTAGGCATTTGGAATAGAAAGGATGAGCGTCTGACCAAGGATTGCTCTGCAAGTCTGAGAAATATCTAGATGGTGAAAATCTCAGCAGTCAGGGTCCACGCTGTAAGCCTCAGAGACTTCAAGACATGGTGTAAAACGTGATTGTTGTGCCTGTAGAAGATTGGGATAGAGTTTAAGCACAATTGGTGGACATTGGCATATGCAGACTAGATCGCTGTACTATAACTGATATGGCCATGCCAGGGGTATTCGTATCAGGGAAATGACGGTGCCTTGCTTTCTACAGAATCCTAGAAAGAAGCATAAATGGTGGAACAGGTAGGCAAAGACGCTCAACCACATCAGAGAAAGCACTGCACATGAAACGCACTACCAGAACTTGCTTGCATAGAACCATTATTTCCTGTTCTAATGGGTAGCAAACCGATCTAGATCAGTGTGACCACTTCTAGAACATCTGCTGAGGCTGATCCTAGTGACGTTCCCAACTGTGGCAATCTGACTAAGAGCAGCTGAGAGCATCCGCCTGCTCATTCTGAACCCTGACCAATGTTCTACTGTAACATCCATTCCATGTTATGTGGCCCAGTCCCATAATAGGCGCGCCTCCTCTGAAATGGTGCAGGACATGTGCCACCTACTTAGAAATGCAATATATGAAGGTCGTACTGTTGATTCTTATCAAAATAGCTTGGTTTGATAGTTGACACAAAAATGCCTGAAGACCCAGACAAATGGCTCACAGCTTGTTGAAATGGAGGGATTGCTCTTCTTCTTACCACAGGCTTCTTGGGGAAGACTGGTATGTGCACCCTTTAGCCCTCCATATAGGCATCCATCGTCATCATGCACCTTAGCTTGTGTTGGCTAAAATGGCAAATCTGCCCTTAGAATCTCCACCATAGTACAGAACTTTGAGAAGACAGGCAACCTTGACCATGTCACCCAGTGACACTGTCACTGGTTGCCACGGAAGATCCAGTTCTTTATGGACGTACCTCATTTGCATGGTGCAAAATGGTTTAAGTGATATACACGATGAGAGCAGTGGCTTACATGGGGCTTACATGGAAGTGTGCTGCAAAAGAGACCATTTACAGCTATGTTCTGCAATTTTGAAATATGTCAGCCGATTAAAATATATTCGGCCAATCATGTATCCAGAAATGAACCCAGAAATTGTTTTTGTGTGGTAGGTTGAATGAAAGACCTACTTTCATTCAGCATCAGTCCCATTCTATAGAAAACATTGATGCTTCTTAGACTGCTATTGTACCGAGGCATTTGGTGACGCTCAGTGGAGCAGATTTCAGGTCGATGGAGAGTGCTATGAACTAGTAATGCTGACCAGCCAAGGAGAACCTCAGATACTGTCTGTTTTATATGAATGGGAATGTGAAAATAGCAAACCTACTAAATGTGGGTCGTAAGAAACTCTCCATTCTACATCAACAGAAAGACTCTTGAAATGGAACTTCCTGAAGGGGTGCTCAAAGAGACCAAGAATATGTCTACATTCACCCATCTTTTTCCCGACCAGGAAAAATCTTGAGTGGAGGGCATGATTTCCTTGGGTTTTTCTTTTTATACTTTTTCAATCACTCCCCTTAGAAGAAGTAATATTCTAACTGTAGTTTCGGAAGTAGTAGGTGATATTCCTTCATGAGTTGAAGACAAGGAGGTCTGTGAAAGAACCCAAGAGTGTGACCTGATTCCACAATATGGAGCACCCAGAAATCTATTGTGTCCTTGTTCCTTTCACAGAGTGAAACAAAGGAGTCTCCACCCGAAGGCCTGTGGAGTGATTAGTGATAAAAGCAACATTGTGAAGCAAGCATGCTTTAATCAAGCTACCAGCAGTTGGCCTCATTATTAATTATATGGTTCTTGCAGGTCTGGCTAAGGATTACCCATATTACCAACAGGCTCTTCTGCATATACAGTGTCATATAGAGTCAGTTTCCAGATGAGCTTTTGTGCATGGAGCGGGGCGCTAAACAAACGAAAGTATCATTTCATAAACTTATATTCTGGAACCAGTTTTTCCTCAAAAAACTAACTACTGAATCATACATTTCAGACACAAACACCATCCAGAAACGGTACTTTCAAGAAGCTTCTACAAGGAAAATATACGTTTCTGTTTAAATATCAAAGGGTATCAGAGTACACAGACCTGAAGGCATCTGCGTGTTCTTGAGGTAGAGCACCAAGTATAACTAGAGAAGATGGGCACAGAGGGTGAATCAAACAATTCTTACTAGCCCGCCCTAAAACCAGAACAAGGTTGTGCAGGGGCTGATGACCACACGTATTTAACAGTCATTTTGAGAACCCTTAATAATAAAAAAAAAAGTCTTCCATGTACATACAGTAGGCTTTGACTGTGCTACGCCTAACTATTAACAGAGCAGTGTCTCTATACACAAGGAGAATTTATCTATTAACAGAAGGACAAGTAGATAAAAAATTACATGTCACAAACCCAGGACAAAAACATGGTGTACATAATCAAAAGGTTTCGTGGCCTCGCACAAGCAGAAGGGATTCATACAATTATTTCGTCATCTTGCATCATGCAGATTTTCCTACAACACCTTTTAGATACCGGTCTTTTCTTTTGCGGCACAGGACTCAATCTTAAAGTATCAGATAAACAGTACTGCTTGAGCATGAAAATGTTATTTCACTCTTAGATACTGCACCAAACGTTTTGTGACAACTACTTCCAGCTTTTGATTTGCAGCCAAACAGTAGAGTAACATAGGACAGGTTCAAAAGCTTCCCAGGGGTATGTCTTAAGTGGTGGAGTAGGCTTTAAAGAATATTGAACTCTGATATGACAAAACAACCCGTCCAAACAGTCATTCAGAACATATTTCACATGGTACTCTTATGTCTCAGAATAAACAAGGAATGAACCCTTGCTTCAAGAGTCTCCATTTCATTTTAAAGAAAGGAATTATAGGTAACTGGACATGGGTCCTTAAACTTACCCTAACAGTAACAATATTTGGATGTTGTGCTTTCAAAATGGTGTTTATTTCTCGCAAGGAAGTAATCGGGAAGCCTTCCTTCTCTTTTTCCATCTTTAACCGCTTGAGAGCCACAATTTCATCTGGAAAGGAAGATTTGTAAATTTCAGACATCCAGTTCTGATACTGATGAGAACGGAGGCATACTCTTTTGAAAGCAGTGTCATACGCTGTACTACCTCATTACTGCAAATAAAGTAAACATTTGTTAAGTATCAGTAATCCCAAGCATCAATTGTGAATTTGTTAGGGATAATACAATATACTTTTTTTAATTCTATGTAAATAAAATATTACTGAGTTCTGTGGGTGGATCACACAGTAAAGTGACAGAATTATCAAACTGTAAATGATCCACAAAAACACCTTTAGCGGACTACAAATCAACCTTTTAACTCATTTCAACGTTTCTACAATAAAATGGGTGCGCATCAGTGATATGTCATTTGCACTAAAATACATCCTTTTCAGAGCTCTCTTTTCAGAGACTATACTTAGTAGACTTATGTATGTCTTGTGTGTTCTACCAGCAGCACAGGCAAACTGCCCCTTATCAAAGGGCGTAACAAAATAATATAAGCGTGAAGGTTTTGGGGGTGGGGGGAAATAAAAAATAAAATAAAAAAGCAAACATGATTTTAAAAGGAATTGGGATCAGGTTTAATTGAACTGCTGTCCCACAACTTGAACAATGAGATTTTACAATGTTTTTGTCTGTCTTCAAAGGTTTTGCGTCCAATAATTATTTTTAACAAACCATGAAGCAGAAGTACAACAATAAATGCAGCATTGTAATCTGCTTACTTTTAATTACACATTTTAATATCCTGTAAATCACTCAAGTTAAATTTCATGCATGTGCATTCACTCAGTTACTTTCCTTAATGTTAATACCAAAACCAAACGAAAATCCACCAGAGGAGAGTTATAATGAGTGGTTACATATTTGCAACAGTTAAGCTGCGCAGCCTCCTTCCCCACAGCTCCATTATGAAACTGCTGGATTCTCTGTGCTCATACATCACCTGTACCTATGTCATGCAAAGCTTGCTCCGTATTCTATAATTATTAAGAATTAATATTCCCTGCCTTCAATCCATTTTCTCTCTTAAAGTATAGAGTCCACACAAACACACCTGTTTTCTTGTCTTTTGCCCGGTAGACCACACCGTATGTGCCCTCTTCAATTCTGTTCAGACACTGAAATTCTTCCACACTACGACAGCCCTAGAAGAGAATAAGGAGGCCTTAGGAGAGCAGTGACTTGACATTTGAAAGAACTGTATTTGTACAACCATACTAATTTACTTACTCAATGACAGAATTTGTGGGTAGATTAAGTCACCAAAACACGTACTTCGTGGTGCAAGAAGCAGCAGAGATATATATCCAGTTTTTTTTTTTCTTAACGCGTCAATAAAATGAAACTTCAAAATAAAGGTTTATGTTAGCTTTTTTTTGCTATGTAATATTGAAGAGTGCGGCAAGGCAAAAGATTCAGGCTAAAGGCATCGGCGTGAATTCGGTTACATATGACAAATCAGAAACTCAAAATCTAAGGAGAGGACATAGTCTACTCAAAAGATGACTTATGTAAAAAAGGGAAACAAGGGCAGTTTAAGCCTCTGTAAAGCAAGCCTGCAGCCAAAATTCTCTGCATGTAAAGGCTCTGCTGAGCAACGTGTTATTTCTCAGCCGACTCACATTCTTCCAACTGACATTGTAGGGAATTTGCTCAGATGGAGCAACAAGAGAAAAACCCATTGAGATTACAAGCGCCTCTTGTTGTCAATATTGTACAGACAGACTAAGAAAACAGCGAAAGCACCAAGGATAAGGAAGCCCAAAATTGTGGGTTTCACATTAATTTTACCTGCTAAATAATCACACAGATGTACAGTTATTACACATATTAAATGGCTGTACATTTCTCACCACAATAATTTGTTTGAGATGGTACTAATATTTCCATTACGTTAAATTTATCAATGTAAGAAGGGTAACTGTATAAAGTTGTCAGTTATTTAAGAGTTCCAACTTCAGAACTCATTTGTGTTGAGAACAGTGCTTAATTTGAGCCAGTGGTTTCCAGTGCTCGGCACAGGCACTTGAATGTCAGCACCAGCTCTTATGACAGTCTGCCTAACTAGGGATGAACACAACAACAATTGTTTATTAACTGAATACATATTAACAATAATAATAACTGCCACAGGCCATTATTATAGCTTTGGGGGCCTGGAATAGTATAAATTGTCATACTTGTAGGTGTAATGGTTAGTAGTTGAGTTGGTATGGTTATTGACAACACCGGCAAGGACAAAGGATGGTGCAAGCTGCAGTGGCCTCCTGATGAGGGCCCTGGCACTTTTTTTTACAACTTAAGCATTGGTTGAAAATAATTAACACCAGCCGCCTGCATTTATTGCAAACAATAAGTGAGGTCAGGGTCACCACAAACAAAGGGCACCGGCTTAAATACAGCTAATGCAACCACCAGTATTCTCTCAGAAACTAAGTGAGAGGATAACGAGGTTTGTCGCCAAATCCTTTACCTTCATCCCTTCTTAAGCTGTTTAAGTTGGAGTTAAAAAACACTACTGAATAACAGTTTTGTTCTTCTATTTCTGTGGAAAAATACAGTCAAACACTTAGACTGAAGTAACATTTTTCAACAATAACCAAAAGGCAATTTTGGCTGTTGAGTCATTTGAGGGTGCAGAAAACAACTATTTGTTTTGGGGTGGAAGTCTCTGACAAAGATAGTGTTTAAGACAACCGGCTATCATGATATTGTTGGCCTATGGATTTTAAGAGATTTTAACACTGTGCATAATGGAATTTCTATGTGGGAAACACAGGAAATTCAACTGGCGATGACATTATTGGATGCAATCTCTTCCCGGGTACAGTCTAAATCCCCAAATGCACAACTCCTGAGGAGGAAACTCAAAAATGACAGTGCAAGACTAAGACGAGATTTGGGTAGTTTCTGCTGAAAATATCTGAGGAAAAACAGTCACTCACTAAAGCACAAGTTACTACTTGTGTAACAATATATCTGTAAGAGACATTAGTTAGTGATAGATTCCTTACCTTAGAATATCCCCAGGCGTCAGACAGAATCCGGAAAGTTTTTCTTCAGCAGTACCCCTGCGCGTCGGTAGGTGGCGTCGTGCGGCTCCGCGTTCGTCGCTGGCGTTGTAAGCGCCGAGATGACGTCACGGAGACTACTTAGGCGCCACCCATGCGCGCGGACGTCAGTTCTGTACACGACTTTCCGCGCCAGGAACGCAGAGCCATGCAAGAAACTGACCACTGGTGCCATGAAAATAGGGCCCTGAAAGGGATGACCTTAACCCTAGAATCAGTTCGCAGAATGGGGAGGATGGGTGGGGCGGTGTAAGGAAGTGGGTTTCTGTAGCAGTAACCCCCCCACTTTTTGCCAGACCACTGATGCACTTTGACTTGATGTGCCCTGGGTCCCTGCCAATCAGGTTCCCAGGGACTGTGTTCTTTCCCCAAAACTGTACCCAATTGGCATCTCTGGCCAGGGCACTGTGACCAGGGAAGACCTCTAAGGCTGCAGCACTTATTGTGCCACCCTTAGAGGCCCTGTACCTTTACACACACACACTGCCTTTGCAGGCTGCGTGTTTTGGTGCAGAACAAAGTGAAGAGTCGACATGGCACACACCTCTGTGGGCCATGCCTACAACCCACTGCCCTGGCATAGGTCAGTCACCCCTATAGCTGGGTGCACTATACCAGTGGTGAGGGTACAGGTGCATGAGCCCTGTACCCCTACAGTGTCTAAGTCCATTCTTAGACATTGTAAGTGCAGTGCTGCCATTAAGAGTATATGGTGCTGGGAGTTTGTCATTACGAACTCCACAGCACCATAATGGCTGCACTGAAAACTGAGAAGTTTGGTATCAAACTTCTCAGCACATTAAACCCACACTGATGCCAGTGTGGGATTTAATGAAAAATGCACACAGAGGGCATCTTTGAGATGCCCCTTGAAAAACGACCAGCCTCTGGTGGGTTCCCTGACTGGTACACACCAGCCTGCCACCACGAGACATGTTTCTGGACCCCTAGGTTGGGAGCCTACGCTCCCTGAGCCCAGAAACAAAGCCTTTCCTGGGCGGAGGTGTACACACCTCACCCAGGCCAGGAAGAGCCATCTGTGGCAGGGGAGCTTCAAAAGCCTGGCAGCCTTTGTAATGCGACCCCCCAGTCCTCTCCTGCTATCAGGAGCAGGCCCCCTTCCTGTCTCTCCTCCCTTTCGGCGGGAAGACAGGCGGGAAAAACTAGCCAGCCCAGGAGGTGTGCCCACCTCTGCCAACTCCACCCCTCAGGTGGGGGAGGCGAGGTGAAGCCCACTCTCCAGTGCTCGCCATCTTGCAGATGGGAGGCACTCCCCAATCAGGACTAGGGATTGTGCTCACTCCCCCACGTGGGGTGAGCACACCAAGGGTGTAGTCACCCTAAGGTCAGTAGCCCATTGGCTACTGACCTCAAGACCCCTAAAATGCCCCCTAAATACAGTATTTAGGGGGCAGCCCTGAACCAGGAAGGCAGATTCCCGCAACCTAAGAAGAAAAAGGACGAAAGAAGATGCCCAGCAGAGGAGGCTGCAGAGAACAACGAATAGTTTCTTACCTGTCGGTATAGTTTTGCAGCTTGAAGACTTTCTGGATTCACTATGCTGTGCATTATTCCGCGGTCTAGTGGTTGGGTCCGGAATCGTAGTCTTTTTTTTTTTTTTTTGTGTAGCCCAGGTGGGCGTCGACGCCCCACCATTTGGTGTCCTTCCGTGACGTCGGCGCGCTTCCTCCGGAAGCTCCCACCCTTGGGCGCCATCTTCGGATTCTTTTTTCTTGTCTTGTGCTTGTGTTGTTTATCCTTTTACCCTTTTTAAAGGTGTTTTCCATTTGTTAGTCCCATCTTCCTCCCGTCTCATCTTTCTGGCGGAGGCGGGTGGGTTCGCTAGTGAATCCAGAAAGTCTTCAAGCTGCAAAACTATACCGACAGGTAAGAAACTATTCGTTTTGCAGCGTGAATCTTTCTGGATTCACTATGCTGTGCATAGATTTTGTAGCGGTTTGCTATATTTGTGGCGGCTGGGTGGAAGATGAGCGTTGGTTGTTGAATATATGTTGAAGCACTTTTTAACCTACTTGTGCTTCCTTGTTCATCTGTATATCCACGCAGTAGTGCTTAGTGAATGTGTGCACTGAAGCCCATGTTGCCGCCAGGCAAATGTCTTGGATAGGTGTGTTTGCTAGGAAGGCTATTGTTGCTCCCTTTTTCCTGGTTGAGTGAGCCTGAGCTGCTCCCTGTAGCTCTTGGCCTGCCTGTTTGTGGCAGTATTGAATTGTTTGTGCGATCCATCGTGCAATGGTATTTTTCGTCACTTGTCTGCCCAGGAAACTGCTTGCGAAGGACACAAAGAACTGCTTTGTTTTTCTACAATCTTTAGTCCTTTCGATGTAATGCATTACTGCTCTTCTGGCATCCAGAGTGTGCAGTGCCCTCTCAGCGCTGGTGGATGGTTTCTGGAAGAAACTGGGAATTTGTATAGTTTGGTTTATATGGAACCTGGACACCACCTTTGGCATGAAGTGTGGGTCCGTCCTCATTACCACCCTGTCATTGTGAATCTGAATGCAGGGTTCTTGTAGTGTGAGTGCCTGCAACTCGCTGACCTACGTAGCGAGGTAATCGCTACCAGAAAGGCCGTCTTTATTGTGAGCATATGTAGCGATGCCTTGTGGATGGGTTCGAACGGTGCTTTCATAAGCTGTGTTAGAACTACATTGAGGTTCCATGCAGGCGGTGGCATCCTCTTTGGCGGTGCTATTCTTTTGGCTCCTTCTAGGAATCTTTTTACTACTTGAGATGTAAAGAAGCTTTTCCCTGTTTCTCCTCTTGTATAGGCTACTATTGCTGCCAGGTGCACTCTTAGAGAAGTGCAGCTTAGGTTACTTTTTAGTAAGTGTGTTAAGTATTTTAGCACAGTTGATTCTTTAGTGATTCTCCTGTGGAGCTTTTTGTTGATGCACCATTCAGTGAATCTCTTCCACTTTGCTGCAGAGCATTTCCGTGTGGTGGGTCTCCTCGCTTCTCGCAGCACTGCCAGCGTGCTTTGTGGAAGCTTGAGGTGAGCGAACTCTAAGTCCTCAGGAGCCACGCTGCTAGGCTGAGGCTCTCTGGTTCTGGATGGAGTACCCTTCCGTTTTGTAGCGAGAGCAGGTCTTTCCTTCTTGGGAACTTGTGTGGTGGTCCCTGTGCCATCTCCACGATCTGCGAGAACCAGGACTGCCTGGCCCACTGTGGTGCTACCAGAATTAGTGTCATGTTGCTTGTTCTGCATTTGCTGAGCACTTTGTGTATCAGCGGTATCGGTGGAAAAGCGTAGGCAAATGTCTTTGACCAGCTCATCCATAGGGCATTTCCTTGGGATTGTTGGCCTGGCTGCCTGGATGCGAAGTATTGGCATTTTGCATTCTGGTGTGTTGCAAACAGGTCTAGTTGTGGGGTCCCCCACTTCTTGAATAGTTTTAGCGTCTCCTGCGCGTTGAGCTCCCACTCGTGTGAGATTGACGTCTGTCTGCTCAGTCTGTCTGCTTCCACATTGTCCTTCCCTGGCAGATGTATTGCCAGGAGGTCTATTTGTAATGGAATTGCCCATTTCCATATCTGTTGCGCTAGATCTGAGAGCGCCACTGAGTGTGTTCCTCCCTGCTTGTTGATGTAGAACATCGTTGTGGTGTTGTCTGTTTGTACTAACACCCTTTGGCCGTACAGCTGTTTCTGGAACGCTTTTAGGGCAAGGAACACGGTCTTGAGTTCTAGGTAGTTGATGTGTTTGACGGCATCTGTTTGTGCTCATAACCCCCTTACCTTGAGCAGTTTCATGTGCGCTCCCCACCCCATCTGGGATGCGTCTGTTGTGATGGTCACTGTTGGAGTTGGTGGTGTGAATGGGTTTCCCCTTATGTTGCCCCTGTTCCACCATGCTATCTCTTCCTGCCCTGCGTGCGTTACAACCACTAGATCTTCCCAACTCCCTGTTGACTGTGACCATTGCTGTTGCAGCCATTCCTGGAATGGTCTCATGTGTAGCCGAATATTGGGGACTAAATGTATGCAGGATGCCATCATGCCCATGAGCTTGCTCACTGTCCTCACTGTCAGACGTTGCCCCTTCAGGTAGCGGCGAGTCTCCTTCAGTAGTGCGAGGATCCTTTTCTCGCTGGGGAACACTCTCCCTGAATGGTGTCGATCTTCGCACCCAGGAAGATCTTCACTTGTTCTGGTTCCAGCGATGACTTCTCCTTGTGTATGGAGAAGCCTAGTTTTGTCAGCGTTTGTGTGACTTGCTGAGTATGTAGTTTGCATTGGTTGTAGGAGTTCGCTTTTACCAGCCAGTCATCTAGGTAGGGGTATACGTGTATCCCCTGTCTTCGCAGATGTGCTGCTACGGCAGCTAGGCATTTGGTGAATACTCTTGGCGCTGATTTGAGGCCGAAGGCTAGGGCCGTGAACTGGTAGTGCGTCATGCTGATGGTGAATCTGAGCAGACGCTTGTGTCCTTGGTTTATGGGGATGTGTAGGTAGGCATCCTTGAGGTCTATTGTGGACATAAAATCCCCGTGCCTTATTTGAGGTATGACCTCTTGTAAGGACGTCATCTTGAACTTTTGAGTTTTGATGTATTTGTTTAGGAACCGTAGGTCCAGTATGGGCCTTAACGTTTCGTCTACTTTTGGTACGAGGAAGTAGTTGGAGTACACTCCTGTGCCCTTTTCTCTGTACGGCACCTTTTCTATAGCCTGTTTGTGGAGGAGTTCTTGTGCTTCCTGCCACAATAGTGACAGCTCTTTTGTTGAATGTTTTTTGTTTGTTGGCCTCTTGTTTGGTGGCCTCTTTACGAGTTCTATGCAGTAGCCGAACTGTATGATGTTGAGTATCCACTTGTCGGTTGTTATCTTCTCCCACTCCTGGGAGTAGTGTTTTAGTCTTCCTCCTACGGGCGTTGTATGATGGTAAATTTGTAAATTTTCTCTGTGTCCTTTGTTGTGCCGCGGCACTAGCGATGTTGGGGGTGCGGGCACGTGTTGTAGTGTGGAGTCACTTGGGGGCGGGCTGCTGGCCGCCTCTTCTTGTGTTGCCTCGTCCGTTTGGTCGGCTACGAAAGGACTGGCCCCTCTGTTGGTTCTGCCAGCCTTGTTGCTGCTGACCCTGTTGTGCCTGGCTGCTTCCCTGAAATGTTTGCTGGAAGGCCTGGTGCGATGTTCCCGGCTGGTTTCCACCTCTGCCGTTTGGTCTTCGTGAGGGGGTGCCCCTTCTCATACCCCTGAACTGTAGTGCTCCCATGGACCTTGCCGTTTCGTTATCTTTTTTGAGCTGCGTCAGCGTCTTGTCCACAGGCGTGCCGAACAGCTTTTCCCCGTTGAAGGGCAACTTCAGGATGTTGTTTTGTACCTCCGGCTTGAACCCGGAGATCCTGAGCCAGGCATGTCTCCTCTCTGTCACCCCGATCATCATCAGCCTGCTTGATGTATCAGCTGCGTCTAGGGCCGACTTTAGGCAGGTGTTGGCCATGTTCTTCCCCTCCTCCACCAGGTGTGCCGCTCTCTGCTGGTTCTCTGTGGGGAGCAGTTTGAGCAACTGCCCAACTTCTTCCCAGTGCTGGTAGGCGTGCCTATTTATAAGGGCGTTGGAGTTGGCAATGCGCCAATGTATTGCCGCATTCCTTTCAATTTTCCTCCCTGTGAGGTTTATCCTCTTGCTCGCCTTGTCTGGGGGCGGACCGGAGTTTGTGGGAACGTTAGCCCTCTTCCTGGCTGTTGCTGTTATTATTGAATCAGCTGGCACAGATCCCTGGATATATGGTGGATCCTTTGAAGAGTGTTTATATTTTTTCTCAGTTCTGGGTGTGACCGATCTGCAGGTAGATGGCTCCTTGAAAGCTTCCCTGCCTTGGTCTAGCACACTAGGGAGCATAGGAAGGAATTGGCTCCTAGTTTGTGTTGGTAGCAGTGTTTCCAGGAGAAAACAGGCTTTAGGCTTTTCCTCCTCCATTTCCACTCTATAGGTGGCTGCCGCGTTCCTGACGACCATGTTGTACACTCCTATGTCGTCCGGTGGCGAAGGCCTCGACGGATATGTCTCCACGGCCTCCTCCGGGTCTTCGGCGTCGAGATCCTGCCATTCCAGGTCTTGAGCCTCCGAGGGTGTTGAGCCGTAGTGCGTCTGCTGGTCGTCATCACCCTCCGTATAATCGTACAGGACCTCTTCGTCCTGTTGTTCCGACGGTTCGGGAGTTTTCGGCGGCTCGGTGCTGTCGAACTCCTCTTGCGTTTCTGCTTTGACGACCGTCGAGGGCTTCGAAGGGATGGTGTATCTACTCAACCGGTCGTCGAAGTCCTTCTTCTTTTGGATGATACTGGCCATTTCGGCCTCGAGCCTTTTCTTCTTCCTCTCCATCTCCGCCGCTTGATCGGCGTCGAGAGTTTCGGCAGTTCTCTTCGAGGTCGTAGTTGACGTCGGAGGTGCCTTCTGCTCTTTCCCCTTCGGCGTCGAGTGCGGTTTCTCGGAACCGTGCTTCGACGACCTGGGTGTGTCAAGAGCTTTCGCCGACCGAGAGTCCTTTTCGAAGGATCCGCTGGGCTGTTTGTCCCTGGATGCAGCTTCGGTCGTCGAGTGCTTCGACGCCGGTGCTCCTTTCGAGGACTTTGGCTCGGATTTTCGAGAGTCTGTCGGGGTTCTTTGGGTCGACGTGTCTCTTACCTCCTTCCTGGAAGTGTTATCGGTCTCTACGACCGTGCAGTCCTCTGGTCCCTCGGCGATGTTGTCCTCTTCCCCACTGGAGAGGCCCAGGTCCCGCAGCGACGGAGGTGGCCCTTGGCCCTGCATGCTGTAGTTTGCTGTCCTCTGTCTGTCCCTCACCCTGAGGGTCTTGGCGGCGAATGCTGCGCAGGCGTTGCAGTCGTCGCTTCGATGGTCGATCGGTAGGCAGAGGTTGCAGACTGGATGTTGGTCTTTCTGTGCGAACTTGTGGTGGCAGTTACGACAGAACTTGAATGGTGTCTTGTCCATTCCCGCGCTCAGGGAGCCCCTGTGTGCGCATTCTCCGTTGGACGTCGAAGTTTCTTCTACCTCTCACCAGCTTCGTCGTCCCGGTAGTATGTTCTTTGTCTTGTGATGAAGATCTCCAATTTTTCTCGGTTCTTTCTGCTTTTCTCTTACTTCTTCTCTCCTCTTCCAACTCTGGAGCTCTTCACGACGATCCAGACCCAACGGCGGAAAAAGAATCTGAAGATGGCGCCCAAGGGTGGGAGCTTCCGGAGGAAGCGCGCCGACGTCACGGAAGGACACCAAATGGTGGGCGTCGACGCCCACCTGGGCTACACACAAAAAAAAAAAACAGAAAAAAGACTACGATTCCAGACCCAACCACTAGACCGCGGAATAATGCACAGCATAGTGAATCCAGAAAGATTCACGCTGCAAAACTGACTTGGCCCCAGCCCTACCGGCCCGTCTGCAGTTTCCAGAGATCCTGCGCCAAAAATCGTCTTGTCCTGCAGCTAGCGACCTCCAGAACCCCTGGGAGGACTGACTGCCTTCAACAAGGACCGGATCTCCTGTGAACAGCAACCCTGTTCGAAAGAAACTCCGAAAACAGACTCTGAGCCTGCTGAGGACAAAGAAACTAGACGCCTGGAACTACCACTGCACCCGTCGCCTACGGCCCGAGTTAGAGTGGCCCACCGGTCCCAGCGAGGTCCCCCAGCGCTCCAGAGTCAGAGTCCACCGTGGGTTGACCCCTCCGGGACTCCCCGACGTAGCCTGCAGCCTCTGCACGGAGAACCCCCCCAACCGCGAGTGGCCCGGTAAGGTGAAATCCGACCTCAAAAGACACCCCTGCATCCAGCCGCCCTGCGCCCTGGAGAAAAGAACCCGAGGTGCACCTACGTCCCCCGAGCCCTCCAACTTACCTGCCCAGCTGTTGGTTCCTCCCCGAAGTCTTCCTGGACCGAACCTGCAGCTGAAAACCAAAACCGAAAATCCCCATTGAAAACAACAGGGCACCCGACGCCAAAACAGCACTCTGCACCCAGCCGCCCCAGTCCCGCTGAGGGTGCACTTTTTGTGCCTACTTGGTTCCCCATTTGCCCTGACCTAAACCCTAGGAGCTTTGCTCCCACAGCCGTGTGGCCTGCTAGCCAGCAGCCACTAACCGGAGGCTCCCTATCCCCCATTGGATAACATTGGGCCTCAACACCCTGCACCCGGCCGCCCTAGTGCCGCTGAGGGTGAAACAAAAGTGCATCACTGACCCTGGGGGACCCCTGAGTCTAACCCCAGAACCCTAACTCAAAAGACCGAATACTTACCTCTAAACCGATAACCTGTTTTTCCTCATAGGATAACATCGACACTTTTTCTCCCAAAAAGTTTCGAAGTGTCAACTTTTGAAAATTAAGAATATTCCTTAAAAATCGCACACATAACCTAAACAAATTTTCTCAACTATTTGCAGGAAAGGCCCCAGTGCTGAATCTAGGTATTCAGCACTGAGTAGGAAAAGTAACGTAAAAGTAATTTACCTGTGAATTGAATTTCCTTCCATACGATAACATTGATGGTTCTATGTGAAAAAGTTTCTAAGTGTCAACTTTCGAAATATAAGAAAATTCTTTAAAAATCGTACATCTAACTAAAACGCATTTTCTCAACTGTTTTCAGGGAATGTCCCAGTGCTGAATCTAGGATCCAGCACTGTGTTAGAAAAAGTAATCCGAAAAGTAACTTACCTGCAATTTACAGGAAAAGCCTATGTATTTCAATGTACTGGTCCAAAAAGTTTCTAAGTGTGGACTTTTGAAATCTGAAAATATTCTCTAAAAATCGTACAAACTACAAAAACGTAATTACTTACCTGTTTTAAGTAAATGTCCCAGTGCTGAATCTAGGAGTCCAGCACTGGATTACAAAAGTAACGCAAAAGTAATTTTACCTGCATTTACCTTGAAAAGCCATTCATTTCAATGTACTGCATTTACTAAGTATTGCAACCTACTGCATCCCCTGTAAATCAAATCAAGTACAATCTTCATTGCTTTTTAAAACTGTGTACAACAAGTAACTTATTACTGAAAGTATTCAATGCTTAACTGTGCCAGGCTTGCTTGGTTCTAAAAATAAACAGTATATTTTTTTTTATACAAAACAATTGGCCTAGAGTTCAGTTCTTGAGTGTGTGAATTCATTTGCTGACTGAGTGTGTACATTAAATGCTTAACACGGTCCTCTGATACTGCCTTACTGCTCGACCAAGCTACCACTTTAGAGAGTAAGGTTCTATCTAACTTTAACCTCTGCCAAACCTCTGGAGACCCTTGGACTCTATACACACTGTACCTCACTTTGGTGCAGTATATATAGAGCCAGTTTCTTACAGGCGATAAGGAATCTATCACTAACTAATGTCTCTTACAGATATATCGTTACACAAGTAGTAACTTGTGCATCTGAAAGAGACACGTTAGTGATAGATTCCTTACCTTAGAATAGATACCCCAGCAATACCAACCCCGGTGGTGGGTCTGCGAATAGATTACACCAGAAAGTCACGGAGAACAGAACGGCCAAAGAAGCCATCTCTCCGGACTTGACTGTCAAGGCAGTAATGCTTGGTAAATGTGTGCAGCGAGGCCCACGTGGCTGCCTGACAAATATCCTGCAAGGGAACGCCGCGTCCCAAGGCAGTAGTGGCTGCCGTCGCCCTGGTAGAATGGGCACGCAGCCCCACCGGAGGCTCCTTCTTAGCCAACGAGTAACACGCTTTGATGCACAAAACGACCCACCGAGAGATGGTTCGTTTGTGCACGGCCCAACCTTTTTTGGCGCCCACGTAGCCAACAAAGAGCTGGTCATCCACCCGGAACTGTTGTGTGCGCTTCAGATAGAACGAGAGCGCACGTTTTGGGTCCAGACGGTGGAGCCTCTTCCTCTTTTGAAGGATGCGGAGGCGGAAAGAAGGTGGGCAAAGTGATTGGCTGCCCGATGTGGAAGGGCGTGACAACCTTTGGCAAGAAAGAAGGACGGGTCCTTAAAACCACCTTGTCTGGATGAACAGAAAGGAAAGGAGGTTTAGAAGAAAGAGCCTGGAGCTCACTCACTCTTCTGGCAGAGGTGATAGCTACCAGGAAAGCAGTCTTTAGAGTAAGAAGACGTAAAGGACAGTTATGAAGGGGCTCAAAAGCAGCGCACATCAGATAGGTCAAGACAAGATTTAAGTCCCATTGAGGCATTATGAAAGGCACGGGAGGAAACGTGTGTGTAATGTCTTTCAGGAAACGGTTAACAACCGGGGACTTAAAGGGAGAAGGCTGATCTGGAAGCCTGAGAAAGGCGGAGATGGCCGAAAGATAACCTTTGATAGTGCCCAGAGCAGAGCCCTGCGGGGCCAAGAATAGTAGGAACGGAAGGACCACAGAAAGAGGGGCAGAAAGGGGGTCCACAGACTTTGCTGTGCACCATGCCACAAACTTGTTCCACCTGCAGGCGTATACCGTCTTAGTGGAGGGACGCCTGGCTGTCAGAATGACATCACAGACTTCAGGAGGAAGATCGACAGCTGTTAACTGTCGCCGCTTAATCTCCACGCATGGAGGTGGAGGCTGGGCAGGTTCGGGTGGAGGACCGTCCCCTGCTGCTGCGACAGAAGATCCTCCCGAAGAGGCAATCGGATCGGGGGATCGATCGCCATGTTGAGTAGCTCGGGATACCAGTATCTTCGTGCCCAATCCGGAGCCACAAGGATGACCTGGGCCCGGTCGCGCCGAATCTTCTTCAGCACTCTGGGCAGAAGTGGTATAGGCGGAAAGGCGTACAACAGACCGCAGCTCCACTCGCGAAGAAAAGCGTCGCCGAGCGAGTGCCGCCTTGGAAATTCCAACGCGCAGAAACTGATGACATTGCGGTGGCGAATAGATCTAACCAAGGCTCTCCCCACTGCAGAAAGAGACCTTGCGCCACGTCCGAGTTCAGACGCCATTTGTGATCCATCAAGCACCGGCGGCTGAGTTCGTCCGCCCTGGCGTTCAGAGAACCTGCCAGGTGTTGAACCACCAAGGTAATGCCTTGATGTTCCAGCAATGTCCAGAGGCGCAGAGCCTCCTGACATAGGGTCCACGACCCCACCCCGCCCTGTTTGTTGCAATACCACATGGCGGTGGTGTTGTCCGTGAACACCTGCACTACACTTCCCCGGACAGAGGGAAGGAATGCCTTCAGTGCAAGTCGGATCGCCCGAAGCTCCAAAAGATTGATATGGAGCCAGGACTCCGCCGGAGACCAGAAGCCTCTGATCTCCGCCTCTCCCAAGTGGCCGCCCCATCCCAGGAGGGACGCATCCGTGTGTGCTCCGGCTGGGGAAGGGAGAGGGATCGGCCATTGACCCAATGGCGATTCGTGCGCCACCACCGCAATTGTCGTGCAGTGCCTCCGAGATCTGGACATGATCGGACAGGTTGCCCTGATGCTGTGCCCAATGGAACTTCAGGTCCCACTGCAGAGCCCGCATATGCCACCTGGCATGTTGCACTAGCAGAATGCAGGAGGCCATCAGGCCCAGGAGCCGGAGGGTCATCCTGACTGAAACCCGGGATAGAGGCTGAAGATCGGAATCAAGCCTGAATATCCCAGACTCGCTGCTCGGGAGGATAAACCCGAAACTGCGTCGAATCCAGAACCGCTCCGATGAAGGGGAGCTTCTGAGAGGGACTCAGGTGCGACTTCGGCACGTTGATGGAGAACCCTAGCAATTGCAGGAGGTCGGCCGTAGTCTGAAGGTGGGCGACGACTGCCTGGGGCGAGCCCGCCGTCAACAACCAGTCGTCGAGGTAGGGGAAGACCGACACCCCTGACCTGCGCAGATGAGCTGCGACCACTGCCATCACTTTCGTGAACACCGGAGGGGCGCTCGTAAGGCCGAAGGGGAGCACGGCAAACCGAAAATGCTCCCGGCCTACCGTGAGCCGCAGGTAACGCCGGTGGGCCGGCAGGACGGGAATGTGAAAATATGCGTCCTGCAAGTCCAACGCTACCATCCAGGCTCCAGGGGGCAGCCAAGACCTGAGCAAGAGTCAACATTTTGAACTTCTCCTTCCGGAGGAAGCGATTGATGTTCCTGAGGTCCAAGATGGGGCACAGGCCCCCTTTCTCCTTTTTGGGGACCAGAAAGTAGTGGGAATGACAACCATGTCCTACTTCTGGCCCAGGAACACGCTCGATGGCCCCCTTGGCCAAGAGGGCCGTGACTTCCTGTCGGAGAAGCGCCAAGTGATCCCCCGACATGCGGTGGAACTGAGGTGGCATGGCCGGGGGGGCAGACTCGAAGGGGAGGGAGTAGCCCCTTCGGACGATGCGCAGCACCCACCTGTCCGAAGTGAGAGAGCGCCAGTGGGGGAGGTGATGTTGAATCCTGCTGCCCACCGGCGTGGGGTGCACCCCAAAGCTTGGACTAGGAAGTCTTTGAGGCGGATGCTGCGGGAGCGGAGGTGGAGTGACCCACACGTTGGCCCTGGCCACAAAAGGAACGAAAGGTAGACGTGGCCGGGCGTGTGGTGGAGAGACCCAAGGACTTGGCTGTAGCCCGAGAGTCCTTAAAACGCTCCAGCGCACTGTCTGCCTTATCGCCAGAGGCGAGTACCATCAAAAGGCATGCCCATGAGGGAACTCTGGACATCCCCCGAAAACCCAGTGGACCGCAGCCAGGCGTGGCGACGCAAGGCCACCGTCGTGGAGATGGCGCTCCCCAAAGAGTCCGCGGTGTCCAACCCACACCGAATGGCGAACTTCGCGGCATCCTTCCCCTCCGCAACAGCTTGGTAAAGTACAGCCCGAACCTCCTCCGGGCACTGGGGCAGAGTTTGCGCCACCGTGTCCCACACAGCGTGAGAGTAGCGGCCCAAGAGGCATGCGGTGTTGACTGACCGCAGCCCCAGGTTGGCAGAGGAAAACAACTTCTTGCCAAACTGCTCCAGCTTTTTCGATTACTTAGCCGGCAGAGCGGTAGGGAATGCACTTCGGGAAGTGGAGGCCTGAATGACCAGGCTCTCCGGTGCACCTGGCCACGTTGTTATCCACAGGAACCCCTGTGGCTGGCCTAGACCAGGTGTCCGTCAAGGCCTCATTGAATGGAAGCAGAGGTTCCATAGAACTTGCCGCCGGCTGAAGCACTTCAGTAAGGAGGTGCGCCTTGAGGGTAACAGTAGGCAGGTCAAGGGCCTCAGCTGCTCTACGGAGCACCACAGTGTATGTGGCGCCTTCCTCCAGGACAGCGGGAGGAGACACAAACCCAGGCACAGAGGAGAGGTCAAGGCCACCTGCATCCTCCGAGTCCTCCGCTCCATGTCCCAATTAGGAGGTGGGACGACGGAACCCAGTGCGGCGCAGGGAACGGAGCCGCTGGGGGCGCCGGAGCCGCCGGCGGAGGACCCTGCGGCGCCGGGGCCGGAGCCGCCGGCGGAGGACCTTGCGGCGCCGGGGCCGCCGGCGGAGGACCTTGCGGCGCCGGGGCCGCCGGTAGAGGACCTTGCGGCGCCGGGGCCGCCGGTAGAGGACCTTGCGGCGCCGGAGCCGCCGGCGGCGCCAGCGGCGGAGCCAGTGGCAAGCAAGGGCCCTCAATAGGGACCGCGGGGCCCGAAGGCGCGCCGGCGGGAGCACTAGGCCTGAAAAGGCGGTCCATGGCGGCAAGAAACTCTTGCACCTGGGCCGGAGCCTCCGACGGACCCGGGAAGGGCGGGTAGGCCGCGGGACTCACAGGCTCCAACGGAGCCGTGGGCTAAGGACCCCTGGCCCCCTCGTCCGCGTCCGGAGACCGACGGGGGGAGGTCGGAGAGCGTACACGCTTCTTCGACTGTTACTTGTGACGTCTCTTACCCGATTCCGAGGGCGAAGACTTGGACCCCGAGGAGCGATGATGGCTCCGCGGTCGGTCCCTCGAGCGACCCCTGGACCTCGAACGGCGCGGAGACGACTGTCAGGCCTCCAGCAGCTTTCGGGACTGCTCCGCAAAGCCTTCGGAGCCATGGCCAGACAGTCGGAACATGACCGGAAGTCATGGTCGCGCACCAGAAAGTAGAGACAGACGCCATGGGGGTCAGCCACCGACATCGTACGGCGGCAGGCCCCGCAGGATTTAAACCCAGGCATCCCTACGTGGCACCAGGAGTCAAAGACTCAAAAGAAGTAAAACAAAGTCCCAAAAAGAAATTAGTCAAAAAATGACTAGGGTACGTGCTCTAACCGGATCTGCGCTTGTTGGCGCGGAAAAAGAAAGAACTGACGTCAGCGCGCATGGGTGGCGCCCAAGTAGTCTCCGTGACGTCATCTCGGCGCTTACGACGCCAGCGACGAACGCGGAGCCGCGTGACGCCACCTACCGACGCGCGGGGATACTGCTGACGAAAAACTTTCCGGATCCAGTCTGACGCCTGGGGATATTCTAAGGTAAGGAATCGAATAGTTTCTTACCTGTCGGTGTAGTTTTGCAGCTTGAAGACTTTCTGGATTCACTATGCTGTGCATTATTCCGCCATCTCGTGGTTGGGTCCGGATTCGTAGTCTTTTCTTTGTTTTTGTCTTTTTTTTTTTTTTTTGTTGTTGGCCCAGGTGGGCGGCGACGCCCCACCATTTGGTGTCTTCGGTGACGTCGTCGCGCTTCCGGCGGAAGCTCCCACCTTTGGTAGCCATCTTCGGATTCTTTTTTTTTTTGTTTTCCTCGTACAGTTTTTTGTTGTCTATGTCTTTAACCTTTAATCCTTCAATTATTCTTTGATCCCTTTAAAACCTTGTATGTAGTTTAGTTGTACCCTTAACCTCCTATGTTATCTTCCTGGCGGAGGCGGGTGGGATCGCTAGTGAATCCAGAAAGTCTTCAAGCTGCAAAACTACACCGACAGGTAAGAAACTATTCGTTTTGCAGCGTGAATCTTTCTGGATTCACTATGCTGTGCATAGACTTAGTAGCGGTTTTGTTATTGCGGTGGTTGGGTGGAAGATGAGCATTGGTTGCTGAAAATGTGCTGTAAGACCTTCTGTCCTACTTGTGCCTCTTTGTTCATTTGGATATCAACACAGTAGTGTTTGGTGAACGTGTGCACGGAAGACCATGTTGCCGCTTGGCAAATGTCTTGTATAGGTGTGTTCGCTAGGAACGCAACCGTTGCTCCCTTTTCCTTGTTGAGTGAGCCTGGGCGGCCCCTTGTAACTCTTGTCCTGCCTGCTTGTGGCAGAGTTGTATTGCTTGTGCAATCCACCGTGCAATGGTATTTTTTGTTACTGGTCGTCCCAGGAAACTGCTTGCGAAGGAAACGAAGAGTTGTTTTGTTTTCCTGCATTCCTTCGTCCTTTCTATGTAGTGCATCACTGCCCTTCTGGCGTCTAGCGTGTGTAGCGCCTTTTCTGAGGGTGTTGAAGGTTTCTGGAAGAAACTTGGTATCTGTATTGTTTGATTGATATGGAACCGCGACACCACCTTTGGCAGGAAGTGTGGGTCCGTCCTCATGACAATGCTGTCCTTGTGTATTTGCAAGTAGGGCTCTTGTAGTGTGAGAGCCTGTAGTTCACTGACTCTTCGCAGTGACGTGATAGCCACTAAGAAAGCCGTTTTTAGTGTGAGCATGTGCAGTGTGCTCTTGTGTATGGGTTCAAATGGTGATTTCATCAACTGTGTCAGTACAGTGTTGAGGTTCCAGCTTGGGGCTGGCATCCTTTTAGGGGGCTATTCTTTTAGCCCCTTCCAGGAATCTTTTGACCACTTGGGAGGTGAAGAAGCTTTTCACCGCTTCTCCCTGGTGTAGGCCACTATGGCTGCTAGGTGAACCCTTAGTGACGAGTAGCTCAGCCCGCTTTGTAGTAGGTGTGTTAAATATCGCAGTACTGTTGATTCTTTTGTGACTTTTCGTTGCAGTCCCTCTGTAATGCACCATTGTGAGAACCTTTTCCACTTTGCAATGTAGCATTTTCTTGTAGTGGGTCTCCTTGCTTCTCTGAGTACTGCCATGGTGCTTGGAGGTAGTTTGAGGTGTGCGAATTCTAGGTCCTCAGGAGCCATGCTGCTAGGCTGAGGCTGTCTGGTTCTGGGTGGAGCACTTTTCCGTCTTGCATTGTGAGGAGGTCTTTCCTTCTGCTGAACCTGTGTGCTGGTTCCTGCGCCATTTCCATAATCTGTGAGAACCATGTTTGTCTGGCCCACTGAGGTGCCACCAGTATGAGTGTCATGCTGCTGCTCCTGCATTTGCTGAGTACTTTGTGTAACAGTGGTATCGGGGGAAAAGCGTAAGCAAATTCGTTCGACCAACTTATCCATAGGGCATTCCCTAGGGACCTTTGGTCCGGCTGTCTGGATGCGTAATGTTGGCATTTTGCATTGTGGGGTGTTGCAAAGAGGTCTATCCGTGGTGTTCCCCACTTTTGGAACAGTTGCTGCACCTCCTGTTGGTTCAGTTCCCATTCGTGGGATGCAGACGTCTGCCTGCTGAGTCGGTCTGCTTCTACATTGTCTATTCCTGGGAGGTGTATTGCTAGCAGGTCTATCCTTAGAGGGATGGCCCATCTCCAGATCTGTTGTGCCAGACTTGACAGCGGTGCTGATTGTGTCCCACCTTGCTTGTTGATGTAGAACATTGCAGTTGTGTTGTCTGTTTGTATCAGCACTCGCTGGCCGTAAAGCTGCTTTTGAAAGGCTTTTAAGGCTAGGAACACAGTTTTGAGTTCTAGGTAGTTGATGTGTTTCACTGCATCTTGTTGTGACCAGAGCCCCTGACGCGGAGTCTGGTCATGTGCGCGCCCCAGCCCTGCTGTGAGGCGTCTGTTGTGATGGTCACTGTTGGAGTTGGCTGTGTGAATGGCTTCCCTTGTAATATGTTCTCTTCTTTCCACCACGCTATTTCTTTCTGCACTGCGTGTGTGACAACCACTAGATCTTCCCAACTCCCTGTGGCTTGTGACCATTGCTGTTGTATCCATTCCTGGAACGGTCTCATGTGCAGTCTGATATGCGGGACAAGGTGGATGCATGATGCCATCATTCCCATTAGCCTGCTCACCGTCCTCACTGTCAGAACTTGCCCCTTGCGGTAATGACGTGTTTCCCTCAGGAGCGCTATACTTCTCTTGTCGCTGGGGAACACCTTGGACTGTGTGCTGTCTATTTGTGCCCCCAAGAATATCTTGATTTGTTGGGGTTCTGTTGACGATTTTTCCCAATGTATTGAGAAACCTAATGTGGACAGTGTTTCTATGACTTGTTTGATGTGTTTTTTGCAGAGTCTGTATGATCCTGCTTTTACCAGCCAGTCGTCGAGGTAGGGGTATACATGTATGCTCCTCCTCCGAAGGTGCGCTGCAGCTGCTGCTAGGCATTTCGTGAACACTCTTGGTGCGGACTTTAGTCCGAAGGCTAGCACTGTGAACTGGTAGTGATTGTGGCCTATCACGAATCTTAATAGCCGTTTGTGTTTGCGGTTGACGGGTATGTGCAGGTATGCATCTTTTAGGTCTAAGGTCGCCATGTAATCCCCTTCTTGGATTTGGGGTATTACTTCCTGAAGTGAAGTCATCTTGAATTTTTGTGTTTTTACGAACTTGTTCAGGAATCTGAGGTCCAGTATAGGTCTTAGTGTATCGTCTACCTTTGGCACTAGGAAGTACGTTGAGTATATTCCCTTGTTCCTTTCGTTGTTTGGAACTGGTTCTATTGCTCTTTTTGTAGCAGTTCCTCTGCTTCTAGGCGGAGGAGGGCTAGTTCTCTTGCGGGTATTGACCGATGTCTTGGTCTTCTCCCTGGCGGGTGTTTTTGGAGGTCTATGCAGTACCCGTGCTGTATGGTGTTTAGTATCCATTTGTCTGTGGTAATTTTCCTCCATTGTGTGAGAAATTTTCTTATTCTTCCTCCCACTGGTGTCGTATGCTCGGTGGTTATTTGCTGTGTGCTTCTGCTCTTTATATTTTCCTTTTGCGGACTTCCCTCAACCTTGGTGTTAACGGTGGGGGCTTGTTATGTGTGTGGAGTCACTTTGAGGCGGGCTGCTGGCCCCCTCTTCGGGCCTGTCCCCGTCCGTACCCGCGCCCTCGAAAGGACCGTCCTCTGGGTTGGTACTGCCAATTCTGCTGCTGTTGTCCCTGCAGGTTTTGGCCCTGGTTGTTCCCTTGGTACCCTTGTTGTTGTGATTGATGTGAAGTGGTAGGTGCATTGCCTCCTCTACCACTGGCTCGCCTTGAGGGGTTCCCTCTTCTCATCCCCCTGAACTGCAGCGCTCCCATGGACCTTGCAGTTTCGTTGTCCGTCTTTAGTTGTGTTAATTTGTTGTCAACTGTTGCTCCAAACAGTTTCTCACCGTCGAACGGTGTGTTGATGATGTTGCTCTGTACTTCTGGTTTGAAGCCGGAGATCCTGAGCCATGCGTGTCTCCTCTCAGTCATCCCTATCATCATTTGCCTGCTGGAGTTCTCTGCTGCGTCCAAGGCTGACTTTAGGCAAGTGTTCGCGATGGCCTTGCCTTCTTCCGCTAGGTAATTGGCCCTTTGTTGGTGTTCTTCTGGCAGGTGCTTAATGAGCTGGCTCATTTCTGCCCAATGCTGGTATGCATGCCTGCTGATGAGGGCGTTGGAGTTGGCGATACGCCAGTGTATGGCTGCGTTCCTCCCCACCTTACGTCCTGTGAGGTCTATTCTTTTGCTCTCCTTGTCTGGAGGTGGGCCTGTGTTGGTGGGCACACCGGCCCTCTTCCTGGCTGTTGCAGCGATAATGGAGTCTGCTGGTACAGACCCCTGTATGTATGCAGGATCTTTTGTGGAGTGCTTATACTTCTTTTCGCTCCTAGGGGTAACCGCCTTGCAGATTGCTGGTTCCCTGAAGGCCTCCCTTCCCTGGTCGAGAACGCCAGGTAACATGGGTAGAAATTGACTCCTTGTCTGTTGGGGGAGCAGGGTTTCGAAGAGGAAACCTGCTTTTGTCTTTTCCTCCTGCATTTCGACCCCATAAGTCTTTGCAGCCTTCTGCACGACCTCATTGTAGACTCCGATGTCGTCTGGCGGCGAAGGTCTCGAGGGGTAAGTGTCTACCCCTTCTTCTGGTGACTGTGTCGAGGTCTTGCCAGTCTAGGTCTTGTACTTCAGAGGACGCCGAGTCCCTGTAAGACAGCATCTCTTCTTCGCCTTCGGCCTCGAAGTAGTAGTATTCCTCGTCCTGGTCTTCGAGCTGTTCGGGTGTCCCCGGGGCCTCGTCGACTTCGACCTCGAACTCCTCGACTGCCTCGTGGACTTGCTTCGACGGAATAGCGTATTGTTTCATCTTCTCGTCGAAGTCTTTTTGCGTTGCAGGATGCTCGCCATCTCTGCCTCGAGCCTCCTCTTCTTTTCGCCATCTCGTGGGCCTTTTCGGCGTCGAGTGGTGCAGTGCCTCTCTTCGCGGTCGCGGTCGTCGAAACAGACGCCGGGCCTTCCTTTCTCGGTGTCGAGGTTTCCTTTCGGGGACGACCTTCGACGCCTTCGTTTTCGGAGGCTTTCGCCGATTGAGAGTCCTTGTCCAAGGATCCGCTCGGCTGTTTGTCCCTTGGTGCTGTTGCTTTCGTCGAGTGTTTCGGCGGCAACGCTCCCTTGGTGGACTTTGCTACACTTCTGGCAGTGTCGCTAGGGATTCTGGCTTCACTCTTTCGAGCGTCGCTTTGGTGTTTTGGGGTCGACGACTCCCTTACCTCCTTCGACGTTTTCTTTTCGATTTCGACGACAGCGCAGTCCTCTGGTCCCTCTGCGATGTTGTCCTCCTCTCCGCTCGAGAGACCCAGGTCTCGGAGAGATGGTGCTGGTCCCTGGCCCTGCATGCTGTAATTCGCCCTTCTCTGTCTGTCTCTCACCCGGAGGGTCTCGAGGTGAACGCCGAGCACGCGTTGCAGTCTTCGCTGGCGTGGTCGAGCGGCAAGCAGAGGTTGCAGACTGGGTGCTGGTCTTTTGGGCGTATTTGTGGTGGCAATTTCTGCAGAACTTGAACGGAGTCTTGTCCATAACCGCGCTTAGGGAGCCCCCTGTGAGCGCATTCTCTGTAGGCGTCGAGATTTCGGTCGTGGACCTTCTACCTCGTCGTCCTTCTTCTCCGGTACTAGTGTTGTCGTCCGGTGTCTCAGTAGTATATCTTCTGTGATGAATTTTCGACTTTTCGAGATTCTTCGTCCAACTTTCTGGAACTTCTCGGCAACGATCCAGACCCCACGGCGGAAAAAGAATCTGAAGATGGCTACCAAAGGTGGGAGCTTCCGCCGGAAGCGCGACGACGTCACCGAAGACACCAAATGGTGGGCGTCGCCGCCCACCTGGGCCAACAACAAAAAAAAAAAAAAAAAGACAAAAACAAAGAAAAGACTACGAATCCGGACCCAACCACGAGATGGCGGAATAATGCACAGCATAGTGAATCCAGAAAGATTCACGCTGCAAAACTATCACTAACGTGTCTCTTTCAGATACATTCACACTCCACTGTTTCTCAGAATACAAAAACTAATTATCTTACGGGATGTGGAAGAGGATAACATAAGTCTTTTAGTAAATCAACTGGTTTTTACAATACAATAAGACTCTTTACCTGAAGAGCAGGGAGGTATTTGGGTAGCTGCTGCTTCAGCTCCAACGGGGATAATGCTGGTGAGTCAGGGACAAAGTCTCCTTCTGTCAGAGCATTTGAACGAGGGGTGTCATCACCGATATCGTCGTCTTCCCCTTCCTCAGTCTCACCAGAATCATTGTCAAACCTCGACTCTGTAACTTGAAAGGTTAAAATCAATGATCGAGCCAAGTAGCAATACTCAATTTGTGCCTGGTCTAAACCACAAAAAAGGCATTTTAAATAACATCTAAGAGGAACAAGCATGAGACAGCCTTTACTTGTCAATAGACAATGCAACAGACATAGAAGTAACAATTCCATATAGAAGAGGTTCATTCTATTTTCTGGGTTTGGATGTGAACAGACAGAATACTAATTGAGTTGGGGTGCATAGTCTAATAAGCCATTTGAGGAGAATCCACTGTAGGTAAATGCCACTTTTTGCCATGGTCACCCCGACTTTTTGCTACTTGTACTGATGTTTTTCGACTGATGGGCACTGGGTCCCAGCTAACTAGACCCCAGTGCTAGTGCTCTTTCTTTAAAACAAGGTAAAATGGTCTAATTATCACACAAGTGGGACACATTTTGCCACCCCTGTAAGTCCATACTGGTACCTAGGGCATGGGTACTAAAGAGGATCCCCTAAGGGCTGCAGCATGTATTATGCCCCCCACCCCACCCAAGGGACCCCCATACAAATTGCACGCAGCCTGCTATTGCAGACTGCGTATCATGGTGCAAACCATGAGTGAAAACCCGACATGGCACACTCACTGTGTACCATGCCAAAGTCACTACATGTAATATATGAAAGGCACCCCTACAGCAGGCTTGTAGGTCTAAGGCACGGTGCATTACTACATGTGAGGGCATATCTGCACGAGCAGATTTGCCCCGGAGCTGTGTAGTCCAATTACTAGATGGTAAAAGTGAACAGGGAGTCCATTTTCAGTATATGTACTGGGCACTGGTCATTACAAGTTCCAAAGCTACAGGATCGCTTTACTGAAACCTATGGTGTTTGGTATCAAACACCTTGTCTTAGTAAATCTGTACTTGTAGGAAGCTGGGTTTCTGTTGCAGTAACCCCCCCACTTTTTGCCAGACTACTTATGCACTTTGACTTGATGTGCCCTCGGTCCCTGTCAATCAGATTCCCAGGGCCTGTGTTCTTTCCCAAATCTGTACCTTTGTACCCCCAATTGGCACCTCTCTGGCCACATGTAAGTCCCTTTTAAAAGGTACCATGGGCTGCAGCACATATTGTGCCACCCTTAGAGGCCCTGTACCTACACCTACACACACCTACACACACACACACAGCCATTGCAGGCTGCGCGTTTTGCTGCAGAACAAAGTGAAGAGTCGACATGACACACATCCCTGTGTGCCATGCCTACAACCCACTGCACTGGCATAGGTCAGCCACCCCTCTAGCTGGGTGCACTATACCAGTGGTGAGGGTACAGGTGCATGAGCCCTGTACCCCTACAGTGTCTAGACCAATTCTTAGACATTGTAAGTGCAGTAGTGCCATTAAGAGTATATGGAACCGGGTGTTTGTCATTACGAACTCCACAGCACCATAATGGCTTTACTGAAAACTGGGAAGTTTGGTGTCAAACTTCTCAGCACATTAAACCTACACTGATGCCAGTGTGGGATTTAATGAAAAATGCATTCAGAGGGCATCTTAGAGATGCCCCCCTGAAAAACGACCTAACACTAGTGTCCTGGCTGAGTTGCTGCTCACCAGCTGCCACCACCAGACATGTTTCTGGACACCTGTGTCGAGATCCTGCTGCTCTCGGAGGTCTGAAACAATGCACATCCTGGCACGAGGTGCCAAACCTCCTTCCCCAGGATGGGCAGGGTCCACAAAGCGGAAGCTTCAAAGGCTTGCTGCCTTTGTGAGCTACCCGAGGCCCTTTGCTGCTTCCAGCAACTGGCTCCCACCGGTTCTGACCCCCACTTTGGGTGGGAGAATCGGCGGGAAAACCAAGTGAGAAGGGGAGGTCTGCCCACCTTTGCCAACCCCACCCCTCAGGTGGGGGAGGCGAGGTGAAGCACAACTCAGTCCTCGCCATCTTGCAAATGGGGGGAGCCAGCCAACCAGAGAGGAATATGCCCCCCTCCCACTGGAGGGTGGCATAATAGGGGGTGTACCCACCCCAAGGAACGGACCCATTGGTCCCAACCTTTACCTACCTGTAACGCCCCTAAATCTAGTATTTAGAGGCAACCCTGAACCTTGCCTCCTCAGACAAGAACCGACAAGAAGAAGAAGGACCAAAGAAGCCATGCTGAAACTAAGAAGAGGAGGACGCCCACTGTCTTGGCCCCAGCCCTACCGGCCTGTCCACACCTCGAACCTGCTCCAGCAAAATCCTGATGTGTCCTCAAGAACCCAAAGGACCTGCCCTGCCGTCCAAACCCATGACTTTGTCTCCCGTGAACATCGGATTTGATCACACAGACTCTGCCCAAAACCACGAGTCTGCACCACTCTGTATCCGACACCCAAGGCCCGAGTTCGAGTGGCCCAAAACCACGAGGAGGTTTCCCCGGCGATCCTGACCTGAGATCTCGTGATCTCTGACCTGCCTCGAATCTCCAAGCGAACCCTGCAGCCCCTTTCTGGAGGATCCCCCTGACTGCGACCGGAGCTGGTAAGAAAACCTGATGCCTAAAGACACCCCTGCATCTGACGCCCCCCGGCCTTTGATGGCCCAACCGACGGTGTCCCAGCATCCCCAGGCATCCCAACTTACCTTTCTAACTAGTGGTGGCCTCCAGAAGATCTCGTCCCCGCACCTGCAGTCTTTCTTGCAACCGCAGAATCCCCATTGAAATCAACAGGGCACCTGATGACAAAACAGCACCCTGCACCCAGCCACCCCTGAGGGTGTACTTTGGGTGCTAACTCGGATCACCCTTTGCCCTGAGCCTAACACCAGGAGCTTTGCTCCCACAACCTTGTGGCCTGCTTGTGAGCAGCCACCAACCGGAGGCCCCCATCCCCCATTGGATAACATTGGGCCTCAGCACTCTGTAGCTGGCCGCCCTAGTGCCGCTGAGGGTGCTTTGAGAGTGCATCCTTGACCCTGGGGGAACCCTGGTGCTAACCCCAGAAAACCAACTCCCAAACCCAATACTTTGAAACCGATAACCACATTTCTTCCCATAAGACTGCATTGACTGCTTTCTTGTGAAAATTGTTCTGTGTGGAATTGGTTTTGTATGAGAACTTGAAAAACTGCAAATATCTAAAAACTGCTTTACTTACCTTTTCTCTAGGAAATGTCCCAGTGTGATATCTAAAGCAAACACAAGGAGATGATGGACAGAGCGCTGAAACTTTTCAGACACTCACCCCAGTGACAGATCTGGGTTGAATCCATCATCGTTCTTTAGCTCACTTCGCCACCCCAGTTCAGACACAGCTATATGCAAATCAGTCTTGACTCTGTGCCTCATGGGAACAGTCCAGCCCGAACTGCCAAGCCATGTCTTCCCTGGACCTGAAACAAGCATCCTGGGACCTGTTTCGGGCTAACTGCCCTGATCAGGCCGGCTAGTTTCAATCCAGTGGCAAAGTGAGCAAGGGACCCACATCTGGGCATACCCTGCCAATTTAGGGCGACCAAAGCAAACACAAGGAAATGATGGACGGAGCGCTGAAACTTTTCAGACACTCACCCCCAGTCACAGATCTGGGTTGAATCCATCATTGTTCTTTAGCTCACTTTGCCACCCCAGTTCAGAGACAGCTATATGCAAATCAGTCTTGACTGTGTCTCATGGGAATAGTCCAGCCCGAACTGCCAAGCCATGTCTTCCCTGGACCGGAAACAAGCATCCTGGGTCCGGTTTCGGGCTAACAGCCCTCATCAGCCAGGCTAGCTTGAATCCAGTGGCAAAGTGAGCAGTGATATCTAGGCTTATCACACTGAGTAGAAAAAGTAATCTGAAAAGTAATCTTACACTAATTTCCACTGTATTCAAAAGTATTTACATACCTGTAACAAAGTCATTTATATTCAGCTTGCTTGTATTGTTCAACTTGCCTTGAGAAGTACTATTTACACTTACCTGTACCAGGCTTGCTTGGTTCTAGAAAATAAATATAACTAAATTATATTTTTTATACAAACAAATTGGTCGAAGTTCAGTCTTTGAGTGTGTGACATTGTAGGAAGCTGGCTCTGTATATACTATACCAAAATGAGGTATAGTGTGCACAGAGTCCAGTGGAACCCCAAAGGTAGGCACAGGTAAAAGTAGATAGCACCTTACTCTCTATTTGTGGTAGTGTGGGCGAGCAGTAAGGCAGTATCAGAGGTAGTGTTAAGCCTTTGTTGTACACACTCAATCAGTAAATAATGTCACACACTCAGACTGAACTCAGACCAATTTTGTTTGTATAAAATATTATTACGTTATTTTATTTCTAGAACCAAGCCAAGCCTGGCACAGGTAAGTTAAATAAATGCTTTGCAAGATCTTATGCAATGTTTTACAAGTGAATGCAGGTTCAAATGCAAATGATTGAAATACAGGTAAGCTAAAATGTCGAAATTACTTTTCAGATTACTTTTCAGTTACTTTTCAGATTACTTTGTTACTTTTTTCTTTTCAGTGTGATATGCCTAGATATCACACTGGGACATTTCCTAGAGAAAAGGTAAGTAAAATCAGTTTTGCACAATTGTAATTTTTCAGGTTTCCATACAAATCAACTCCACACTTAGAACATTTTTCAGAGAAAAACAGTCAATAGGTTCCTATGGAGAGAAATTAAGTTAACGGTTACCAGGTAAGTACTCGGTCTTTGGGGTTGAGTTTCTGGGGTTAGAACAAGGGTTCGCCCAGGGTCAAGGATGCACTTTTGTTACACCCTCAGCGGCACTAGGGCGGCTGGGTGCTGAGGCCCAATGTTATCCAATGGGGGATAGGGGGCCTCCAGTTGGTGGCTGCTTACGAGCAGGCCACTGGGTTGTGGGAGCAAAGCTCCTGGTGTTAGGCTCAGGGCAAAGGGGGATGCTGTTTAGCACAAAAAGTGCACCCGCAGCGGCGCAGGGGTGGCTGGGTGCAGGGTGCTGGTTTGGCGTCGGGTGCCCTGTTGATTTCAATGGGGATTCTCCGGTTTCAACAAAGACTGCAAGCTCGGGGACGAAGATCTCCTGGAGGTGACCACCGGTTGGAGACGTAAGTTGGGATGCCTGGGGATGCTGGGACACCGTCGGTTGGGCCACCCAATGCTGTGGGGCTTCAGGTGCAGGGGTGTCTTTAGGCGTCGGGTTTCTCTTACCAGCTCCGGTCGCGGGGATCCTCCAGAAAGAGGCTGCAGGCTTCGCTGGGAGATTCGAGGCAGGTTAGAGATCACCAGATCTCGGGTCAGAATCGCCAGGGAGACATCCTCGTGGTGTTGAGCCACTTGAACTCGGGCCGGGGGCGACGGGTGCAGAGTGGTGCAGACTCTGCCAAAGCGGGAGTCTGTGGGTGAACAAACCCAGTGTTCATGGGAGACAAAGTCTTTTCTTTGGAAGGCAGGGCAGGTCCTCGGGGTTCTTGCGGTTACTGGCTGCAGGACACACCGGAGTTTCGCTTCTGCAGGTTCGAGGTGGGGCCAGGCCAGTAGGGCTGGGGCCAAGTCAGTGGGCGTCCTCCTCCTCTTAGCTTCGGCATGGCTGTTCGGTCCTTCTTTTCTTCTTGGTCGTTGCCTGTCTGAGGAAGCAAGGTTCAGGGGTGCCCCTAAATACTAGATTTAGGGGCGTTACAGGTAAATAAAAGTTTGGGACCAATGGGTCCCTTCCTTGGGGTGGGTACACCCCCAAGTATGCCACCCTCCAGTGGGAGGGGGGCATATACCTCACTCTGGTTGGCTGGGTCCCCACATCCGCAAGATGGCGGGGACTGAGTTGTGCTTCACCTCGCCTCCCCCACCTAAGAGGTGGGTTGGCAAAGGTGGGCACACCTCCCTTCCTCATTCTGGTTGGCTGGGTCCCCACATCTGCAAGATGGCGGGGACTGAGTTGTGCTTCACCTCGCCTCCCTCACCTGAGGGGTGGGGTTGGCAAAGGTGGGCACACCTCCCTTCCTCACGTGGTTTTCCCGCCGGTACTCCCACCCAAAGTGGGGGTCAGAACCGGTGGGGACCAGTTGCTGGGAGCAGCAAAAGGCCTGGGGAAGCTCACAAAGGCGGCAAGCCTTTGAAGCTTCCCCTTCGTGGACCCTGCCCATCCTGGGGGAGGAGGCTTGGCACCTTGTCACAGGATGTGCATTGTTTCAGGCCCCCCCCCCGCAAGAGCAGCAGGCTCTCGACCCAGGGGTCCAGAAACATGTCTGGTGGTGGCAGCTGAGAAGCAGCCACTCAGCCTGGACAGTACTGTTAGGTCATTTTTCAGGGGCCATCTCTAAGATGCCCTCTGTGTGCATTTTTCATTAAATCCCACACTGGCATCAGTGTGGGTTTAATGTGCTGAGAAGTTTGATACCAAACTTCTCAGTTTTCAGTAAAGCCATTATGGTACTGTGGAGTTCGTAATGACAAACTCCCAGCACCATATACTATTAATGGCATTACTGCACTTACAATGTCTAAGAATTGGCTGACACTGTAGGGGTACAGGGCTCATGCACCTGTACCCTCACCACTGGTATAGTGTACCCAGCTAGAGGGGTGGCTGATCTATGCCAGGGCAGTGGGTCGTAGGCATGGCACACAGGGATGTGTGCCATGTCGACTCTTCACTTTGTTCTGCACCAAAACACGAAGCCTGCAAAGGCAGTGTGTGAGTGTAAAGGTACAGGGCCTCTAAGGGTGGCACAATAAGTGCTGCAGCTCTTAGAGGCCTTCCCTGGTCACAGTGCCCTGGGTACCTGTGGTACCATTTACCAGGGGCTGACCTGTGGCCAGAGAGTGCCAATTGGGTTTTGTCTTCAATGCAGTTTTAGGGAAAGAACATAGGCCCTGGGTACCTGATTGGCAGGAGCCCAGGGCACACTCAGTCAAAATACATCAGCAGTTCAGCAAAAAGTGGGGGCAACCATGCAGAAAGAGGGCACTTTCTTACACTTACCACCTAGAGCAATCACATTATTTAATTACTGTACAGGTTACCGACCGCAAAGTTCCAAAGCTTTTACCCCAACTAATTTCCAGCCAACATTATCAATTGTGTTTCCCTAAGTATAGTTCCAATTAATATATGTTTACTTCTAAAATCGCAAATAATTTACTGTCAACAGAAAACGCAGATTCGTAGTGAAGTTCAGTAAACACATTACAATAACCCAAATCATTAACAAATTTATTGTCAAAATAAAATTGATAAACAGTTGGCATTAGTGTTAAAACAACTCTGTTGCAGCACCATTTAGGTCACACTCGATGTAAATAAACACCGTCTGAACTTTATTACTTGCAGATTAAAAACGGAAAAGGGACAAAATTGGCACATGGTTTTAATAACTCACTGAGAAAGGCTGCCCTGTTACAATTATAATAATGCAGTTAATGGTTTTTAACATATTTGAGATATTTCTGAGGTGATGAACAACGAAAACCGACATACTAAATATGAAATTATGCAGCATGGAGAGACTCAGAAGAACTGTATCCTTTAAGGGCTGAAAGATAAAGTGTTTACGTAATAAAAACCTCACATCACTGGTTACTTGGATCTGTTCTCGAAAGCACTACCATAAAATTGCATTTAGGCAAATAATGGAGGCCCTTTCTTGTGTGTAATTAAGCATGGTATCAACATTTTTTATCTGCGAAGGAAAGGGTGGAAAAGTGCGGTGTCAACACCTTAATATTGGTAGATACGAACGACACCAGCGACAAAGTACACCAGAAGTGCAAGGACGATGGCGTGGCAGGTAGCTGAAGAAACAAAACAGACAAGGAGAGCAACCTCGCCGGGTCAGTAAAATCCTTGACTCTTCAGAAGACGGATTCAGCATTACGAATTTCCTATGTAATTACAAGTACTTGTCACTCTAGCCAGAAAAACAAGCATTTGCAATACAATAGAACTCGCATTTACGAGAGTTTAAGCTATTGTCATTTACAATGGCAATAGCTCAAACTCTTCTAAATACGAGACCTCGGCCGCCATTGTCCCGGGCTGATTGAAAGTGAAAGCGGGCATGGCGGGGAAAGCACACGTGCCCGCAGTAGGATTAACCTATTAAAGAAAGAGTGCTTACAGACAAAATAAGGCATGCTGTGTCGCATCCGTAGTAAAGGGGCCAGTCGCCGTGGGTGTTTACAAATGCAGACAAGGCGGTACCAAGGAGGGACTAACAACCATAACAACAACTCGCAAGCCAGCGTTTACGAAGGACAATGAGACAAGCCAATGAAAAATGTGTGTGGAGAGTGGGCGGGGCTTCTCATATACTCCACTACAACAAGTCTCGCAGAGCAGCGCATGCGCGCTGACTCAGGCACAACCTAAAAAGCTACCCATTAATCTATCTATAAAGTGCACACAATGCCCAAAACTCGTGCTGCGCAACATAATCTTTATTATTGGAATGATTAAGAAGGGTCGAAGCGTGGAAGAGCAAAGCAGCACAATGAATGAGCATGAAAGGGAACGTATTTAGGAACATTAACCTACCCGGATGACGAGTGGGATAGACGAGAGTCAATAAGCAGCAGAGCACCACCGTTGCAGCAGCTCCGATTGGAGCACAACAGATGGTTGTTTCCGACTACGGCCAAAGGAAATTAAAGAAGCGTGCCTTAAAGGTACGAAGATTCTTAAAGGGGCAGTCCCAAAAAAAGGATATGCAAGAAACAGGCTATTTTCACATTAAACCATGTAAAGTTGAACATACACGATCCAGCCTATTTACAGCAGCTCCGATCAGAGCACAACAAATGGTTGTTTCTGGCTACAGCCAAAGGAATTTAAATGAGTGTGCCTTAAAGGCACGAAGTTTCTTAAAGCTGCAATTAGTTACCAAGCGTTCGCACAAGGTAAGAGCAGCTGTTAACAAAAAATTTATTAGGAAGGGAAACGACCGTGCGTAAACACAAGCCTGCAGCAGACCCAAAAGAAAAATAATGCGCGCAAAGGAATGTAAATTTAAAAAAAATTTAAGACCACGTGTAGCAGGAGCAGTCTCCTGGGAGGGTCCTAAATGACTAATTAAGCACACCGACCAAACAAAAGCAGGCATTTATAGAGGCCACGAAAAGGAACTAATGGAAAAGATGGGAGATGCTTAAAGACACAGACTAGACTACAACATGCCTCAAAGAGCAGCGCATGCGCTGCCCAAGCTTGACCTAAAAAGATTACTTTGGTGTGTTTACTTACTAAGATCACAAAATGTTCAAAGAAGCAAGTACGTTTTTAAATAAAAATACTTTTTAGTTTTAAAAGTGGGCACAATGCAATTTTTAATCTTTGCAATGTTAACCTATGGCAGAAAAACAAAAATGCAGTTTTGGAGGTAGGTACACAACATACAGTTCCAGTCTTACGGGTTGGAGGCCATCAGAGAGCTAGGTTCAGGTGAGCACAAACACTGCACCACCAGCGGCACAGGGACGGCTGGGTGCAGTGGTCAAATCTGGAGCTCTGGCCCAATGATCACCAATTGAGACTGGGGGTACTTGAAGGCACACTGTTTGCAGGTAAGTAAAGCGGCTGCTGGGTTTGGCTTTAAAGATTCAGGCAAGCATAGGGGGGGCCCACAAGGCAGCACCAAACATACACCACCAGCGACACCGGGGCCGCCGGCTGCAGAGTGCAAACACTGTTGGGTGCCCAATGCAAGTAAATGGAGAATCCTGGTTTTGAAAACAGGCTGCAGGCATCGAACCGGAGGCAGCACAAAGAACACCAGCAACAGCAGAGGTAAGTTGGGATGATGTGGGTCGTAGGGACACTGTTGGTCAAGCTCCACAAAGCCTAGGGGCTTTGGGTGCAAATGTCTCTTTTGACGCCGGGTTTCTCTTAGCGGAGCCGGTCGCGATTGGGGGGAGCCTTCGGATTCACACTGCAAGCATCATCGTTGAGTCCAGGAGGGGCCAGCAAACGTTAAACTTGGACTCAGGATCGCCGGGGAACCTTTTCTGGACCGGTGGGCCACCTGGACTTGGGTGCAGAGTGGTCAGGGATCGTGGTTCGGAGGTCAATAGAGACTTTTGTCTTGGTTTCTTGGGGACACTGACCTCCAGAGTTCTGGTCTTTTTCAAGGGCAGGCAGTCCTCCTAGAGGTTTTGGAGGTCGCCGACTACAGGACAGACGTCGTTTTCTTTGCAGGATCTTCAACGCTGCAGGCAGGGCGGTAGGGCTGGGGCCAAGTCAGTGGGCGTCTTCAGTTTTCTCTGCATGGTGTCTTTTTCGTCCTCTCTCTTCTTAGGTCGCCAGGGTCTGGGGAGCCACCTAAAAACTAGATTTAGGGGCGTTTTAAGGGAGTGACAGGTAGGGCTAATGGGCCCCTTACCTTGGGTGTCTACACCCTCAATTATGCCACCCTCCTGTGGGAGGGGGCATAGTCCTAGCCCTGATTGGAGGAGTCCCACCATCTTTAAGATGGCGGGACAGAAAAATGTGAAAATGTGCTTCACCTCTCCTCCTACACTTTAGGGGTGTAGGCAGAGGTGGGCACACCTTCTATTCTTCCTAGTTGTTCCCACCGGCTTTCCCACCCAAAGAAGGGGTCTCAACCAGGGGCTGACATTTGCTGCTAGCAGAGGGGCTGGGGTCGCATTACAATGGCGGCAGGCCTTTGAAGCTTCCTTCTCGAGCACCATGCCCATCCTGGGGGAGGAGGTTGTTTCTGGCCACAAAGAGCACAAGCTCTCAACCCTGCGGTCCGGAAAAATGTCTGGTGGTGCCAGTCAGAGACCACACCAGGGTTGGTAGGTTTTCAGGGGGCACCTTTGAGGTGCCCTCTAAGTATGTTTTAATAAATCAAACACTGGTATCAGTGTGGGATTATTAAGAGGAGTTGTTTGGTACCAAACACTCCTGGGTTCAGAGAAGCCATCATGGTGCTAGAGTTGTTGTTTCCAGCCAATGTACACTCTATGGCTTCTCTGGCACTTACAATATTTAAGAATAGACTCAAATATTGTAGGGGCATATCTGCTCATGAAGATATACCCACACCTGTGATATAGTGCACCCTACCTTAGGGTTGGTTGTAAGGCCTGCTAGAGGGGTGACTTACCTATACCTTAGGCAGCGATGGTTGGCATGGCACACAGGCAGTGTGCCATGTCGACTTTGTAATTTTTCACTGCACCAAGGCATGCAAGGTACAGTGGCAGTGGTATGGCTTTGGTGAGAGGTCCCTAGGGGACCCTTTCAGTCCCCATGCCCTAGGTACCAAGAGTACCATTTACTAGGGACTTACAGGGGGCTGAAGTTGCTAATTGAGGAACAGTTTTAGGGAAGAAGCACTGGCACAGGGGACCTGGTTGGCAGGGATCCTGTACACTACAATCGAAACCACAACATTTTCCAGGCAAAAAGTGGGGGGGCTAACCATGTCAAAAGAGGCACTCTCTCTCATCCACTTTGGTTCTTTTTTTTTTTTTTACACAAAAGAATGTAGATAGGCTAGTGCAGTGACTATTCATTGCATTGTAGTCTATGGTATAGCCTTTACTGCTTTTATAATGATATTGTGGGATTCCCACGACGACGGTGATGATTCAAGCATGTGAATCTATGAAAGATCCAATACTGGAGAACGTCCTTGATCTAATAACAATCACTGAATAAACTTCTGGGCATTCTCAGGGGTTCTGAGATGGGGATTTATAGCTCTTACCAGTAAAGTTTTGACTTGGTGAAAGGTGCTAGGCTTGTGGAACACCTCTTTGGGCTCCTTCGTGGTTGGAGCTAGAAAGGGCAAATAAAATAAAAAGGACTGTGGGTGGTTTGGTCTTCTTTGAAAAATAATTGCTCCTTTCCTCTTCTATTGGAATGTGGGATACGGCTGCCTTCTTTAGTATGCTAGCACTCTTAAGTTAGTTGAGTATTTAGTGGGAGGAAGAAACAGAATATTGTTGCCTCTAATGATTCCACTTTGTAACTGTGAAAGTAAATTTAATTGCTTCTATGCCTTCTTACCACTGTTTTATTATGAATAGCCCAGCATTTGAATAGGTCTTAACATGTGCTGAAATAATTTACTTCTGAATTGCAACACTGGTTTAGCAGTAACCCAAAAAGCACTCAAAGGCCAGCATGCCTACTAAGTTTCATATAATTCTGAAGCATAAAATTCATATTATAATCAGTGTCATACAATTGCACATTTTATGCATCTTGTAGCAAGAGTAGGCTTGTTTTAAAAACTGGCTCTGTAAAGTGCGAATTTGAGAGAACTAGCAAAGTCAGCGCTTAGTATTGTTTTATCTAGTTTTCAAGGACTTATCACATTTTTTTGTTGTGAGAAATTCCTACCAACTGCTCATTTTTTGGTTTTGCTTAAAGTAACGGTATGGATCCTGTGTTTTCGTTTCCATTCACTTGTGTTGAGAAAAGGTTTATAAAAGTGTACCTGTGATGTATAGATATTAGCAATATATGCTACAATGGGATATTGGGCAGACGCTCTAGTCTGTTGAAATGGAAGTTGTATTGATTTTGCTTCGGAAGTGTTGTTTTCTTTTACAGTAACCCTTTCAAGAACTTCCCATATCATTATGAAACGGCTCCTCTTCGAAATAGATACGGTGCGCACCTACAATCTCTATTGGCCCAGATAATGTTTGCTGATCCTAAGAAATGTTTTTTTTCTTTGTTCAACACTTTTGCAAAGATCTTTTTTACGGGCTACATTTGCTTTAGAGCATAAGTTATGCTGGACGCCAATATTTTCCATGGCATGAACTACTTCACATATCATCGGTTTGAGGAATCTTTACCGTAAGCATTAAAATGTTCATTTAGGGGTCCTCGATGGTTGGGTTTCACGGGCTCAGTATTGTCCTTAACACAGGTAACAATGTGTTCTTCAGCATCATTAGAGCCAGATGTCTCTGGAAATCATGCTGACAAAAATGTTCACCCAAAGCCATTTTTTAGGTTTATTTGCTTGGCTTGTCTTGGGTGGGCACCTTTTCAGAGGTGGACGATTTTTTCCCTGCCACAAGTGCCAGAGTTCTATTTTCAGCGTCTAAATAAACATGGGGTCACTTCATAACACTCAGCTAATCAATTTCAGGTTAATGATCCTTACTGAGAGCAGAGTTACAAAGGATTTTGGACATTATCCATTACTCAGTACCACTAAAAGAGGGAACACGCTCAAAGTTATTTGGAAAAAACTAATTATTGTTCAGCTTTTGTTCTAAAGTCAACCTGGAAAGAATAAGCGGTGGAACACAACTGTGCGTTTGTTGCCCTGTCAATCTTATTTTGGAAACCTGCTATTATTTTCCTGCGCAACAGTTTCAGATGTTGGGAAAACCACCTAAAAGTAGGGTCAATGAGTGTTACATGGTGGAGACTCAATAAATGCACTACAAATGTAGACACCCACAGCTGAACCCATATCTTGAGAAAAGCAAGTCAAGTGTTTAGACACAAGTCTGCACGTTACATCATGACAGTTTACAATAACCCTCTACAGCAAAATCGCAGGACCGAACGGGTATTGTTGAGTTTTGAAACTTTCAGTTAGTTATTTTTAGATAAAGCCTTTATCATATTTTGATATTAATTATGAAGTCTGTACAGGAATAATGGTGCAACTACATTCTTGTGACAGCTGTCTTAAGATAACATATGGTCACGAATAAACATAGCAGCTTAGTAAAAGGGGAGCTGTGTCCAGAGACGGCTACAGATACTTTTACAAACTTAAGCAAAAGGGTATTGTGAGAGTGGTGGATTCCACAGAATTTCCTAGCTTTCTCAACCACAATATAACGACGTACATCTCATGGGTGTGCTGCAGAAAGAACTGAACAAAAAGTACAAGAGCCAGGTGAAGAAAATGAAGCTGCTTTTAACAGTGATTCAACTTCTACAAAAAGAACCTTCATTGAATAGCAAAAAACAATCTGAGGTAGAAACTGAAACATACCAGTTAAACTGTGTATATGCGTTTAAAACCTTCCTTCCCCTATTGAGAGTTAAAGACCAGAACGGGGTGTAACAATGCTACTCTGCTGTGCATCAACAACGATAACTCTCGCAGTCTCCATTAGAATATCACTTTTCCAACAAACTTGTATGCAGCATGCCACTAATCCTGGAGCTGAGGTTCCTCATACAGGTCATCTCTCCAACAGCACAAAATCCAGTCAGTAGAGCCACATAAGCACATTAGGACACCAAGCACAAAATTCTTATAGATGTGGATTGGACATCTACAAGCCAGATATGAAGAAACTACCTATATGACATAGGGCATCATCAAGGTGGCAAAAGTCAATTAGTGTTACTGTGTGAGAAAACGTAAATGGTGGGAAAATTTGAAATGAAAAAAACGCAATCAATATGATACTCTGTAATAGAAATTATGTTGCAATCGACCTCCTGACACTAGCCGGACTGAGAACCACAATGTCTGGAATAACAAAGTATGATGAAAAGATCAAACCATGCAATTGACCATGGAGTTAAAATTGTTTCAAACTGTAATAGCATTTACGTAATTAAAACACCTTTGTCTGGTATTGGAATGGGTACATGACTTATTTAAGGCGCATTTGACTTCAAGTTTATTATTTATTTATTTTTTTAAACAAAAGAAGTTTACCAAATTCTCGCATGAACGAAAACGGAAATCAACAAATGCAATTTATAGGGACAATAGCACACAACGCATTTTAATGTACCAAAATAAATATTCCCCAGGGCTTAGGGAAAAATCAACCAGGTACATGCATCAGCAGTGTGGCACTTCTTCGACAGCAAAGCCATCTTCTCTTACCAACTTGACGGTGGTTTCCATTTTCTCGCTCGTCATCATCAGTCATCTCTTCATCACTGACTTCTTCTACATGCCAAGAGGAAAAAGTTAACGAGTCAAAACAGAACTAGTTCCAGAAGCATCCTCAGTTTACGATTTTGCATGCAAAGCTTCTGATAAACAGACAGCATGTTCAATCCAGGGCTGGCATCACTGACTGAACAGCAAGTATGTATTTTCAGTCTATGCAGCAGCAGCATGTTAAGCAAGTCATAAACTGGCAAATTACTGAGTAAAATGGCAAATGCTAGGAGCACTCCTGGAATCCAAAACAGGAGCCTTCACTTGGAGATGCAACAGATGCCACATCCAGGTGCACAAACTACTATCCACCAAGTCTTTCCACACAGCAGCTGGCTTCCTGCAGGATGCAGACTCTTCAACTGTTTAGAACTGTCAAACTCTTTTCCATTCTTCTTTTCCCACCTTTCCAAGTTCCTCAAGCTGATTCACTGACACAGTTTATTACGTGAACATTGAGTTTTTGGTTTATAGTAATTTCTTTGTTTATCCATAGAAAACCCCAAATTAATATGCATCACTATAATTGCAAAGCAGATAATTTTACATACCAGGGGTCTCAGTCTACTGTAGATCTTAGCGGTAATCAGTCAAATGCATCACCTCTCCATTACGGTTAACTTGACGTTATAACTCTGGGCCTTCTGTTTTGCATTTCTGTCCACAAGACATGCTAATTTGCAATTTCAGAAAATAAGCTATTACTGAGACTGTGTATAAGTAAGAGCTGAGCTCAGAAAGTGTTGCAGTACTATATAATCAAGAGATTTAATCATATTGAGCCGGAGTATAATTAGGATCAGAGCTCTCTGGGCGTCTGGTTGTCAGAGTCAGAGCTTAAACGGCATATGGGTATATTTAAGCACGGATCAATTAATGAATCTGAATATAATCCAGAGACAAACTGAGATTCTTATTCAGATTCAAACTGTCAATATGGCTCCCCAAATTGATGCTTGACATCTACGGTATTTTCACTGGGAGTGGCGAGGCTGTGTTTACATTTTTGTTTTAGGCATCCAAATGTTATCACTTGTAAAATGGCACCTTTTGTGGTAAACATTATAAAGTATGCACAGTGCAGTCCAGAATAAAAACGCACAGCATGGACAGAGAAGATCTAGTCTCGCAGCTCAGCTTATAATATTGATATATCCCACACAACTTCAACACAGTTCGGTTAAATGAAATACCAACATTGTGTTCGGAAAAAGCTTTTTCATTGAATGTTAAAACAAACAAAAAATGATGGCTGGATGAAAATCAGTAAATTTGAACAAACAGCTAACTTTACATTTTAATGTGAAGTATGGCTACTGGAATGGGGGGGGGGTCGTTTAGTGGCAATACATTCATTTGTCATTCTGGGTATGGATAAGCAGAAGCATGTTTACAGGTTTCTGATATTTTTAATTTACAGACGTACCTGCAGATGGGTCGGACATTTCAGAATTACTTCCCGTCTCCTCTTCCTCTTCTTCCTCTTCTTCTTCCTCTTCCTCCTCCTCCTCTTCAGATCCTTCACTGGTGGTTTCCTCTTCCTCCTCAGATCTGGACGCTGATCCTGCAGTTGTGAAGGGATGTTTGAGTCACAAGTGATTTCACTGAACAAAATCCTATATTTAAATGATGCAACCAGACGTTTGTCTTGGATAAAGATCCCTAAAATTGTATAATGTGCTTAAAGTGAAGAGAAATAAAAAGTCCCTTAACTGCAACATTTGGTCCCATAACATGTAATCTAATTACATGCTAAGGGCTGAATGTCGCTCAGTGACCCGAATGTCCTAAAGATGGGTGGAGGGGAACCATTTGATGGCCAATTTAACATAGATGCACTGCTTAGTTGGATGAAAGTTAGAAGTTACTATAGAATTTAGATAAGTAGGGTTAATGTGCTACACGAAACAAACAGTACTAAAAAGTTGAATTACCACCGAGACTCAAGTTAATGAATGTGAGCTAGGCGTGTGTACTCTTATGATAACAAGTTCATGACTTTCAAGATCAAATACAGCTGCATGAGCAAAAGATTGCAGGGAAAGAACTTTACTTTTTGCTTTATATTTAACTTTCGCACAAAGGAGGCAAAGCATTTTCAAAGTAATACCAAAAAGGAGACAACCATTTTACTAAGAGAAAACACCTATTGTAACATTTATTTACTCAGGGCTTTTTCATAATTTCACATTTGTAGCCACATAGTCTGTTTAGAACGGTCCTGTTCAGAACATTATGCACAACAATGTTGAATGCTAGTATCCGATATGTACTACCAAGTGGCCTTAATTGTGTTAAGGTTAGGCTTTCATAGTCACCACAACATCTGAGAAACAGGGGTTCTGCTTTCCTAGGGCGTTGGTGAGGTTAGACATGTTGGTCCAGTACACCATGGTCTGCCAGCAGTTATTGTTAGGCAACCTGCTACTAAGTGTCACTGCTTAATGAAGCCAGCATTCCCTGATCACTTGAAAAGTAAACCTTTCAGATGTTTTCTGAAGATTAAGATTAGGTTCTGTTCAGATGGGTTGACAGCGTTCAAGACTGAACTCAGAATTTTTCCTAGTGCCATTGTGGTTTCAAGTTATTCTGGCAAATGTCTGAGTATTGGCTGATTGAAGGTTCATTAAAGAGACGTGGTGAGGAGGCCAATCGTTGCATGTAGGCAGAGCTAGATTGCCTAGAGCACAGCCCTTGAATTTGTCCTCGATTTCAAACAGGAGCCAATAAAGAGCCTTTATGGATAACTTAACAATTTCTTTGCTTCAAGTGAAGGGTTAACATTGCTCCTCCAGTCTGAATTTGTAGTCCATTCAATTGCCACTTATGTAGGCCTGTGCAGATTACGGTGAAATCACCCACCCATACCAAACCAGTAGTCTATCAAGCACCACTCTGTGGTCAGTCTGCACAAGAGGGAAGGTGATAAGGATTACAGCTAATTTGAAGGTCACAATATATATTTATTTACTGATTCCTGTAATCATGGGCTGGAGCTGTGCCCAGGTTCGTCGGTACCCGGGCTGGGGCGCTCGGGTGCAGAGTGGAAAGGTCGGCTGGGCTCTGTGGGTCCTAGGGTCTTGTGGTTGTCCGTCTCGCCAGTTGAGGGTGCAAAATCAGAACAGCTGGACCACTCAGGAGGTGGGTCTTGAGGTGCTGATGTCCCTCGATGGCTGCTTGGTCTCAGGGTAGAGGGAGTCCAGACTGGACTCTCAGGGCTCTGTTTGCGCAAGGGGTCCGGTACCCTGGGTATTGATCCTGTGGGGCTCCGGCCTGACCTGATGTCTTCTCACTTGGTGGGAGGACAGATCTGACCATCAGGGGCACAGGTACCTCTTCCTGGGAGGCTGCTGCGTCTGGCTGGCCGGGAAGCGGCAACTTGATGAACCAAAATGAGTCTTTGGTGCCTGTGGCCATCAGGGGAGCAGCTCCTCTACTCCATGGGAGTTTGCTGGCAATTTGCCATGTGCTGGCTGTCTCCCGGGGTTCTTGGAAGATGTTCAACTGCAGGATGAGTCACCGGTCACAACTGTCTACACTGGTGCAGGAGGGAGGATTTAGCACCACAAGTCCACAGCAAGTCTTCAGTTCTCGCTTTTCTAGTGGCTCTTCTTTGTCCTCTTCTTCCGGATCCGTCAAATCTGAGTTGCTTTCATCAGGGGTGCCTACTAAATACTCAATTTAGGGGTGTTAAGGGGATTGACAGGCAGTAGCTACTAACCTTTAGGGTGTCTACAACCTCTATATGACCACTTCCTGTGGGAAGTGGGCATAACCCTGACCCAGTGACCCTAATTCCGCCAAAACCAAGATGGTGGAATTCTAAGCTTTGTGTTCGCATCAGGCAGCCCACCTTAGAGGTGGAACTAGCCTGATGACGGAACACACCTCATGACTAGCTAATTTTTCCACCTGTCCTGGTGCCGAATGGGCCCAGGGGAGGAGGTGGCATTTCCCCTGTCTGGGGAAGGCTTGGGTCGCATATTAAAGGCAGAAGAGTCCCTTGAAATATATGCAAAATGTGGTGTTTTTATTAGAATGCCACCTAGCACATGGTTAAAAGCAACAAGGCATGTCTGGACTTTAGTTATGAAAGACCCTCCCAAGACACTATACAGCGCTGTATAGCACTGATCAGAGGTGTCTGTTTTTTTAGTGAACTGTAGCACTGTGGTACCACAGATCCCAGTACAGTAGCCGAAATCACCATCGCTTTTGCCTGCCAGGTGGGAGTGCAGCATCAATACATTGCTTGATGCCTTTGCATGCAGACCCATTTAGGGCCTACAACCATTTTAGGACACACAACAGGTTATGTCAAATTGGGATATTTACAGGGTTTGAAGCTCCTTTTCGGTTTGAGTGTAATGGCATCTTCTGGAAGTGAAGCTTACTTCTTCTCTGAATCAAAAAGACTAAAATGGGTAGCTGTTTCGCCTCTCAAGATTAATGACATTTCCCACGCTCAACAATGGCAATAAATAGCCTATTACCCTCTGCACAGCTGAATACTTACAATTTAGAAATAGTTTTGAAGTTGGGTTTTGCCTGAAATTAAAAGCAGCCTGTATGTTGACATTTACAGTCAAATAGATGAGACTAGCTATGCTTACTGTGAGTCAGCTACAGCTCATGTTCCTGTTGGACAGTGTGGCAGGAGGAAGAAAGGTCCCCTATGAGTAAATAATAACAGGACTGACTGCTGGCTTCCTGAATCATTGCTGCAGCCCTTAGCTGATCCACTAAGGCCAACGAGAGAGTCCACTGGCTGTGGAGTGGTGCCTGAAATACCACTACTCAGCATTTAAGTTGCTCTCATGAGCGCCTTCACCGAGGAGTTGTTTAAAGGGTAACTTTTTAGGACAACTGAAGTGACAGAGTAGGTGAGACTTGCTGCAGGTAAGACCGATCAACTGTCAAATTATGTGTTCAGGAGTAGCCAATACGCACAATATCACTGATATTTTATTGGATGAGTCATCCACTTTGTTTTCCTTGACAGAAACCTAGTTCTCTAATAACCAGGGCTTAATTTTAAACAAAGTATTACCACCCTCTTAAAAAGCAGGCAAGGAGGTTGGGGGGGGAGGGGGAGACAGGGGGGCACGTGTGTATTCACACTGCTGCACATGCCCTGCACTGCAAGAACGTCTCTCCTTCAAACTCCCAACAGTGAAATGTATATCAGGTTCTGATTTCACATGTGGCAGAGCAGTATTTTATCACCTACCTCAATCCAATAACCAATTTCTCACTGAAATCCCCGAATTCTGAAAAGATATTCAATCTCTGGGTTCTGATATTTTGCTCTTAGGAGACCTTTAGCACTAGACTGGACAAAAATCATGCTGTTTTCCTCTATTCTCGTAATACTCCCTGCACTTTGGACATAACTTATACAGACAACACAGGACTCTACACACAAAGCTGGTGACCATATGGATTTGGTCCTTTAATTTATCTCCCTTTAATGCGGAGATGATACATGGATCATTGTCTGACCATATAATAATTAAATTCTAAATTACCACTGTTTTAAAGAGTATTTCAGCAACAACCCAGTCAACATCTAAGTATCCACCCATCTGCGATTAGCCTGTGCCTCTACTCTATTTTGGATACTTTCTAGGATAACAAAGTGAACACAAAATGTTATAACCCTCTTAAAAAGAAAAATGACACATGCAACACATAGTTCTCTATCAATCTACGAACTCTAAAACATAAAAGTTTGGAAAGAAATTGGCATACATCCAAGTTGGCAACAGATCTTGCAAATTTAAAAGCTTATAATTCACAATACAAAAAAGCCATTTTACAACCTACCAGAAACTTGCTATGAAACATAGGAACTCAAATTCAGACCAGATTTTTGTGATCTCCAAGACACTTTCTTGCTGCAAAAATATAATTGATCTAAGAACACAAATTGATAAAGGCCCATGAAATTCACACATGGGACTTAGTACTGAAGTGCCAAGTACTTGTATGACATTTTTCACCTTTCAGCAGCTGTTAGCCTGTGACGTGATAAAGATAGTAAAGGACCTACGTACTTCCCGCTTGATAACATACCAGCAGCATGTATTAAAAAAATAGACTTAGAAGAAAACGAATAGTTTCTTACCTGTCGGTGTAGTTTTGCAGCTTGAAGACTTTCTGGATTCACTATGCTGTGCATTATTCCGCGGTCTAGTGGTTGGGTCCGGAATCGTAGTCTCTTTTCTCTTTTTTTTTTTGTGTAGCCCAGGTGGGCGTCGACGCCCCACCATTTGGTGTCCTCCCGTGACATCGGCGCGCTTCCTCCGGAAGCTCCCACCCTTGGGCGCCATCTTCGGATTCTTTTTTTCTGGTCTTGTGCTGTTTATCCTTTTACCTTTTGAAGGTGTTTTCCCAGTTGTTAGTCCCATCTTCCTCCTGTCTCATCTTTCTGGCGGAGGCGGGTGGGTTCGCTAGTGAATCCAGAAAGTCTTCAACCTGCAAAACTACACCGACAGGTAAGAAACTATTCGTTTTGCAGCGTGAATCTTTCTGGATTCACTATGCTGTGCATAGACTTTGTAGCGGTTTGCTATGTTTGTGACGGCTGGGTGGAAGATGAGCGTTGGTTGTTGAATATATGTTGAACCACCTTTTGACCTACTTGTGCTTCTTTGTTCATCTGTATATCAACGCAGTAGTGCTTAGTGAACGTGTGCACTGAAGCCCATGTTGCCGCCAGGCAAATGTCTTGGATAGGTGTGTTTGCCAGGAAGGCGATTGTTGCTCCCTTTTTCCTGGTCGAGGGAGCCTGAGCTGCTCCTTGTAGCTCTTGGCCTGCCTGTTTGTGGCAGTATTGAATTGTCTGTGCGATCCATCGTGCGATGGTATTCTTAGTCACTGGTCTGCCCAGGAAACTGCTTGCGAAAGACACAAAGAACTGCTTTGTCTTTCTACAATCCTTAGTCCTTTCGATGTAATGCATTACTGCTCTTCTGGCGTCCAGAGTGTGCAGTGCCCTTTCTGCGCTGGTGGATGGTTTTTGGAAGAAACTGGGAATTTGTATTGTTTGGCTTATATGGAACTTGGACACCACCTTTGGCATGAAGTGTGGGTCCGTCCTCATTACCACCCTGTCATTGTGAATCTGAATGTAGGGTTCTTGTAGTGTGAGTGCCTGCAATTCGCTCACCCTACGTAGCGAGGTAATCGCTACCAGAAAGGCCGTCTTTATTGTGAGCATGTGTAGCGAGGCCTTGTGAATGGGTTCGAACGGTGCTTTCATAAGCTGTGTTAGAACTACATTGAGGTTCCATGCAGGCGGTGGCATCCTCTTTGGCGGGGCTATTCTTTTAGCTCCTTCTAGGAATCTTTTTACCACTTGAGATGTAAAGAAGCTTTCCCCCGTTTCTCCTCTTGTATAGGCTACTATTGCTGCCAGGTGCACTCTTAGCTATGTGCAGCTTAGGTTACTTTTTAGTAAGTGTGTTAAGTATTTTAGCACTGTTGATTCTCTGGTGATTCTACTGTGGAGCTTTTTCTTGATGCACCATTCAGTGAATCTCTTCCATTTTGCTGCATAGCATTTCCGTGTGGTGGGCCTCCTTGCTTCCCGCAGTACTGCCAGCGTGCTTTGTGGAAGCTTGAGGTGAGCGAACTAAGTCTTCAGGAGCCACGCTGCTAGGCTGATGCTCTCTGGTTCCGGATGGAGTATCCTTCCGTTTTGCATCGAGAGCAGGTCTCTTGTTTTTGGGAACTTGTGTGGTGGTCCCTGTGCCATTTCCACGATCTGTGAGAACCAGGACTGCCTGGCCCACTGTGGTGCTACCAGAATTAGCGTCATGTTGCTTGTTCTGCACTTGCTGAGCACCTTGTGTATCAGCAGTATCGGTGGAAAAGCGTAGGCAAATGTCTTTGACCAGCTCATCCATAGGGCATTTCCCTGGGATTGATGGCCTGGCTGCCTGGATGCGAAGTATTGGCATTTTGCATTCTGGTGTGTTGCAAACCGGTCTAGTTGTGGGGTACCCCACTTCTTGAATAGTCTTTGCGTCTCCTGCGGGTTGAGCTCCCACTCGTGTGAGATTGACGTCTGTCTGCTCAGTCTGTCTGCTTCCACATTGTCCTTCCCTGGCAGATGTATTGCCAGTAGGTCTATTTGTAATGGAATTGCCCAATTCCACATCTGTTGCGCTAGATCTGACAGCGCCACTGACTGTGTTCCTCCCTGCTTGTTGATGTAGAACATCGTTGTGGTGTTGTCCGTCTGTACTAACACCCTTTGCCCGTACAGCTGTTTCTGGAACGCTTTTAGTGCAAGGAACACGGTCTTTAGTTCTAGGTAGTTGATGTGTTTGACGGCATCTGTTTGTGTCCATAAACCCCTCACTTTGAGCAGGTTCATGTGCGCTCCCCACCCCATTTGGGATGCGTCTGTTGTGATGGTCACTGTTGGAGTTGGTGGTGTGAATGGCTTTCCCCTTGTTATGTTGTCCTTGTTTCACCATGCTATCTCTTCCTGCACTGCGTGCATTACAACCACTAGATTTTCCAAACTCCCTGTTGCCTGTGACCACTGCTGTTGCAGCCATTCCTGGAATGGTCTCATGTGTAGTCGAATATTGGGGACTAGGTGTATGCAGGACGCCATCATCCCCATGAGCTTGCTCACCGTCCTCACCCTTCAGGTATTGGCGAGTCTCCTTCAGTAGTGCGAAGGTTCTCTTTTCGCTGGGGAACACTCTGCCCTGAATGGTGTCGATTTTTGCACCCAGGAAGATCTTCACTTGTTCTGGTTGTAGCGACGACCTCCCGTTGTGTATGGAGAAGCCTAGTTTTGTCAGCGTATGTGTGACCTGCTGAGCATGTAGTTTGCATTGGTTGTAGGAGTTCGCCTTCACCAACCAGTCGTCTAGGTAGGGGTATACATGTATTCCCTGCCTCCGCAGATGTGCTGCTACGGCAGCTAGGCATTTTGTGAAGACCCTTGGCGCGGATTTTAGGCCGAAGGCTAGGGCCGTGAACTGGTAGTGCGTCTTGCTGATGGTAAATCTCAGTAGATGTTTGTGTTTTTGGTTCATGGGAATGTGTAGGTAGGCATCCTTGAGGTCTATTGTGGACATAAAATCCCTGTGCCTTATCTGAGGTATAACCTCCTGCAAGGACGTCAGTTTGAACTTTTGAGTTTTTATGTATTTGTTTAGGAACCATAGGTCCAGTATGGGCCTTAACGTTTCGTCTACTTTTGGTACGAGAAAGTAGTTGGAGTACACTCCTGTGCTTCTTTCCTTGTATGGTACCTCTTCTATAGCCTGTTTGTGGAGGAGTTCTTGTGCTTCCTGCCACAGTAGTGATAGCTCTTCTGCTGAGCGTGTCTTGTTGGTTGGCCTCCTGTTTGGTGGCTTTTTTACCAGTTCTATGCAGTAGCCGAACTGTATGATGTTGAGTATCCATTTGTCCGTTATCTTCTCCCACTCCTGGAAGAAGTGTCTTAGTCTGCCTCCTACGGGTGTAACATGATCGTTGATTTGTAATTGTTGTTTGGGTCTTTTGTTGTGCCGCGCCACTAGGGATGTTGTGAGTGCGGGCACGTTTGGTACTGTGGAGTCACTTGGAGGCGGGTTGCTGCCCCCTCTCCTTGTTTGGCCTTGTCTGTTTGGTCGACTTCGAAAGGACTGGCCCCTCTGTTGGTTCTGCCAGCCTTGTTGCTGCTGACCCTGTTGCGCCTGGTTGCTTCCCTGAAATGTTTGCTGGAAGGCCTGGTGCGATGTTCCCGGTTGGTTCCCTCCTCTGCCATTTGGTCTTCGTGAGGGGGTGCCCCTTCTCATCCCTCTGAACTGCAGTGCTCCCATGGACCTTGCAGTTTCGTTATCTTGTTTGAGCTGTGTCAGCGTCTCGTCCACGGGCGTGCCGAACAGCTTTTCCCCGTTGAAGGGCAAGTTCAGGATGTTGTTCTGTACTTCAGGCTTGAACCCAGAGATCCTCAGCCAGGCATGTCTTCTCTCTGTTACTCCGATCATCATTAGCCTGCTTGATGTGTCTGCTGCGTCCAAGGCCGACTTCAGGCAGGTGTTGGCCATATTCTTGCCCTCCTCCACCAGGTGCGCTGCTCTCTGCTGGTGTTCGTTTGGGAGATGTTTGAGCAACTGCCCAACCTCTTCCCAATGTTGGTAGGCATGTCTATTTATAAGGGCATTGGAGTTGGCAATGCGCCAGTGGATTGCCGCATTCCTCTCAATTTTCCTCCCTGTGAGGTCTATTCTCTTGCTCTCCTTGTCTGGAGGCGGTCCGGAGTTTGTGGGAACGTTGACCCTCTTCCTGGCTGTTGCAGTTATGATCGAATCAGCCGGCACAGATCTCCTTGGATATATGGTGGATCTTTAGAAGAGTGCTTGTATTTTTTCTCTGTCCTGGGGTGCCAGATCTGCAGGTAGATGGCTCCTTGCAAGCTTCCCTGCCTTGGTCTAGCACACTTGGGAGCATAGGAAGGAATTGGCTCCTAGTTTGCGTTGGCAGCAGTGTCTCCAGGAGAAAACAGGCCCTGGGATTTTCTTCCTCCATTTCCACCCTATAGGTTGCTGCAGCGTTCCTGACGACAATGTTGTATATACCAATGTCGTCCGGCGGTGAAGGCCTCGACGGATACGTCTCCACGGCCTCCTCCGGGTTTTTCGGCATCGAGATCCTGCCAATCCAGGTCCTGAGCCTCCGAGGGTGTCGAGCCCAAGTGTGTCTGCTGGTCGTCATCGCCCTCAGTGTAATAATACAGGCCCTCTTCGTCCTGTTGCTCCGACGGTTCGGGAGTTTTCGGCGGCTCGCTGGCGTCGAACTCCTCCTGGGCCTCTGCTTCGACAACCGTCGAGGGCTTCGAAGGGATGGTGTATCTACTCATCCGTTCGTTGAAATCCTTCTTCCTTTGTAGGATACTGGTCATTTCGGCCTCGAGCCTTCTTTTCTTCCTCTCCATCTCTGCCGCTTGTTCGGCGTCGAGAGTTTCGGCGTTTCTCTTCGAGGTCGTGGATGTTGACGTCGAAGTTGCCTTCTGCTCTTTCCCCGTCGGCGTCGAGTGCGGCCTTTTCGAACCGTGCTTAGACGACCTGGGTGTATCTAGAGCTTTCGCCTACCGGGAGTCCTTATCGAAGGATCCGCTGGGCTGTTTGTCCGTGGACGCAGCTTTGGTCGTCAATTGCTTCGACGCCAGTGCTCCTTTCGAGGACTTTGGCTCTGATTTTCGAGAGTCTGTCGGGGTTTTAGGGGTCGACGTCTCTTACCTCCTTCCTCGACCTCTTATCGGTCTCTACGACCGTGCAGTCCTCTGGTCCCTCGGCGATGTTGTCCTCTTCCCCGCTGGAGAGGCCCAGGTCCCACAGCGACGGAGGTTGTCCTTGCCCCTGCATGCTGAGTTTGCTCTCCTCTGTCTGTCCCTCACTCTGAGGGTCTTGGGGGCAAATGCCGAGCAGGCGTTGCAGTCGGTACTTTGATGGTCGATCGGTAGGCAGAGGTTGCAGACTGGATGCTGGTCCTTCTGCGCGAACTTGTGGTGGCAGTTACGGCAAAATTTGAATGGTGTCTTGTCCATTCCCGCGCTCAGGGAGCCCCCTGTGTGCGCATTCTCCGCCGGATGTCGAAGTTTCACCTACTTCTCACCTACTTCGTCGTCCCGGTTGTATGTTCTTTGTCTTGTGATGAAGAAACTCCAATGTTCTCGGTTCTTTTTGCTTTTTTTCCTCTTTTCTCCTCTTCAAAACTCTGGAGCTCCTTGCGATGATCCAGACCCAACGGCGGAAAAAAGAATCTGAAGATGGCGCCCAAGGGTGGGAGCTTCCGGAGGAAGCGCGCCGACGTCACGGGAGGACACCAAATGGTGGGGCGTCGACGCCCACCTGGGCTACACACACAAAAAAAAAAAAAAGGAGAAAAGAGACTACGATTCCGGACCCAACCACTAGACCGCGGAATAATGCACAGCATAGTGAATCCAGAAAGATTCACGCTGCAAAACATAATAATTTTGAATGCCTAGCTTCATCCTGATGCTGAAGTAAGCTATTGTGCTTCACCTCCTGAAAAGGTATTGTTAGTTTGATCACTCAAGTCAAATTATAGGCCCTTAGCGACTAATGTTTTGGCAAAGGTACGAAAGGCTAATGTTGCCTCAGTTACAAATTTACTTGAAATCTAACTACTTGCTCTCCGATTTCCAGTCCTGCTTTCGCCCGCACATGGACTGAGCAGGCTGTTCTGGATAGTCAGTAGCAGCAGTTGGAACTCCAAAACAAGAGTCATGCTGCAGCTGCATTTGACATCATGGACTCTTAGTCTCCTTCGAACATGTTATCAGAACTGGAGTAAGAGCCCTCAGTGCATAAGATCTTTCTTAACCAATTGTCAGCAGCAGATACACTTGCAACAAAACTGTTCCAAGCAATCTCCTTTAGCATGCAGCCTACCGCTGGGCTCTATGTTTCCGACCCACTTCTTCTAGCACTTACATGGACAGTGGAGAGCTTATTAGCAAACTAAGGTCTGCGGTGTAGACTCTATGCCAGGGGTAGTTAAATTCTTCTAGATCTGGGTACTGATGAAACTGACAACATCGCTAGATTCTTCTCAATGTCAAATACTGGATCACACAAAACTAATTGTAAAGGCTGGCAAACCCAACATTTTGGAACTTGTCCTTCATGGTCTTGGTTGCATCTTCTTACTGGCCATCATAGCAAAGGCTACCCTTCCATGCCATCCCTCAGAGGCGGGAACCTGGGAGTGGTTTATGATACAGATCTGACTTTGACTCCACAGATTCTCTTGCTGTGGAACTTGCCAATTATAAGCTTGTCAATATTTCAAAAGAACAAGTTACTTACCTTCGGTAACGATATATCTGTAAGAAACATTAGTAGTGATAGATTCCTTACCTTAGAATATCCCCAGGCGTCAGTCTGGATCCATAAAGTTTGTCAGCAGTACCCCTGCGCGTCGGAAGGTGGCGTTGTGCGGCTCCGCGTCCGTCGTAGGCGTCGTGATCGCAGGGATGACGTCGCAGCAGCTACTTAGATGCCGCCCTCGCGTGCGGACGTCAGTTCTGTACACGACTTTCCGAGCCAGGAACGCAGAGCCATGCAAGATACTGACCACTAGTGCATTGAAACTAGGGCCCTGAAAGGGATGACCTTAACCCTAGAAATCAGTTCGCAGAACGGGGAGGATGGGTGGGGCGGTAAGGAATCTATCACTACTAATGTTTCTTACAGATATATCGTTACCGAAGGTAAGTAACTTGTTCATCTGAAAGAAACACATAGTGATAGATTCCTTACCTTAGAATAGATACCCCAGCAATACCAACCCCGGTGGTGGGTCTGCGAACCAAAATCACACCAGAAAGTCACAGAGAACAGAACGGCCAAAGAAGCCGTCTCTCCGGACTTGGCTGTCAAGGCAATAGTGCTTAGTAAAAGTGTGCAGCGAGGCCCACGTGGCTGCCTGACAGATGTCTTGCAGGGGGACACCACGTCCCAATGCAGTAGTAGCTGCAGTCGCCCTGGTAGAAAGGGCGCGTAGCCCCACCGGAGGCTCCTTTTTAGCCAGAGAATAACAGGCTTTGATACACAAGATGACCCAGCGGGCGAGAGTCCTCTTGTGCACAGCCCGGCCTTTTTTGGCGCCTAGGTAGCCAACAAAGAGCTGGTCGTCCACCCGGAACTGTTGTGTGCGGTTCAGGTAAAATGAGATCGCACGTTTTGGGTCCAGACGGTGGAGCCTCTCTTCCTCTCTGGAAGGGTGCGGAGGCGGAAAGAAAGTGGGCAAGGTGATAGATTGCCCAATATGGAAGGCAGTGACAACCTTAGGCAAGAAGGATGGACGTGTGCGTAGCACAACCTTGTCTGGATGAACCGACAGAAAAGGAGGTTTACAGGAAAGAGCCTGGAGCTCACTCACACGCCTAGCGGAGGTGACAGCAACCAGGAATGCAGTCTTCAAAGTCAAGAGACGAAGAGGACAGTTGTGAAGCGGCTCAAAGGGAGCGCACATCAAATAAGTAAGAACCAGGTTCAAGTCCCACTGTGGCATCACAAACGGAATAGGAGGAAAAAGGTGATTAATGCCTTTGAGGAATCTATTCACGACAGGGGACTTGAAAAGAGGGCTGATCAGGGAGCCTGAGAAAGGCCGAAATAGCAGAAAGGTAGCCCTTGATAGAGCCCAGAGCAGAGCCCTGCTGGGCCAAAGAAAGAAGGAACAGTAGGACCTCAGAAAGAGGAGCAGAAAGGGGATCCACAGCTTTGCTGTGCACCATGCCACAAATTTGTTCCACCTGCAGGCGTATACCGATTTAGTAGAGGGACGCCTGGCTGCCAGAATGACATCAGAGACTTCGGGAGGCAAGTGAAATGGAATCAACTGTCGCCGCTCAATCTCCACGCAAGGAGGTGGAGGCTGGACAGGATCGGGTGGAGGACCGTCCCCTGCTGCTGCGACAGAAGATCCTCCCGAAGAGGCAGTCGGATCGGGGGATCTACGCTCATACTGAGTAGCTCGGGATACCAAACTCTTCGAGCCCAGTCCAGAGCCACAAGGATGACTTGGGCCCAGTCGCGTCTGATCTTCAGCACTCTGGGTAGAAGTGGTATATGCGGAAAGGCGTACAATAGACCGCAGCTCTACTCGCGACGAAAAGCGTCGCCGAGCAAATGCCGCCTTGGAAATTCCAACGCGCAGAACTGCTGACATTGCGCGTTCTCTTCGGTGGCGAATAGATCTAACCAAGGCTCTCCCCACTGTTGAAAGAGACCTTGCGCCACGTCCGAGTGAAGACGCCATTCGTGATCCATCATGCACCTGCGGCTGAGTTTGTCCGCCCTGGCGTTCAGTTTACCTGCCAGGTGTTGAACCACCAAGGAAATGCCCTGATGTTTCAGCCATGTCCAGAGGCGCAGGGCCTCCTGACATAGGGTCCACGACCCCACCCCGCCCCGTTTGTTGCAGTACCACATGGCGGTGGTGTTGTCTGTGAACACCTGCACTACTCTCCCCTTGACAGAGGGAAGAAATGCCTTCAGTGCAAGTCGGATCACCCGAAGCTCCAGAAGGTTAATATGGAGCCTGGACTCCGCCGGAGACCAGAGACCTCTGATCTCCGCCTCTCCCATGTGGCCGCCCCATCCCAGGAGGGACGCATCCGTCACCACTGTGTACTCCGGTTGGGGAAGAGAGAGAGATCTGCCGCTGACCCAATGTTGGTCCGTGAGCCACCACTGCAAGAGTTGTGCAGTGCCCTCCGAGATCTGGACGTAGTCGGACAGGTTTCCCTGATGTTGCGCCCACTGGAACTTCAGGTCCCACTGCGGAGCCCGCATATGCCACCTGGCATGATCGATCAGCAGGATGCAGGAGGCCATGAGGCCCAGCAGCCTCAGGGTCATCCTGACGGAAACCCAGGATAAGGGCTGAAAGATCGGAATCATAACCCGAATATCCCGGACTCGCTGTTCGGGAGGATAAACCCGAAACTGCGCCGTGTCCAGAACCGCTCCGATGAAGAGGAGCTTCTGAGAGGGGATCAGGTGTGACTTCGGCACGTTGATGGAGAACCCCAGCAAATGCAGGTCGGCCGTAGTCTGGAGGTGGGAGACGACTGTCTGGGGCGAGCCCGCCTCCAACAACCAGTCGTCGAGATAGGGGAAGACAAACCCCCTGATCTGCGCAGATGAGCTGCGACCACCGCCATCACTTTCGTGAACACCCGAGGGGCGCTGGTAGGGCCAAAAGGGAGCACGGTGAACTGAAAATTCTCGTGGCCTACCGTGAACCGTAGGTAACGCCGGTGGGCCGGCAGGATAGGAATATGAAAGTAAGCATCCTGCAAGTCCAACGCTACCAGCCAGTCTTGTGGGTCTAGAGCAGACAAGACCTGAGCAAGTGTGAGCATCTTGAACTTCTCCTTCCGGAGGAAGAGATTGACGTTCCGAAGGTCCAAGATAGGACGCAGGCCCTTGCCCTTCTTTGGAATGAGAAAGTAGTGGGAATAACAACCACGACCGACTTCTGGCATTGGATCGCGCTCTATGGCCCCCTTGGCCAAGAGGGTCGCAACTTCCTGCTGGAGAAGTGCCAAGTGATCCCCCGATACGCGGTGGTACTGAGGTGGCATGGCTGGAGGGGTAGTCTCGAAGGGGAGGGAGTAGCCCCTTCGGACTATCTGTAAAACCCACCTGTCCGACGTGATGGTGCGCCAGTGGGGGAGGTGATGGCGGAGCCTGCCACCCACTTGCGTTTGATGGGCCTGAAAGGTCGGACTAGGAAGGTTTGGAGGCAGTGGTGGCGAGGGTGGAGGTGGACTGACCCGGCCGTTGGCCCCCTGAACCGCCGCGGCGGTTCCCACGTCCACGCGTGGACTGTTGCGCTGGCCTGTGGCTCGGTTGCGAACGTGGTGGGTTGCCCCTTCCGCAAGCACGAAAGGAGCGAAAGGCAGAAGGCGGAGGAGGGCGCGTGGCCGAAAGGCCCAAACACTTGGCCGTACCTCGTGAGTCCTTAAAGCACGGTCTGCCTTATTGCCAAAGAGGCGAATGCCATCGAAGGGCATGTCCATCAAAGTGTTCTGGACATCCCCCGAAAAGCCAGTTGTCCTCAGCCAGGCGTGGCGGCGGAGCGCCACTGTCGTGGAAATCGCTCTGCCTAGCGAGTTGGCGGTGTCAAGGCCACAACGGATTGTGAACTTGGCTGCATCTCTCCCCTCAGCAACAGCCTGAGAGAGTGCCGTCCGGGCCTCCTCCGGACAGCTAGGCAGCACCTGCGCTACCGTATCCCACAAGGAGTGCGAATAATGGCCCAAAAGGCATGCGGTGTTCACAGCCCGCAGCCCGAGGCTGGCGGAAGAAAAAATCTTCTTCCCGTACTGTTCCAGCCTCTTGGATTCCCTATCCGGGGGTGCGGAAGGGAATGTGCTTGGGGAAGCAGAGGCTTGGACAACCAAGCTCTCAGGGGTGGGGTGTTGGGAGAGGAAAAGGGAGGGGGGGGGGTCGCCCGGTGCCGGGCGATGGCGTCGGGCCACGTTCCTGTCCACAGGAGCCCCTGTGCTGGGCCTGGACCAGGAGCCCAGAAGAACATCAGACAGTGCTTCATTAAAGGGCAGCAGTGGCTCCGCAGAGGAAACAAATAGTTTACTGGTCGGTGTAGTTTTGCAGCTTGAAGACTTTCTGGATTCACTTTGCTGTGCATTATTCCGCCATCTTGTGGTTGGGTCCGGATTCGTAGTCTTTTTTTTCTTTTTTTTGTTGTTGGCCCAGGTGGGCGGCGACGCCCCCACCATTTGGTGTCCTCGGTGACGTCGTCGCGCTTCCTGCGGAAGCTCCCACCTTTGGTCGCCATCTTCGGATTCTTTTTTTTTTTTTGTAGTCTATGTCCTTTTATCTTTCTATTTTTCTTTTGATCCCTCTAAACCTTTTATGTAGTCTAGTTTTACCCTTAACCTCCTATGTTATCTTCCTGGCGGAGGCGGGTGGGATCGCTAGTGAATCCAGAAAGTCTTCAAGCTGCAAAACTACACCGACAGGTAAGAAACTATTCGTTTTGCAGCGCGAATCTTTCTGGATTCACTATGCTGTGCATAGACTTTGTAGCGGTATTGTTATTGCGGTGGTTGGGTGGAAGATGAGCATTGGTTGCTGAAAATGTGCTGTAAGACCTTCTGTCCTACTTGTGCCTCTTTGTTCATCTGGATATCCACACAGTAGTGTTTGGTGAACGTGTGCACGGAAGACCATGTTGCCGCTTGGCAAATGTCTTGGATAGGTGTGTTCGCTAGGAACGCAACCGTTGCTCCTTTCTTCCTTGTTGAGCGAGCCTGGGCGGCTCCCTCTAATTCTTGTCCTGCCTGCTTGTGGCAGAGTTGTATTGCCTGTGCAATCCATCGTGCTATGGTATTTTTAGTTACTGGTCGTCCCAGGAAACTGCTTGCGAAGGAAACGAAGAGTTGTTTTGTTTTTCTGCATTCCTTTGTCCTTTCTATGTAGTGCATCACTGCCCTTCTGGCGTCCAGCGTGTGTAGCGCCTTTTCTGTGGGCGTTGATGGTTTCTGGAAGAAACTTGGTATTTGTATTGTCTGGTTAATATGGAACCGCGACACCACCTTTGGCAGGAAGTGTGGGTCCGTTCTCATGACAATTCTGTCCTTGTGTATTTGCAAGTAGGGCTCTTGTAGTGTAAGAGCCTGCAGTTCACTGACCCTTCGCAGTGACATGATAGCCACCAAGAATGCCGTTTTTAGTGTGAGCATGTGCAGTGTGGTCTTGTGTATGGGCTCAAATGGTGATTTCATCAACTGTGTTAGCACAGTGTTGAGGTTCCAGCTTGGGGCTGGCATCCTTTTTGGGGGGGCTATTCTTTTAGCCCCCTCCAGGAATCTTTTGACCACCTGGGAGGTGAAGAAACTTTTCCCCGCTTCTCCCCTGGTGTAGGCCACTATGGCTGCTAAGTGAACCCTTATTGACGAGTAGCTCAGCCCGCTGTGTAGTAGGTGCGTTAAGTATTGTAGTACCATTGATTCTTTTGTGACCTTTCGTTGCAGTCCCTCTGTAAGGCACCATAGTGAGAACCTTTTCCACTTTGCAATGTAGCACTTCCTTGTAGTGGGTCTCCTTGCTTCTCTGAGTACTGCCATAGTGCTTGGTGGTAGCTTGAGGTGTGCGAATTCTAGGTCCTCAGGAGCCATGCTGCTAGGCTGAGGCTCTCTGGTTCTGGGTGGAGCACTTTTCCGTCTTGCATTGTCAGGAGGTCTTTCCTTCTGCTGAACCTGTGCGCTGGTTCCTGTGCCATTTCCATTATTTGTGAGAACCATGACTGTCTGGCCCACTGAGGTGCCACCAGTATGAGTGTCATGCTGCTGCTCCTGCATTTGCTGAGTACTTTGTGTAACAGTGGTATCGGGGGAAAAGCGTATGCAAATTCGTTCGACCAACTTATCCATAGCGCATTCCCTAGGGACCTTTGGTCCGGTTGTCTGGATGCGTAATGTTGGCATTTTGCATTCTGGGGTGTTGCAAACAAGTTTATCCGTGGTGTACCCCATTTTTGGAACAGCCGCTGCACTTCCTGTTGGTTGAGCTTCCATTCGTGGGATGCCGACGTCTGCCTGCTGAGTCGGTCTGCTTCTACATTGTCTATTCCTGGAAGGTGTATCGCCAGTAGGTCTATCCTTAGAGGGATGGCCCATCTCCAAATCTCTTGTGCCAGGCTTGATAGCGGTGCTGACTGTGTTCCACCTTGTTTGTTGATGTAGAACATGGTGGTTGTGTTGTCTGTTTGTATCAGCACTCTGTGGCCGTAAAGCTGCTTCTGAAAGGCTCTTAAGCCTAGGAACACAGTTTTTAGTTCTAGGTAGTTGATGTGTTTCACTGCATCTTGTTGTGACCACAGCCCCCTGACGCGGAGTCTGTCCATGTGCGCGCCCCAGCCCTGCTGTGAGGAGTCTGTTGTGATGGTCACTGTTGGAGTTGGCTGTGTGAATGGCTTCCCCTGTAATATGTTCTCTTCCTTCCACCACGCTATTTCTTGCTGCACTGCGTGTGTGACAACCACTAGATCTTCCCAACTCCCTGTTGCTTGTGACCACTGTTGCTGTATCGATTCCTGGAACGGTCTCATGTGCAGCTTGATATTTGGGACTAGGTGAATGCATGATGCCATCATCCACATTAGTCTGCTCACCGTCCTCGCTGTCAGAACTTGCCCCTTGCGGTAATGACGTGTTTCCCTCAGGAGCGCTATAGTTCTCTTGTCGCTGGGGAACACTTTGGACTGTGTGCTGTCGATTTTTGCCCCTAAGAATATTTTGATCTGCTGCGGTTCTGTTGACGATTTCTCCCAAAGTATTGAGAAACCTAGTCTGGACAGTGTTTGTATGACTTGTTTGATGTGATCTTTGCAGTGTCTGTATGATCCTGCTTTTACAAGCCAGTCGTCGAGGTAGGGGTATACATGTATGCCCTTTCTCCGTAGGTGCGCCGCCACTGCTACTAGGCATTTTGTGAACACCCTTGGTGCGGACTTGAGCCCGAAGGCTAGCACTGTGAACTGGTAGTGATTCTGGCCTATCACGAATCTTAATAGACGTTTGTGTTTGTGGTTGACGGGTATGTGCAGATATGCGTCTTTCATGTCTATGGTCGCCATGTAGTCCCCTTTTTGGATTTGGGGTATTACCTCCTGAAGTGACGTCATTTTGAATTTTTGAGTTCTTACGAACTTGTTCAGGAATCTGCGGTCCAGTATTGGCCTTAGTGTTTCGTCTACCTTTGGCACTAGGAAGTACGTTGAGTATACTCCCCTGTTCCTTTCGTTGATTGGAACTGGTTCTATTGCGCTTTTTTTTTAGCAGCTCCTCTGCTTCTAGACGTAGGAGTGAGAGCTCCCTTGCGGGCAGTGGCCAGTGTCTTTGTTTTTTTGCCCGGGGTGGTGTTTTTGGAGTTCTATGCAGTATCCGTGCTGTATGATGTTCAGTATCCACTTGTCCGTGGTAATCTCTCTCCATTGTGTGAGGAAGTTTCCTATTCGGCCCCCCACCGGGGTTGTATGCTCGGTTGTTATTTGCTTGCTGTGTGTGTTTCTTATTTTTTCCTTTTGTTGACTTCTCCTCTCCCTTGGTGTTGATAGGGGAGGGTTTGGTTTCTTTGCGGAGTCACTTTGAGGTGGGCTGCTGACCCCCTCTTCGGGACTGTCCCCGTCCATACCCGCGTCCTCGAAAGGACCGTCCTCTGGGTTGATACTGCCAATTTTGCTGTTGTTGTCCCTGTTGGCTTTGGCCCTGGTTGTTCCCCTGATATCCTTGTTGGGGAGATTGGTGGGAAGTGGCGGGCGCATTGCCTCCTCTACCATTGGGCCGCCTTGAGGGGTTCCTCTTCTCATCCCCCTGAACTGCAGTGCTCCCATGGACCTTGCAGTTTCGTTGTCTTTTTAAGCTGCGAAAGCTTTTCGTCGACTGGGGCTCCAAACAGTTTCTGGCCGTCGAATGGCGTGTTCAGGATATTGCTTTGTACCTCAGGTTTGAAACCCGAGATCCTGAGCCATGCGTGTCTCCTTTCAGTCACCCCTATCATCATCTGCCTGCTGGAATTTTCTGCTGCGTCCAAGGCTGATTTTAGGCAAGTGTTTGCGATAGCCTTGCCCTCTTCCACTAGGTGATTAGCCCTTTGTTGGTGTTGTTGTGGCAGGTGTGTTACGAGCTGGCTCATTTCATCCCAATGCTGGTATGCATGCCTGCTGATGAGGGCGTTGGAGTTGGCGATGCGCCAGTGTATGGCTGCGTTCCTCTCCACCTTTCGTCCTGTGAGGTCTATTCGTTTGCTCTCCTTGTCTGGAGGTGGACCTGTGTTAGTGGGTACATTGGCCCTTTTCCTGGCCGTTGCCGTGATAATGGAGTCTGCTGGCACTGACCCCTGGATGTACGCAGGGTCTTTTGAGGAGTGTTTGTACTTTTTTTCGCTCCTTGGTGTAACAGCCTTGCAGACTGCCGGTTCTTTGAAGGCCTCCCTTCCCTGGTCCAGGACGCTTGGAAGCATGGGTAGGAACTGGGACCTGGTTTGTTGAGGAAGTAGGGTTTCCAAAGGAAACATGCCTTCGCCTTCTCCTCTTGCATTTCGACGCCATACGTTGCTGCAGCCTTTTGGACGACCACATTGTAGGCTCCAATGTCGTCTGGCGGCGAAGGCTTCGAGGGGTAAGAGTCTACCCCTTCTTCTGGTGAATCTGCGTCGAGGTCTTGCCAGTCTAAGTCTTGTGCTTCCGAGGGCGTCGAGTCCCGGTAAGACTGGAACTCTTCTTCGCCTTCGGCTTCGAAGTAGTCGTCCTCTTCGCCCTGTTCGTCAAGCGGTTCGGGTGTTTTTGGGGGTTTGATGTCTTCGGTGTCGCCCTCCCCGAGTGCTTCGCTTGATTGCTTCGACGGAATGGCGTATAGCTTCATTTTTTCGTCGAAGTCTTTTTTCCGTTGCAGGATGCTCGCCATCTCTGCTTCGAGCCTTCTCCTTTTCTTCTCCATCTCGTGGGCCTTTACGGCGTCAATGGCTGAAGCGCTCCTCTTCGCGGTCTCGGACGTCGAGGATGACGCCGGGCCTTCTTTTCTGGGCGTCGAGGCTTCCTTTTCGGAGGTTACCTTCGACGCCCTTGGTTTTTCGGAGGCTTTCGCCGATTGGGAGTCCTTCCCGAAGGATCCGCTCGGCTGTTTGTCCTTGGTTGCTGTTGCTTTCGTCGAGTGTTTCGGCGGCAACGCTCCCTTCGAGGACTTGGCTTCACTTCTGAGAGTGTCGCTCGGGGCCTTAGCTTCACTCTTTCGAGCGTCGCTTGGGTGCTTCGGGGTCGACGTCTCCCTTACCTCCTTTGAAGTTTTCTTGTGGACCTCGACGACTGAGCAGTCCTCCGGTCCCTCTGCGATGTTGTCTTCCTCTCCACTCGAGAGGCCCAGGTCTCGGAGCGATGGAGGTGCTCCCTGGCCCTGCATGTTGTAGTTAGCCCTTCTTTGCCCCTCTCTCACCCGGAGGGTTTTCGGGGTGAAGGCCGAACACGCGTTGCAGTTTTCGCTGATGTGGTCGAGCGGCAAGCAGAGGTTGCAGACTGGGTGCTGGTCCTTCTGGGCGTACTTAAACGGTGTCTTGTCCATACCCGCGCTCAGGGGGCCCCCTGTGAGCGCATTCTCTTTTAGGCGATGAGATTTTGGTCGTGGACCTTCTACCTAGTCGTCCTTCTCGTCGCCTCCTGTACTCGTCTACTCGTCCGGTGTCTTCAGGAAACGATCCTTTGGTGATTATTGTCAAATTTTCGAGATTCTTCGTCCAACTTTCTGGAACTTCTCGTCGACGATCCAGACCCCACGGCGGAAAAAAGAATCTGAAGATGGCGACCAAAGGTGGGAGCTTCCGCAGGAAGCGCGACGACGTCACCGAGGACACCAAATGGTGGGGGCGTCGCCGCCCACCTGGGCCAACAAAAAAAAAAGAAAGAAAAGACTACGAATCCGGACCCAACCACGAAATGGCGGAATAATGCACAGCATAGTGAATCCAGAAAGATTCACGCTGCAAAACTGCTGGCTGAAGCACTTCTGTCAGGAGGTTAGTCCTGACGGCCACAGTAGGTAGCTGCAGGTGGAGTGCCGCAGCAGCCCTTCGCAACACCACAGAAAAACTAGCGCCCTCCTCCGTAGCCACGGTAGGAGGAGACATCATGCCAAGGTCTGGAGAGGTGTCCAGACCACTGGCGTCCCCCAGCTCTTCAGCCTAGTCCGGGTTATACTCACATTGAGCTGTGAGAGGGTCCTCAGACCCCTCCCAGTCCTCCCCTTCCTCCTCCTGCTGATGCACAGGCCGAAAAGGAGGAGGATGGATATAGGTAAACAGATTCCCAAACGGCATCGGAATCGGCGTCGGTCGACACAGTTCCGGCACCGTAGCCACGTCGGGGCTGAAACTGGGGTCGACGTCGTCCGGCGCGCCGAGCGACGTCCAACGTGCTGCCGGTGGGGTCGACGTCGGTGGAGGTGTGACTAGGTCAACTGGCGTCGACCGGGATCCACAACGGGATCCATGGGAGTCCTGCGGCGCCGGGGCCGGAGCCACCGGCATCAAAGGGCGAAGACTCCCAGTCTGGCCCGCGGGGCCCGAAGGCGCACCGGAGGGGCCCGACGGCCCAAATAGGCGAGCCATAGCGGACAGGAATTCCTGTACCTGGGCCGGAGTCGCCGATGAACCTGGGAAGGGCGGGTAGGTCGCTGACGACTGCGTAGGCTCCGCCGGAGCCGCAGGGGTGGCACCACCCGCTCCCTCAGCCGCGTCGCGCGACCGGCGAGGGGAAATCGAAGAACGAGGACGTTTCTTCGACTTCTTTTTGTGCTTCGCCTTACCTGACCCAGAGTGCGAAGACTTCGATTCGGACGACTTCCGATGAGGACGGCTCCGCGACCGGTCCCTCGACCTCCCTCTGGACCGGGACCTCTCACGGCGCGGAGCCGACTGCCGGGCTTCCAGCAACTTTCGGGACCGCTCCCGCAAAGTCTTCGGTGCCATGGCTCGGCAGTCGGGGCACGACTTGGGGTCGTGGTCGTGCCCCAGGCAGAAGAGAGACGCGGTGCGGGTCCGTCACCGACATCATGCGATGACAGTCCTCGCAAGATTTAAACCCGGGCATCCCTAACTGCACCAGGAGTCGATCGACTCAAAAAGGTGAGATAAAAATCTCAAAAACTCAATCAAAAATTGACTGGGGTACCGCTCTCTCCGGATCTGCGCTTGCTGGCGCGGAAAAAGAAAGAACTGACGTCAGCGCGCGAGGGCGGCGTCTAAGTAGCTGCCGCAACATCATCCCGGCGATCACGACGCCTATGACTGACGCGGAGCCGCACAACGCCACCTTCTGACGCGCAGGGGTACTGCTGACGAAAACTTTCCGGATCCAGACTGACGCCTGGGGATATTCTAAGGTAAGGAATCTATCACTATGTGTTTCTTTCAGATATATGCCTACTACTGGGCATTATAAATATAGGATAGCGCAAGTGCATGTATTGTGTTTTCCAGGTTATTGAACTGCATTAGCATGCACCTAAATACTCCATGGTTTTGCTACTCAAAACAGATCAGTCAGGATTATTTTTGGGCTATCAAATGCAGCCAAGTAATGGATCTGCACACAAGCCAGAACTGTCCATGTATAGACAAAATCAACATGCCTTAACTGGAATGACCTGTGTGGTCCTACTCGTATGTATTTTTCCAAATGTTTCAACTTTAACTGTTTTCAAAGACCCTCTACACCCAGCATCAGACTCCAAATTGGAGATTTCAGGTAGCAAAAGTGATTTAATGTGTGAGGTCGTAAGCAAGGCATGAAGGGGTGACTAATTATATTAAGCTCAGTAAACTAGAACTGGTGAATTTCAGTGTTTTTTGGGGTTTTATACATTAGTTTTTATATTAATACAACACCTAACTATAAAGTCACTATAACCTTTGCTTTTTTTCAGTGAATATATAGAGAGATAAGATAGTATAGATAGGACAGATAGTGTAGGAAGCTGGCTCTGTATATCAATTATCACTAGGTGGTAATACTGTGCACAGAGTCCAGGGGTTCCCCAAAAAGTGTACAGGGCTCAATGCAAAACCCCAAGTGCTCTATTAGTGGTAGTGTGGGCGAGCAGCCTTGGGCCTAACAAAGAGGGGTGTAAGACATTTAGTGCACACACATGATCAATAAAAGACACACGACTCGAGAAGGGCATCCAGAACAATTTTATAAAATTGCTCTTTATTTGTAATTTATTTTAAGACCCAGGTCTTCGTAATAAGGTAAGTACGTTTTTAATTAAAAATACTTTTCACTTTAAAAAAATCGACACTTAAAAACTCTCTCACACTGTCCGATGTCATCCTCTGGGGAAAACAATATCGCGTGTAAACAGATTATAATCGAACTTAAAATTTCAGGCTTCGGAGCCAAAAGTCAGCAAGGGCCAGGGGTCAGGTTGGTACCAAAACTGCACCAACAAGGGCACAGGAGGGGGTGCAGAGGTCAAAATCAGAGTTCGACCCAATGCTTTCCAATGGAGACAGGGGGTGCCTGGAGCCACACTGCTTGCAGGTAAGTAAATTGGTTGCAGGGGCCAAGTTTTGAGGGTTAGCACAAGCACAGGGGGCGGGGGGCGCACAAAGCAGCACCAAACATACACCACCGTCGGCACAGGGGCAGCCGGGTGCACAGTGCAAATTTGACGTCGGGCGTCCAATGCTTTTCAAGCAGGATTTTCCTGACGGCAAAGAGGCGGCAGGCGTGGCACCGGAGGTTGCAGGAGGAAGGCCAACGACAGCAGAAGTTGGGATGTAGGGGGTCGTAGGGGCACCATCTGTTCAGCTCACCAAGGACCAGGGGCTTCGGGTTCAGGGGTGCCTTTGGACGTTAGAATCTTCTTACCAGAGACGGTCAGGGTCGGGGGGAGCCTCTGGATTCACACTGCAGGCGTCGTCATGGAGGGCAGGAGAGGTCAGCCAACGTTGGACACAGGGTCAGGATACGGAGTCTTTGGAGTTTGTTTCTTCTGGACATAACTGCTGTCCTCAGGAGATGAGTCTTTATTGTAGGCAACAGTCCTCCCAGAGGTTTTGGAGGTCGTTGTTGCAAGACAGGTCGCAGATTTCGTTGAAGCTGGAGGCAGGCCGGTAGGGCTGGGGCCAAGGCAGTTGTCTTCTGGCTTCAGCTGCGGGGTGTTTTCGTTCTTCTTAGGTCATGGCAGATCTGGGGTCCAGGTCTGGGGGAGCCACCTAAATACTAAATTAAGGAGGTGTGTTAGGGGAGTAGCAGGTAGGGTCAATGGGCACCTCACCTGGGGTGGCTACACCCTCTATTATGCAACCCTCCTGTGGGAGGGGCAAAGACCTAGCCCTGACTGGAGGGGTCCCCTATCCTCAAGACTCAAATGAAAAGTGTGCATTACCTTGCTTCCCCCCCACCTTAGGGGTGGGGTTGGCAGAGGTGGGCACACCTCCTATCTTTTTTAATTTTCCTGACGGTTTTCCTTCCCAAAGTGAGGGCGAAAACCATAGGCTGGGGGTCGCATTACAAAGGCGGCAGGCCTTTGAAGTTCCCCTCTTCAAGTACTGGCCCAACCTGGGGGAGAAGGCATGACATCTTTGCCAAGGATGTGCATTGTTTCTGGTCCCAGAGAGCAGGGGCTCTCCACCCAGAGGTCCAAAAATATGTCTGGTGGTGGCTGGCTGTGTACAGCCGGTCAGAGACCACACCAGGGTTGATAGGGATTCAGGAGGCACCTCTGGGGTGCCCTCTGGGTACATGGTACAATAAATCCCACACTGACAACAGTGTGGATTTATTGAAAGTAGTAGTTCGGTAACAAACACTCCTATATTCAGCAAAGCCATTATGGTGCTGTGGAACTCAAGTTGTCGGGTTCCCAGCCCATGTACTCTCGACGGCTTCACTGACACTTACAATAATGGGAAATGGTGCCCAATATTGTAGGGGCATATCTGCTCAGGCAGATAATGCCCTCACCTGTAGTATAGTGCACCTTGACTTAGGGCTGTGAGGCCTGCTAGAGGGGTGACTTACCTATGCTGCCAGGCAGTGTTAGCTGGCATGGCACCCAGACAGGTTGCCATGTCGACTTTGTGGTTTTCTCCCTCACAGGGGCATGCAGGCTGCAACGGCAGTGGCATGGTCCCAGTGAGGGGGGTCACAAGGGACCCTCTTCTCTCAGGCACTAGGTACCCAGGGTACCAGTTACTAGGGACTTACAGGGGGCAGAAGTACCAATTGGGAGTTAGTTTTGGGAAAGGAGCACTGACACAGGGCACCTGGTTGGCAGGGACCCTGAGCACTACATTAGAAACCACATCAAAACCAGATTAAAAAGTTGGGGGCTAACCATGCAAAAGAGGCACTTTTTCACAGATAAAATGGGGTAGATTAGATAAATTAGATGGAGATAAATTAGATGGAGATAAATTAGAGATAAATTAGATGGAGATAAATTAGATCGAGATAAATTAGATCGAGATACATTAGATCGAGATACATTAGATCGAGATACATTAGATCGAGATACATTAGATCGAGATACATTAGATCGAGATACATTAGATCGAGATAAATTAGATCGAGATAAATTAGATCGAGATAAATTAGATCGAGATAAATTAGATCGAGATAAATTAGATCGAGATAAATTAGATCGAGATAAATTAGATTCCTTTGTACATACAGTCATAGTGTGAAGCTGTGTATGCCCAGAAATTCGTTCCATTTTCAATGTGGGATTGGAACCAAGCTGTACCTGACTGAAGAGGTCCAAATAGTCCGGGGGTTGCTTGTTTTCCGGTTCCGAGGGAACCTGGCTTGACACCTTGGACTAGACCGTTCCTATTGGAGCAGGACCAATGCTGATTTTCACATGGCAGGATCTAATCTGATGTGGCATGGTGGGCAAAAAAAATGGACTGGTATATGGCCCGAGTAATTACCATCGGCTGAGATAAATTCCACCAATAACCTTTTTGTATGCTTCTTGGCATATACAGTGTTATCTCGTTCTCCAACCATCACAGTGATATTTACTAGAATATGATTCACTGGTAAAACTTGGAGGGTATCCCACTCAAATGCTACGTTTCTATCCAGCTTGTTTCCCTGGAGAATTAAAATACTGTATGTCAATAAGCAGGAGTTCTTAAGTGTGTAGTAAGGAAAATGCTACTTACCACAGTATGCATCTGTTCTTGGCATGTAGAGCTGTAGAACCTCATGCTATGCACAGATTGCCATCTAGTGTTTGGGTCCGGATGTTTGCACTTTGTTTTTGTTCGAAGAAGTCTTTCCAGTCACGAGGTAGGTGACTCCTCCTTTCGGTGATAGTGCGCATGGGCATCGACTCCATCCTTAGATTGTTTTGCCGTAAAGGGTGACGATGGAGTTAGTAAGAGTAGTAAAGAGAGATGTCCATGTATATTGTATCTAAGTGAGATAGTACTGCAACAGGTATAGATACCCAGTGAGGCAGGCGGGCACATGAGATTCTACAGCTCTACATGCCCAGAACAGATGCATACTGTGGTAAGTAGCATTTTCCGTTCGAGCCATGTGAGCCGTAAATCACATGCTATGCATAGACTATATAGCAGTTATGTCCCAAAGTGGTGGCTAACCTGTAGCTGTTGCAGCGGTCTGAAATAGTGTACGTAAAACTGCCTGGCCCACACTAGCTTGTTGTCTAGCTAACACATCTATGCAATAGTGTTTTTTAAAGGTGTGTGGTGTAGACCATGTTGCAGCTTTGCAGATGTCATCTATGGGTATATTTCCTAAAAATGCCATAGAGGCCCCTAGTTTGCGAGTGGAATGCGCTCTAGGGGGAATTGTTAATGTGCGTTTAGCTTTAATGTAGGATATTTGAATGCACTTAACTATCCACCTTGCAATACCCGATTTTGATATTGGATTGCCTTTATGTGGTGGAGCAAAAGCAACAAAAAGTTGCTTTGTTTTTCTGAAAGATTTTGTTCTTTCAATGTAGTATAGTAATGCTCTTTTGACATCTAATGTGTGAAGAGCACGTTCTGCCACTGAATCTGGTTGAGGAAAGAACACGGGCAACTCAACAGATTGGTTGATATGAAAGGCAGAAATGACTTTAGGTAAAAATGTGGGGTTAGTCCTAAGAACCACTTTGTTTTGGTGTATTTGTAAAAATGGCTCTTCTATGGTTAGTGCCTGAAGCTCACCCACTCTTCTCAGAGATGTGATGGCTATGAGGAAGGCTACCTTCCAAGTGAGAAATTGTAGTTCACATTTGTGCAATGGCTCAAAAGGTGGACCCATGAGTCTTGTAAGAACTATGTTGAGATTCCACACAGGAGCAGGTGGAAGTCTGGGGGGAATGTCTCTTAAGTCCTTCCATAAATGCTTTAATAGCAGGCACTCTAAAAAGAGACAAATGCTGTCTGTTTTGGAGATATGCAGCTATTGCAGCAAGATGTAAGCATATGGATGTGTACGCTAAATTGGAACGCTGTAGATGTAATAGATAGCAAATGATGTTTTGGATTGAAGCATCTAACGGATTGATTTGATTGTTGTTACAGTAAATGACAAACCGCTTCCACTTTGCTGCATAGCATGCTCTTGTGGTAGGGTGCCTAGCCTCTTTGATAATATTCATGCAGTCTGGCGGAGGATTAAGATAGCCAAACTCTAGGATTTCAGGTGCCAGGTCGCAAGGTTGAGATGACTGGGATCTTGATGTCTTATTTCTCCATGGTTCTGAGTGAGAAGATTGGGAGTAAGGTGTAGTTTTTGGTAAGGAACTACTGATAGCTCCAACAGGGTTGTGAACCAGGGTTGACGGGCCCATGTGGGAGCAACTAGGATTAGTGTCAGGGATTGCTGTCTGAGCTTCCGAACCAGTAATGGAATGAGTGGGAGAGGCGGAAAAGCGTAAGCAAATATCCCTGACCAATTCATCCATAGTGCATTGACTTTGGACAATGGGTGTGGATACCTGGATGCGAAGTTTGGGCATTCTGCGTTTAGGTGGGTGGCGAACAGATCTATCTCTGGGAAGCCCCACATTTGGAAGAATGGGAGGAGAACTTGAGGGTGGAGTTCCCATTCGTGGATCTGCTGTCGTTGACGACTGAGCAGGTCTGCAATCTGGTTGTTTACTCCTGGAAGGTGTTCTGCAAGGAGATATATTTTTCTAGGTATGGCCCATCTCCAGATGCTCTGGGCTAGCTGTGAGAGCTGGAGAGAGAGTGTCCCCCCCTGTTTTTATATGTAATACATTGCCGTCATGTTGTCTGTGCGAATCAGGACAGCTTTGCCTACTAGATGAAGTTGAAAGGCTTTCAATGCTAGAAGAATTGCTAGCAGTTCTAGATGGTTTATGTGGAGTTGTTTTTGTTGCAGAGTCCACATGCCCTAAATGGTATGTTTTTGAAGATGAGCTCCCCAACCAGTGAGCGATGCGTCTGCTGTTAGCACTATCTGTGGAACCGGGTCGACGAATGGCAGCCCCTTGGAAAGGTTTTGTATCTTCCACCACTGCAGAGAGCGATGGGTACGGCCATCCACCAATACTAGATCTGATAACTGACCTTGAGCCTGGTTCCACTGATGTGCTAAGCAATCCTGTAGGGGACGCATTTGGAGTCTTGCGTAAGGAACGATTAAAATGCAAGATGCCATCATTCCTAGCAATTGCATGAACACTCGAGCTGGTAATGAGTGTTGAGGCTGAAACTGCGATATTAGAGTCTGCATGTTGCGGATCCTGACTGGGTTGGGACACGTTAGAGCCTTCGGAGTGTTTATTGTGGCTCCTAGATACACTTGTGTGTTGGATGGTTGGAGATGAGACTTGGTGAGGTTTACAGTGAACCCAAGGTCGTGAAGCAGTTGGACTGTTTTTCGAGTGTGGCATAGGCAGCTCTGTTGCGAGCTGGCTTTTATTAGCCAGTCGTCTAGGTAGGGGAAGACGTGAATGTGCTGTCTTCTTAGATGAGCCACGACTACTGCCAGACACTTGGTGAAAACCCTGGGTGCTGTAGTTACTCCGAATGGGAGAACTTTGAATTGATAATGTTGTCCGTCCACCACAAACCTGAGGTATTTCTGGTGAGCAGGGTGGATGGGAATATGGAAATAGGTGTCCTTTAAGTCCAGAGTGGACAGAAAGTCACCTTGCTGAAGGAGTGTTACCATGTGAAAGTGGTCCGATTGAATGTATAGATTTAGCGCTCAGAGGTCTAGCATAGGACTGAGAGAGCCGTCCTTTTTGGGAATTAAAAAATACAGGGAGTATACCCCGGTCCCCTGGAATTGCAAAGGGACTGGCTCTATGGCGTGTTATTCCAAGAGAGAGAGAACCTCTTGTTTTAGGAGGGTGAGATGCTCTGGTGAGATTGCATGTGATCTTGGAAGAATATTTGGGGGAGTGTCTGTAAGCTCCAGGCAGTAACCATACTGGATAATTTGTAGTACCCACTTGTCTGAGGTGATTGAATTCCAGACAGGTAGGAATTGGGAGAGACGTCCCCCGACAGGAGTGGAATGATCGGGGGTAACGGAAGGAAGTCACTGTTTGTTTGCGGGGGAAGTGCGGGTGGAGTTACCTCTGCTTCTTCCCTTACCATTGTTTCCTCTAGAACCTCCTCTGAAATAACCTCTTGAAGAGGGGCATTGGTTGTTGCCCTTGTAAGAGGAGGAGGGATTTTCGGTGGACACAGTTTTTGAACCACCCCTGTAAAAAGAGCTGCGAAAGGAACCCTTAGTGGCAGGTAATTGCAAAGCCCCCATGGACTTTGCGACCTCAGTGTCCTTTTTCATCTTTTCCAGCGAGGTATCAACAGCTGGGCCAAAGAGATGCTCCTTGTCGAATGGTTGGTTAAGGATGGAGGTTTGCACCTCCGGCTTGAAGCCTGATATTCTCAGCCAAGCATGCCTGCGTAAGAGTACACTGGTGTTGACTGCACGAGCTGCTGTGTCTGTTGCCTCTAGTGCACACCTAATGGATGTATTGATGATAAGTTTACCTTCCTGAATAAGGTCATTAGCCTTAGATTTGTATTCATCAGGTAAATGTTGTATGAGTTTCTCTAACTCATCGTAATGAGCCCTATCATAACGAGCCAACAGAGCTTGAGCGTTGGCAATGCGCCAGTGATTTGCTGCCTGTGAAGCCACTCTTTTGCCCGAGGCATCAATAAGCTTAGACTCATCAGGAGGAGGAGCCTCACCTGTGGATTGTGAGTTAGCTCTCTTGCGAGCGTTGGAGACTACAAGAGAGTCTAAGGGCAGCTGGCCATATTTTTGTCCACTGTAGGTGTAATTATCCTTGCCCTTACAGGGTCTTTAAATACCTCATCCGTGTGTTTTAACATGCCTTTGAGCATTGGTAAGGTATGAGTAGCTCTTTGGGAAGAAGTAAGTGTTTCAAAAAGGAAATCCTCCTCTAAAGGCTCCTTATGGAGCTCCACCCCATGATATTGAGCAGCCCTGTTAAGGAGCTCAATTTACCCAATGTTGTCGTCAGGTGGGGAGGGTCTGGAGGGATACAAATCAGGGTCATTGTATGTGTTTGGGTCTGTCTGATAATCGTCCCAAGGGTCAGTGTCCTGTAGCCTATCCTGATCCTCATCCCCATCCCCATCATCCTGTGGGTCAGGTGAAAGTGGTGGTGAATTTGTTGGTTAGATGAGCAAGTTGGGATCAGTGGGAGAAAGAGGTGGAATAAAAGGGGGAGAAGGGTTAGTACCCACACTCTTCCTTTTGAGAGGAATGTGGTAGTCCTCTGGTAGCTCAATCTTCCTTTTTTTTGGAATAGTGGCATGAATATGTCCTGTTTCAGGGTTGATCACCAGTTTTTTCTGCTTCGGATCCAAAGGCGGGGCATCGGGCCGAGGCTCTTTAGAGGGAGTGTCTTTCTCTTTATGTGCCGGTTTCGGCGTCGAAGGTTTCGGCTCCGAGTCTTTCAGTGTCAAAGGTTGAATCTTCGGCAATGGTGGTATTGTGACCTGTGGTATGCTTGGACTTGTGTTTCGGGGCCGAAGGTGTTGGTTCAGCGCCAGAGTGGGGCCGGCTCGAGGCCGAGACGGAAGGCTTCTCTTTCTGTTTCAGAGCCGGGCCCGAGGGCGAGGCGTCGGAAACTTTTTGTCGGTGCCGACCTTAACCCGAGGGCAGAGGAGGGACTGGAGCTTTTGTTTTATGTTGAGGGGGCAAAGGGGTATCTTTACTTACGGTACGCTGACCAGGAGTAACCTGCTCCTCTTTTTCCATGTCGGAGTCGGCCTCGGACACGGAGATGTGTTCTTCTTCGGCTCCTTGAGCTTGATGTTCAGTGTCGAAATCTTTGCCGAAGATGTCCTGTGCGGAGCATCTCGTGGCGTTGAGCCCGACGGTCACGAAGTGTCTTTTTCGATCAAAACGATCGACATGCGTCGCGTCGTTCTCGTCGTGTTCCGGGGACAAGCAGAGGTTCCACACTTTGTGCAAGTCGGTGCGTGGAAACTTAGCACGACACCCGGGACAGAGCTTGAAGGGAGTCCGTTCCATCGACTGCTAGCGCGGTCGGCGCGGGTAGGCCTGACGGCCTGCCACAAATTTCCCGATCGAAGGTTTTCCGAGGTAAGACGATGCGCGTCGAATGGGGAACCGCGATCGATAACAATACCGTCGAGGGTAGTGGATTGCGCGTCGAAGGGGTCCGAAAACGGTACCGAACCGGAGCGCAGCAATACACATCCGAACCCGATGGCGGAAAAAAACAATCTAAGGATGGAGTCGATGCCCATGCGCACTATCACCGAAAGGAGGAGTCACCTACCTCGTGACTGGAACGACTTCTTCGAACAAAAACAAAGTGCAAACATCCGGACCCAGCACTAGATAGCGATCTATGCATAGCATGTGATCTACAGCTCACATGCCTCGAACACTTATATACTCGGTATATAAAAAAAAAAAACTTAAGTGTGGTCTTTCCATAAATACAACACTAATTTTAATCTAACTGTAGAATATTAATGTACAATGTATGCATTTGGTCTCATAACTGAGTACTGGGGTTAATCAATTAAAATACATCTTTAATGCATCAAAACCTTATGTAATAAAATCTTCGTCATTAACAAACAAATGGCCACCAAGACACTCTAGCATTATGTTATTTAAAATAGCAGAACCCTACCGGGCTTCTTGATGTCTCCTTTATCAAAACGAGGCTTCACCTGTTGCAAAGGGCTTCGACTGCGATAGTTTATCTTTACTTTGTCTCCTGGTCCAGGTTCCTCCCTTGCTGTTCTATGGTGACTGGCAACTAGCAAAACACAACATAAGAAATAAAAAAAAAATATTGGGCCGGGGGGGGGGTCGTTTGGGGGGATATGGATACAAGATTCAAGTTAAATAAACTCAAAATAACTAGAGACTTTAAATATTCGTTCTGCAACATAGCCCACTTCACCATTTTGGCTTCAATTTCCAAAACAACATCTAGTCCATTACTTCCTATTGCAGGACACTAAAATTCAGAAGTAAAACTGGATGCATCCATTCCGCTAAGCTTGAACAAACCACTTGAGTCAGGTGAAAGTCTGGCTAAAACACAATACACTGCCTACTTGCAAGACAATCTGATTTTTCAAAACCTTGGAGGCCACATTCAAACTAACAAAAAATACAGGGACTGAACAAAGAAATTAAAACAAAATGTTTTTGCAATTATTTATTCAACTCTTTAAATATTTACAGTGTTTGCATAAAAATGTTTTGGTCCTGAAGCACCACTTCTAGAGATGCCCATTTAATAGAATCCTGGATCCAAAGGTCTCCATTATCTCAGTCTTATACAAGTATAATATTCCTCAAAAAATATGGAGTATTATCAAATTTCATTAGAGCATAGTGGAGTATACGCGTTTAAAAGGCCCAGATATGACCTTTGCAAATGGCACACTGCTCCAACACAGCAACATGCTGGCATGTCTATGTAGGCGTAAAAAGACTAATAACTGGGGCGAGGGATAGCTTAATTAACACTGAAACCTACATGTTCGAGGACTGTTTAATGGAACTGGCATACTAGGCAAGGTCAGGATAGGTTTTGCTTTCAAATTACCATTAAGCCTAAAAAGTCTATTGCTTGAATAAAGTAAAAGGTAAATGTGTTAAACGTGCAGCACAAAAATGAGTGTAATGGAAGTGGAATGTGCATGTTGCCGCCATAGGAGCATGGCAAAACAAAGTACATATAAGTGCAGAGAAGTGGTGAGAAAAAAGTTATTGGTGTAATTTGAATCCAACATGGATCTCATTTAGCATACACTTGATAGATATTTTTAATTCAGTCCGGTATTCAAGCTAGGGCTGTCCGCACAGTATTTCTCCCCTCCTCCAAGACGTGCTCTTTCCTTTTCACTTATTGTTGCTTCACTTCATCCTCCCCCTTGTATGTCAGCCTAGACACCAAAAATGTATCTGCATTTTTGCCACTGCAATACCTCAAAATAGAAGGAGTCCTGTTATGACGGCATGTGCAATCCTAAAACTCTGGAGAAATGTTTTCTGGTTCAGGAGGAGGGTTTAAGTTATTTGGGCTGTATCCAAGATTTGAGCATTTATTGCCTGGTTTTTGATTCATTAGGAGTTTCTGGTGTAGCAAGTGGTGTGAAGGAGAAAGAAGCTTCAATAGACATTACCTCAATTCCTCTACTCCAGCCATGGGATCCTATGACAGTTTGAAACTATAACATGTTTATGATAAGGGGATGACCACGGTGAAGAACGACTAAACAAGGTAGCCTGTGGACTATGCGTCTTGCAATAAACACTTTGTGGTTTTCAGCTGTCGGATATTTGCTGTAACTGGCAACAGCAGATGGCCCTTCCGCATGACTAAAACTTGAAGTCACTGAACACAGCTCACCACACAAATCACTTTTAATATGTGGCATTCAAAATTGTGTCTAGGCAAAAGAGAAAAAATACAATTGATGGACGGAATGCGGAACAAATCAAAACATTCACCCCCAGTCAAGAGATCTGGGTTAAATCCATCATTCTTTTGCTCACCATGCCACCCCAATTTAGACCTGGCAGTCTTGACCCTGTGCCTCATGGGAACAGTCTAGCCCGAACTGCCAAGCCAGGTCCTCCCTGGACTGGAAACAAGCATCTTAGGACCGGTTTCGGGGTTTCACCCCTCATCAGCCAGGATAGCTTGAATCCAGTGGCACAGTGAGCCCAGGACCCACGTCTGGGCATACCCGGCGCACTTAGGGCGAGAAAGCAAAAGACACACAATTGATGGACGGAATGCGGAACAAATCAAAACATTCACCCCCAGTCAAGAGATCTGGGTTAAATCCATCATTCTTTTGCTCACCATGCCACCCCAGTTTAGACCTGGCCATATGCAAATCAGTCTTGACCCTGTGCCTCATGGGAACAGTCCAGCCCGAACTGCCAAGCCAGGTCCCCCCTAGACCGCATTGTTCTACATTCTGTCCATCAATTGTTCTTTTTGCAATAGGCAAAAGAGAAGGGCAGCCTAAAATTGTTCTTTGGAGAGAATTGCTATAACGCTTACATACAAAAAACACAATGTTAGAAAGATTGCAACATAGAGTAGGCAAAAATACAAATTGTCAAAAGGTTTTACAAGAGCCCATCCTAGCAGTTTATAGTATTTAGGCCTCAAGACAAGCAAAAGTTACTCATTAGAAAATGAAGTAGTTGTAGGCCAAAGAAGAAAAATTAACCAAGTCAGTCAAGGGACTGATGGCATGCGTAACACACTGAGGCCCATGGAACGCTACAGGACTCCAAGAATCCAATAATATTAAAGCATATGGTCCAGGGAAAGAAAGAAAAAAAGAAAAATCAACAGTGAAAAGCTTGAAGGATGCTTGCCTGAGGAAACACTCAGTTGAGGCTCCAACCATGTGTACAATAGTACAGTAAAACCGGTCTGTTCATGAACTGTTTCATTGGAACCTCAAGCATCACCCCAAAAAATGTTGAAAATACAATGTTGGCATACATAAAACAGTATTCAGGGCAGCAGATCTTTTTTCGCCATATGAAGAAAACACTCCCCAAAATGACATTGTACGTAATAGTCCATAGATCAAGTGTTACCTACTAAACAAATTCTACCCAAGCATGCTTGTAAAAGCATGACTGCAGAACCTCCCATGCCAGGCCTTGCAGTCAATTGAGATTATGCCCAAGGAATAGTGATTAGTATTCATAATGTTCTGACCTATCAATTTCCGCCTCACCTTAAACCCAAGCAGATAAATTAAGCCAAGCCATTAGCCAGCATACCACTTACAGAGCATAAATATCGAAAGTCTGGGCCTGTATTGCTTAAACCCATTAGACAAACATCAGCTTAATTTTTTGACCCAGAATCACAAACAGCTTACAGAAAAGCAGCATGAACGCAATTAGTTTCAGGTGACTCCTAAAGGGTCATCTATGGATTATTAAACGTACAAATCAAATATTTCGACAAGTGTTTTATTATTTCATGTTTAGTAGTTGGAAGTTCGGGTCATAATGTCTATTTACACAAAATCCTCTACGGGTCTTTTTTTTTTTTTAGCCAAGCTCAACTCGCTTTTGACTTTTAATTTAACTAAAAGGTATGCAGCTCTACTAACTTTTGGTACTGTAATAAACAACACCAATTCTTACATACATCACAGTGAACATGCTGTAGCTATTCGAGTCATTTATAACGTGTGTAGGAAAGTGCCCCATTTTGACATGGTCACCCCTACGTTTTGCCTGGTATTTGATGTGATTTTGACTAGAAGTGCACTGGGTTCCTGCTAACCAGGTCACTGGGTTCCTGCTAACCAGGTCCCCAGTGCGAGACCTCTTTCCCAAGACTGCACAATTGCTTTGCCAATTGGCAATAACTTTAGCACTCCCTGTAAGTCCCTAGTAAATTGTACCCCAGGTACTTAGGGCAAGGGGGCTAAATTAGGGTCCTTAAGGGCTGCAGTATGAATTGTTCCACCCTAAAGGACACACACAGACTGCCAGCTGCATGTCTTGGTACAGACAAAAGTGAAAACACGACATGGCACACATCCCTGTGTGCCATGCCGGCTGATACTGCATGCAGTATAGCCAAGTCACCCCTACAGCATGCCTTACAGCCCTAAGGCAGGGTGCACTATACTACATGTTTTGATATTCTGCATGAGCAGATATACCCCAGTGCTGGTCAGTTCTATTGCTTCCTGTACAAGTGACCAGAGAAGCCATTTTAAGTACATGTGCTGGACACTGGTGAAAACGAGTAACCCAGCTACATGATGGCTTCACTGAAACCAGAGATGTTTGGTATCAAACATCTCATATTAATAAGCCCACACTGATTCCAGTGTTGGATGTATTAATACATGCACCCAGAGGGCACCTTAGAGGTGCCCCTTGAAAACCTACCAGCTACTAGTGTGTGTTCATGGACTGGTCTTAGCCAGCCTGCCACCCCAGACGTGTTTCTGACACAAAGGGTGAGGGCCTATGCTCTCAGGAGATAAGGAACAAAGTCTGCTTGGGCAGAGGGTGTTTACACCTCCTCCCACAGGATGAACTGCAAATTAGCATGCTAAGGCAGGGAACTTCAAAGAGCCCACTGCCTTTGGAATGCGAATCTGGCTTTTCTCACAGGAGAGGATGCCAACCCCGTGCTATTTTTATAAATTGGTGTGGATCTCCTGTTTGAGTCGCGTGTACCATTTTTAGTGTCTGTGTGTGTATTTGCAAATGTCTAACACTCCTCTCTGATAAGCCTAAGGCTGTTCGGCCACACTATCCCTGGAAGAGCACCTTGGGATTGCTAGAGTAAGCCCCTGTCCACTCATAAGGGAATACCCGGACTCTTTGCATGATTTACCTGTTTTTGGTATATCATATAAAGAGCCAGCTTCCAGCACTGTGCAGTGTTAGGACTATAGACTATCCGGGCGTTCAACAAGATAGTTCCCTGTGTAGACTAAACTTCCTGTGACTGTAGTACGTTATGCATATTTTGCATTTCATTCAGGGACTTCTACACTGTTTAACAGAATAATATACCCCTCTAACTGGTTGGCAGTTGTACATTATGGTGAACTGATAGCTATGAAACTTACTCTGCACAACTTGGTGGATTCCAGTAAGGGGCTTAAAGTCAGTGCTCACTGTTAAAAAAAGGTAGTGGCCTAAACTAATATAAAGTTGAAACTACTGGTCTGGAGTTAAGAGTTCAGCACTTTCTTCAGACTAATGAGGATGGTGCTCCTAGACAGTCATTTAGAGACACCCACAATTCCATTGGCATGGTGGTTAGGCTAATTTAGAGAGAGATTGAATTAATCCCCTTCTGTACTTGTTGAACAAGTTACTTAACTTCGGTAACGCATTATCTGGTAGAGACAATATCAAGCTGCAGGTTCCTTACCTTTGAATTTCCCAGGCATCAGACGTTGACAAATATTTGTAAAATATTGGACAGAAAAGTCTAACGACCCTCTTTCTACCCCTCTTTCTGATATTCTTCTCTTTATACTTACCCTTGCCCAGCAGGGCTCTGCTCTGGACACTATCAAGGGTTATTTTTCTGCTCTATCCGCTTTCCTACGGCTGCCTGACCAACCCTCTTAATTCAAGTCATGTATTGTAAATAGGTTCCTGAAAGGGCTTGTACATATGTTTCCCCCTACACCCTTCATTATGCCTCAATGGTATCTGAACTTGGTTCTCACTTACCTCATGTGTGCTCCCTTTAAACCACTACATAATTGACCCCTCTGGTTGCTTACCATCAAGACAGCATTTCTAGTGACAATATCATCTGTCCAGAGGGTGAGTGGGCTGCAGGCTTCATCATCCAAGCCTCCCTATCGTATGATATTTTTGGATAAAGTGGTGCTTCGCACCTGGGCCTCTTTCCTACCTAAAGTGGTGACCCCATTCCATTTTAGTAAATCGATCACACAGCCCATCTTTTAGGCTCCTCCACATCCCTCCAAGGAAGAGGAGCGACTATCGTCTGGACCCAAAAACAGCGTTGTCATTCTACCTTGAACACACAAAAGGGTTCTGGGTGGACAACCATCACTGGCCTGGTTAAAAAGTAGCCTCCTGAGGGCTTAAGGGCACATTTCACCAGAGGGAAGACTGCAACCACTACGTTAGCTCATGGGGTGCCAGTCCTGGACATTTGTCAGGCAGCAACATGGGCTTCCCTGCACCCGTTTGCTTAACACTACTGCCTGGACAGTCGGGTCCACAGGGATGGGCATTTTGCCTGTTCGGTCCTGCAAGACTTTTTAGTCTAGTAATTTGTCCGCAGCCCACCGCAAGGACGGTATGGCTTGGGTATCTATTCAAAGGTAAAGAATCTGCAGCTGGAAGTCTCTATTATCTGGTAGAGATAATATCTAGCTGCAGATTCATTACAGACCCCACCCATGCCTCCTCGCTCTGTGGAAACATTTTTAGAGCTAGGGTTGACCCCCTTTTCAGGGCCTTAGTTTGGACACACACTGGTCAGTCTAATTAATGGCTCTGCGCTCCTGGCTGTGAAAGCTGTGAAAAGAAACTGACGTCCGCACGCCTGGGTGGCGCCTATATAGGTGACCGCAACGTCATATGCGGTACCGACGATGCCACGCAGCCAAATGGAGCCACCCGACGGCACGCTCGAGTAATGCTCACGCAAACGTTTACAGATCCAGTCTGACACTTGGGAAATTCGAAGGTAAGGAATCTGCAACTAGAAGTCTCTATCAGACTCCACCTTGATCAGGTTTGTTAGTGGTGGTGCAAGAAACAATAGTTGAGAATAAGCCTTCAGAATCTTTGTTACACACCATAGATCATATCTGTTTTAGATCTAAGCACACTTCGTTGTTTTCAATCACTTTTTGATTACCTAAAAATGTGTTTTGGTTTGGCATGGTTTGTGAGGCAGACTTCAGGGAGTAACAGAGCTTACTGACATTAATGCAGGATAAGAATCTCACCTCTGTTTTGAGGAGGATGTGTATACCTTTATCTAGACACTAAAGCACACGGAGGAATAGGCTAGATCATGAAGAACTACTGCTGGTGATGCAGAAGCATCTGTCTGATAAAAAAATGAGTTAAAGCAATTATACGACTTCTCTTACACACCCACCCCGTTTACTCCATTTCCGAAGAACAGTGTGGTCAAATGTGCCACAGACAGAGGATGTCAGAAAATGTTGGAGCAGTGCAGTAGTCTTGGTTCGTGAGTACCTAACCTTAAGTCTCCTAACTTGGTATGCTTTGGATGGAGGACTGAAAATAAGAGATTTTTCGAAGGTATGGTACTTCAGAGATGGTGATAGTGTGAGGAGATATACAAGCACTGCTTCTTCCAAACGGGTATACTCAGGCTCTCATGTGACTGTTTACATTTGTTATCTGCAAGTAGGAGCCGTATTGTCAGAAGCCTGCAGAGAGCATTTGTAAGAAGCTGGCTCTGTATACGGTATTGCCACTGGGTGGTTATACCAGGCACAGAGTCCAGGGGTTCCCCAAAAGTGTACAGGGCTCAATGTGAAACACAAAGTGTTTTATTAGTGGTAGTGTGGGTGAGCAGCCTTAGGCCGAACACAGAGGAGTGTAAGACATTTATTGCACAACATTGACCATTAAGACACACGACTCAAAAGGAGATCCTCACCAATTTTAGAAAAAAAGATCTTCGCAATAAGGCAAGTACATTTTTAACAAAAAATACTTTTCACTTTAAAAAGTCGGTACATAGTGCAATTTCCGAACAATCCAATGTTATCCTATAGGGAAAATAATATTGCGGTTAAACAGGTAAGTATCACAATTACAGTTCCAGGCTTCGGGACCAAGGGTCAGCAAGGAGCAAGTGTCAGGTGAGTACCAAAACTGCACAACCAGCGGCACAGGGGCAGCCGGGTGCAGAGGTCAAAATCGGAGTTCGGCCCAATGCGTTTCAATGGAGAATGGGGGTGCTTGGAGCCACACTGCATGCAGGTAAGTAAATAGGTTGCAGGGGCCAAGCTTTGGGGGTTAGGACCAACACGGAGGTGGGCACAAAGCAGCACCAAACATGCACCACCAGCAGCCCAGGGGCGGTCGGGTGCAGGGTGCAAATTCAGCGTTGGCCCCCAATGCTTTAAATGAGGATTCGGTTTTCGACAAACAAGTTGCAGGCGTCGCACGAGGTTGCAGGAGGGAGACCAACAACAGCAGTGGTAAGTATAGATGTAGGGGGTAGCAGGGGCACCGTTGGTTCAGCTCACCAAGGTCCAGGGGCTTTGGGTGCAGGGATGTCTTTCGACTGAGTCTTCTTACCAGAGTCGGTCGCTGTCAGGGGGTGCCTCTGGATTCACACTGCAAGCGCAGTCGTGGGAGCCAGGAGAGGTCGGTCAGTCAACGCTGAATTCGAGATCAGGATCGCTAGGGAGACTTCACTGGATAGGTGAGCCACTCAGACTTGGGCCTGGGTGTCGAGTGCAGAGTGGGCAGGAGACGCGGATCCGCCTGGATCTGGAGTCTTTGAGGTTAGATTCTTCTGGACAGGGCCGCTGTCCACAGGAGATTGGAGTATTTTTCTAAAGGCAGCAGTCCTCCCAGGGTTTTCAGAGGTCGCAGGCTGCAAGACAGGTCTCATGGTCGTTGAAGCTGGAAACAGGTCGGTAGGGCTGGGGCCAAGGAAGTTGTCTTCAGTCTTCTCTGCAGGGGTGTCTTCTTAGGTCATCGCAGATCTAGTTTCCAGGTCTGGGGGAGCCACCTAAATACTAAATGTAGGAGCGTTTTAGGAAGCAGGAAGGGCCAATGGGCACCTTACCTGGGGTGACTACACCCTCAATTATGCCACCCTCCTGTGGGAGGGTGCATAGACATAGCCCCAATTGGATTGCACTATTCTTTTCAGATCCCTATTACATTAGGTTTGTATTGTCTTCCCCCTCCCCATTGCTCCACCCCAGGCGTTGGTCTGAGCAGGGGTGTCGTAGCAAGCCCTATGATGAAGCATGCCACAATTTGTGGGTGAGAGCAGTTTTAAAAAACAAAGCGTGTGCCACTAACCATACTAGCCGTTTTATTTCTTTGTACTCCTAGTCCTCGTGTGTTGTTGGATATTTAGTTGGGAGGTTGGTGTAGGAGTGTAACCTCTTCCCCCATAGTTTTGTGTGATTCATTGTGAGTACAGCCGGTGAGCCGAAGGGGTAGCATATAGATAGAAAGCTAAAGTTATCCTAAAGAACCAGGAGAGCCTAATATTTTGAGGGCATCCTGAATACAACCATGACTGAAGAACAGGGCTTATTGTATGGGGATGATCCTATCAGGGCCCTTATTACTTCGGGAGAACACGATCAATCAAGTCCTCACCCAGGTAGAGGGGTGAGATACGCTCATGGATTTAAAAAAGACCCATGTGAAGACCATCTTACATGGTGCCATCCTCACAGAATACTTGAGATAATGCGGCACCGAGAGCCCTTTTAGTCAACAATGAACCTTTGATCTTCTTAGAGGATGTGACATTTAGAAAGGACTGGGCACTTATCGCCTGAAAATGTGCTAGAGATTGGCTTATCCTAATTAGTAATATTGCGAAAAGGATAGCGGATACTCTATTGATACAGATCCAGGCGAATGAACAAGTTATCCACAGCAACATATAAGAAAAAACTAGAGAGAACCAACAGTGAACTAGGGGAATACAAAGAAGACTTGATGCAATCTAAGATCAACAAATTACAAAAAGATCTCAAATGCTTCTCTAGGGAGAGAGTGTACCCATACATGATGGAGGAGAAGATACAACAAAAACAACTAGAAATGAAGAAAGGTTCCCAAGGGGAGAAGAGAGGGGGAACACTGGAAGCTCTATCAGCGATAACAGTGATTAGGAGTACAGACCCAAGAGAAGAGCTAGGGGTTTCTATAAGGGGCCACGCGCCATGTACATCCCCATGTTCTCAGGATACCTGGGATAGGGCCAGGGATATATCTATGGCCCACGATGTTCCCACCTATGCAACAGATGCAAGGATTGTAAACCCCCCCCCCCTCCCCCTCCCCAATACCCACAAGTCCCACCTTTTTTAGGGAGGGGCAGGGGAAAGCAAAGAGGAGCACAAAGAATACAGTGGGAGGACCTAAACCAACAGGTGACCAGGAATATGTCACAGGACTTTGTCCCGGGAACAAGCAAGAAATGATAATTGGTCATGAACGTGACAGACCTCGTTCCTACAGAACCACAAGAAAGGGTCTTGAACAAGGGTCTGGGGTTTGTCCCCACAAATGTACTGAATGGTTTACAGCTGAGGCGAGAACTAGCAGCATTCTTCAGGAAGAGAAGATTGAAAGTATTCTTTGAGGGCAAGGAAGAAAATCGAACGAGGAAAGGGTACATCACCTTTCGGCCCAAATCCAATTTCACCACGCAAATCATGACACTCCCCCTAGAGGTGGCTACATTTGAACAGGCAGTTATATACATGCAGTTATATACATGAAGTTGAGGAGCTGAACAAGGGGGAGACCAATCCATTCAGAAACCTCTCCAGATTGGAAAGGGAGGCTTTGGAACAACTGAGACAGAATGACAACCTGATCATCAAATCGGCGGATAAGGGAGGGGCTATAGTCCTCCAGACTAAAACAACCTATGAAAACGAATGCTACGGATAGAAGAAACTACAGCATCCTGACTCTGGATCCCACTCCTGAAATAAGAAAGGAAATTAGCATTTTTGTGGTAGAAGCAGTGAATAGTGACTGGATATTAGAGCAGGAAGGGGTCTTCCTATATAAAGAAAATACGGTTATCCCATATTTCTATACACGGTCAAAAGTACATAAACCCATGCAGACCCCCACCAGGGAGACCAATAGTATCAGGCATTGGCTCGATACTAGAACCAATATCACAATTTTGTGATTTTTTCTTTAAACCTCCGGTACAAAAAATGGAGGCATACTTGAAAAACATGAGTTGTATTGAACCTTGTCAAAGATATGGATTTTGATCCAACGAAGGAATACCTGGTAGGTTCAGATATCGAATCTCTCTATTTGAATATCCCACAGAGAGAAACCGAGTGGTGGTGGACTTACTGTATGCACAAGAGTGGACATACAGTACCCCAAGATCTTTCATATTGCACCCAGCATAAAATAGCACTGACTAAAATTTTCTTTGAATTTCAGGAAAACATCTACCTGCAAATCCATAGGACAGCTATAGGGGGGCGCATTTGCGCCTAGCCTGGCAGGGATGTATGTGGCTGCCTTTGAGCAGGAGTGTATCTTTACCCATGATAGTCCCTGGATGGGCCAGATAAAACTCTGGTGCCGATTCATAGACTATGTTCTCCTTATTTGGAGAGGAGATATGCATACGATTAATGATTTCCTACACTGGTTAAATAATCGCAACCCCTTACTACACTTAACGTCCACCAGCACACAAACAACTACCATTTCTGGATCTGGTGATCGTAGTGAGGAACGGAAAACTGATAACACAGGTTTATCATAAACCTACGAACAGAAATGGCCTCCTATCATTCAAAAGCTTCCACCCTAAGTCCCTTAGGGAGAACCTACTGGTCGGACAGTTCGTTCGTTTCAGGATAAATGCTTAAATAGACTAACTATTAATGAGACCACATACACGGATCACTGAGAATATGACTTAAACAACAATAGTCGTATATTCACTGAACCAGAAGGACAGGGGTATACTCATCAGGTTTTGGAACCTAGGTAAATGTGAACAGATCAGCTGTGTGACACCTCCTTTGTAATAGATTTCCAACATTAGAAGAAGCAATATACAAATTGTTTTTAGAAACCATATAATTTAAACTCTGGTTTCTGCCTATAACCAGAGTAGAGCATCCGTGCAGCGGCGACATGAATCCCACAATGAGAGCAGCAGCCATGTGGAGGAGATAAGGGTAGTGGAAACTAGGAATATTTGGTCGCCACCACACAAATAATTTTTGAGACAAAGAAAATAAATAAAAGAGGAGACAAGGAATATACAATAATACAAAACAGAAATACAGAACAACTTTTTATTGGCAGAACTGGGGATAGTCGGGTGATAAAGAATTATTTCTGATAAAGCTGTTTTTTAGATTTGATGTAAGGAATGGTGAAAGGGACATGTCCATCTACACGCCCTTATAGCGCCGATGTGTTTGATTTCACTGTGGTAAAAAAATCAAACCACCGAGTTATACATCCAATATGGCAGACAAACAAGGACAGCAGCAGAGAAAACCCCCCCAGGCAACCAGACACCCCGATCACGTGGTCACAATACGTGATGGGGATTAGAACGTACAAAAGGAGGGCGCTGGCAAAGGGCCGGCCCCTCCACGGCGTGCGGAGAGAACTGGTGAAGCGGCGGCCTCACCTTGATGAAGTAAGGAGAGGAGGGCTGAGGTCTAACGATTGAGGACAAAAGATGCTGAACACACGGGGTTCTTGTTGACAAGCGCCACTAGAATTTTGACGCGTTCACTAGAACGGTTTCACTCACGGGCAATGACATCGCCCGGAGAGGTTAAAACAACTATATCCCTTCTCCTATATAACTAGTGTGAGACTTCAGGGAGGCGCCCTCGCTCCCACGCCTTTATGAGCAGTAACAACTGTGAAACTCAGTAAGATTTACTATCCGGGTTTTTCACCATACTAACGACGTATTCCATTTTACACGGGAACTTTTTTGATTGGGTCTCTCTTCTCATTTGCAATAATAATGGATTGTAGCACAGTGGAACACTGGTTAGCAGGGCCACCTAGGGGTACGTAGGCTGGGTGACAAATTAGCCGGATCCAGAATTGGGTAACATATGGAAACAATGTATGAGTGGCATGATTATGGTTTGATTGAACATGTGTATATAGGTCTACTCTAACACACAAAATCATCTGTCATATGTATAAATAGGTATGATTGTTATATTTCCATTTACAGGTATTACTGCAGTGTGTATTGCAGGTCTAAGACCAGATTAGGTCTATCTTCAACCTATTAAAGGAAGGTAGGAGATCAGGGTAATCAAGGTGATCGTAGGTCCTGATGAAAGCCGTAAGACCCATGTAGGGCTTGAGAAAATCAGCTGAAATATGTTGACAAACATGCAGAGAGGAGGGGTGTGGGACTATTAATACTCCCAGACACCATCATCCTTTATCTATTTTAATCCTGACCAGGAAGTCCAGGAATAAAAGTGTAAACGGATATTTCTGAGCCAGTTTTAAACTCCCATTTCTGCACTATTATTCTTTTCAGATCTCTATTACTCTGTTTGTATTGTCTTCCCCCTCCCCATTGCCACACCCCAAGTGTTGGTCTGCGCAGGGGTGTCGTCGCAAGCCTTATGATGCAGTTTTCAAAAACAAAGCGTGTGCCACTAACCATACTAGCCGTTTGTTTCTTTGTACTCCTACTCCTCTTGTGTGTTGTTGGGGTCTCCCCATCTTCAAGATGGTGGGGACTGAAAGATGTGTTTCACATCGCCTACCCCACCTTAGGGGTGGATTTGGCAGAGGTGGGCACACCTATTTTCTTACGTGTTCCCACCCAAAGTGTGGGTGTAAACCGGGGGCTGCCATCTGCTGCTAGCAGCAGAGGCTGGGGATCGCATTACAAACGCAGCAGGCCTTTGAAGATTCCCCTTCGAACACTGGTCCATCCTGGGGGAGGAGGTGTGACACCTCTGTCCCGGATGTGCATTGATTCTCGGCCCAGAGAGTACAGGCTCTCCACCCAGGGGTCCAGAATCATGTCTGTGTGTGGCAGGCTGCCTAAAGTCAGTCAGGGACAACACCAGGTTTGGTAGGTTTTCAGGGGGCACCTACGATGTGCCCTCCGAGTACATGGTGTAATAAATCTCAAATTGGTATCAGTGTGGGTTTATTACAAGGAGTTGTTTGGTACCAAACAACTCCTGGTTTCAGTTAAGCCACTATGGTGCTGGGGAACTCGAGCTGTAAAGTTTCTAGCCCATGTACTCCTCGTGGCTTCCCTGGCAATTATAATATTTAAGAATTGACTTAAGTACTGTAGGGGCATATGTACTCATGCAGATATGCCCTCACCTGTGGTATAGTGCACCCTGTCTGAGGGCTGTAAGGCCTGCTAGAGGGGTGACTTGCCTATACCTTCAGGCAGGGCTGGCTGGGTGCCATGCCGACTGTCGTTTTTCACCTCACAAGGGCATGCCAGCTGCAGGAGCAGAGGCATGGTCCTAGTGAGGGAGGGACCCGATCCACTACAATTGAAACCACATCAAATACCAGGCAAAAAGTGGGGGCTAACCATATCAAAAGAGGCACTTTCTCACAGCATTCCTTTGTGAAAGCCATATTTTTGTAGGAGTTCACCATGGTGACATTGGCAATGGCATCTTTGTTTCTGACAGAACTGAGCAGTTCTAAGAAACAAAAGTTTAGCATAATTAAATAAGTGTTTCTAATCCATGACAATATCAGCTGAAACAGACTTTTCTGTCGTATGGGCTGGGTGAACCACTGAAGAACTAGAAGTGTGAGAAACAGGAGGTAATAGTGGAGGTGCAGAAGCCGGCCTTTAAAAAAAAGAAAAAAAAGACAAGTGGTGTTGCAAAATTTGAAGCCACATTCTCTAAGTGATGTTGCATTACTGCTCACATCAATGATTGCGTCGGAGTCCTGGGCCCCAAAAATTAGGCTCTTTGAAAATTGAGATTTATTCAACCATAAATTTGGAGCTATGCTAACATGACTTTTTTCCTGTGGGATGGGAAATTATAATTTTGCAGATGGAGGACTTTTCCGGATTCACATGCTGTGCATTATTCTGCCATCTAGTGGTTAGGTCTGGAATTATCTTTATGTTTTTCTTGGCTGTAGGCGTCATCGACCATCAATCATCTGGTGGTATGTCCATCCAGAGTGTGATGTCAGACGGCGCCCCAGAGGTTCCTGTGTGTAGTCTCCATCTTCGGATTCTTTTATCTTTCCTTTTCTGGTGTACTTCCTCTGTTTTTTTTCTTCTCCACCTGGTTGCATTATCTTCCATTTCTGGGGAGACGGGTGGGTACTGTGTGAACCCAGAAAACTCTTCAAGCTGCAAAACTACTCCTACCAGTAGGCAACCATTTTGTTTTGCAACATGAATCCTTTTCTGGATTCACATGCTGTGCATTAGATTATATGGTGGTATCCCTTCCCTTGGGTTGGTTGGGATGAAATGAGGAAGGGTTAGCAAACCGGTATTGTAGCACCTTCAGTCCCACCTGTGCTTACTTGTTCATTTGAATTTCCATACACTATTGTTTTGCAAAGGTGTTTGGTGAGGCCCATGTCACTGCTGTGCAGATTGCGACCTTTGGGTACATTTGTTAAGAACACCAGTACTGGGAGCAAAGCAGCACAGCCACTTCGAGACCCAGGGCCAGGGAGCTCAGGTGCAGATGGGTTAGGTCGGCTGGGCAGGTGCGTCACAGGTCCTTGCGGTTGTTGGTCTCGCCGGTTGAGGGTGCAAAAATCAGGACAGTTGGGACACTCTGGAAGTGGGTCTCTGCGGTGCTGACGTCGTTCAACGGCTGCTTGGTCTCGGTGTCGTTGGAATCGGGATTGGACTCAAACAGGCTTTGGTTGCTGCAAAGGGTCCGGTACCCCAGGGATTGGTGCTGTGCGGCTCTAATTTGGTCCTGGCATCTTCTCACTTGGTGGGGAGACAGATCTGACCTTCTGGAGAACAGTGGCCTCTTCCTGGGCGGCTGCTGCGTCGGTGCACCCAGGGTGCGGCAGCATAGTAAATCGGACTCAGCTGTTTTGGTGCCTGCGGACAGCAGGAGAGTAGCTCCTCTACTCCAAGGGAGATTGCTGGCAATTTGTGATGGGTTGGCAGGCTACCGGGGTTCTTGGTAGAGACTCAGTTGCAGGACGAGTGTTTCTTCACGACTGTCAAGACTGATGGAGGCAGGGTTTGGTGCCAAACAGTACACAGCAAGTCTTCAGTTCTCGTTTTCGCAGCTCTGCTTTGTCCTCTTCTTCTGGGTCTGCTGAATCTAAGTTCCTGGCATCAGGGGTGCCATTTAAATACTCAATTTTAGGGGTGTTAAGGTGAGTGACAGGTAGTATCCAATTGGCTACTTATCTTTAGGGTAACTACACTCCCAATATGACCACTTTCTATGAGAAGTGGGCATAACCCTGACCCAGTGAACCTAATTCCATCAAAAACCAAGATGGTGAAATTCTAGCAGCCCACCTTAAGGGTGGACCTGGTCTGATAGTGAACACGCCTCCAGACTAGCTAATTTTACCGGCTGTCCTAGAGCCAAATGGGCCATGGGCAGGCGGTGGCATTTCGCCTGTCTGGGGGAAGCTGGGGTTGCATATCAAAGGTGGCAGAGGCCTTTGAAGCCTCCTGCCTTGATATGCTGATTATTAGCCATCCTGCTTGGAGGAGGGGACAACACTTTGGCCAGGGCAGGCATTGTTTCTGCTTTCAGAGAGCGCAGGATCTCACCTGCAGGGAGTCAGAAACCTGTCTGTGGTGGCAGGCCGGTCTAAGCTAGTCAGCCGGCACACTAGAGGTTGGTAGGTTTTCAGGGGGCACCTCTAAAGTAACCTCTGGGTGCATGTAATAAGTTTATTAATGCGAGATGTTTGATGCCAAACATCTTTGGATTCAGTGAAGCCATCATGTAGCTGGGGAACTCGTAATCACCAATGCCCAGTACATATACTGAAGATGGCTTCCCTGTTCACTCTCAATGTCGAAGAATCTACTTGGACATCACAGAGGCATATCTGCTCATGCAAATATGTCCTGACGCCATATCACACAGCCTGCAACAGCAGTTTGCATGAGTGTAGTGAGGGGTCCCTTAGGGACATTCTTTGGTACCCATGCCCTAGGCACTTGGGGTACCATTTACTAGGAACTTACAGGGGTGCTAAAGGTCTTGCCAATTGGGGGAACAATTGTACAGTTTTAGGAAAAGAGATTTGGTACTGGGGTCCTGGATAGCAGGAACCCAGTGCACTTCTGTCAAAATTGCATCTCAATTACTAGGCAAAAAGCGGGGTGACCATGTCAAAAAGGGCACTTTCCTACAGTAATGCACTTTGTCAAATACAAATCTGAGGTATTTTTGTGTTTTTGGTTCATAGGTATGTGTAGATAAGCGTCCTTTAGATCTAGGATGGTCATTTAATCCCCTTTCCTTAGGAGTGGAGTTATCTTAAAGTGTGTATGAATTAATCTGTTTAGGAATCTGAGGTCTAGGATTGATCTCATAGTTAGAACTTGTTTTGGGACCAGGAAATAAGGTGAATAGTTTCCTGTGTTTGCTTCCCTTGTTGGCACCCTTTCTATGGACCTCTTTTGTAAGAGTTCTTTGACCTAGTTCCTGAGCTGTATGATCTGACTCGAAACCTTTATGGGTTGTTTTTTTTGGGGGGGGATGTGTGGTGGTTCTTTGAGTAGTTCTATGCTGTATACTTGACGTAATATGTTCAAAACCCAATTGCTGGAGGTGATGTTTTCCCACTCCTGTGGGTAATTCCCTATTCTGCCTCCCACTGGTGTCATGCCTCAGCTCTTCCCCTTCCTCGTCCATGAAAGGACTGCCTTGCAGGGTGTTGCCACTGCTGGTATGTCGTTTGTTGCGTGGCATGGTGTGAGCTGCTCTGTGGCTGCTGCTGCGGTTGTTGGCCCGATGTGAAGAGCACCCTTCCTGCGGGCCTTCAGCAGATGGTTCCTCCTCTCCTAAAGTAACCCATGAATTTAAGTGCCCCCATTGCCTTTTCATTGTTTTTCTTCTACTGTTGAAGGGAGTCATCCACCACCTGTCCGAACGGGGAGTTGCCTGTGAACGGCATGTTAATTGTTGAGGCTTGTACCTCTGTCTTGAATCCGGACACTCTGAGCCAAGCATGCCTTCTAGGTGTCGTTGCGGTGCACATCTGCCTCCTGGCAGTGTCTGATGCGTCTAAGGCTGACTTTAGGCAGGTGTCTGCAATGTTCCTCCCCTCTTGCATCACTGCCTTGTCCCTTTTCTTGTACTCCTCTGGGAGGTGCTGTATGATGTACTCCATTTCGTCCCATTGTTGGTGGCTTTACTTGTTCAAGAGGGAGCTGGAGTTAGCAATCCTCCATTGAGTTGCTGCTTCCCTCTCCATCTTCCTTCCCACCAGGTCAAGTCTTTTGCTTTCCTTTTCAGGTGGTGGGCCTGTGGATGTTGTTCCTCATCCTGGCAGTTGAAACAATGACTGAGTCCGCAGGAGTGTTCCCCGGGATGTATTTAGGGTCTTGAGTAGACGGTTTGTATTTTTTCTCTACTCAGGATGTTACAGCCCTTACAGGGCTGGTTCCCGGAAGGTCTGCTTTCCCTGACCGAATGTGCTGAGGAGCATGGGTAGATATAGATTCACTATGTGGGAGGGCATTAAGGGTTCCAGAAGAGAATATAAATCTCCTTTTTCCTCCTCCAACTGAACCCCATATGTCGCAGCAGCCCTTTTGATGAGGCTGTTGTAGAGGGATAGGTCATCTGGGGGAGATTGCCTTGAAGGATAGTTACCCACTCCTTCTGGGGACTCTGCGTCGAGATTGTGCCACTATTCTTCATCGAACCCTGCATCTTCGACCTGCTCGAGTTTGTAGAACTTTTCCTGATCCTCTTCAAGAGTTTCTGGAGTTGATGGGGCCTTCAAAGCCGACTGGTCATCTTCGGTCGAAGGCTTAGCAGGAATACAGAATTCCTTCAAGGAGTTGTCAAACTTCTTCATTTGCAGGAGGGTGGCCATTTCATCCTCGATCCTTCTTTCCTTGCGTTCGAATTTGAGCGCTTTCTGTTCTGGCCTCTTATTCTTCTCTCTCGCTCCCTCTCGAGCGGAGGATTGCGTCAAAGGTTTAGACTTTGTTTTTCCTTTATTGGTATCCTTAGGACGAGATCAGTGTGGCTCTTTGTATTTTGGCCGACCATCGGTCGACAAGTGTTTGGAAGCAGAGGCTGCCTTGTGGGACTTATTGTCCGACGGTTTGGGATCCGAGCCCTTCAGTGGTTTATTTACCTCAAGCTTCTTTTTTTTGGCGTCCTTCATCGCCTTTTACGCTTCCTGTTTTTTCTCTGCGTCGGCCGCGTAGATCTTCGTGTCTGATTCTTCTCCATGAGCTGTCTCTGCTTCCTCAACGTTTTCTTTGTCACTGGATAGGTAGTGGTCCTTTAGCGAAACCAGCGTCCTCTGAATGCTGGCCATGTTGGTGTGGTGTTCCAGTCTCCGTCGATGTACTTTTAGATTCTTAGGTACAAGCGCCATGCAGGCTCCGCAGTCTCCATCTCTGTGATTTTTCGGAAAACAAAGATTGCAGACCTCGTAGGGGTCTCTCTGAGTGAACTTGGAGTGGCAGTTGGGCCAGAATTTAAAGGGGGAGTTTTCCATGAACCCTACCTGCGTTCATTCTCTGACCACATGGATGCTACCGGCGAGGCCCCTGTCAGAAGAAAAGAGAAGGATCCCCCCTTCTCTCTTATCAGCCCTCTTGCATTCTTTGGCGGTTGTCAATTTTCTTTCAAAACTTCGATTTTTCATAAAGCTTTAGGAGCTTCTCTGTCATGCTTCCAGACCCCAAAGGTGGACAAAAGAATCTGAAGATGGTGACTACTCACATGAACTTCCGGGGCACCATTGTCTTCACACAGGGGATGGACATACCACCAAATGGTGGTTGACAACGTCCACAGTCGAGGGGGAAAAAAATGACAATTTCAGACCCAACCACTAGATGGATGAATAATGCACAGCATGTGAATCCAGAAAAGGATTCATGCTGCAAAACGTATGTCTATCTTTAGACCTGGAGGGGTTGGGATAAATAAATTATGCTGTAAAAACCTTCGATTTAAAAAAAAAAAGAAAAAGCCTTTAGATCAGTCAAAGTTAAGTGTCAAACAGATACATATTTATATTAAACATAGATCTGCAAAAGACAATGCCTTGCAAAAGAGTATTAATGCCATTTTAAAGAGTGTCTGCAAAAAGAGGTCATAGTTGGACGCGACAACAGAAAGCTTCTGAAATGATTTCTGTTGATAAGGATTTGGCCAAGTTGAAGTAATTCACAGTATACTGAGGAATACTAATACGACTGGCAGGGAGGATGGTGGGAGATGGATCTTGAAAAAGGACGTCTACCTTTATGTGCAACTGACTAGGACTGGCTGTTGAAAACCTGGAGATGGTGTGTTCAAATTTACAGAGTTGACATTAACATTACAAAGCGGCTCTTGGAAGAAGTACATACATTTAATGTGGGGAAGGGGTGAGAATTGGTCGAGATGCTCCATCTTAATAAGGATGAAAATAATAGTCCTGCAAAAGTAGGATGAAAATAACAGTTTTTCCAAGAGTAAAGAGGATGTGAGTTGAAAGTTAGAAGAGGATGAATAGCTGCAAGTGATGTTAATGAAGATAAAAAGAGGAAAGGGATATTGTGAAAAGTATTCATAATAATACTAACTTGTGCTTTGCACATTTTTCTGAGGCGCGACAGGCTTCTATGCTTGAAAGAGATGTAGAATGGTCAAATCACTCAAAAAAAAAAAAAAACGAAAGATTTGCAAAGGAAGTTTGTGGACTGAAATAGAAAGTTGCTGTATGAATTCAAGATGGCTTCCTTTGTGTACTTAGGGGCATGAGCCTCGCTCCACTGATGCTGGGGCCATGTACTGATTAGAAAACAGGTATTGGTCAGGGTGTAGGTTTAGTGGAAAGAGGCTAGGTCAGATATTTTGGATGCTGAATAGGTGGAACAAGCAATAAACATAATGAGGGAAGATGGTGCATCTGAAGCAAATTCAGAAGTTCTCAGTATCTGGTGATGGGGCAAAGACTTGTGGAGCAAATGATAAGGAAGACAGCAGAGAAAAGGCAAAGATCTAAAATGGGAACTAAATTATCTGTTTTGAAGAAACCAACAATAAAAAGCTACCTCACGTTCTTGTGATACACTGCCCTTTGACAATTTCTGAGCTTTGCCTCCTCATTTGATAAAGGCAGCCTTGGGGAATTCACTGCCTTTTTGGTAAAATAAAAAATAAAAAATCATATCCATGGTGCCCCTAATCACACTCGCTTCACATTTAATAACACAAACAATGGCTCTTTGAGTAATCTTCTGTTGATCAATGTCCGCTTCTTGCACCTTGCTGTACAAGTTACTTACCTTCGGTAACGATGTATCTGGTAGAGACGTTGTCTAGCCGCAGATTCCTTAACTTAGAATATCCCCAGGCGTCAGACTGGATCCGGAAAATTTTGCGCAGCAGTACCACTGCGCGCCAGGGGGCGGCGCCGCCTGGCTCCACCCTGACGTCGTCCCCGGACATGACGTCAGTGGAGCCATATAGGACCCCCCCGCGGCGCTGACGTCAGTTTTCTTCAGAGGAACTTTTCCGCGCCACAACGCGGAGCCCCCAGCAAAACTGTGAGAATATGGGAACAGTGTGCGAATAAAAAAGAAAATTGGTGAGAGAGAAAGAACCAAGGGTGAAAAAAGTACCATGAACGACAGTGAGAAGCACTGTCGACGGAAAGGTGTTGAAAAGGAAAGAGCAGAGCCATACTCTGAGAGGCCATTTCGCAACAGCGAAGTGAATATCACCCTTGAGGGAAATCGACCCATAAAAGTAAGACCGAGGCAGACGACAGAAAGTCTGCACCAGATGAAGGGAATGAAGAGAGCAGAACAGTATACTGAGAAGCAACCCTGCAAAAGCGAGAGAATGCCCTCTCCTGAGGCAAGACGGCAATGAAAAGAGCCGAGAGCGACAGGCAAAAAGCTCTAAACCATAGGATTAAGAAAAGAAAGAAAGAAATAGGGATACTGTGTCCCCTGTGATAGAACTATCGGACTGAGGAACAGGCCAGAAAGACGTCAAAACTAATTGACTGTAGGAGTGTCAACGGAGAAGGCGGGTGGGAGGGTAGAGAACACCTAGTAGGCACCATACTGGAGGAAACCGATGTGGAAAAACGCAGAAGGACACCTGAACCCACCACCCCAGCATGAGAATGGGGGGAGCAGAACAAGTAAATCAAAGGAATAAGCCTGACGGGGAGTGATGCGAAAGACACCGCCCCGTAGAAGGACAAGCCACCCCAAAGGAGGCGAAAGCCGAAAACACCACCTGAAAAGGTCCTCGCAGATCGGGGAGGATGGGTGGGCGGCGTTAAGGAATCTGCGGCTAGACAACGTCTCTACCAGATACATCGTTACCGAAGGTAAGTAACTCGTACATCTGATAGAAACATCTAGCCGCAGATTCCTTAACTTAGAATAGATACCAAAGCCATACCCCACAGGAGGCGGGTCTGCGACAGAACCCCACTAAGTTCCCAAGGGAACAGAAGTGTCAACCAGCTGACTAAACACAGTGGGGGCAGCACTGCCAGAGTGGCCAACACCGGACCAGGATAGTCCGGAGGGAGTGGTCAACAATGAGAGGCAAAGGCATCAAAAGCTGCCGAGGGCGGCAGGAAATCCCTGTTGGTTAAACAGTGGAGAAAATGAGCACAGAACCAGAAGGGCAGTGCGGAATAAGAGTGGACACCTGCTGTAAACGGAGAGGAACCAAATGCAGGATGTGAGGGATCCACAGGATCCGATGGACCGTCAAAAGAGAAAGGTCTAACTAGGGTACAAGAACGTACCGAGTCCGAGGAGGCAGGACGGACATGCATGACAGGGAAAGAAGCACTGTGGAAGTGGGAACAGCAGCGGAAGGATGCTGACGACGCGCAAGATGAGTGAGTGTTACAGGAAACACAAGACCTGCCAATGCACCATCGCCCATGCACCGGACACGCGAAAGGGCGGGCAGCAAAAGGCAGAAAAGAACGGCAACAACCAGTGCCACGCACGTGGGGAACAGAAGTACACAAGAGAAACTGTATGTACCGCCAGAGCCACACCATGGAAAGGAGAAGGCCCCATCAAGCGCCACGAGCAAAAGCTGAGACACAAGAGACGCATCACCAGGGCGTATCGCGTGAAAGAGAGCCGGCAAAACTAACACACATAGAAGACCTGCGCTCACGAAAAGTGAGGGACAAGACCACGGCCACCGCAAGGAGGAGTATGCCTGCGGGAGGCCTGTGTGTGTGCAGTACACTGGTGAGAAAGAAAAAACACCATAGCCCCAACAGCCATGCAGCAGCGGCACCGGACAGAGCAATGCCCAGAGCCAGACGCAACAGCCACAGGCGGTAGGGCAGATCCACTGTCTACCGCGAGACAGACAGGGAGGCAGAGCAGTACTGGAAGGAGACAGTACAAAACATAGCGGAGGAACAAGAGTGGATACACACAGAATAGCCCACCAGACAAACAATGGTCTGAGGAGAACACTCCCGCTGACAGCAGCAACCGCAGCCCGACGGAAAGCACGACAACACCTGCGCGGAATGTAACAGGGGCATGGGAAGCTCTGGCAGGGGAAGTGGCCAAAAAAGCAAGGCACAAGACAATGAAGAGCATCAACGTCTGGGGCCAGAACGCCACCATGGAGAGTGAAGTCCAACCATGAAAGGACTACGCAGCATGGATATAGCAGAGTAGAACTAGGCAACGTAAAGTTGCCGGAAAAACGCACCAGCCGGTGACCGAGCATACTAGGGAGCAGGCATCGTACGCTTATAGAACACAGGATAGTGCCGAGCTAGCTGTGCGTGCTCGGGGACAGCGACAGGGCCTTCTGGTAGGCCGGCCACAGATGGAACGGCCGCAGCGAAAGAACCACGAGGAGACGGGAGGGACCTGAAAGCCCTCCCGGCCTGAAGAAATGGATCGGGAAGATGCAGGGGAGTACCACAGACCAGCAGCTGACACCATGAGAGAGCCCAACAAATGGACCGCAAGAAGGTCCCGGAAGGGCCCGCAGCAGCAGTGTTCAAAACGTACAGGCACAGCCGCAGGAGGACCTAGTGAAAAGGACCCCACAGAAGCGTACAAAGACTACTGTGGGAAGAAGGCAGCTATACAATAGCTAACAAATACCCCACATAGGGTAAGTATCAACCCCAACAAGGGGCACCTCTGGAGCGTGAGCTCATAGACACAGGACGTAAAATTGTAACTCAGAAACCACAGGTTCTGAACACAGAACCCTTGGAGTAAGGGTGTGCAACCTTAACCAGTAGGCTATAGTGACTCAGAAAGATAAGCAGCTGACCTGCTGCATGAAAGAAAGAAAATACGGCGAGAAGCCGCCCAGGCCGTTCAGGTATTACAGCATGAACCCAGGGCCAACATGAAGCAAAGACAACAGAGCAGAGGGTGAGGACAAGGACCGCAACCGGAACAAAAACTACGGAAGGGTAGACAGAAGGCGGTGAACCGCAGAGTCCGCATGTGCGTCAAACAGGGACACACCATCAAATGGCAAATCCCGGCGACTGTCACGGACATTGTCGGGGAAACCCCCGTCGCGCAGCCAAGCATGGCGGCGCAAAGCAACGGACCTCGCCATTGCCCGACCCACCGAATCGGTAGAGTCAACGGCGGACCGAATGGTAAAGCGTGCCATCTCTCGGCCTTCGTGAAGGAGACGAGTCATGTCAGCCCGAGTACACTCAGGGAGGGTAGGCAAAAGACACTCCACAGAGTCCCAAAGGGCACAAGAAGCCAGGGCAAAGACGCAAGCCGTGTTCAGAGCACGTAAGGCTGAACTAGCGGACGCAAAAATGCCGCGTCCACATGTCTCCAACCAACGAGACTCCCTAGTAGGAGGCTGCAACAGAGGTGGAGAGGAAGGCTGCGTGGCGAAAGACACCTGCACTACGAGTCCGTGAGCCCCAGGCTGAAGGGACAAACAGGCTGGGCCCCCAGGGGCCGGACGATGCCTATGCGCAATGGCCCTGTCGACAGCATCTCCTGAAGAGGGCCGTGCCCACGTCCCGAGAAGGGCGTCGAACAACAAGCCGCTAAAAGGCAGCAAGGGCTCAATATCCACTGCACCCTGGTGGAGGAGATCTAATAACGGATCGGAGGACAAGGAGACAGAAGGAGGGTGCAAGTGTAAAACAGCTGCAGCCCTGCGAACACCCCTTAAAAACAAAGCACCAGCTTCAGTGGGCGTCCTGGGGGGGCGACAATAGCCCATCTGTAGGGGACGGCTGCAAGCTGACAAGTCCCACAGCAGGAGGAACAAGGGGCCACTGCCCCCATGGCATTGGAGCCAACCGGTGTGGAGACAAGCCCGGGCACACCGGGTCTGTCCCCTCTGGAAGCGGAGAACCAACAGGTGCCGGCGACCGTTCCGGCGTCGAATGACGCCACTCCGGCGTCGAATGACGCCACTCCGACGTCGAATGACGCCACTCCGACGTCGAATGACGCCACTCCGACGTCGAATGACGCCACTCCGACGTCGAATGACGCCACTCCGACGTCGAAGGACGTCAAAATGGCGTCGAACCGACGTCGACCTCCAGGAGGGGCGACCCGGCTGGACGAGCCGGCGGCGACGTCCCCACCACCGAGAGGTGCAGAGAAAGAGCCTGAGGACCAGGAGGCGACAGGCATGGTGCCGCCGGCGCCGCTGATGCCGATGTCGACGCAGGGAGCCGCCAGGGGCTATGCGGAGACAAGGCAGAATGGCACGGCGTGGGGCTGGAACGCCCATCGGGGTTGGGACCCGCTGCCGACACGACTCGGGAGCCGGAGTCGAGGCACTCGGCCGGCGCCGAGGGCGAACCCGCCGGCGGAGATCCGACCTGAATGCCTACCTCCACTGTGGGACCCGAAGGCGCGCCAGGGAGAGGAGGTGACCCGAAGATGGAGTGCAGAGCCTGGTAGTAGGCTTCCATCTGGGGACGAGTCGCACCAGTACCCGGAAAGGGCGGGTAAATGGAGGCCGACTCCGGGGGGCACGGCTCCGTGAGGGAACGGGAACCATGGCCCCCATCGTCACGTGGAAGCGAGGACTTCGGCTTCCGTGACTTTTTCTTTGACTTACCTGTAGACGAGCGCCGTTCGCGGGAGCGACTCCGGGAGTGGACGCGGAGAGAAGAACCAACCAGAGAACGTCGGGGAGACGCCGTGCGGGATATCCGGGCGGCCAAGAGCTTCATCTGGCGCTCCCGTAGGGACTTTGGGCGCATCTGCCGGCAGGCGGCACACTCCACGGAGTCGTGGTCCGACCCAAGACACCACATGCAAATGGCGTGCGGGTCTGACGCCGACATCTGGCGCGAACAAGTCTCGCACAATTTAAAGCCCGAAGGCATCGCACACTGTTCCCCGACGCCAAAGGACGTCGAAAAAGGGCCTGAAGAAAAACAGGCCAGAGGAACAGCTGAATCCCGGATCCGCGTTGGAACGCGGAAAAGGAAACCGACGTCAGCGCGGGTCCTATATGGCTCCACTGACGTCATGTCCGGGGACGACGTCCGGGTGGAGCCAGGCGGCGCCGCCCCCTGGCGCGCAGAGGTACTGCTGCGCAAAATTTTCCGGATCCAGTCCGACGCCTGGGGATATTCTAAGTTAAGGAATCTGCGGCTAGATGTCTCTATCAGATTAGTACATTTATAAATGTGATAGCCAGCCTTATATTCCCTTCCCATTTTTTATGCATATGTGCACACATTTTTATTTTCGATCCTCTTCCCACAAGACAAGTGATGTAACGTAGTCGTTTATCTTTGCAAAACATTTGGTCCACATGGTTTGAAAATCATTGCACTGCGCTCCACAACGTTACTGTGTCCTGCCTTGCTGAATGGCATATGTGGATTGATAAGTAGTGGAAGAGAAGCTCTTGCCTCAACTGGAGAAAAGAATAAGGCATGATGGTACCCAAGATGGAACCGACAACTGTGACTCATATGAACTCAGAGACATAAATGGTCATGTATTTCCTCATTCTCCGAACTTGCCACACCTTCATGAGAAGAGGGATAATCATGCGTGTGATGCTCAGGATCACACCCAACATTCTGGAGCAGCGTAAGACTGCATAGACTACTATTCAACACAAATGTTGGCACTACCTCAAAAGTCAATTGCTGCATTCTAGAACACAGACCAAAAGGTACAGGGACATCTCAGACCTAAAGGGATAAAGTTCCCCTCTTCACCAACAAAGATAATATGAAGATTAATTAGGGCAGTAAGGTCAAAGAGGAAGGACACCAGTTGGCACCATAGTGAGGAACAAAGAAAAGAGAAAATTCTATAGAGATGAACATTCGTCAGGCTCAGGTTACTGCTTGAAAGTAGTGGAGGAAGGAGACTAACAACACACTTGTAATATGTCCCGCTATTTGAAGAATGAAAAGATAATCTTGGTTTCGCTGGGGCAGTACATAAACAAAATACTTAAAGCCCAGATTTGAAGATGACAATTAAAAAACCCAAAGAGGAGGGCCTGAGCTGCAGGATATTAGGGTGAGATATCAAATGACTTATGGACACAAGAGCAGAGGGAGACAGCACTGAATGAGAATTAGGATAAATTCTTGCAGTTGCAACAATGTCCAGCCAGCACCACAATCGGATTGAGAGCAAGGTGGAAAGACCGGACAACATTACAAGAGCTGCTACATGGAAAGTACTGGGCATCTCCGAGATAAAAATCATGGCAGAACTGATGGACCACATGAATATTTTTGATGAAATATAAGACTGATTAAAACAGATAGACTATTTCAGACCAGATGAGAGAAGGACGTGGCTGAGGTTGACGGAGCACTGCTGGGCACGACTCAAGATCCAAATCTGAGGTAAAAGATCTTATAATGGCAGTTTAGAAAGTGATCAAGCTGGCTGGGAGATGCACAACCCTTTTTCCAGATAACTGTCTAGACAATCTAAAGAAAAGAGGGAACAGTAGGATATCTGGAAAGAGCTGATGGGCCTGAAGTCCATTCTTTGCTCTGACAGACAGTAAAACTTAGCTCTAGACAGCCAGTGAAACAGAGGTCTATATATTTTGAAGGGACAGATGTGAGTGAATACACTTGTGTAGCTGAGGTTTATTACCCCTTTCTCTTTATATGGTGCAATGTTTAAGAGTACTCTTCTATGCTTAAATGGCTGAGTAGTGGTTGGCTTTACATGTTAGAAATTTTACAGAAAAAAGAAAAATGTGTTTATTACTGTTGATGAGGTAGCTGGAATTGCTTCTAGGACTCTGCATACCTTCCAGTGACGGTCTCCAGAACAGAATGATACTCCAGATATGACCTTTAAAACTGCACACAATACTCCAAATAAAATATTATTAGAATTATTTTATAAAAGCTGTGGAAGGTAGTTTCTCTGACCTAGAAGCCAGAATTTGTGGATTGTAAATCAGCTTCATGAAAGAAGGGGAAAAAGGTTAGTGAAGTATCTATTTCCCAACTGCACTACATGGGAAAAACAAAACATAGTGGCTTACTTCTGAGGTATCTTCACTGCTCTTGACCCACAATGCATGCTTTATGTATAAACACTTTTAGTAAAAATGACTTGCCATTTATACTCTCCCAAAATTTAAACCTCTCCAGCTGAAGCTATGTTTACAAGCTAAGTGCTTTCAGACAGACGTCAAGGCATTTACTCAAGTGGAATAGTCAACAGGTGATGCACTATGTTCAGATCTATATTCTTGGAATGGAATACAGGAGGAGTGTTTAAGAAAATTCACATGCATATTTCCTGTAATGGGTGCAAAGGAACGTGTAAAGAAGTGGAGTAAGGCTTAAATCAATGTTTTGTTTGAGTCTCTATTAAAGATGTTCCTTCTGCCAATAAATTTATATAGAATAGCGATTTGCCCAAATGCCATTGCTTCTCTTACAGCAATTTGTTGTCTCCATCAGGTATTACCAACATCAGAGTACGCTGGACAGACTAACACAAACTGAAAAAAATCACCCTTGAGAGATTTGGCATTTTAAAGAAGAGTTAACAGAGGTCATGTAAATTAAAATGTGTTGTAAAGCAGCATTTGAAAGGCTTTAAGGCAGCACAGGAACACTACCATGTAGTGATATGATAACATAAAAAGCAAAACTTACGTTGTGTGCTAAATTCTACAAGAATCCGTGCATCTGCAATGGGAAAGTCAGAACTGTACTGCATTTTCTCGCTCTCTTGCAACATTTCTGCCTTTCTGCGCAGGGGTTGCACAGATCCTGCGATCCCTGGAAGGCAGGCACACCGCACGTTTACAGTTTGCTCAACTATTATTATTCACAAAGCGCAAGTGTGATGCAATCAAGAAGAAAATGGTCACAAATTTCCCTTTTTCAACTCTGCCCACTTCAACATTGAGGTGTAGTATGGAAGGATGGGAGGGCAAGGTGGAAGCATTGTATGACACCATATAAAAATTAATATAATGAGAAAGTTACATAGTTGGACTTGGAAACTGGTGGCATGCTCCTCAAAACATTTGAAAAATCGCAAGTGTCAACTGCCCACAACCCACTGTAATGGGAGAATTATAAACTGCTTTGCTGGGGTAATTTGTAAATGGCAGAGGGGAACTACAGGCAAATATTTTTCCCACTAGACCACACCACCTGAATCACTATATTTTTGGGAATTAATAGAGGCAATGGGTGGAGGGCACCAGAAGGATACTTTTTCTGTGGGTTTCAAAATCTATTTTAGGAAGGCCCAGAACAAGGTGTGAGTTGGGCTGATTTGAGTGTGGGAAAAATATCACTGAAGTTCCCCTTTAAGTTTTTCTTCACAATCATACTTAACCCACAAAATATCCTTTATGTCAATATAGAACCGCAAAGCAGATTGCATCAGCCTAAAGGGGGCACTGGTGACTGGGGTAGAACTTATGATGGTAAAAATATAAGATTCAGTTTTAAACCAAATAATTATCTGACAAGGATTTTGAGAATTATTTTCAGGAGTCCAGTGAGGGATTCCTTGTGAGTCCTTAAACGCAAACCTTTGGCTAGCAGAGTTAACCAATTAGTTTCTCTGTTCAACATGGTCTCATTTCTGGCGTAAATTGGTGGCTAATACATGTACGTCTGTGTGTTCTAGTGGCCTTCTGTGGAAACTAAACCATGTGTCTCAGCTGTTCAGTCTCTTTCCATCTTAATCATGCCAGCCAACTACAGGCTACAGGGCATGCCAATACAATAGGAGCGGTTGTCTTGGAATTATTAAACAGAAAGGAGAAGATGACATAGGTTTGTGGCCAAATAATCAAATAGGTAAATCAGCAGCTATCACAACAAATTGAACAGGTGAATAGATGGCTTTTATTTAAAAAAAATCAGTTCAACTTATCACCAAATAAACTCACAAGAGCAAACTAAAGTTTGTTAAAATTATCATTTTAGAATAGGTAATTCGAGGAGTATTTCTAAGTTTAGGTAGTTTGTCTAAAGAGAGTGTGCTGAACTATACTTTAATACTGAGACTATCTTTCAGGTCAGTGTCCCTGAAAGGCATCTCGGTCAGGGGACCTAAACTGGCTTCTTAGTCCAAGAGCTTAGCAAATAATAATAATAGCATGGCCCCAGCAATCTAGCCTAAACATGTTGCCACTTCTACAATAAGCATAGAGGACCCCCTTTCAGATCACTTGCCAAAGGATACCTTCATGCCGAACAAATATAGGCTTACTCCTTACCAAAGTCATGCCCTCATTTGAGCTCTTCAGAAAACAATCTATTAACATTCTCATTATATTAGCCAAATTGTGAATTTACCAATGCTTTAACTGACTTCCTACATATAGCCAAAAACCGGAGTAACCCTTTTCTGGCGGGAAGCAAATCTCTCACGTAGTGTACAGTTATGTGCTGGTGTAGACATCTTTTGAACTTGGAAGCACAGTACATGAACAATTCACACTCTGGCATTCACCTTACGTACAGCTAAATTAACAAGAAAAGTAATATACATGAGTAGGAGGTATGTTCTAGTAATATACATGTGCCTTTTCTCACATTTAATTTAAAGGCTGCAACCCTTTTGATGGTGTTCTTAATTTTAATTATATTAATTATTTATTTTTGGTACTTTGCTAAAACATACGTTTATATACACACATTTTCCCTGTGCATCCAACCATCCTACATAAATGTTCCAAAATAACATTCCCAATATTTAATTCAACCATTGTTATTCACCATCAAAACTCTTGTTCATTTCTTTCTGCTTGAGGCAAGCTCATCAGGACCTTGACATTTGTCAGGAAAGACCAGACAATTCCAACTACGAACTGATGGACACTACTTAATGGAAAGGAACATTAAAATTATTTTCATGTGGCTGTGAATCCTGTGAAGACAGTACAATACCTTAAGGTATTTACCTGTGCCAACGCTGTACACACTTATTTACAATGGCAAAAAGAACCCATTCTACAATTCTTGTCTATATTAGGCATCTGATTTTCACATCAACTAAGAAATAACTATTTCCTATTGCTAGAAATATTTCAGTATCACTTGACACTTATCACAACTTAGACGGCAAAAGCAACAAGAACAGGACTAGAGAAAGTTAACCATGATATCATGTGACTGTTGCCTTATCTTTACGTTTCTCAAGCATAAATCTCTACAGAGAGAAGCCTGGGAAAGCCCATTCTTCAGAAAATGGAAAAAATTTATTCCAGCACAGCTAATTTGGAGTATGATGAATTCTTCATCCAAAATAATCTGCTGGACAGAAACCAGTGTCTAGGGCAACACTTCTATTTGCATTCTTGATTTAGAACAGTTTCCCAATATTGATGGGCTTTGCTAAGCAACCGCTTTTACTCAGTATTACTTCAGCCCAAGCTGAAGACATTTCCACAGACTTCTCCAGATTACCAAACCTCTCATGCCATTGCCCAACCTGCTTATACACTGGTATCCTTAACACTGCACAAGCTTTATAAGTCTAAGGAAGCTGTGAAAGTGGGCTTATTCACGTGATACACAACAGGTTAGTGCACTGAAGGCATTCATGAGCTTTAGTTGATGCAATCCGTTTACCAAGACTAGTATGTCACAAAGGATATCCAAAATAAATGGTAATCTGGATTAGCCAATGAAGTATGAGAATAGTCGGGGAAATTGAGTTTCAGAGGCACAGTACATTTCATACAGCGCATGCAGATCCCCTTCTCATTAATCACAAGCATGCGATTGTGCTGAAGGTACCTTCTCGTCGCATTTCTCGCTCCTTGCGCTTTTCTTCTGCCCGCCGTTCTCGCTCCTTCTGTTCTTTTTGTTGCTCTCTGGCTTTCTTGTCCCTCTCCCGCTTCCGCTCCAGCTGCTCCAGGCGTTCCCTGTAAACAGTAAAGGGTCCCCTAAAATTTTTTGCATTAGTTGTCAGATTTTAAACTGGTTGCCTTCATGCTTGATTGTCAATTTTATACCTTTCATTAGTGTTTACAGATGGCTCAGGAGTCAGGAGAAGAAGGTGGAGGAAGATCCCAAGAGGATTAACAGCAACCAAGTCATGATTTTGGCAATAAATTTCTTCTGGCAATTAATGTGGTGGATTTAAACACTGTTAGAAAGCTCACTACTAAGTGGATGACTCACAGAGAATGACAGTTTAGACTCCATCAGACCGAATCAGGAAAGTTGAGCAACAGTGTAGGGGGGCACCAACTAATGTAGAAATTAATGCAACTTCCATACCAACCCCAAATTCGAGATAATCCCTGTGCGAGATTCTGAGGAAATCCATTCTGCTCCTGACAAGTATTGCCTTAACATTACATTTGACAAATTGCACAGTAGCCTTGTTTTAGTCAAACATTGGTCTCATGCAGTAACTGTACACATAGAGAGAACGTCTATACAATGCCTTCTTATTAGTTTATCACTAACAAATACAGGTCCATCCCAGAGAATAAATGTGATTAACAATCAGCAATATAATCAATACAGTATACAATTTTTGAGATTTGTGTCTCTAGCTTGAAGCTTAGTCCAACAATTTGTCTGATGTGGCATTAAAACGCGGGACCTACTGGTTTCAACAAGGTGCTCCCCGTACTGAGCTGGAAGCATTCTAGAATGTTCTGACCTGTAGAGTTATCACTATTACTATTAAATACCACATGTCCCTGTACAGTAAATCCTGCAACACCTCAAAGGTCACTGCCTGACAACCACTGACCAACTACACTGATGTCAGTGAAAATAAGTGAATGTTTATGACATTTTCCCCTTTTGAAAACACTGGGACAGTAGAGATAAAGGGGCACTAATAAATATATATATATCTATATATATATATAACAGAGACTTTAAAAAAAAAATGTTATTTATTATTATTTAATATTGGCCTACACATGTAAACTCATGACCTGAAAATAAGACAGACAAAACCGTGGTTTGCATGAAGGCAATCAGCATATGGAGCACACTACTTCTTCCAGGTATTCAGTGCGAGTCTACTTTCGTTTTGCCTCTCAGCGAAATCAGTAGCTTTTCATAGAAAGCAGAGCTGTAGAGGAAATATATTGATGAGAAGGGAGGGATAGACAATGATGGGACGGAATGAAACACTTTTTTTAAATAAGATATTTTATTGATTTTTGACATAAAAGGAAACAAAAACAAAGACCCATGACGCAGTCACGTATACAGCTTCAACGGCGTAGCCACAGCACATGGCAGAAACAACAGAGAAGACATACAGCATCACTTTATCTACAGTCCGGGGAGACAGCAACCAAACAGTAGCCAGCGCATCTACTAAAGTCTGCAGAGGGGTTCATAAAAACAGGGAGGGAAAAGGAATTCTGTGATCTTCGCTGGTCTATTATACAGGAGGCTCCCTTCAACCCACCGGGGGGAGCATTTAATCAGATCCAACCATGTTACCCTTACAGGGCACCGAAATACGTTCATGCTTGTGGGGAACCCCTCGTGCTTTGTACACCAAATTTTCCGTGATAGCACAGTAGTCCATTCCCCTCTCCCAATCATGGAAGGGAGGGGCAGTCGCATCTCTCCAATGGCGGGTCATGTTTCTTTTGGCTATCAGGTATGCCACGAACAGGAGAGTGCATTAGGCACGATGACCCCCACAACTTGTCCATGATCCCCAGCACTATCACTTTGGGGTCGTGCTCCAGCCTAAGTCCCACCACCCGCTCCATCCTGTTTATCCCCTCCCAGTATCTCCTTGCCACGGGACAGTCCCACAGCACGTGGTATAGGGAAGCTGGGGAGTGGCGAAAGCACAGGCACTCCGGTCTGGGGGCTCGTCCAAAGCGCCAGAGTTTTTTTGAGGAGAGTAGTAAAACCTTTGCAGGATTTTGAACTGGATTAGGCGCTGGCACATACAGATCGCTAGCTATCGAAGGGCCATCTTTGCCTCTATCCATTCGTCGTCATCAAGGGCACCAACATCTTCCTCCCATCTAGCCCCAAGTGTCACCAAGGGGTCTGGTGTGTTGACCACAAGTGTTCTATATAGACGCAAAATGCCATGTGTTGCCAATTCGTCAGTGACTAGCTTACAGTCAAGGGGGCTAAACCCAGAAGAGGCTGAAAGCTGTGGCTTATATGTATCAAGGGCGTGTCGTAACTAAAGATATTTGTAGAATCGGGATCTATGCAGACCAAACTCATACGCCAGCTCCTGGAATGACTTCCTGTGCACCCCCAACCCAGACATCCCTGAGTGTAGAGATACCAATAAGGTAATTGGCCAACTCAGACAACCAGGTGCCATGCCACAAAGGGGTCACCCCAGTGAGTGCCGTACCATCTCATGTGCCGGAGGGCTAGGTACCAGCACTAGAGTGGAATCCGACTAACCGGCAGCAGGGAGTGGGGGGAGAGACCTGCTGTACAGTGCAATCCATGAGAACGGAGTAGTTCCAGCCTATGGGCCAAGTCTTCCCTGTCCGCCCCGGAATTAGTCGTTAAAATTGACGAGCTGGGACATCTAGTGATATAGTTTCACGTCATATGGTGAGTATCGGCATTACACAAAGGATACCCTAGGGGTCTTGCCTGCCCACAAGAAGACAGAGGTCTGGGCTTGGTGACCTGCAAAAAAGGCCAGTGTCAATGGGTAGGGGTAATGCTGGAGTACGTATAAGAACGTAGAAAGAGCAACCATTTTAAAGAGGGTGCCTCTGCCCGCTATGGAGAGGGGCAGTTTCGACCACTCCCCCATCTCTCTCAGAGTTCTGTCCACCAGCGGGGTGATATTAGGCTCCCGAAAACGTTCAGTGAGAGCCACCGTCATATGCCCAGGTAGCGAAAGTGGTCGCTCGTCACCTGTAGCTGGGGACTGAGGTCTTTCCCGAAAGGCATCCCCCACAGGGGTACCAGGACAGTCCTCCCTCAATTTACCCTTAGGCCAGAGGCGTCGCCATAAATCTCAAGTACTTCCATCAACCGTGGGAATGTCTCACCTGGATTCCGCAGGACGAAATGTATGTGATCGGCTTATAGAGACACGGGGTCCTCCGAGCCCTCCCTCCATGCAAAACCACAGAGTCTGGCGCCCATCCGCACAAGCTCCGCAAGTGGCTCCACCACAAGGGAGAAAAGAAGGGTAGAGCGGGGGCATCCCTGTCTCGTGCCACGCTCGACAGGGAACCTGTGCGGCAGGGCTCCATTCACCCTGACCTGAGTCCACAGGTCAGAGTAAAAAGAAGAGAAATCCAGCCCCTCAAACGTGGACCAAAATTCATCTTTTTGAGCACCAGCAGAAGAGAAGACAAGTGCACTGAGTCAAAGGCTCGCTCAAGATCAACTAGGAGCAGCACCACCCCCTCCCGAAGTTCGTCTAGGCAGGCCAACACCAGATGGATTAGTCGAAGGCGATGCCTGGTGGATCACAGCAGCCAGGCGCATGGCCAGGACCTTAGCTAGAATTTTCATCTCCAAATTAATGAGGGAGATGGGAGCGATAGGAACCACACTCCTCTGGGGGCTTGCCAGGCTTCAATATCACTGCAATAGTTGCCTCTCGGAGGTCACGTAGAAGCTCGCTTCTATCATAGGTGTCTCCATAAAACGCTAGGAGGTGTGAAATCAGCAAGGAGTATCTCTTATATAGCTCCAACAGTAAAACATTGGGGTCTGGGATTTCTCCGCTGGCAAAGACAATATAGCTTGTAGAAGCTCCTCCGCCGTAAGCGGTAAATCTAGGTCAGCACTTTCCCGTACACCGAGTGTACGGACAGGCAGATCACTGATGAGGGTTTGCCCGCTCTGGAGCACTTGGCTCCCGAAAACCATACAGGGCTTGGAAATGGGTGGCAAACTCATGCACAAAGAGGTCAGCCTCTCTCAACAAATATCTCTGCATCGACAGCAACTCCGTGACAAGGCTGTAGGGCAGCCAGGCCGCTGTCAGCCAATATAGCAGCTTACCCGCCTTATCTTCCGACTCTTATATCTGGCCCTGAGAGTGGAGTCGGCTCGGAGCCGCCGAGTCCATCAATTTCTGTTTCTGTCGCACGGGCCTGTGCCAGGTTTCTTTGGGCAGCTAGCGTTGGAGCAGCAGCAGTCTTCAATTCCAGGTCTCAAATATCGTCCTCCAGCTGCACCAGTCCCGCCTCTTTGCGTCTTCTGCGTTCGCAGATGAGGGCAAAAGCTTTACCCCCCCCCCCCCCAAGGACAGTTTTAAATGCTACCCGCAGGGAAGTAGACTATTGAGCTACGGATATCCTTGGCGAACTTGCCTTCCAACAGCCACTAGGCGTTCAGTCTGCCTATACCCCGCTCGCTTCCACAACGTCTCCCTATTGCCAGTAATATCGGAGAATGATTTGAGAGCCCCCAGGGCAGAATCTGTGTCCGTGTGGCATAACCCACATCCGATGAGGGCAGCAAAGAATAATCTAGACGGGAGGCTGTACCATGGGGAGAGGAAAGGAAAGTATGTTGTCCTTCGGTCCGGTGCTGCCATCGCCACACGTCCACCAGACCCAGTGCGGTGGTCCAGTCCCTTAGGCGCGGAGAACAGACTCCCCCAGAGAAGGAGGACTTGTCCCACTCATGGTCCATCACAGCATTGAAGTCTCCCCCCAACAAAGTAAAACCAGGGGCGGCTTCAGTCGAATAGACCGAGACTGCCTCTAACATGTCACCTAGCAGTCTGGGGGCACTTATATACTCCCTAATGCCTGTGGCGGACCCTCCATCACCCCCTGTAGGATCACAAAGAGCCCCAGTGGGTCAGAGTATATCATGTGAACCGTTAGAGGAAAAGTCTTATGTAGGAGGATCGCAGTGCCTTTGGAACCTCTTGTGAACCCAGAGTGGTGGACCCTAGAATAGCCATGTCGCCCCAGGAAGGAGCAATTCGTGCCCAACAGATGTGTTTCTTGAAACAGGTGCGCCGCCAGTCATTGGTGCTTGACATACGCCACAACCGCCCCCCCCCCGTTTAATTTGGTCATTAAGACCATTTGCGTTCCAACTAAGGATAGTGTACTCCCCCGGCAGGCCGCTGCTACAGGTCCACCCGTTGTGACAGAGGATAGATTGAGGGGCACTCTTCGGGGACCCGATAGGAGCTCTGATACATGTACGTCAAGGTCAACAGTGTAGCAGAGGGGTAGTGAGAAAGACAGAAGATAGGGCAGGGAACTTCCACCGTAGACAGTCGGGTATTCCTCCAATTGCGCCAGAAAGAGAAATGGCACTCCAGACTCCCTCCCCCAAACAGCCTCCGACTAGGGCCCAACTGAGGCACCCCAATGTCGCCGCAGGATCGGATCCTAGGCAGGCCGGTAGGGGGGCAATGTCAATGACTCCCTGCCGCCCAAAGCCACGCCCAGTTACCATACACGTGCGTCTCGACAAGTGTCAAGAAAAACCGACAGGGCAATTGGCAACTTAGCCCTGCGGGAGGGCATCCCAGGTCAGCCTCCACGGAGATCGCAGGCTGGAAGTCAGTCACCACCGATAAAGAGAGGTAGAAGGGGGCCCCTCTCGAACCACTCTCTACTTGCTAAGTGTATGGTGAGCGTGAGGACTCAAGCAAACAAAGACAGGGCAAGCCCCACTTTTCTTGCACCTTTCTCACACAGGTGCTTCCCCATCGAAACCAGGACTCCCCGGGGCCCCCACCGTACTTCACCTGAAGACCTCCTCGATCTCCACCCTCCAGACAGCGACTAGGACCATCTCGCAGGCTGGGCAGCCGCCGCCGGGGCCCGTAGCACGTCCCCTGATGACCAGAGCGGAGCCCAGTGCGATGGGCCGCAGCAAGGCATCGGCAGCGAGGCCACCATCTTGGGCCCAGGTAGCACGCGGACAGTCGCGCCGCAGGGGCACCGTCTCCACTTCTCCAGCGAAAGTGGGCCACCCGGGTTGGCACCGCTGGGCCTACAGATGTCAGAGGAGCGGGGGTCCGACAAGGTTACTGTCAGTCAGGATGTGTGAGGATACACGTCGGGAACGATACTAGGCCTCGACCGTCATCTTGGCCTCCTTGGCCACATCCTCCCGGAATGAAACACTTCTGAAGGTAAACTATTGGGTTAAAGATTCTAAATCTCACCTTTAACGGCCCAAAGTACCTAAATCAAAAAACACCACACAAACAAGGACTGCCAATCCCAATCGGTCTGGCTTAATACTGAAAATCTTCTATAAAAGAGGGGAACAAGGTTTTCTTAGGTGTACCCTCCCTATATAAACACTACAAAAAGCAAAAATATGTCTTGCTTCGTCCCTGATGGGGTAATACAGTGAGAATTGAAAAATCTATTTAGTCCTGCCTCAGTGTGTCCATTTAAAGGGATGTTCCTCATCTGGTCTCCACTGGTGGCAGTGCAGATGGGCTCCGTCACTTTGGAGGTGGAGATCTTTTGGTATTGTACAAAAATACAATAAGTTCCACCCAACGAAGCAAAAGTCAAATTACATATACTGCAACTATAAGTTACTTTATTTCAGTTACCTATGGCAATATAAAAAATATATTTGTGGGGTGGAGGCGGGGGGGGAGGGGAGTCATGGCAGAGCAATATGGCTGCTAGGACGTGCTCCTCAGGAGCTCCGACATCCCAGTGGTTATGTTGCATAATCCTTTTTAAATACACCCTTTAAGCTCTGGCAGGGCAGTTCCTGGCACTGTGCCTACAGCTGACATGTTCTGTGCGCCACAGGCCTGAGATGTGCGGGGGCAGCCGAGCGCTGAGATTAGAGGCCTGAGATCAGCTTGCACAGACCCTTGGAGTGCCCTCTTGGCAGGGGACAACCGCAGAGGAGATAGCGCGCCTGGTGGGTGTGACCTGGGTCCCGCTCCACCCGGACGGTGAGGAGTGAGGTGGTTGCCAAGAGAGACAAGCAGCATCGAACGGGACAGACGCTGCAGCCTGGTGCAGGCCATGAGGCCGAGGGAGAAGGCCCCAGTCTGCTCCCAGTGGCCTTTGCCCACGGCAAGACCAGACCCAAGACTTGCTGCTGGCTGTTTTGGATGGGGTCTGTGGAGAGGATGCGGGCCGGCAAGCAACCCGTGGATTAGATGAAGTATCTTGGGTATGCTGGCTGGCTGGCGTGAGGCCAGCTTGGGATGAAATGGTGGGACTGATGAGGAGAGTCTGGGCTGTACTTGGAGTGAAGTCGAGGCATGTTGGGACACCGTCTTAGAGGATATCTACGCTGCTAGAATACTGTTTGGGAGAGTGCAGGCTTCCTCCTTGACGTCTGCGGTGTGCGGCCATCAGGCTTGTGAAGGAGCATACTTCAGGGGGGCTGCATAGATGGGTGGGGCCCTCAACAGGGGCCCTTCGACTTGCTGCTGCTTGCCCTGGCAAGTGTTGATTTCTGGGATGCTGTATGCTTGGAGAAGGCTGCTGGAATTCTACTTGTGACTGGATTAACATCTGCAGGCTACATGCTTGGCTGAACTCTATCTTCAGCGTGGTTGGGGAGGCTTAGAGTTTATGCTGGTTTGCGCAGAGGGCCCTGCTGTGCTGTGCCTGCCTAATAAGACTGTTGTGTGCCCCACATCGTGTGGGGGGGTGGGGGGCCAGGTCACGAGCGGCTACTTGCGTGGAGATCCTAATCACTGGATGAGCATCCGGGTGGCTGACAACTCCTGAAGGACCTTGAGTAAGCATAAGGTGGCCCCAGCAGGGAAACACGATCACGCAATGCACGGTTGCCCAAACGCACTCATCAGGAACTATGAGAGAAGATGGACCCTTGCCGGATTGCGAGAGTGGCTTGCAACAGGGGGAGCAGACGAGAACAGACATGTTGGCCTCCATACAAGACTAGAGCATGGCCCTGGAGGGAAAGAAAGAGGAGGCGGCTGTGGATGTCAGTCTACTCCCGGCTGACCAGATAGTGACGGAAAAAGTAAATGCAGCGTAGGAATCTTCACAGAGCTTCAAAACGAGGTCACAACGATGTAGGAGCGCAAGGCAAAGCTTAAAACAGTGAAGAAAATGTTGGCGGCCAGGTCTGAAGATGCGGAGGGGCATTCAAGGCGTAATAACATCAAAGTGCTGGGGTTCCGGGAGAGGGCGGAGGCCACATCTGTCAAACGCATTTTGGAGGATTAGATCGGTCAGATGCTGAGACCACATGGACGATCTACGACAGGAGTCTCCAACCTTTTCTGTAATGAGAGCTCCTTCTGATCAGTGAAAATCGTCGTGAGCTACTGAAGGCAAAGTATCTTGCGCAATGTTACCAGGCACCCCCTCGCCCAGCTTCACTGACTTTAAACCGAATGTCCATGGAGCCCGATACTATGATTTGAACAAAATACTGTGACAAGGGGTACTATGATAATGCTATCATGTGCGTCAGTGAGTGCATGGTCTGTGTGGATGTATGGACGTGTGTGAATGAATGGGATATGTGTGTATGGGTGGCTGAGTCTCTATGTCGTATGTACTTTAGGCACAGGACATACCTTTAGCCATGTGTGGCACCGTTAAATATACAACATAAACATACGATTTTTTTAAATTCTTTTTTAAATGGGAGAAATTTAAAGTGCAGAAAATTGTTCATAATAAACATTTTCTGCACTTTAAATGTCTCCTATTTAAAAAACATGGCTGTACTTTTCAGATACAAGTATGGCAGCGTGTCTACCAGCCACTGGGAGTGAGATGCCTACTGTGTGTAAATGCGACACTTTGAAATGAGAGAAACAGTTAACTTTAGGGTTACATGCATTACATAAAACACATTTTAATTTTCTTCCATGTCAAAGTGTCTTTACATACAGTAGGTATATTACATGGTGCATATTTATAACCGGAAAATGCAGGCATTCGTTTAAATAAGAGGAATTTAAAGTGAAGAAACATGCTTCATAAAATATTTCGACTTAATTGGCATAACTTAAAGTAGAGAAAAACATTAAGAGTGTTTCATTGAAACATTTTTCTTCACTTTAAATTTCTCCCATTTAAAAGAAAATGACAGCATTTTTCAATTATAAATATAGCACTGTGTCTACCACCAATGGGAGCAAGATACCTCCTATTTGTAAATGTGACACTTTGAAAAGGGAGATAATGAAGACTTCCCTTAATCGTTAAGTTAACTCTTCATTTTCATTTTCTCTCATTTAAAAGCATTCACAAATATCGTTTTGTTCTTATGCTCCAATATTGAGATGAGAATTACTTTTATATAAGAGTTAAATACCTCAGTGCTTCAGTTCTGAACCTCTGTGACCCACAGAGGTTCAGAACGGTCTTGAGGGAGCCTGGTGGAATGGAGCCCTGAATCAGTTTTGACTAGCAACACCATTTCATTGATAGACTATGTACATTGCCACTGATACTCCGATTGTGGTATTGGGGCCCAGATGAAACTTGGAAGGGTACTCTGTCTGGCACGGTGTGGGAACTGACCTGTTGAGCAACCTTCATTCTATTGTTATGACTGGAAAGGAGGGGATACTGTTGAGCTACAGCCCTAGGGGCGGGAGCCCGCTGTCACGCCCCAGAGGCTCCTAGACCTCAGGTGGTGACGGTGGGAGATCCTTACTCCCGTTATAGGAAGAATAAACTGCGATCAACATGAAAAGCATTGAAAATGCAATAGGTATCGCCTTTTATTAAGTTAAAGACATTTGCTTTGCTAATGGTATTGTATAGCAAAGCAAATGGCTTTAACTTAATGAAAGGCGAGACCTATTGCATTTGTAATGCTTGTTTTGTTTTTGTTGCAATTTTATTTAGCGTAGCGCGAACTCCGACCTGAAGGTCTGTTGTGCTTTAAATGAGCACCAGTTACACTACACAAGGACACATTCCTTTTTTAGGCGCGGGAGATTCAGTGACTTGCCCAGGATCACAGGATGTTAAGTAGATGCCGAGACTCGAGCCAGGTTCCCTAGCTCCAGAGCTGGCAGCTTTGGCCTGAACCCCGGGGTGACCGGTGAATAGTGCTTTGCTTCAATCAGCGCACCCCTCAGGTTCGGAGCTAGCCTCAAACCCGCGGGAGTCAGTCTGTCCTTTTAGGCATGCCACCTTGTGCAAAACTTTAACCTTTGGAGGAGGGGGCGGGGCTGGTGTGCACGCTCGCTCTGGTGTGAATGCTGCGGGGGTGGGGTGTCAGGACTTTAGATGCCCATATAGTCACGGCGGCCAGCTTTTAATGCAGTTGTGATCATTTACTACACATTTGAAGATGGCCATTGCAGGTGTGTGTGCATTCATGGCAGCTAAGTAAAAAAGTTTCACTAACAAGACCTATTGTTTTGGCAAATGCTTATTACAACAATGGGTAAAAACAAGCTCACTCTTCCCAGCCAATGAATCGTGGTGCACCCAGGTGAGCACATCACTGGGTTTGGCTATTTGATTGAAATAACTTATTAGGAGAGTTCGTTGTGTATGTATGTATTGACATCATTGTCCATTTCCTTTACCCCACAGCATCAAATGATTACTTAATGTGGGATTTAAGTCCACATTAGCCAGGCTAATTTGTCCCATAGCCAAACAGCAGGGTGGGAGCACAGAAACAACACCGTTCACATAATCAAGAACACATAGGTGTCTCAGGTGTTTCTGCACTGGGTTCTGGAAAGGATGGTGATTCAGGTTCTGAATAATATTTAAGGTTTTTATTATTATTAATTGTGCTCTAAATATGTTGCGTATGCTCATTTTCCATAGTAGTGTGATTATTTTCCTGCACGCTCGCGTTATTTCCAACACCGTGCTCTAACTTCAGTGAGTGTTTTTTGAAGGGCAGCGTGACAACATGGTGTGCAAAGACGAGTCAAGGAAGCTAACTCCGAGACCTGCAAATCTTGGGATCAGGCCCGGTCTGCATTCCTAGGCAGCATGTGGTCATTACAATTTCCAGCGGAGACAGACTCTGGGCGTCTGCTGAATTACCCGGGTCGCGAGACTCCAAAACCTGCCCGAGGCTCTTACGAGCAAAACTCACGTTACTGAACATTTGGAATGAGAGGAGAGACTGAGCCAAGCAGAGGGGCACCGCCAGAGCCGACTGCTGTCCTGAGATGACCTTTAAGGGATTGCAAATATTTACTGCATTCCAGCTTCGGGTGCTTTGAATCATTGCCACGCACAGGGTGGGGATTTAAGGCTTTGCCGAACATATAAATAGTTAAATTAAGGGTCCGGTTTCCAAGCCAGTGCTGTCTCCTCAAAGTTATTTAATCACATTGTATTATAAATGTAAACAGAAGAAGCCCGCGACATTTTCAGACACGTCAACATTAAGCAAAACTGCCAGGAGGAAGAATTCCGCATTTTATGCAGGAAGGAGTAAAAACAAGCGCGGTCCCGAAAGTGAGAGAGGACCGCGCTGCAGCCGGAGCATGGGGATCTCTTGTCTTTATGGGGCCATGTGTTTCTAATTAGAAACACATGGCCCCATAAAGATAAGAAAGTGCTTTGCGACAGACGCAAAGCAGGCAAGCCAGTCCGGGTGGGCCGGACAAAAGCGAAAAGGAGGCACCCCAGAAACCTTATTTCCAATGGCAGCCCACTGTTTAACATAAACGGTGACGCAAGCCAATCGGAATTAGGGGCGGGGTTTCAAGCCCTTTTCTTAAAGTCCTCATCTGCAATAAATCTCGCCGCGAACACTAGGCGAGACCTAAAAAGGAGAGGGGACTATTGTATTGTATGGGTTATCTCAATATTCGAATTGGGAGAAATGTGCTAAGTTGTTGAATTAGCCAGATTTACATGGAAAGACAGAACTATTCGGTTACACGGTCTCTCTCCAGGCAGGGTTTGTTGGGAGTGAATATTTTAGATGTTTTTAATGTTCATTAGCTTACCATTTTCTGTCTGATGTGGCTCATGTGGGTTCTTCACTAGTCTCCACTCCTTGCGGTAAGTGTGGAGAGTCTTGGATTGGTAGTGCCTTGATAATGCTTGAGGCACCTGGCCTCCCCTTCATACACATGTGCATACTTATATGATGAATAACTACCAGTTTATCACCTGCAATGTCCGGGTCTTAGCAGATTCACAAAGCGACACACTTGAAACACAACAGAGTTGCAGTTGCATGCCTCAAGTAGACATCTTACTCAAGTGGCAGTCCAGATGCTCTCGAAGAAATGGGGGAGGTCAAATGTACTCTGCCATGTAATCTGGCTATGCCGGTGGGGTGTCCGTGTCGCTAGCCCTGGGGGTCATCTTTCAGCACCTCTATTTAGGAAGTAGATATAGAAAGTCGATATGTGCTAGTGTTTGGGGCACTGGATGGGAGGGAAGTCTGCATACTTCACACCTATGCACTGAACACGGATGTTGTAAGTTACTACTATAAAGTGCAGACGCTTCCAACGGAATACGTGAGGGCGTCCAAGATCTGGGTCGGAGACTTCAAATGTGTCCTGGATGGTGAGATGGACAGGGCGCCGCCTAAACAGTGCACTACGCTGTGCATGACGTCAGCCCCGACTGAAGTTATGACTAATGCAGGTTTTGTAGACGTTTGGAGGGCTATGTACATATAGTCGACTTGACTGTATCCAAGGTGCCAAGCTGGGCATGCATAAGATAGTGTCTACTAAATATATGGGTAGATTTCTCTCTGACCACGCCTGCTACTTGTGAACTGTGGTTGGAGGGTGGGTGGAGAGTGGTTCTATGCAGACTTGGAGACAGCCAGATTTTTTGACAGATGAGGTGCTCTTGATGAACCTCTCTGTGGAAATTGATGACTATATGGCGGACAATTGGGGCACGACAAACACAAGGAAAAATGAGTGGGAGGCGCTGAAGGCGGTGGTAAGAGGGCTGTGCTTAAGCAAAGTGTATGGGGTGAAGAATACTTCAACAGGACTTGTCACACAGGGAGGAAAGGCTAGCTGATGTACAGCGAAGGGAAGGGGCATCTCTGGATGCCCAAAGGGAGTTGCTGGACACAGGGGACAGACTGACTAAATACACGCTCAAAACTTATTGCCAAGGGCTGCACGGGGGGAGGGGAGGAACCTAGTCACCTGCTTGCCTAGGTGTGTCGGAGGAAGGTGGAGATGCCACTGGTGTGCTACCTGGAACAGCCAGACGGTACAGCTGCAATCAGGCAGGTGGTCATAAATGACATCTTCGAACACCTGCTGAGGGTTACGGTGTGGTGCCTGTTGGTGAGCCTGACAGCATCCGCAGCTTTGTGGCAAGCGAGGAGATCCCTAGGTTCCCAGAGGCCTTTATGGAGTGTCTTGAGGCTGATCTCACCCTGGAGGAGCTCAGGAAGGTCCTGAGTTAGATGCACAAGGTCTAAACACTGGAGTTAGCCTTCCTTTCGGAGCCTTATCAAGCCTTTCTGCCTCTGCCTTCGGAGAACCTCCTGATGATGTATACTGAGACGCAACGGATGGGCTACCTCCCGCCGACTATGCAAGTGGGTGTAATCTGTATGCTTCCCATTCCAGGTGGAGAAGCAGTGAATACGGCCTCCTATAAACCCCTAACTATGATCAATACTGATGCCAAAGTCCTTTCTCGAGTGTTGGCTAATAGACTGAAATTGGTGATAGGACAACTGCTGCATGAAGATCCGTGCAGGTTCATCCCAGGTTGTAGAACTGCTATGAACCTAAGGAGACTCACTCATGTAGTGCATTCGGTGCTGGACTGTGATGATGAGCTTACACTGGTCGCGTTTGACCTAGAAAAGGCATCAGACACCCTGGGTTGCGCCAATTCGATGGAGGTACTCCCAATAAATTAGATTTGGCTCAAACGTTTGTGGCTGGGTGCAACTGCTCTATACGGGACCCACGGTGTGGGTGCGGACAGGATGCATGGTGTCGGAAGCCTGGTCTGTAGGTTGGGGCACGAGACAGGGGTGTTTGTCCCCTCTTCTGTTTGCCCTAGCACTGGAGCCATTGGCACTCCGAATTAGGAGGGATTTGTATGGCTGGGGGATCAGAGTTGGGGAGTCAACACATTTGGTGTACTTGTACGCCAATGATGCTCTTTTCTATCTGAGGGAGCCTCGAACCTTGGTCCGATGTCTAATGCATCTCTTGGAGAAATTGGGGGGCTTGGGGGGGGAGAAAGAGAATATCTGGTTTTCGGGTCAATCGCCACAAAAATATCCTTTTACCCCTGTGGGGTTTGGCTGGGCTGGAGGTGGGTTACCTGACTCACCGATTTGGGAATACTGTGTGAAATTAATGTGTTGCGCTATTTGTCAATATGCCTATAATCTGGGGAGCATGATAGAGGGGCTGCATACCTTAGTGCGCTTCTGGTGAAGGCTTCCACTATCTACTATGGGACGGGTGGAGATAGCCAGGGTGGTGCTGCTGCTGCGTTGTTTATACCATCTCCAAAACGCTTTTTGTCCATTAAAGCATGAAGTATTTAAGCAGTTAAACAGCATCTTAGTATCACAAGTGTAGGATGGTGGGCATCCTAGGGTTGCAGGAGTGAGAGGCCTGGGGTTACCGAACATTAAATTGCATTATTATGTGGACCCACATTCAGCATGCTGCTGAGTGGCTAGCGGTCAAAGATAACTGGGTAAAGCAAATACTGAGGGGTACATAAGGTGGGAAGTCTTTGTCAGTGATGCTGATGAGAGGGGGCAGCCTAAGGTCTTTGGTGCCTTAGACAGATCGAACATAGAAGCAGATTGTTAAGAGGGTTGTCAGGCGTCCACTCTTTGCCAGGGGCTTAAATAGCTGAGATCTGCAGCTTTTTGTCGCATTAGTAGAGACAAGACACTTGCTGAATGCAGAGAACGGGGGTGTCAATTACTTGGAGATTTATACCTGGGAGACACATTTGTCACCTTCCAGGAGGAGCAGGAGACCTTGGGGGTTGACATTGGGCAGTTTCTCCAATATGCTAAACTAGCTGAAAAAGCGAGAGGTATGGACGGATTTCCCCAATGTCCCTTCCACAACACATATACTGGTAAGCATTTTGCAGATTGGCGTGGGGCGTCACTTGATAACATGGACGTATGGGGCACTGAAATCAGATTATTCTAAACCTAATTATGGTGCCAGTGGTGCCTGGAATGCAGATCTGGAAGTCCCGTTGACCAAAAGGAAATAGGCAAGGGCATGTGAGTTGGTGCTGAAAGTATCATAGAATGCATAGTTTAAGCGGACACTTCAATTTTCTTCATCGCACATATTTGACCCCAAGCGTATTAGCCAAAATGTATCCAACCAGATCTCAGGACTCCCCTATGTGGGGCAGAAGGAGCAACGTTCCTACATATGGCCTGGTCCTGTCCAGATATGTTGGAATCTTGGCACAAGGCATGGGAAGTGGTGCAGCGGGTAGTGGGGATCCCACTGCCATTGCAACCTTGCCAACTGTTATTGGGTCTTGTAGAAGACTGAAGGAGGTGAAAATGCAATAAAAATTTCTGCAGCTGCCCCTGCTTCTGGCGAAAAGGCGAATTGCTATTGGATGGCTGGGTACGCAATGTCTCAGTATTGAGTTGTGGGTGCAGGACATATTTGAGTGGTCCCTGGCAGAGTAAACACATTAACAAAATGACCAGGAGGGATGAGATGACAAAGTAAAGAATAACTTAATAGCCTGGGGAGCTATTATAGAAGATTTTGCTGAGGGGGGTGGGGTGGGAGCACTGCAAAGCATGGGGACACTCAAAACACAAATTGAATATGCAACAGAGGTGGAGAACCTGAGATGCGTTCAATTAAACCTGTACTTCGCACTGCACAATTTGGCTACAACACGTGCTACACTTATGGCTGATGAGTGCTATTAATTGTGGCTATCCATACTTTGTATGAGCTCGGATGATGAGGGATGACGGGAGGGAGGGCAGTGGGGAACGGAGAGGGAGGAGTGGAGGGACGTACTACATTGTGTTCTGCTTGCATGCAAAATGAGAGATAAACGTAAGAAAATGACAATTTAGAACAACAAGCTTGTAATTGGTTGTACTAAAATTTGTATAAATAAAGAAGTTATAATGAATATTCTTCAGGACCTATAGAGGATGGCCAGTGATCCGGAGTCCCTTGGTTGACATTTTTCAGCCATGTACCTGAAGTCTCTTCAGAGGGCTACAGATTTGTTCAGAACCTGGCTTCCAGTTCCATATCAACTTCTAACTTATTTATTTGTCAGATCAAATAAAAAATCCATTGATAACACCGAAACAAAATCATCATTTTCATAATAGACAATAAGAGTAAAATCAAATTGATTTATATGTTATAATCATTGAAGCATTTACTAGTTTGTCTCTAGTCGGCCCATCACATAATCTTGATGCAATTTAAAAACATTTCAGCACCTTAGTTCTCACATGCTAGGCCGCTAATAAATACTTTGAGGTTACAACTACACACAGGAGCTGTTATCATATTCACATCGTTACACCCAGCTTCAAGCCTAATCATTTAACTCTTTGGATCTTAATCTTTTATACGCACGACATAAAATACAAAAAGTGTCTCAGTCTCATCCAATTGCTTGTCTAATGAGTGCAACTTGCTTGTTTATTAGTCAGCCATGAATTCATAAATGATGCTAACATGAATACCAAGCCGAAACTTAAGGTACTGAGATCTGGCTAAAGGATCAATATTATCCACAAAAAAATTCAAATTTGTAATCCCATTTTATTGTTAGAAATTCACTTGTCAATCTCCCTGTGGTGGGTGACAGGTGCATTTTTTCTACTGTACGAAACCAAAATATTTCCTCCACAATCCTTTAAGCACGTGAGGAGTACTCACCTAGCTCAAGTTCTGTAAGTACATTCCTTAAATGTTTCAACCAAGGAACCTTGGATATCTGAGCTCTATGAAAAATATTCTGAAGACACATCCTGTATATGGCAAGTTCCTCTGAAGCCCAGAGGCTAATCTAGTATAGAATTGGTCTCAGCTTTGCATGCTCGCTTATGGGTTTCAATGCTAAATCAAGTCTTTCAGGGACTATCAGGGCACTTTGGGCAAACTTAAGTAGCAATTGTATGAAAGGATTTTCAACTATTTCAAGTTACAGTGCTCCCAAAGCTCTGAACCGCAAGGGGACACGCTTGCTGCCTGGGCTCAATATTTTATGAGAGTTTGTGACACTATTACATATTGTGTGTTTTGCAAACGTGGTAACGAATAGTTTCTTACCTGTCGGTGTAGTTTTGCAGCTTGAAGACTTTCTGGATTCACTATGCTGTGCATTATTCCGCCATCTCGTGGTTGGGTCCGGATTCGTAGTCTTTTCTTTGTTTTTGTGTTTTTTTTTGTTTTTGTTTTTGTTGGCCCAGGTGGGCGGCGACGCCCCACCATTTGGTGTCTTCGGTGACGTCGTCGCGCTTCCTGCGGAAGCTCCCACCCTTGGTAGCCATCTTCGGATTCTTTTTTTCTTTTCCTCTTACAGTTTTTGTCGTCTATGTCTTTCTCTTTTATCTTTCAATTTTTCTTTTGATCCCTCTAAACTCTGTATGTAGTCTAGTTGTACCCTTAACCTCCTATGTTATCTTCCTGGCGGAGGCGGGTGGGATCGCTAGTGAATCCAGAAAGTCTTCAAGCTGCAAAACTACACCGACAGGTAAGAAACTATTCGTTTTGCAGCGTGAATCTTTCTGGATTCACTATGCTGTGCATAGACTTTGTAGCGGTTTTGTTATTGCGGTGGTTGGGTGGAAGATGAGCATTGGTTGCTAAAATGTGCTGTAAGACCTTCTGTCCTACTTGTGCCTCTTTGTTCATCTGGATATCCACACAGTAGTGTTTGGTGAACGTGTGCACGGAAGACCATGTTGCCGCTTGGCAAATGTCTTGTATAGGTGTGTTCGCTAGAAACGCAACCGTTGCTCCCTTCTTCCTTGTTGAGTGAGCCTGGGCGGCTCCTCTAATTCTTGTCCTGCCTGCTTGTGGCAGAGTTGTATTGCTTGTGCAATCCATCGTGCTATGGTATTTTTGTTACTGGCCGTCCCAGGAAACTGCTTGCGAAGGAAACAAAGTTGTTTTGTTTTCCTGCATTCCTTCGTCCTTTCTATGTAGTGCATCACTGCCCTTCTGGCGTCCAGCGTGTGTAGCGCCTTTTCTGTGGGCGTTGATGGTTTCTGGAAGAAACTTGGTATCTGTATTGTCTGGTTAATATGGAACCGCGACACCACCTTTGGCAGGAAGTGTGGGTCTGTTCTCAAGACAATTCTGTCCTTGTGTATTTGCAAGTAGGGCTCTTGTAGTGTAAGAGCCTGCAGTTCACTGACCTTCGCAGTGACGTGATAGCCACTAAGAATGCCGTTTTTAGTGTGAGCATGTGCAGTGTGATCTTGTGTATGGGCTCAAATGGTGGTTTCATCAACTGTGTTAGCACAGTGTTGAGGTTCCAGCTTGGGGCTGGCATTCTTTTAGGGGGCTATTCTTTTAGCCCCTTCCAGGAATCTTTTGACCACCTGGGAGGTGAAGAAGCTTTTCCCCGCTTCTCCCTGGTGTAGGCCACTATGGCTGCTAAGTGAACCCTTAGTGACGAGTAACTCAGCCCGCTGTGTAGTAGGTGCGTTAAGTATTGTAGTACCGTTGATTCTTTTGTGACCTTTCGTTGTAGTCCCTCTTTAATGCACCATTGCGAGAACCTTTTCCACTTTGCAATGTAACATTTTCTTGTAGTGGGTCTCCTTGCTTCTCTGAGAACTGCCATGGTGCTTGGTGGTAGCTTGAGGTGTGCGAATTCTAGGTCCTCAGGAGCCATGCTGCTAGGCTGAGGCTCTCTGGTTCTGGGTGGAGCACTTTTCCGTCTTGCATTGTCAGGAGGTCTTTCCTTCTGCTGAACCTGTGTGCTGGTTCCTGCGCCATTTCCATTATTTGTGAGAACCATGATTGTCTGGCCCACTGAGGTGCCACCAGTATGAGTGTCATGCTGCTGCTCCTGCATTTGCTGAGTACCTTGTGTAACAGTGGTATCGGGGGAAAAGCGTATGCAAATTCGTTCGACCAACTTATCCATAGCGCATTCCCTAGGGACCTTTGGTCCGGTTGTCTGGATGCGTAATGTTGGCATTTTGCATTCTGGAGTGTTGCAAACAGGTCTATCCGTGGTGTACCCCACTTTTGGAACAGCCGCTGCACCTCCTGTTGGTTGAGTTCCCATTCGTGGGACGCAGACGTCTGCCTGCTGAGTCGGTCTGCTTCTACATTGTCTACTCCTGGAAGGTGTATTGCCAGTAGGTCTATCCTTAGAGGGATGGCCCATCTCCAAATCTCTTGTGCCAGGCTTGATAGCGGTGCTGACTGTGTTCCACCTTGCTTGTTGATGTAGAACATGGTGGTTGTGTTGTCTGTTTGTATCAGCACTCGCTGTCCGTAAAGCTGCTTCTGAAAGGCTTTTAAGGCTAGGAACACAGTTTTTAGTTCTAGGTAGTTGATGTGTTTCACTGCATCTTGTTGTGACCACAGCCCCCTGACGCGGAGTCTGTCCATGTGCGCGCCCAGCCCTGCTGTGAGGCGTCTGTTGTGATGGTCACTGTTGGAGTTGGCTGTGTGAATGGCTTCCCTTGTGATATGTTCTCTTCCTTCCACCACGCTATTTCTTGCTGCACTGCGTGTGTGACAACCACTAGATCTTCCCAACTCCCTGTCGCTTGTGACCACTGCTGCTGTATCCATTCTTGGAACGGTCTCATGTGCAGCCTGATATGTGGGACTAGGTGGATGCATGATGCCATCATTCCCATTAGTCTGCTCACTGTCCTCACTGTCAGAACTTGCCCCTTCTGGTAATGACGTGTTTCCCTCAGGAGCGCTATAGTTCTCTTGTCGCTGGGGAACACCTTGGACTGTGTGCTGTCTATTTGTGCCCCTAAGAATATTTTGATCTGCTGAGGTTCTGTTGACGATTTCTCCCAATGTATTGAGAAACCTAGTCTGGACAGTGTTTGTATGACTTGTTTGATGTGATCCTTGCAGTGTCTGTATGATCCTGCTTTCACAAGCCAGTCGTCGAGGTAGGGGTATACATGTATGCCCTTCCTCCGAAGGTGCGCTGCAGCTGCTGCTAGGTATTTTGTGAACACCCTTGGTGCGGACTTTAGTCCGAAGGCTAGCACTGTGAACTGGTAGTGATTGTGGCCTATCACGAATCTTATTAGACGTTTGTGTTTGACGGGTATGTGCAGATATGCATCTTTCAAGTCTATGGTCGCCATGTAATCCCCTTGTTGGATTTGGGGTATTACTTCCTGAAGTGAAGTCATTTTGAATTTTTGAGTTTTTACGAACTTGTTCAGGAATCTGAGGTCCAGTATTGGTCTTAGTGTCTCGTCTACCTTTGGCACTAGGAAGTACGTTGAGTATACTCCCTTGTTCCTTTCGTTTATTGGAACTGGTTCTATTGCTCTTTTTTGTAGCAGCTCCTCTGCTTCTAGACGTAGGAGGGCGAGCTCCCTTGCGGGAATTGCCCGGTGTCTTGGTTTTTTGCCTGGGGGGTGTTTTTGGAGTTCTATGCAGTACCCGTGCTGTATGATGTTTAGTATCCACTTGTCCGTGGTAATGTTCCTCCATTGTGTGAGGAACTTTCCTATTCTGCCCCCAACTGGGGTTGTATGCTCGCTGGTTATTTTTTGGCTGTGTGTGTTTTTTATTTTGTCCTTTTGTTGACTTCTCCTCTCCCTTGGTGTTAATAGGGGAGGGTTTGGTTTGTTTGTGGAGTCACTTTGAGGTGGGCTGCTGTCCCCCTCTTCGGGCCTGTCCCCGTCCGTAACCGCGCCCTCGAAAGGACCGTCCTCTGGGTTGGTACTGCCAATTTTGCTGCTGTTGTCCCTGTTGGCTTTGGCCCTGGTTGTTCCCCTGGTATCCTTGCTGGGGGGACTGGTGTGAAGTGGTGGGTGCATTGCCCCTCTACCACTGGGCCGTCTTGAGGGGTTTCCTCTTCTCATCCCCCTGAACTGCAGTGCTCCCATGGACCTCGCAGTTTCGTTGTCCTTTTTAGTTGCGTCAACTTGTCGTCGACCGGTGCTCCAAACAGTTTCTCCCCGTCGAAAGGTGTGTTAAGGATGTTACTCTGTACCTCCGGCTTGAAGCCCGAGATCCTGAGCCATGCGTGTCTCCTTTCAGTCACCCCTATCAGCATTTGCCTGCTGGAGTTTTCTGCTGCGTCCAAGGCTGACTTTAGGCAAGTGTTCGCGATAGCCTTGCCCTCCTCCGCTAGGTAATTAGCCCTTTGTTGGTATTCTTCTGGCAGGTGTGTAATGAGCTGGCTCATTTCATCCCAATGCTGGTATGCATGCCTGCTGATGAGGGCGTTGGAGTTGGCGATGCGCCAGTGTATGGCTGCGTTCCTCTCCACCTTTCGTCCTGTGAGGTCTATTCGCTTGCTCTCCTTGTCTGGCGGTGGGCCTGTGTTGGTGGGCACACCGGCCCTTTTCCTGGCCGTTGCTGCGATAATGGAGTCTGCTGGCACTGACCCTTGGATGTACGCAGGGTCTTTTGTGGAATGCTTATATTTCTTTTCGCTTCTAGGTGTAACCGCCTTGCAGACTGCAGGCTCTCTGAAGGCCTCCCTGCCCTGGTCCAGGACGCCGGGCAACATGGGTAGGAATTGGCTCTTTGTTTGTTGAGGGAGCAGGGTTTCGAAGAGGAAACCTGCTTTTGTCTTTTCCTCCTGCATTTCGACCCCATATGTCTTTGCAGCCTTCTGGACGACTCCATTGTAGACTCCGATGTCGTCTGGCGGCGAAGGCCTCGAGGGGTAAGAGTCTACCCCCTCTTCTGGTGACTCTGCGTCGAGGTCTTGCCAGTCCAAGTCTTGTGCCTCCGAGGGCTCTGAGTCCCGGTAAGACTGCATCTCTTCTTCGCCTTCGGCTTCGAAGTCGTAGTCTTCTTCGTCTTGGTCTTCGAGCGGTTCGGGTGTTTTCAGGGGCTCGATGTATTCGGCGTCGAACTCCTCGAGTGCCTCGTGCGCTGGCTTCGATGGAATAGCGTATTGCTTCATCTTCTCGTCGAAGTTTTTTTTACGTTGCAGGATGCTCGCCATCTCTGCCTCGAGCCTTCTCTTCTTTTTCGCCATCTCGTTTGCCTTTTCGGCGTCGAGTGGTGCAGCGCCTCTCTTTGTGGTCGCGGTCGTCGAAGATGACGCCGGGCCTTCCTTTTTCGGTGTCGAGGCTTCCTTTTCGGAGGTGACCTTCGACGCCTTTGTTTTTTCGGAGGCTTTCGCCGATTGGGAGTCCTTTTCGAAGGATCCGCTCGGTTGCTTGTCCTTGGATGCTGTTGCTTTCGTCGAGGGTTTCGGCGGCAACGCTCCCTTTGAGGACTTTTCTACACTTCTAAGAGTGTCGCTCGGGTTCTGGCTTCACTCTTTCGAGCGTCGCTTGGGTGCCTTGGGGTCGACGACTCCCTTACCTCCTTCGACGTTTTCTTATGGACCTCCTCCGGTCCCTCTGCGATGTTGTCTTCCTCTCCGCTCGAGAGGCCCAGGTCTCGGAGCGATGGTGCTGGTCCCTGGCCCTGCATGTTGTAGTTCGCCCTTCTCTGTCTCTCTCTACCCGGAGGGTCTTCGGGGTGAACGCCGAACACGCGTTGCAGTCTTCACTGGGGTGTTCGAGCGGCAAGCAGAGGTTACAAACTGGGTGCTGGTCCTTCTGGGCGTACTTGTGGTGACAGTTCTGGCAAAACTTAAACGGTGTCTTGTCCATCACCGCTCTCAGGAGCCCCTGTGAGCGCATTCTCTGTAGGCGTCGAGATTTCGGTCGTGGACCTTCTACCGCGTCGTCCTTCTTGTTGTCTCCGGTTTACTTGTGTCGTCGTCCGGTGTCTCGGGAAACGATCCTCTGTGGTGATATTCGACTTTGAGATTCCTCGTCCAAAGTTTCTGGAACTTCTCGGCAACGATCCAGACCCCACAGCGGAAAAAAGAATCTGAAGATGGCTACCAAGGGTGGGAGCTTCCGCAGGAAGCGCGACGACGTCACCGAAGACACCAAATGGTGGGGCGTCGCCGCCCACCTGGGCCAACAAAAAACACAAAAACAAAGAAAAGACTACGAATCCGGACCCAACCACGAGATGGCGGAATAATGCACAGCATAGTGAATCCAGAAAGATTCACGCTGCAAAATCGGTGTTACTCTGTGTTTTAAGAGTAGTGGAGGAGTATTTGGAGCCTTATATTATTAAGCAAGCCTAATGGTATATCTAGCTCTGCTACTACTTGCCAATTTCTCCCCCGGGACCCTGTCAAATGCTGTACGAAGGCCGACAAATGCCATGTAAGGATTTACCCAACTGATGTCAAACAACTTCTACCGAATCAGGAGAAGTGGAGCACCTGGCTGAATGTACAAGTTCTGTGTGTGAACCCAGTCTGGAATGGACTATATATGCCATTTTCAGACATCCAGATCATTAGCCTGTCAAGAGCCTACAGGCGGAATATTTTCTGCAGGCTGTCGACCAGGCTAATAAGGTGGTAATTACCAGGTACAGCTTGACTTATGTAAGGGGCTCTGTTCTCCTCCATATGTGTAGGAAAGTGGGTTTCTGTTGCAGTAACCCCCCACTTTTTGCCTGATAACTGATGCACTTTTCCTTGGTGTGCCCTGGATCCCTGCCAATCAGGTACCCAGGGCCTGTGTTCCTTCCCTAAAAACTGTACTCAGCCTAAACCCAATTGGCATCTCTGGCCACAGGTAAGCCCCTGGTAAATGGTACCCTAGGTACCCAGGGCACTGTGACCAGAGAAGACCCCTAAGGGCTGCAGCACTTATTGTGCCACCCTTAGAGGCCCTGTACCCTGACACACACACACTGCCCTTGCAGGCTGAGTGTCTTGGTGCAGAACAAAACAGAGAGTCGACATGGCACACATCCCTGTGTGCCATGCCCACAAACACACTGCCCTGGCATACCTCAGTCACCCCTCTAGCTGGGTGCCCTATGCCAGTGGTGAGGGCACAGGTGCATGAGCCCTGTGCCCCTACAGTACCCAGGCCCATTCCTGGGCACTGTAAGTGCAGGGCTGCTATTCCGAGTATATGGTGCTGGGAGGTCGTCAGCACGTACTCCACAGCACCATGATGGCTGCACTGAAGACTGAGAAGTTTGGTATCAAACTCTCAGCACAGTAAACCCACACTGATGCCAGTGTGGGATTTACTGTAAAATGCACGTCAGAGGGCAACTTAGAGTTACCCCCTGAACCTAACCTACAATCCACGTCTTGTCTGAGGGGCTGCCTAGGCTGCCACACAGCAGACATGTTGCTGGACCCCTGGGCAGAGAGCCATCCGCTCTCCCGGGCCTGCAACAATGCACGTCCTGGGTGAGGTGCTAGGCCCCCTCCCCCAGGATGGGCAGGGGGAAGCTTCAAAGGCATTCCGCCTTTGTGAGCTTCCCCAGACCACTTGCTGTACTCAGCAACTGGTCCCCACCGGTTCCTCCCCCATCCTGGTGGGAAGACTGGAGGGAAACACCAAGGGAGGAAAGGGGTGTGCCACCCTCTGCCAACCCCACCCTCAGGTGGGGGAGGCGAGGTGAAGCACATCTCCGGGCTCTCGCCATCTTGAAGATGGGGAGCCCTGCCCAATCAGGACTAGGCTCCTGCCCCCTCCCACAGGAGAGTGGCAGGATAGGGGTGTACTCACTTCAGGGCAGGGACCCATTGGTCCCTGCCCTTTACCTACCTGTAACGCCCCTAAATCTAGTATTTAGGGGCACCCTGAACCTTCCTTCCTTAGATTCCCGCAACCTAAGAAGAAAAAGGACGAAAGAAGACGCCCAGCAGAGGAGACTGCAGAGAACAACTGACTTGGCCCCAGCCCTACCGGCCCGTCTGCAGTTTCCAGAGATCCTGCGCCAAAAATAGTCTTGTCCTGCAGCCAGCGACCTCCAGAACCCCAGGGAGGACTGACTGCCTTCAACAAAGACCGGATCTCCTGTGAACAGCAGCTCTGTTCAAAAGAAACACCAAACAAAGACTCCGAGCCTGCTGAGGAGAAAGAAACCCGACGCCTGGAACCACCACTGCACCCGTCGCCTACAGCCCGAGTTCAAGTGGCCCACCGGTCCCAGCGAGGTCCCCCAGCTCTCCAGAGTCCGAGTCCACCGTGGGTTGACCCCTCCAGGACTCCCCGACGTCGCCTGCAGCCTCTGCACGGAGAACCCCCAACCGCGAGTGGCCCGGTAAGGTGAAATCCGACCTCAAAAGACACCCCTGCATCCAGACGCCCTGCGCCCTGGAGAAAGGAACCCGAGGTGCACCTACGTCCCCGAGCCCTCCAACTTACCTGCCCAGCTGTTGGTTCCTCCTGGAAGTCTTCCTGGACCGAGCCTGCAGCTGAAAACCAAAACCGAAAATTTCCATTGAAATCAACAGGGCACCCGACCTCAAAACAGCACTCTGCACCCGGCCGCCCTAGTGCCGCTGAGGGTGCCTCTTTGGTGCTAACTTGGTCCCCAACGTGCCCTGAGCTTAACCCTAGGAGCTTTGCTCCCACAACCCCGTGGCCTGCTTGCCAGCCGCCACCAACCGGAGTCCCCCTATCCTCCATAGGATAACATTGGGCCTCAACACTCTGCACCCGGCCGCCCTAGTGCCGCTGAGGGTGCAACAACAGTGCATCACTGACCCTGGGAGACCCCTGAGTCTAACCCCAGAACCCTAACTCAAAAGACCGATTACTTACCTCGAGACCGATAACTCATTTTTCCTCATAGGATAACATGGACACTTTTTCTTCCAAAAGTTTCTAAGTGTCGACTTTTGAAAACAAGAATATTCTTTAAAAATCGTACAGACTACCAAAACGTAATTACTTACCTGTTTTAAGTAAATGTCCCAGGGCTGAACCTAGGAGTCCAGCACTGGATTACAAAAGTAACGTTAAAAGTAACTTACCGGCGAATTGAATTTTCTTACATAGGGATCCATTGACTGGTTTTCTGTGAAATTTCTTCTAAGTGTCCACTTTTGAAATACCAAAATATTGCTTAAAAATCACAACAGTAACGAATTCCGAATTACTCACCTACTATCAGGAGAGACCTCAGTACTGCATCTTTTAGTCCAGTACCGACCATGAAAAGTAATTTTTACCGTACTTACCAGTAACTGGAAATTCCTCTCATAGGATATCATTGCCTGCTTTTTGTTGAAAAAGTTTCTAAGTGTCGATTTCTGAATCATACAAATATTCTTTAAAAATCGTACAAACTACAAAAACGTAATTACTTACCTGTTTTAAGTAATGTCCCAGTGCTGAACCTAGGAGTCCAGCACTGGATTACAAAAGTAACGTAAACATACTTTGCTTGCAAACTGTATTTCCTTCCCTAGGATAACATTGGTAATTTTACCCAGAAAAGTTTCTAAGTGTCAACTTTTGAAATACAGTAATATTCCTCAAAAATCACTACCATAACCAAAACGCTTTTTCTCACCTGTTTACAGGAAGTGTCCCGGGACTGAATCCAAGATCCAGTCCCGTGGTTAGAAAAGTAATCCAAAAAGTAATCTATTGCATTTAACCAGAAATTTCCATTGAGCTCAATGTATAATTGTGTTTAAAATTGTGTTGCATATTGCAACAACTGTAACTATTGCATTCAAAAGTCTATTGCCAATTGAACAGTAGTTAACTAAAGCATCTCATTCTGAGAAAGTATATTTTGACACCCATTGTTGGTTCTAAAATAAAACAACTATATTTTTATATACAAACCATTGGCCTAGAGTTCAGTTCTTGAGTGTGTGGCTTCATTTGCTGACTGAGTGTGTACAACAAATGCTTTACACTGTCCTCTGATACTGCCTTACTGCTCGACCAAGCTACCACTTTAGAGAGTAAGGTTATATCTAACTTTAGCCTCTGCCAAACCTTCTGGGGACTGTGGACTCTGTGCACACTGAACCTTACCTTGGTGCAGTATATACAGAGCCACTTTCTTACATTGGTGGATCAGCGGTGGGATACAAACTTGCATTGTTGGACTACTTGGTTACCATCTGATCACACGACAGAACTCTTAAATTGCCTTTAGAATTCTGATTTTTTCAAATTGGCATTTTTTACCAAATTACTAAAAGTCTTGTTAGGGCCTTGCTTAAGTTCCTTTAAAATTGTAGAAAATAAAAAGTCACTATAGTCAAGGGTAGAGGGGTTAGAACTTTTTGTTAGAATGTCTCAAGAAAACAACCCAGCTATTAGTGAAAATAATAATGACATACAGGACATGGTTGAGGAGCTCGACCTCACCCCTTATCTTCATTTGTCTTTCAAAGAGATAAGGTCCTTATGCAAACTTAAAAATATACCAATGGGCCAGCATCCAACCAAACAAGGGCTCCAGGAGCTCCTGGCTGAGTATGCTAAGGCCCACCCCTCTGAGCATGGTGATGACCACGCAGAGGAGGAAAGGAGTGAGGAGGATGGGGATGGTAACCCACCTCCACCACTTCCTAGGGAAGACAGGGTCACTGCACCCTTATTTCCAAGAGTAAACCTCTGGGGACCTAGGGGCCACCTAGGTGGTTCAGGTCCCAGAGAGGACACTGAGGATAGCCTTAGTGAGGAGGACCACCTTTAGCAAGGTTGGCCAAAAGACTGGACCTAGAGACCAGACTCCTGGCTCTAGAGAAGGAAAGACAGGAGATGGGTTTAGCACCCATCAATGGTGGCAGCAATACTAAAACTAAGGATAGGGAGGAAACTTCTGATCCTAAAATCCCCAAAGGGATTGTCCCTAAATTTGAGGAAGGTGATGACATCACCAAATGGTTCACAGCCTTTGAGAGGGCTTGTGAAATAAGAAAAGTAAAGAAACCTCTCTGGGGGCACTCCTGTGGGAACTGTTCTCTGGTAACTGCAGAGACAGGCTTCTGACCCTCTCTGGGCCAGATGCAGGGTCCTATGACCTCATGAAGAATACTCTGATTGAGGGATTTGGGCTCACTACTGAGGAGTATAGAATTAGATTCAGGGGGCTCACAAAACCCAGACCCAGTCCTGGATTGACTTCGTAGACTACTCAGTAAAGACACTGGATGGTTGGTTAGCTGGACATAATGTGCAGGATTTTCCTGGACTTTACAATTTGTTTATGAAGGAACACATACTAAGTAATTGCACAAACGAAAAGTTGCATCAGCATTTGGTAGACCTAGGTCTAATTTCTCCCCAAGAATTGGGAAAGAAGGCAGACCACTGGGTCAGAACAAGGGTAACTAGGACATCCACTGGGGGTGACCAAAAGAAAGGGGTCACAAAGCCTCCCCAGAAGAAAGATAGTGAACCCCTTAAGGATAAAAGTAAGGAGTCCCAGGCAGCCCCCCAAAACCTGTCCAGGAGGGTGGGCCCAAAGACACCTCACAAACTAAACCAGGGTACCAAGGTAAGAATTGGGATCCCAACAGAATATGGTGTCACAACTGTCAGAAGTCAGGACACCACACCAAGGACCCTAGCTGTCCTAAAAACAAGATCCCTAGTACAGCCCCAGGGGTGACTAGTGTAGCCCCAGGAGTTGCCAGTGTAGCTCTGGAGGAAGGGTCCTCAGATGAGGAAGTCCTCCTAGCTTTCAACTGGAAAATGGGCCCAAGAGGTAAGCTGGAGATCCCAGAGGGGAGTAGACACTTCCACCGCCTACTGGTGAATGGAATCCCAGCCACTGCCCTGAGAGATACCTGTGCCAGTCACACTGTGGTGCATGACAGGTTGGTACTCCCACACCAGTATGTCCCAGGGGAATCAAGGAGAGTAAGGGCTGTCCCAGGGGGAGTCACTGTTAGGCCTGTGGCTGTAGTGCCCCTAGTCATAGCTGGGTCCCTTAGATGGAGAAAGGTGGTAGTCAGTAAAGACCTCCCCTTGATTGTCTCCTGGGGAATGACCACTTAGAGGTGGACCTGAGCCAAAGAGAGGCACTGGCCCAATGCCAGGCCTCACCCAAGAAGCTCTGGGGGCTCAACCTGCAGTCAGTGCAGCTGAGCCCCAAAAGAGTAAAAAGGAACAGGGTAGGAAAGGTGGGCAACTGTTAGCCACAGTCCCAGAGGGCCAGGGAGATTCTATCCCAGTGAGGGAAAACTCCAGAAGTGGCCCTGGTAAAGCCCCCCTAGCCAACAAGAAGACCTGACTAGTCAGGCAACTGTCCAGCCTGAGTTGGTGGCTCCTCAGCTGGCAGAACAAAGGGTGGAGGAAGGGTGCTCACTACAAAGTTTAGTGACCCCCCACCCTAAAGCAACAGGCAGACAGCCAGGACCCAAAGAGACCTGTAAGATAGCCCCTTCACTTGCCAGACAGGAGCTAAAGGTGTGGTTCTGGGCACTGACAGCTGTCAGCAGCCTCTGCTGGGTGTTAGCCTTCATGGCAGCCCTATCCTTGGCATGGTGGCCTAACCCCCTGCCAAATAACAAGCTAGGCCCCTGACCCTATTGGTCATGGTGGGGTTGCTCAAACTGTGGGTGACCTCTGTGGGTAAGCTGGGCTTTGCCCTGGCTAAGTTAGACTTTGCAGAGGTGGGCACCTCTGAACCCAAACTTAAAAGATGGGGTGAAGACACTAAAGAGCAAGGAGAGGAGCTTTGGGAATTAGGTCCTGAAACTGATGAGGTAGGCCAGCTCCCCAAAGGGACTGACCTGGACAGAAGGATATAAGGCGGAGTAGGCCCTGCAACTTTCAAACCACTTCCCCAACTCTTCCTCGCCTGAAAGACTAGACAGGCTCTCCCAGCGTTGGCTGAGTCTCCTGGCCTTTGGGCTGGGGGGCTTGTGTAGGAAAGTGGGTTTCTGTTGCAGTAACCCCCCACTTTTTGCCTGATAACTGATGCACTTTTCCTTGGTGTGCCCTGGATCCCTGCCAATCAGGTACCCAGGGCCTGTGTTCCTTCCCTAAAAACTGTACTCAGCCTAAACCCAATTGGCATCTCTGGCCACAGGTAAGCCCCTGGTAAATGGTACCCTAGGTACCCAGGGCACTGTGACCAGAGAAGACCCCTAAGGGCTGCAGCACTTATTGTGCCACCCTTAGAGGCCCTGTACCCTGACACACACACACTGCCCTTGCAGGCTGAGTGTCTTGGTGCAGAACAAAACAGAGAGTCGACATGGCACACATCCCTGTGTGCCATGCCCACAAACACACTGCCCTGGCATACCTCAGTCACCCCTCTAGCTGGGTGCCCTATGCCAGTGGTGAGGGCACAGGTGCATGAGCCCTGTGCCCCTACAGTACCCAGGCCCATTCCTGGGCACTGTAAGTGCAGGGCTGCCATTCCGAGTATATGGTGCTGGGAGGTCGTCAGCACGTACTCCACAGCACCATGATGGCTGCACTGAAGACTGAGAAGTTTGGTATCAAACTCCTCAGCACAGTAAACCCACACTGATGCCAGTGTGGGATTTACTGTAAAATGCACGTCAGAGGGCAACTTAGAGTTACCCCCTGAACCTAACCTACAATCCACGTCTTGTCTGAGGGGCTGCCTAGGCTGCCACACAGCAGACATGTTGCTGGACCCCTGCAGAGAGCCATCCGCTCTCCCGGGCCTGCAACAATGCACGTCCTGGGTGAGGTGCTAGGCCCCCTCCCCCAGGATGGGCAGGGGGAAGCTTCAAAGGCATTCCGCCTTGTGAGCTTCCCCAGACCACTTGCTGTACTCAGCAACTGGTCCCCACCGGTTCCTCCCCCATCCTGGTGGGAAGACTGGAGGGAAACACCAAGGGAGGAAAGGGGTGTGCCACCCTCTGCCAACCCCACCCCTCAGGTGGGGGAGGCGAGGTGAAGCACATCTCCGGGCTCTCGCCATCTTGAAGATGGGGAGCCCTGCCCAATCAGGACTAGGCTCCTGCCCCCTCCCACAGGAGAGTGGCAGGATAGGGGTGTACTCACTCCCAGGGCAGGGACCCATTGGTCCCTGCCCTTTACCTACCTGTAACGCCCCTAAATCTAGTATTTAGGGGCACCCTGAACCTTCCTTCCTTAGATTCCCGCAACCTAAGAAGAAAAAGGACGAAAGAAGACGCCCAGCAGAGGAGACTGCAGAGAACAACTGACTTGGCCCCAGCCCTACCGGCCCGTCTGCAGTTTCCAGAGATCCTGCGCCAAAATAGTCTTGTCCTGCAGCCAGCGACCTCCAGAACCCCAGGGAGGACTGACTGCCTTCAACAAAGACCGGATCTCCTGTGAACAGCAGCTCTGTTCAAAAGAAACACCAAACAAAGACTCCGAGCCTGCTGAGGAGAAAGAAACCCGACGCCTGGAACCACCACTGCACCCGTCGCCTACAGCCCGAGTTCAAGTGGCCCACCGGTCCCAGCGAGGTCCCCCAGCTCTCCAGAGTCCGAGTCCACCGTGGGCTGACCCCTCCAGGACTCCCCGACGTCGCCTGCAGCCTCTGCACGGAGAACCCCCAACCGCGAGTGGCCCGGTAAGGTGAAATCCGACCTCAAAAGACACCCCTGCATCCAGACGCCCTGCGCCCTGGAGAAAGGAACCCGAGGTGCACCTACGTCCCCGAGCCCTCCAACTTACCTGCCCAGCTGTTGGTTCCTCCTGGAAGTCTTCCTGGACCGAGCCTGCAGCTGAAAACCAAAACCGAAAATTTCCATTGAAATCAACAGGGCACCCGACCTCAAAACAGCACTCTGCACCCGGCCGCCCTAGTGCCGCTGAGGGTGCCTCTTTGGTGCTAACTTGGTCCCCAACGTGCCCTGAGCTTAACCCTAGGAGCTTTGCTCCCACAACCCCGTGGCCTGCTTGCCAGCCGCCACCAACCGGAGTCCCCCTATCCTCCATAGGATAACATTGGGCCTCAACACTCTGCACCCGGCCGCCCTAGTGCCGCTGAGGGTGCAACAACAGTGCATCACTGACCCTGGGAGACCCCTGAGTCTAACCCCAGAACCCTAACTCAAAAGACCGATTACTTACCTCGAGACCGATAACTCATTTTTCCTCATAGGATAACATGGACACTTTTTCTTCCAAAAAGTTTCTAAGTGTCGACTTTTGAAAACAAGAATATTCTTTAAAAATCGTACAGACTACCAAAACGTAATTACTTACCTGTTTTAAGTAAATGTCCCAGGGCTGAACCTAGGAGTCCAGCACTGGATTACAAAAGTAACGTTAAAAGTAACTTACCGGCGAATTGAATTTTCTTACATAGGGATCCATTGACTGGTTTTCTGTGAAATTTCTTCTAAGTGTCCACTTTTGAAATACCAAAATATTGCTTAAAAATCACAACAGTAACGAATTCCGAATTACTCACCTACTATCAGGAGAGACCTCAGTACTGCATCTTTTAGTCCAGTACCGACCATGAAAAGTAATTTTTACCGTACTTACCAGTAACTGGAAATTCCTCTCATAGGATATCATTGCCTGCTTTTTGTTGAAAAAGTTTCTAAGTGGCGATTTCTGAATCATACAAATATTCTTTAAAAATCGTACAAACTACAAAAACGTAATTACTTACCTGTTTTAAGTAATGTCCCAGTGCTGAACCTAGGAGTCCAGCACTGGATTACAAAAGTAACGTAAACATACTTTGCTTGCAAACTGTATTTCCTTCCCTAGGATAACATTGGTAATTTTACCCAGAAAAGTTTCTAAGTGTCAACTTTTGAAATACAGTAATATTCCTCAAAAATCACTACCATAACCAAAACGCTTTTTCTCACCTGTTTACAGGAAGTGTCCCGGGACTGAATCCAAGATCCAGTCCCGTGGTTAGAAAAGTAATCCAAAAAGTAATCTATTGCATTTAACCAGAAATTTCCATTGAGCTCAATGTATAATTGTGTTTAAAATTGTGTTGCATATTGCAACAACTGTAACTATTGCATTCAAAAGTCTATTGCCAATTGAACAGTAGTTAACTAAAGCATCTCATTCTGAGAAAGTATATTTTGACACCCATTGTTGGTTCTAAAATAAAACAACTATATTTTTATATACAAACCATTGGCCTAGAGTTCAGTTCTTGAGTGTGTGGCTTCATTTGCTGACTGAGTGTGTACAACAAATGCTTTACACTGTCCTCTGATACTGCCTTACTGCTCGACCAAGCTACCACTTTAGAGAGTAAGGTTATATCTAACTTTAGCCTCTGCCAAACCTCTGGGGACTGTGGACTCTGTGCACACTGAACCTTACCTTGGTGCAGTATATACAGAGCCACTTTCTTACAATATGTCAGTCATTGGTGCGCCTGTGGCTAAGGAGTTGGATAGACTACTAATGTATGAGACCAAGGCAGCAGGTTCAGAAATAAACAAATCAGCCTTTACTTTATCCAGTCCTGGAGCCCTAGCTTTTTTGGGGCGTTTATCGCATTAATTGCATCATTCAGGGAGAAAACTATGCTTGCAGTTGCTGTACATTTTGGCTCAGTTTGAGAGAATAGGTTTAGTCCATCTTCGTCTAAATGTTCGGTGCATAGGGTCTCATAGTATGCAAGCCTGGATATGAACTTCTGTGCTCATCAGTTATTTTACCCACAGTGAGTTACTATTTGCCAAAAGGATTTTGTATCATTATTGTATCATTATTCCTAGTTGCCTGGTGGCTTAGTGGACTAATGCGTCCACTGTAGGGGGTCATGGTCACACGTTCAACTCCCGGTGGATCCACTCAGCCTTACATCCTTCTGATATCGATAAAATGAGTACCATTGAGTTGGGTAACAAACATCTGTTATTTAGCGCCAAGATACCAATCGTGGTGAGCGTGCGCTTTACAGATACACATGTTATATGTTATATCATGTGTAATAGCTCCTCATTTCTCTGTGTACCATTCTGATCTTTGCTCTTTTGAGAGAGTCCTCTAATAATTTCCACATCAGTTTAATTCTATGTCAGGACTGGAGGCGAGGATTATGTCATTCTTTCTTCACTTTATTTATAGCAGCCAAAACAACATATAACTACGTTTCCCATGAAACCTTGGGAAACCAGTAGTAAGAAAAAATAGTCCAATCAGCCGCCAACATGGGTCCTCCAATCAGGGGCGATGCAGACCAACATATTCTGGCTCCACTGACTTCCCATCCTCTTTCTTCGCTGCTGCGCAGCCGAGAAGTGTTTTTCATGCCTCGTTAACTGCTTTGACTGCTGTAATTGTGCATGCCTGGTTAACTGCTGTTATTTTATGGTGTAAGCTACGCCTCGCGCGTTCTTAGAGTGCTGTTATCCAAGTAATTAAGCGCCGTTTTGCGTGTCATTTTTTCTTTGTCTACTAGTGTCCATTTGGACCTTGCGTCATTTTCATTACTAGGACGTACGCCAGCAATTTTCTAATTTCCGTAGCCTTGTTATTGACCGCGGGAGCGTTTACCGCTCCTACGCGGTCTCGTCCTGGACTGTGGCTCGGCATAGACCTCCCGCCGCCAGGGGGCGCCGTAGCCTGTGCGGGACACGGCGCGCGCTCGAATTCCCTGAGGGGATCGAACGGCACGCCGTAGTTACCAGAGCTGTGTGGCCCGAGGGAGACGCCGTTGGCTGTAAGATCGACCACGCTAAGAAAAAAAAAAAAGAAACGTCGATCAGCTTTAAAAACCTTACGCTCTGCTACCTAATTCTGACACGTGTTTTGACAGGAGCAGAGTCTGTATCGAGTGTGCCACGCCCTGAGCTTCTCAGGGTCTGTATTTGCGCTTGTGGGGAGTTACCCAGGCCACAATTGTTTTATATTGATATCTTTGGTCCAGGCTTCCTCCCCAGGGCAGAGACCCATATAATCAGTGGGGTTTTTTACTTCACACCTTATTAAATGGCTGACACCCAGCCAGTGTAAGCACCCTTCCTAGGCTGCAGGTCTGTTACCCAGACTGTTACATTCCTTATCCTCATCCAGTCTCCTTCTAGAATGGAAATGGATTATGAGGACGATTCTCAAGGGGGTGATAATACCCTGGCTGACCTCCCCTGGGATGACGATTTCTATGATGCGGTAGACGCATCAATTTACAGAGCAGTAGGGGAAGCTATGACCCCCCTGGAGGACAGGCTGTCCAAGAAGATTGACCAGGCCCTGGCACGACAAGTTGCCTTACCATCTACGCCTGTCACTCAGACCGAGCTGCAAGACCCTATATTCCCCCGACTGACCCAGCTCCGCCCCCGCCCAAACGTCCTAGGGACTATGGGGTTGACCTGTCTGCGTTTGACAGACTTAAACAAGCTTTTCTGGCGGTGCAACCATCCCTTCCTTTAACGGAAGCTCTTGTGGCCCCAGATAACAATACCCCCAATGATGCAGGTGATCCGGACGCTGAACCGGGCCCTTCCAGACCTTGGCTCCCCCCCCCCCATGACAGTTCCGATATGTTAGACCCCGAAGACATTATTCATCCCCGGTCCTCGGATTGGGCTCCGGCGGATAAGGTGGCCAATTATGTGACTTTGCGTATTCGCAAACCACTGGGGAAGGATGCGCGCAACTGTTTGAGGGCAGAATGCCCCAGACCCTCTCTGGAGGGCAAGGTGGCTCTTACCCCCAAGATTGACCCTGGAATTGCCACTTTCCTCCAAATATTATCTGGGACCCCAAAAAGGGTATTGACAGGTACTGGCGGGAGTGCCAGGACAAGCTCCTGGACGCCCTAGACCCCCTCAGAAGAATTTTAGATATGGCCGAGGAAGCCAAAGTTTCAGGTTCCATAATTTCCCCGGAGGCACTCTCAGGTTGGGCGCAAAGAGCCATAGTGTTTTAGGCAATGCCAATTGTGCTCTGTCGACTGAACGTCGAAGATCCCTGCTTATCAAGGTTGACCCCAAGTTAGGGGATCTTGCTGACTCAGAAGCAGGAGCGGTGGCCCAGGGGGGAGTCTTTGGTGAGCCTTTTGTCAAGGAGTTGGGAAAGTTTGTTAATACTTTCACCTCCCTTGACAAAGCTCAAACGACAATCAAAAAGGTGTTTCCCCGGGTTTTCCGCGGGGCCGGTCGAGGTAGGGGTCGGTCGACCGGCCGCTATTCCAACCAACTCCCTCCAAGGGGAAAAGGCCCTAGACAACAGCAATATCAAGACCAGACGAGATTCAGGAACTTCTATCCCACCAGAGGTCGGCAAGGGCCGTGGTTACCGTGGAGCAGCGTCTTCCGCTAGTCCCGTTGAGTGTAATCCCTTCTTTCCACTTAAGAGTAGGGGGGAGGCTGGGGAGTTTTTTACAGACATGGACTTACATCACAGGGGACGCCTGGGTACTCCAAACAGTACAAGGTTTCCATATAGACTATGTAGGCGATCCCTGTCAGGAGCTAAGCCCGCGGCCTATTCAGTTCTCCCTCCAAGAGTCCAGTCTAGTGGATTCGCAAGTTTCTTCCCTGCTAGCCAAAGGGCCTTCGTCCGAAACACACCTCATCCGAGGGGTTTCATAAGCAACATTTTTCTAGTGGACAAAACGGACGGGGGCATGGGCCCGGTTATAAATCTCAGCGAGTTCAACGAGTGGCTGGTCTATCGCCACTTCAAAACGGAGGGGATTCATCTCCTCAGGGATGTCCTCAGACCGCTGGATTGGATGGTAAGGCTAGACTTGAAAGACGCCTACCTGGTGATCCCAATTTTCCCACCGCATCGTCGCTTCCTCCAATTTGTGTGGCGCGATCAAACTTATGAGTTTACCGTCCTTCTCTTCGGTCTGTCCTCGGCCCCTTGGTGCTTCACCAAGGTCCTCAGACCAGCGGTGGAGTTCTTGAGGGCGCGAGGAATCCGAATGATTGTCTATCTAGACGATATCCTGCTCATGGATGCATGCCCTCACAAACTCTCACACCACCTCCGAACAGCGGTGGATCTCCTGCAGAGCCTAGGTTTTGTGGTCAACGAGTCAAAATCAGTCCCAACTCCCTCTCAGTCCCTCATCTTTCTGGGTTTCGTGATAGACTCCAGGACTTCCACTCTCAGTCTTCCGACCAGAAAGATTTCAAATATTCGTCACTAATTAAGACGTTCTCTCACCAAACCTCAAATTTCCCTGCGACAAATAGCGCGAATTGTGGGTCTGCTCTCCGCCTCTATCCAGGCCATCTTCCCGGGCCCGCTACATTATCGAGCGCTCCAGCGCCTCAAGACGAGTCACCTACGGAGGGGACACCCTTACTCTTTCAAGGTTCCCATATCAGAGGATGCCCGGCAGGAAATAACCTGGTGGTTAGAACATATGGAGGCCTGGAACGGGCAGGCTATATTCGGTTCCGCTCCAGACCTCGTGATAGAATCAGATGCCAGCAGACAAGGCCGGGGCGAGAGATGCGGCAAATTTTCTACAGGAGGGTTGTGGTCTCCTCAAGAACGGAGGTTTCACATCAACTGCTTAGAGCTCCTAGCGGGCTCTTTCGCCGTTCGTTGCTGGACGAAGGATTCGATTCAGTTCTTCTGAAGATGGACAATATTTCGTCCGTCCGATATATCAACCACTTAGGGGGCACGAGATCAAAGGCCCTCTCGGATTTGGCCGCCAGTTTTTGGCAATACTGCCTGGACCATCAGGTGTCGGTCACGGCGGAGTATCTCCCCGGTCGGGAGAACCTGGTTGCAGATTTCCAATCTCGCAATTTCAGGGACTCCAGCCTTTGGAAGCTCGATTCAGAAGTCTTCCAATCCTTGAACGACCGTTGGGGTCCTTTTGCCATAGACCTTTTTGCCTCAAGATTAGACAATCAACTTCCACGGTTCTTCAGTTGGAGGCCGGATCCGGCGGCAGTAGCCACGGATGCCTTTCTCCAAGATTGGAGTCTGGAACAAGGATATGCGTTTTTTCCTTTTGCAATAATAACGAGGGCAACCGCCCAGGTCAGGAGGCAACAAGTGGAAATGGTTCTGATCATTCCTTTGTGGAGATCGCAAGTTTGGTTTCCAGTTCTTCTGGAACTTTCTTGGGATTCTCCAATCCGACTCCCCCGGTTTCCGTCTCTTCTCCTGAGTCCCGAGCAAGCTCCTCATCCTCTGATTCTGGTGAACTCGTTGTGGCTCATGGCATGGCGGATTTCAGGAAACGCTGTGAGGTCCCTGGCCTTTCGGGAAAAGCTGAAGAGTTCATGTCCAAAGCGTGGGCAGACAGTACTGTCAAACGGTACAGATCCGCATGGGGTAGATGGTCCCGTTGGTGTATGCGACGGGGTATCAATCCTGTGGATGCAGGAGTAGTTCATATTCTGAACTTTCTAGCCCATTTAGCCTCTAAAGGACTCGCCTACAGATCTGTGTAGGAAAGTGGGTTTCTGTTGCAGTAACCCCCCCACTTTTTGCCTGATAACTGATGCACTTTTCCTTGGTGTGCCCTGGGTCCCTGCCAATCAGGTACCCAGGGCCTGTGTTCCTTCCCTAAAAACTGTACTAAAGCCTAAACCCAATTGGCATCTCTGGCCACAGGTAAGCCCCTGGTAAATGGTACCCTAGGTACCCAGGGCCCTGTGACCAGAGAAGGCCCCTAAGGGCTGCAGCACTTATTGTGCCACCCTTAGAGGCCCTGTACCCTGACACACACCCCTGCCTTTGCAGGCTGAGTGTCTTGGTGCAGAACTAAACAGAGAGTCGACATGGCACACATCCCTGTGTGCCATGCCCACAAACACACTGCCCTGGCATACCTCAGTCGCCCCCCTAGCTGGGTGCACTATGCCAGTGGTGTGGGCACAGGTGCATGAGCCCTGTGCCCCTACAGTACCCATGGCCATTCCTGGGCACTGTAAGTGCAGTGATGCCATTAAGAGTATATGGTGCTGGGAGGTTGTCATTACGAACTCCACAGCACCATAATGGCTACACTGAAGACTGAGAAGTTTGGTATCAAACTTCTCAGCACATTAAACCCACACTGATGCCAGTGTGAGATTTAATGTAAAATGCACTACAGAGGGCATCTTAGAGATGCCCCCTGAAACCTAACCAACTACCAGTGTCCTGACTGAGAGGCTGCCTAGGCTGCCACACAGCAAACATGTTGCTGGACCCCTGGGTAGAGAGCCATCCGCTCTCCTGGGCCTGCAACAATGCACATCCTGGGACGAGGTGCTAGGTCTCCTCCCCCAGGATGGGCAGGGGGAGCTTCAAAGGCATGCCGCCTTTGTGAGCTTGTCCAGGCCACTTGCTGTACTCAGCAACTGGCCCCCACCGGTTCTGACCCCCACTTTGGTGGGAAGACAGGCGGGAAAAACAAGGGAAGGGGGTGTGCCAGCCTCTGCCAACCCCACCCCTCAGGTGGGGGAGGCGAGGTAAAGCACAACTCCGGGCTCTCGCCATTTTGAGAATGGGGAGCCCTACCCAATCAGAGCTAGGCTCCTGCCCCCCTCCCACTGGAGAGTGGCAGGATAGGGGGTGTACTCACCCCAGGACAGGAACCCATTGGTCCCTGCCCTTGCCCTACCTGTAACGCCTCTAAAGTTAGTATTTAGGGGCACCCTGAACCTTCCTTCCTCAGATCCCGAGAAGAAAAGAAGAAAGAAGACGAAGCAAGAAGACCAGCCGTGCAGCTGCTAACAAAGATGTGACGACAACTGACTTGGCCCCAGCCCTACCGGCCTGTCGACCTCTGAACCTGCTCCTGCGAAACCCCGGCTTCCCTTGTGGTCAGCAACCTCGCCAAACCCGGAGGACCTGACTGCCTTGCCACAGACTTCAAGACAGGGACTCCCACGCGCAGTGGTACTGCTTAAAGAAAACTACAAGACCAGTCCCTGGCCCGGAACCGCGAATCCACACCTCTCTGCACCCGCCGACCCTGGCCCGAGGTGAACCAACACCACGAGGACGTCCCCCCGGCGACTGGGACCCAGTATCCAGCACCCACGGACCCTCCTCGACGACCCTGACGACGCCTGCAGCCTCAGAACAAGGGACCCCTCCTACCGCGATCATCAGAGGGTAAGATTTCCGACACCAAAAGACACCCCTGCACCCGGCGCCCCACGGCCCCCTGTGCCCAACTCCTGGGTGTCTACCCTTCCTCTACCTTCCCAACTTACCTCTCGAAGTGGTGGTCGCACCTGAAGAATCTCCGTCCCCGAGCTTGCAGTGTTTGTTCGTCAGGCAGTTCTTCCATAGGAAACCATTGGGCGCCCGACGGCCCACAAGCCCTCTGCACTCGGCCGCCCCAGTGCCGCTGAGAGTGCAGCTACAGCATCAACCTGACCCTAGGAGACCCCTGAGTCTTACCCCAGAAGCTCAATCCCGCCAGTCGAGTACTTACCCTAAAACCGTCCCTTCACAATTCCTCCATAGGGTAACATTGGCTGGCTACACTCAGAATTTCTTATAAGTGCCCAATTTTGAATCTTCGAAATATTCCTTAAAAATCGACCGAAGTCCGAATCCGAAAATTCTCACCTGATTCCAGGAGAGACCCCAGTGCTGGAGAAAAGGCTCCAGCACTGATCTGAACAAGACCGATTAACTCCTTAAAAACCGATACTTTGTTTTTCGCCATTGAATAACATTGAGACATTTTTACCGGAAAAGTTTCTAAGTGTCCACTTTTCAAATCTAAGGAAATGCCTTAAAAATCGCACGAATCACTAATCCGAATTTTTCCAACTGTTTGCAGGTACTGTCCCAGTGATGAATCCATGATCCATTGCTTGAGTTGTAAAAATAATCGCAACGTACTTTACCAGTAACTTGTAATTCCTTCCATAGGATAACATTGGTGATTCTGTGGGAAAATATTTCCAAGTGCTCACTTTTAAAACAGTATAATATTGCTTAAAAATCATACGTTTAACCAAAACGATTTTACTTAACTGTTTTCAGGTCCTACCCCAGTGCTGAATCCCTGATCCAATACGGTGTTATAAAAAGTAATCCAAAAGTAATTTAAATGCATTTTACCTGAAACAGTCCATTGAAATCAATGTATTGAGTTTTCTGAAATTGTGCTATATTCTTTTACAGCTTCTGTAAAACACTAAAAAGTGCAAAGTACAACTGTCTTTGAAAAAGTATCTATCACAGTAATCTGTAATTGAAAAGTATTTTACATGCTTACCTGCATCAAGCTTCCTTGGTTCTAAAATAAAACAGTATATTTTTTTATATACAAAACAATTGGCCTGGAGTTCAGTTCTTCAGTGTGTGAGACCATTTGCTGACAGTGTGTACAACAAATGCTTTACACTGTCCTCTGATACTGCCTTACTGCTCGACCAAGCTACCACTTTAGAGAGTAAGGTTATATCTAACTTTAGCCTCTGCCAAACCTCTGGGGACTGTGGACTCTACACACTTTACCTATTTGGGAACAGTATATACAGAGCCACCTTTTTACAATCAGTTAATACCTTTCGTTCAGCCATTTCATCTGGTCATGTGCCGCTGAACAATACGGCTGTTAGGGAACACCCCTTTGTTTGTAAGCTACTACGAGGTATCAGATTGTCACTTCCCCTGGAACCCCGGTATTCAGCCCTTTGGGATGTGAATCAGGTTCTTAATCAGTTTTTGTCTTGGCAATCTAATCGGTTCCACTCTGGGAAGGAGTTGTCCGCTAAATTGGCCATGTTCCTCTGCCTCATCTCATATCGCCGCGTCTCAGACGTTCGGGCATTGGATATCACAAGCACGATGTTCACATCGAATGGGGTTACTTTCACTCTTCATAGACGAACAAAGTGCCACACAAGAGTCATCAGTTACCCGGAATTCCCGGAGTCCCCGAAACTCTGCGTGGCTCGCTGTTTGAAGGCATATGAGGAGGCAACGGAAGAATTCCGGCCCCCAGGAGAGCGTCAACTCCTTATTTCATTACGCAAACCTTTTCGAGCAGTATCTTCACCCACAATAGCCAAATGGGTTCGTTGGGTGATGCAGGAGGCAGGCATTAACCTCAAGGTTTTTAGAGCTCACTCAGCTCGAGGAGCAATGGCCTCAAAAGCCTTTGGTTTAGGTGCACGCTTAGAGGACATCCTCAACGCGGCAGACTGGTCTTCAGACTCCACCTTTAAAAGGTTTTACTTTAAACCTGTCCTGGATATGGCTCACCCCGTGGTGAGCAAGCTTTGAACTAGCATAATCCTCGCCTCCAGTTCGGACATAGAATGAAAAATTTCCTAGCTATCGTAACGGAAAGTTTCAATTCTATTAAGGACTTGGAGGCAAGGATTATCCCACCCTAGGGTTTGGACGAACTTTCCCTCCCTGTATGCGAGTAAGACAGTTTCCATACTGTATTGTGATGACAAGAAGGTTTTATATGTTGTTATATCTCACTTGCCTTATCCACAGGTTTTTAGTTTTTTTCCTGGTTCGGATAAGTGAAAATGTTGTGGTTATTCTTATAGGTTCTGAATCAAACAAACAAGACTCATGAATGTGAGTTACCGGCTGTCTTCGCGCTTCGAAAAAGGATGGGAAGTCAGTGGAGCCAGAATATGTTGGTCTGCATCGCCCCTGATTGGAGGACCCATGTTGGCGGCTGATTGGACTATTTTTTCTTACTACTGGTTTCCCAAGGTTTCATGGGAAACGTAGTTGTTATATGTTGTTTTGGCTGCTATAAATAAAGTGAAGAAAGAATGGCATAATCCTCGCCTCCGAGTCCTTAATAGAATTGAAACTTTCCGTTACGATAGCTAGGACATTTTTCATTCTATCTGTATACCCAATTTTATTGCAGTTAAGAATTCAATATGCCTAGCTCAGCAGCTAGGGTTAAACCACTCACTGCCTCTTGAACAATTCCTGTCCATCGTACAATTCTTTGTTAAAAATGCCTTTAAATCCCTACATATCGTATAATGACTTTACATTTTCTGGAATGGATGGTCTATGTTACTGTCAAAAAATTCTAAGGTAGGGATGATGATACCATATATTTATTGCGCTGTCAGTGTCAGTTATCAGATCTGTCCATTTTATATTCCTCCTTTTATTGGTCAACACTAGGTCAACAGCCTCTATGCTAGAAACCCTAGATAAGTCTGGAATTATGGGTCCTGATAAATGGAAAAATCAAAGGGTCATGGTCACTCATGTCTCAGATGGCCCTTCATGTCAATCGTTCCTCGTCATAACTGTAGATCTAGTAGCTCTTAATCTATACTACTATGTAGGAACCACTTTTAAAGGTTGGAATTGCATCTGCATTGGATGGGGAGGGGCCACTGCATACACGGAGGCTATGAAATAACTAAATATCAATGAGTTGTAAAGCAGACCTTGTAGAATGAATTCTGGGAGGAGCAGTAAATTGTGGGATGTCCCAATGAGCATCCTCTTTTTTCCCCCCCACCTCTCAAATCAACCCAGAAGGCTCAAAGGTCATATTGAAATCTCCTCCTATAGAATAAAGGAGTCTTTGCTATAGTTAGTTAATATACTGTCAAGCAGATGCAAGGTTTCTGATTTCATAGAGTTGCTAATGCATTTATTGTATATATTAAATAAGACAATACATTTCAGATTTTGAAATGTTTATCGCCACCAGATCTGATGATCTAGTTGATGTATGCCTCAGATCACAAGAAAGGGACATTTTCGCCCCCGCAAACAATCCACCTGAGGGCCTACCTGTAGAAGGCTGGCTCCGTATATACTATACCAAAATGAGGCATAGTGTGCAGAGAATCCAGTGGAACCCCAAAGGTAGGCAGAGGTTAAAGTAGATAGCACCTTACTCTCCATTTGTGGTAGTGCGGGCGAGCAGTAAGGCTTCATCAGAGGGTAGTGTTAAGCATTTGTTGTACACACTAAATCAGCAAATGATGTCACACACTCAAAGACTGAACTCAGACCAATTTTGTTTGTATAAAAATATATATATTTTTTTTTTTTCTAGAACCAAGCCAAGCCTGGCACAGGTAAGTGAAATAAATGATTTGCAAAATCTTATGCAGTGTTTTACAATTGAATGCAGGTTCAAATGCAGTTGATTGAAATACAGGTAAGTCAAAATGTCGAAATTACTTTTCAGTTACTTTTCGGATTACTTTTTCTACTCAGTGAGATATGCCTAGATATCACACTGGGACATTTCCTAGAGAAAAGGTAAGTAAAGCAGTTTTTTAGTTATTTGCAGTTTTTCAAGTTCTCATACAAAACCAACTCCACACAATTTTCACAAGAAAGCAGTCAATGTAGTCCTATGGGAGGAAATGAAGTTATCGGTTTCAAGGAAAGTACTTGGGTTTGAGAGGTGGTTTTCTGGGGTTAGAATCAGGGTTCCCCCAGGGTCAAGGATGCACTCTCAAAGCACCCTCAGCAGCACTAGGGCGGCCGGGTGCAGAATGTTGAGGCCCAACGTTATCCAATAGGGATAGGGGGCCTCCGGTTGGTGGCTGCTCACAAGCAGGCCACAGGGTTGTGTGAGCAAAGCTCCTGGTGTTAGGCTCAGGGCAAGGGGGATCCGAGTTAGCACCCAAAGTGCACCCGCAGCGGCGCAGGGTCAGCTGGGTGCAGGGTGCTGTTTTGGCGTCGGGTGCCCTGTTGATTTCAATGAGTTGCAGGTTTGGGATTTTGGCTGCAGGCTCGGTACAGGAAGACTTCCGGGAGGAACCAACAGCTTGGCAGGTGAGTTGGAGGGCTCGGGGACGTAGTTGCACCTCGGGTTCTCTTCTCCAGGGCGGCTAGATGCAGGGGTGTCTTTTGAGGTCGGCTTTCACCTTACCGGGCCACTCTCAGTTGGGCGGGGGGGGGGGGGGAGAGTCTTCGTGCAGAGGCTGCAGGCGACGCCGGGGAGTTCTGGAGGAGTCAACCCATGGTGGACTCTGACTCTGGAGCGCTGGGACACCTCGCTGGGACCGGTGGGCCACTCTAACTCGGGCCGCTGGCGACGGGTGCAGTAGTGGTTCCAGGTGTCGGGTTTCTTTGTCCTCAGCAGGCTCGGAGTCTTTCTTGGCTGTTTCTTTTTAACAGAGCTGCTGTTCACAGGAGATCCGGTCTTTGTTGAAGGCAGTCAGTCCTCCCAGGGGTTCTGGAGGTCGCTGGCTGCAGGGCAAGGTGACTTTTGGCGCAGGATCTCTGGAAACTGCAGATGGGCCGGTAGGGCTGGGTCAAGTCAGTTCTTCTCTGCAGTCTTCTATGCTGGGCATCTTCTTTCGTCCTTCGTAGGTAGCGGGAATCGGCCTTCTTGGTTCAGGGCTGCCCCCTAAATACTGTATTTAGGGGGCGTTTTAGGGGTCTCGAGGTTAGTAGCCAATGGTCTACTGACCTTAGGGTGGCCACACCCTTTGTGTGCTCATCCCACGCGGGGGAGTGGGCACAATCCCTAGTCCTGATTGGAGAGTGCCTGCCATCTGCAAGATGGTGGGCACTGAAGAGTGGGCTTCACCTCGCCTCCCCCACCTGAGGGGTGGGGTTGGCAGAGGTGGGCACACCTTCTGGGCTGTGCTAATTATTCTCGCCCGTCTTCCCACCGAAAAGGAGGGGAGACAGGAAGGGGGCCTGCTCCTGATAGTAGGAGAGGCTGGGGGTTGCATTACAAAGGCGGCAAGGCCTTTGAAGCTCTCCTGCCACAGATGGCTCTTCCTGGCCTGGGAGGTGTGACCACCTCCGCCCAGGAAAGTCTTTGTTTCTGGGCTCAGGGAGCGAAGGCTCTCACCCCAGGGGTCCAAAAACATGTCTTGTGGTGGCAGGCTGGTGTGTACCAGTCAGGGAACCCACCAGAGGATGGTCGTTTTTCAGGGGGCATCTCTAAGATGCCCTCGGAGTGCATTTTTCATTAAATACCACATTGGCATCAGTGTGGCTTTAATGTGCTGAGAAGTTTGATATCAAACTTCCCAGTTTTCAGTAAAGCCATTGTGGTGCTGTGGAGTTCATAATGACAAACTCCCAGCACCATTAACTCTTAATGGCATTACTGCACTTACAGCGTCAAAGAATTAGTCTAGACACTGTAGGGGTTCAGGGCTCATGCACCTGTACCCTCACCACTGGTATAGTGCACCCAGCTAGAGGGGTGGCTGACCTATGCCAGGGCTGTAGGCATGGCACACAGGGATGTGTGCCATGTCGACTCTTTACTTTGCTCTGCACCAAAACACGCAGCCTGCAATGGCAGTGTGTGTGTGTGTGTGTGTGTGTAAAGGTACAGGGCCTCTAAGAGTGGCACAATAAGTACTGCAGCCCTTAGAGGCCTTCCCTGGCCACAGTGCCCATGGTACCAATGGTACCTTTTACAAGGGTCTGACATGTGGCCAGAGAGATGCTAATTGGGGGTACAAGGTACAGTTTCGGGAAAGAATACAGGCCCTGGGAACCTGATTGGCAGGGACCCAGGGCACACCAAGTCAAAGTGCATCGGTAGTCTGGCAAAAAGTGTGGGGGAGGGGGGGGTTACTGCAACAGAAACCCAGCTTCCTACACTACCCACCTCTGATCTTTCAGCCATGGATTGTGGAAATTTGTGTAACTCGCTATGACATTCCTTAATAGCCCTTGTTCCTTGGAAAATACAAAAACCAAAGGTGTATATTAAAAGAACGCAACCACTGACGGCTAATTTTGCTTTTAAACTGGATATATTCCAGATCACCATTGATACCATCTTCAATGTAGCAAGTTCATGGTTTGTTAAACTCCTAAATCTACCTTCTACTGTAACTGACAATGGGAAGGAATTAATGCTAGAGCAATCAAATGCTGCTCTAGCACACTGTTTCCTGGGCTTCACATGTATCTAAAGGATTTGTACAAGCTGGGCCAATATGAATGTTTGAACTAGGGTTAGCAACTTGTCAATTCAACACAGTCGTCAAAGAACTAGTCTTTTGCAAATTATCAGAGCAGTAGCCATTGAGTCGAGTGTAGCAAATCTGAGATGTATTGGCCATTCCTTTTTTCTGTAGCCTTTTCATTTGCCCCCTCCCTCCAAAAGTTAACAGGGCAATTTAGAGACTTGAGATGCGATGTTTAGCAAAGAACGCTGTATCGGACTCAGCACCGTAAGTGATCTTTGAAAATTCCTGAGTGCACGGTATAGTACGGGGAAAGACTTTAAATTGTACATCCGACCCTCCTGGTGGGTCTGTTTTATGGCAGAGCATGATCAAGCCGTCCACCAGACCAGCTTCTTGCAACATAATGTAATGCAATCCTGGACTGAAACCAGGGCGCCAGCTTGCAGAAATCACGTCTGAATGAATATTTGAATAAAACTATGTGTATGTCTGATCCAGTGCAATACTTTATTTTCAAGAGAAATTACATTTTCATGCATGCACATTGGGTTTTAATTTTGGCACACCAACCATAAATATCACATTTCCTGTTAAATTACAGGAATCATTTTTAGATTGATATTTAATTTCAGACTGATCAGACCTCTCCATTATATCCTTCGTTATAAGCCTGTTAAAAGGGGCAAAAAACTCTTGGGGTCTGAACACGGCAGTTCCTTCCTGACTGACTGTCTACATATGATGTAGTTGAGATAGATCTCTGCCCATTGCTCCCTGTAATATTGCTATCAATAGCCCTTTTGTTTGTATCACTTTTTAATGTTCTTTCTCTGATGAACGCATTCAGGTTCATTAGTGCATTCTTAACAGGTGGTAGGGTGATCTTTAATTGACCTTCCCTCTTTTGATGTTCCCCGCTGCAAGGTTAATAAATTATCTGAAGACGGTGGGAGAGATTTAGAACATATCTCTGATTGGCGACCTGCAAGGGGCAGTAGGTATGATGGAATGCTCAATACGTATTTACAAAATAGCTCAGTCAAAGTCGTTAGTTTCTGCTTTCAATTACATAACGAGAACCTCCACCCTTCCAGAAGCTTGCAGCTCCATCTGTCCATGTGCAACTCCACCCCCATTCCCCTCCACTTGATCAGATCTTTCACACAATGTATGCTGAATAAGATTGTATCTGTTGGAATAATGACAATCTTGGCTACTGCCCGTTTTGTCCCCCCCCCCCGCTGTTTACAAATTGCCTGACAGTTTACCTACATATTGTAATTGAAGATTTTGTGGCACTTTCATTTACACACATTTATGCAACTTATTTTTTTGAAGAGAGATTTTGATCCTTCTGTCGCCTCCTAGCACAGGCTCAGCCTCTTCGATCAGACTGTCTATATGTTCCATAGTGCAATTCTCAGTGGCATGTTTCAGTGGTTTCTTCCTGATTTGCTGGCCCTATGGACTCGAGGTAGCTTCTCTTTTTACCACGAAGAAGGTGTTCACTGGATGCAGTTAATGGCAATCTTTAAAATGATTAAAAATTAACATGCAACACAGAAGTTAATAGTGACTATAAGTCGCTACGCACTTGGTGCCAATGAGAGCAAAACACAATATGACTAAAAAGTCTGTGCAAAAAAAAACAGACAATCCTGCTCTTTGGGAGACCAATATTGGGCGCAGAGCCAAGAGAGGTGGCCCAGACTCCTCCAGGTAAAGACGGGGAAGTCATTGGTCCAGGGTTTGCCCAGGCACGGCCCACGCATGACCCACTCGGGCAGGAAGGACCAAACCGCTTTATAGTGCTACCACACCACTGCTAAGAGCTGCTGACTCATCCTCTTGAAATGGAACATCAATAAAGACCAAGAAAATGCAACCTGGGCAAAACTTCTACATGATCTAAATCGCAATGACAGCGCCCATTTTTGGAAAACCGTGAATGGGATAATCCACCCCCATCATGAAGGCATTTCGTCACGTATCTCGGAAGAAATCTGGATGGAATTCCTCACCAAGCATTTCTATAATCAAACAGGAGGCGCCGGAACACAAGATCCTAATAGTTGGTCAATAGAAGAACAATTAGGAGCGCAGCCGCAAAGAGACCCTGGAGCTGAACACGCCAGCCACAGAAATTATACCTTCTTGCAAAGCAAGCAGCCCACTGTCGCTCCTAATAAAAAAGCAGATTGCAAAAGGGAGGAGAGAAGGGGCACCAGGACCGAACGGTATCCCGCCTGCACTGTTCAAAGCCAAGTCGGAGTATTGGGCTGACATCCTGCAACCTCTTTTTCTGGAAGTCAGGCTCTTAAACAGACTACCCGAATCATGGAAGGGCTTGACAATTGTGCCAATCCACAAAACAGGAGATAAGGCCGAGCCAAGCAACTATCGGCTAGTAGCCTTGATAGATAATGAAGCAAAATATTTTGCGGGCACCATTCTAGAGGAGCTCACAATCTGGGCAGAGGCAAACAAGATAATACCGCTAAATCAGACTGGTTTTCGTAAAACGGCGGGTACATCAACTAATATTCTCGCAATCTCCTTATTGATTGACGCAGCAAAAGCAGCCAACCTTCCTTTACACCTATGCATTATCGATTTCAGTGCAGCATTCGATAATGTGGAGAGGGGCAGACTGTGGGGGAAGTTGGCGCGCTGGGGAATTCCACAGCCCATCTTAAACATCCTGTCACTTCTACACACAGACACCTGGGTGCAGGTGAAACTAGGCGGCGGCACTCAGCTCTCCTCAAAAGTCCCCACAACCAAAGGCCTGAAACAGGGTTGTGTGCTTGCACCCACCCGGTTCAACCTATTCATGGCCGACCTCCCAAAGGCACTCGACGTCTGAAACTCACACTCACCCAAGCTAGGAGGCAAAACACTGACCAATCTTATGTACGCAGATGACGTAGTTCTGCTTAGTCACACTTACGTGGATCTTCAACGCCTACTAATGGAAATGCAGAACTATGCCACAGAAAACAACTTAAAAATCAATCTTAGTAAGACTCGGTCAATGACAAACAACAAAAGAAATCGGCAGAGGAATTGGTTTTTGGACGGCACCCAACTCGAATCATCACAGGATTACAAATATCTAGGCATTATAGTTGACAAGGAAGGGACATTTACGCGCCAAAAAGAGGAAATAAGAAGGAGAGGGCTGGTAATAGCACTTTCGATGAAAAATCTCGCAAACAAACCGATGGGGCCGACACTGAGCCCGCTTCTGAAGGTAGTCCAGGCCAAACTACTCCCTACGATCACCTACGGCAGTGAAGCAATGAGGAGGAGAGATGCCAAGGTACTAGACAGCACGCTGGTCAAAGCTTACAGGATCATGTTTTGCCTCCCGCTTTACACTTCACCGGCTCAAATAAGGTTGGCGTTTGGTCTTCTACAACAATCCCTGGCTAGGCACGGGTCTTACGTCATCTGCTGGCACAAGATCAGAAGTGCCACCTCAAACACGTTAAACCAACTGCTGTGGCACGAAATCCAGCACAGGGAAAGTTCCCAAGAGAGGAGCTACCTCCAGACATCTTTGGAAATTACCAGGCTCACAGAACTTTGGAATACTCAACTCGGCCATCCAACTTTCAAAAAATTGGCCTGGAAATGTATAAAACAAATCTCCTTGGTGGAGGACAAGGCAACTTTTTCAGATAGATCTCATGCCTGGATGACCTTAAATTCTTATAAAACACTTGCACCGCAAAAGTTCTTTAATCAGGGTTATCCCAAAGTGATAAAAATGAAATTCTTAAGGCATAGACTGGGTATATTCCCGTGCACTCAGCATCTTCCACCATGGCTGAGGGCAACAACCCAAAGCACGTGCAGGCTGTACAACACCAATCAAGGAGACATCTTACATCTAATCTGCACATGCAAGGAATTACATCAAGAACGGTTACAGTTACTAAAAGCACCCTTTAAGCAGAAAGGCATCTGCACCAGGAGGCAAGCGGTGTTGGCCTGCTTCAATCTGGGAAATACGCAACTGAACTGCAGATTGGTAAAATATCTTATGTTGGCCGAACAAAAAATGCCTAAAATTCAATAGCTCAATTACGGCCACACAAGTAAGAAGTTTCCTGTGGTGCAATTGACTCACAAACTGGGAGTGGCTTTCCTCAAAGGATGGAGCACTAGCACTTTTCTCGAATAAATCTTGAGCAGGTTCTAACAATTGAACAATATGCTCTATATGGCACTTTACCCCCCGCACGCCCGGCATCAGCAAGGAATAGCGACCGCATTGCACTTTATCTTGCGAACCAACGAATCTCGCCATCGCCTGCACTGTTAATTTTTTTACTATACAGTATCTTTTAGCATGTGTTTTATTGATTTTATTAGTGTATAATAATTCTACTGTATCCTTTTTAAACAAATGTTGCAATGGTTTTTAGTAACTATGCAAAATAAAAATTAAACTTGAAACTTGAACTCATCCTCTGCCCTCTCCAGATGACTTATGAAGTCCCCCAGCAGGCTTCTTGCTTTACTATCCATAAACTAGCCTGTTGCCCAACTCGGTGTGTACTGAGAAGGAAGCCAGTGTCTGTGGTGCTACAGGCCACCCTAAAATAAACAAGCATTGGCAAAGCCAATAGGTCTAGCCTCTGGGACCTTATAAGTGGTTAGTCATGCAGCACATTATCGTGGGTGTTGTGCCGCCATGGATTAAAGCATGGTCAGGCTTATCTGCACCACTTTTGCATTTGACGTTAAAAATGCCCACCAACTCTGACCGGGGGCACTGCACTGAAGAAGGTGGGTGGGCAAAGTCCTGGATGGGACCAGTGCAGGCTACTAGTGGAGCCTTTTGACTTTCTTCCTAGGGAGGACAAAGTTACAGCTCAAGCTTTTTGATGCTTGCATCTCCACTGTGCACCCCAACACAGTGCACACACCATACTGCTCTTACAGGTGAAACCTACTCTTTACTCCTCAACACCCGCTCCGCCCGCAAACACGCCATCGAACTCTGGGACCTTCTCGACTCAACCTCCCCAGACGTCGCATTCCTGACGGAGACCTGGCTGAATCCCGCTTCAGCCCCCGAAATCGCCATTGCCATCCCGGACGGATACAAGATCACCCGCAGGGACCGCACCAACGGAGTCGGAGGAGGCATCGCCATCGTCCACAGGAACACCCTCAGAGTCTCAACCAACACCGACGACACCTTCAGCACCGCCGAATACATGCACTTCCAGATCCACACCGATCCCAACACCACCCTCAGAGGAACCCTCATCTACAGACCCCCCGGACCCCGACCACAGTTCAGCGATTCCATCGCTGACTTCAGTCAGCACACACGCCATCACCTCCACGGACTACATCCTCCTCGGGACCTGAACTTCCACCTCGAGAACAACAAGGACACCAACTCCACCACCCTGATCGACAACCTCGCCACCCTCGGACTCAGACAGCTCGTGACTACACCCACCCACGCCGCCGGCCACACGCTAGACTCCATCTTTTCCGCAAGCCCACACGTCTCCTTCAACCACACCTCCGAACCCCACTGGACTGACCACCACTGCATCCACTTCACCTACAGGAAGCCCACCACGCACCACCGCACCGAACAAATGCCTCGCCGCTGCTGGAGCAGAGTCACGGAAGACCAGCTAACCACAACCCTCGCCCTGAGCCCACCCGCCGAACCCTCCGACCCCGACACCGCCGCCCGCAACCTCAGACAGTGGATCGACGACTGCGCCAACACCCTCGCCCCGCTCAAGAATCCGCCCAACAGCCACACCAGCAAGAAAGCCACCTGGTTCACCGAAGACCTCCAGGCCTCCAAACGAACATGCCGAAAACTGGAGAAGATCTGGCTCCACGAACAGACAGCGGACAGCTACGCCGCCCACAAGAGCGCCACCCGCAGTCACCATCACCTCATCAGATCCGCCAAAAGGGCCTCACTCAAAGACCGCCTAGACAACAATGCACACAACAGCAAAGAGCTCTTCAACATCGTGAAGGAACTCTCCAACCCCAGCTCCAACACCAACGACATCCAGCCGTCGCGAGACCTGTGCGACTCACTGGCCACCTTCTTCCACCGCAAAATCGCCGACATCCACGACAGCTTCAACACCACGACCGCCCCGGCAACCACCGAGACCACTGCCCCCACAACCACCAACCGCCTGCTCTCCTGGACCAACATCAACGACGAGGACACCAGCGAGATCATGAACACCATCCACTCCGGTTCACCGCTAGACCCGTGCCCTCACCACATCTTCAACAAAGCCAGTACAGCCATCGCGCCCCATCTCCGGAAAATAATCAACATCTCCTTCGAGACAGCAACCTTCCCGGAAAGCTGGAAGCACGCCGAGATCACCGCCTTACTCAAGAAACCCAAGGCAGACCCCAAGGACCTCAAGAACTTCCGACCCATCTCTCTGCTCCCGTTCCCCGCGAAGGTCACCGAGAAAATCGTCAACAAACAACTGACCCGCTACCTCGAGGAGAACAACATCCTGGACCCCTCCCAGTCCGGCTTCCGCAGCAACCACAGCACCGAAACCGCCCTCATCGCCGCCACCGATGACATCAGGACCCTGCTAGACAACGGAGAAACAGCAGCCCTCATCCTCCTGGACCTATCAGCCGCCTTCGACACGGTCTGCCACCACACACTACGAACACGCCTTCACTGACGCCGGGATCCAAGAGAAGGCCCTGGACTGGACCACATCCTTCCTTTCCGGCAGAACACAAAGCGTCCGCCTCGCCCCCTTCCGATCCAAGGCCACCAAGATTATCTGCGGCATACCCCAAGGCTCCTCCCTCAGCCCAACGCTGTTCAACATCTACATGGCACCCCTCGCCCACGTCGCCCGACAGCACAACCTCAACATCATCTCCTACGCCGACGACACCCAGCTGATCCTCTCCGTCACCAAAGACCCTCACACAGCCAAAGCCCACCTCCACGAAGGAATGAAGGCCGTCGCCGAAAGGATGAGGACCAGCCGCCTGAAGCTGAACTCTGACAAGACGGAGGTCCTCATCCTTGGTTCCAACCCTTCAGCCTGGGACGACTCCTGGTGGCCAACATCACTGGGAACAGCCCCGCCACCCACCGACCACGTACGCAACCTAGGGGTCATCCTCGCCCCCACCCTCTCCATGACTAAGCAGGTCAACGCCGTTTCCTCATCCTGCTTCAACATCCTCCGAATGCTCCGCAGGATCTTCAAGTGGATCCCCACCGAAACAAGAAAAACAGTCACCCAGGCCCTCGTCACCAGCAGGCTGGACTACGGAAACGCCCTCTACGCAGGAACGACGGCTAAGCTCCTGAGACGGCTGCAACGCATCCAGAACGCCTCTGCACGTCTTATCCTCGACATCCCCCGACGCAGCCACATCACACCCCACCTGAGAGACCTGCACTGGCTCCCTGTCAACAAGAGGATAACCTTCAAGCTCCTCACCCACGCACACAAAGCACTCCACAACTCCGGACCAGCCTACCTCAACAGACGACTCAGCTTCTACACCCCCACCCGCCAGCTCCGCTCGACCAGCCTCGCCCTCGCCACAGTCCCCCGCATCCGGAAAACGACCTCCGGCGGCAGATCCTTCTCCCACCTCGCCGCCAAGACCTGGAACACCCTCCCCACCAACCTCCGACAGACCCAAGACCTACTGGCCTTCAGAAGACTCCTCAAGACCTGGCTCTTCGATCAGTAGCAGCACCACCCCCCTCTTCCCCCAGCGCCTTGAGACCCTCGCGGGTATGTAGTGCGCTTTATAAGTGACATGATTGATTGATTGATTGACTCCGGAGAGATTATAGGCGCCTTGTTTGCGTTACTCTTTGGAATTATCACGTGTTATTACTAGAGTCAAAGCAGGTATAATCCATCTGAGGTCAAAGGTCATTCCAGATTCAGCAAGAGGGTCTGGAAGCAAGATTTCGTAGTCAGCCATGAAGCTCTGTTTTCATTCCACAGCTGGGTGCAATAGCTCGGTGAGCTCAGCAGATCTCGAAACTTTCAGGTCGGACTGAATCCGGATATTTCCGACTCCGCATTTTATCCATCAGTGGCTCTGAACGACGCATCGTTTGTAAATAAATGTATTGTGCATTTATAAACCGCGTCTGCAAGGTAGGTCATTTTCACTGTGTAGTCAAATGTTATCACCCCACAGCAAGCGCCAAGAGGCGCTCAACTGTCCCTATTGCAAGAACTCCAGAGCAAGCATAGCTTCAAGGCGCACACAAACACCAAACAAAACGTACCTCAAATATGCAAGATTCAAATAAAAGGTAAAAGGCTCGGCATACGACTGTGTTGTGATTTGAACCAAATGTTGAATATAAGGTCGAAATTTGATCTGAACAGGTACCCAGCATTTTTATTCTCCGTGATCTTTTGCAAACCACACAACTCCTTTTCAAGCACTTTATCAAGGGATTTCTCCACAAGACAACCTTCGGCCAGACGATTTTAGTGTGCGAAATTTTATTGCAGAACATTTTGCTTTTAGCTTCAATGACTAGGCTTCCCCGGCTCCATGCATTGCCGCTGCAGACTCTTCAGAGGAGCCGATTCTGCCGCCCTTTGTCTTATGCCATGATAATGAGGCGATGAGATGCGCCCCACTCAGCGCTAACTCGTCTAGCAGCTTCTTCGTGTGGGAAGCCGTACAGTAACCCTGTCAAACAGGAAGTCTTCTCTGCACTGTCAAGAAAAACACACTCCACATTCACACTCGGCACGCTGTACACCGGTTTCTGCAGACCCAGCCTCCTCCATCGCAGACTACATGCAACCTGGGAGCTAATTCAATTCATCCTGTAACACACTGCGGCAGCCTCTCCAAATTAAAATAATGAAACCCGTGATGTTATAATGAAAGCGGGCTTGTAGTTCTCCAAATTAAAATAATGAAACCTGCGATGTTAAAATGAAAGTGGGCTTGTAGTTTTCCAAATTAAAATAATGAAACCCGCGATGTTAAAATGAAAGCGGGCTTGTAGTTCTCCAAATTAAAATAATGAAACCTGCGATGTTAAAATGAAAGTGGGCTTGTAGTTTTCCAAATTAAAATAATGAAACCCGCGATGTTAAAATGAAAGCTCAATACTATAAATTCAGTTTATTCAGGACTGAAATTCAGAAAAAAAAACGGTCTTCCAGTGAAAGAATTTCATACCTACAGCTTTTGTGTGAACTATGTGTTGCAGTGCTTTCCAAAGAGACTTCAAGGGGCTTTGTGGTGTGTAAATAGCCTTGGAATTATATATTTTCTCCTACTGAGTATTGCAGTAGGTAGCCTGTGCTGGTATGCATGTTGTACTCGGTCCTCATCATGGTCGCGCTGATTTTAACAAGGTGATGTTCACAGATTAAAACATGTTATTAAGGGGGTCTTTGTAAAATATATATTTGCAGTAGCCTGTGCGAACAAGAGCTAAGCTGGAAGCCTTGTAGAATACGTGAGCTAAGGGACGGGGGTGGGGGATAGTAACATTTTAAGGCTACGGTCGTTCCTATCAATTTTCAGTTTAGAAAGTGGAATGAATTTGTTCTTTCGTGAATGAATCACACCTCTAAGCCTTGTAACACAGCCGCAGATACTTTCCATTGTATTAACCCGGCTCTCGTTGCACGACGCACGCTCGGTGGTGAACATAAGGGTGTGTGTCAAAGAACGAGTCCGCTAGCCATACAGCCGCAATAAAGGAAATGTAGTGCACACCTGAAAGTGGTGCCTCCAGGCGCTTAACGGGTGCCATTTTTAAGTAATTCCGTTGCATTCATTGGCTTTGAAATGATGAAGGGCCGAGTGAGCTCTGCCCGGACTGTTTCTGCGACCTGCATGTTTCTGTGGGGGCACTCAGCCCACTGAGTTCTCGGCGGATTCATGCCCAAACGTCTCCAACTTCCGTTCCCCGTTCAGTAAACTTCCCGCCTAGAGAGGAAGCCCGCGCTGGTATTGGTTTCAGGGCAGGAAACGGAGACTCGCACCACTGCTTAGCTGGTGTGAGGAGATGCTGCTTTTACAACAACCTCATCCATTTCTCTGCTGAGAAATATAACGCACCCAGATACATGACGAAATACTGGGGCCTAAGCTGTTTAAGCGCCCACAATTGTTCTCCTGTAAGAAAAGGGCATCGACTGGCCCAGGATCACACGTTTTGATGTGGTGGAGTCAGCCACACAAACGAGGGACGTAAAGCTGGTCTCTCACTGTGTAAGGGGGGAAATGAAACCTGCGATGTTAAAATGAAAGCAGGCTTGTAGTTCTCCAAATTAAAATAATGAAATCCGCGATGTTAAAATGAAAGCGGGCTTTTAGTTAAAAGGCGTGCGGCCTCCAAATTAAATTTCATGGTGAAAATGAAAGCGGGCGTGTAGTTAAGCCCGCGAGTGGTGCGCACGCTCTATAAGGAAAACAAGCGGTCTTCACTTTTCAAGCACTCGCACTCGTGCTTGTGGCGGCATCCACCTTGCGGGAGCAAGCAGCGGCCATATGTTTGTAATTAACGTGGCCACGCCGCTGCTCGCTCCCGCAAGGTGGATGCCGCCACAAGCACAAGTGCAGTGCTTGAAAAGTGAAGATCGATGGCTAAAGGCCCTCTCCTAGAGCAGCGCATGCACGCTGCCTAGGTGAGACCTAAAAATGAGGAAAAATAATGTAAGGGGATAAATAAAAAGAAGAAATGGGAGACTGAAGCACTGGCCATACTACACAGGTACTGAACAGCACTCGTGTTTGAGTGGATGTATACATGATCAGGCAAAATATTGTCAGAAATAGGCTAGCCCACTAAAGTATGCTGTCATGGGGAGAAGCAGAATGTTAATAGCACATGTACAAATCAAAACGTGCTGGCCCAAAGACTTTATATCGATGTATGCATAGTTTCTTTTTAATAATATGGGCATGGCAGACAACTACTCATACCTTGCCCTCATTTGAAGGTCTAGCAAGGATTATCACAGTGCAAATCTTCAACCTCCCCCCACCCCCCGTTTGTCAAAGGAAGCAACCAAAACCTAAGGCCTTGCCTACTACATTAAGTAGCCTGTAAGATTACATGTGAAAAAAATGCCTGTATACAGGCTTAAACACAGTGAAATAACAAACCTCTTTCAAAAACAAATTGGCTTTAACACATGATTCTCACAATCAATAGGTCAGGCCAGTTGCCTTTGTTGTAATTTTCAATATTAAATAGAGCAGACCTATGACAGATGGGTTTTTCCAAATGAACTAATAAGGCCTGTAGCCTTTGTTACAGGCTCATCACCATAACCAAGTCAGGCCTACATTACTGAATGCACAAGTTACTAACTTGTGTAACGATATATCTGTAAGAGACAGTAGTTAGTGACAGATTCCTTACCTTAGAATATCCCCAGGCGTCAGGCTGGATCCGGAAAGTTTTTGCGTAGCAGTACCCTTGCGCGTCGGTAGGCGGCGTCGTGCGGCTCCGCGTCCGTCGTCCGGCGTCGTGATCGCCGGGATGACGTCGCGGGCAGTACTTAGGCGCCGCCCTGCGCGCTGACGTCAGTTCTGTACACGACTTTCCGCGCCAGGAACGCAGAGCCATGCAAGAAGCTGACACAGGTGTCTGAAAAATACTAGGGCCCTGAAAGGGATGTCCTTAACCCTAGAAATCAGTTCGCAGAACGGGGAGGATGGGTGGGGCGGTAGGAATCTGTCACTAACTACTGTCTCTTACAGATATATCGTTACACAAGTTAGTAACTTGTGCATCTGAAAGAGACACGTTAGTGACAGATTCCTTACCTTAGAATAGATACCCCAGCAATACCAACCCCGGTGGTGGGTCTGCGAACAAAGATCAGACAAGGAAGTCCTGGAGGACAGAACGGCCAAGAAGCCGTCCCTCCGGACCTGACTGTCAAGGCAGTAATGCTTTGTAAACGTGTGCAGCGAGGCCCACGTAGCTGCCTGACAGATAACCGGCAGCGGAACACCGCGGCCCAAGGCCGTGGTAGCAGCCGTTGCCCTGGTGGAATGGGCACGCAGCCCAACAGGAGGCTCCTTCTTAGCCAAAGAATAGCAGGTCTTGATGCACAAGGTAACCCAGCGGGAGATGGTCCTCTTGTGCACCGCCCGACCTTTTTGGCGCCCACGTAGCCAACAAAGAGCTGGTCATCCACCCGGAAGTGTTTTGTGCGGTCAATATAGAAGGAGAGCGCACGTTTTGGGTCCAGACGGTGGAGCCTCTCTTCCTCTCTGGAAGGATGCGGAGGCGGAAAGAAGGTGGGCAAAGTGATGGTCTGCCCAATGTGGAAAGCAGTAACCACCTTTGGCAAGAAGGACGGACGCGTCCGAAGAACAACCTTGTCTGGATGAACAGACAGAAAGGGAGGTTTGCAAGATAGAGCTTGGAGCTCACTCACCCGCCGAGCGGAGGTGATGGCCACCAGAAAGGCTGTCTTCAGAGTCAGAAGACGAAGAGGACAGTTATGTAGAGGCTCAAAGGGAGCGCACAGTAAAAAGGTAAGAACCAAGTTCAATTCCCACTGAGGCATCACAAACGGAACAGGAGGGAAGAGGTGTGTAATGCCTTTTAAGAACCTGTTAACAACAGGGGACTTGAAAAGGAGGGCTGATCAGGGAGCCTGAGGAAGGCCGAGATAGCACAAAGATAACCCTTGATGGTACCCAGGGCAGAACCCTGTTGGGCCAGAGAGAGAAGGAACAGAAGGACCTCAGAAAGAGGGGCAGAAAGGGGATTCACAGCCTTTGCTGTGCACCATGCCACAAATTTGTTCCACCTGCAGGCGTATACCACCTTAGTGGAGGGACGCCTGGCTGCCAGAATCACATCACAAACTTCGGGAGGCAAGTCGAAAGGAATCAACTGCCGCCGCTCAATCTCCACGCAAGCAGGTGTAGACTGGACAGGTTCGGGTGGAGGACAATCCCCTGCTGCTGCGACAGAAGATCCTCCCGAAGAGGCAGACGGATCGGGGGATCTACGCTCATATTGAGTAGCTCGGGATACCAAACTCTTCGAGCCCAGTCCGGAGCCACAAGAATGACTTGGGCCCGGTCGTGCCGAATCTTCTTCAACACTCTCGGTAGAAGTGGTATAGGCGGAAAGGCGTACAACAGACCGCAACTCCACTCGTGACGAAAAACGTCGCCGAGCAAGTGCCGCCTTGGAAATTCCAACGCGCAGAACTGATGACATTGCGCGTTCTCTTCGGTGGCGAATAGATCTAACCAAGGCTCTCCCCACTGTAGAAAGAGCCCTTGCGCCACTTCCGAGTGAAGACGCCATTCGTGATCCATCATGCACCTGCGGCTGAGTTCGTCCGCCCTGGCGTTCAGCGAACCTGCCAGGTGTTGAACCATCAGGAACATGCCCTGATGTTCCAGCCATGTCCAGAGGCGCAGAGCCTCCTGACAAAGGGTCCACGACCCCACCCCGCCTTGTTTGTTGCAGTACCACATGGCGGTGGTGTTGTCTGTGAACACCTGCACTACCTTCCCTTTGACAGAGGGAAGGAATGCCTTGAGTGAAAGTCGGATCGCCCGGAGCTCCAGAATGTTGATATGGAGCCGGGACTCCGCCGGAGACCAGAGGCCTCTGATCTCCGCCTCTCCCATGTGACCGACCCATCCCAGAAGGGACGCGTCCGTCACAACTGTGCGCTCTGGCTGGGGAAGGGAGAGGGATCTGCCCATGACCCATTGCCGGTTCGAGAGCCACCACTGCAACTGTTTTGCAGTCCCCTCCGAGATCTGGACGTGATCGGACAGGTTGCCCTGGTGCTGCGCCCACTGGAACTTCAGGTCCCACTGCAGAGCCCGCATATGCCATCTGGCATGATTGACCAGCAGGATGCAGGAGGCCATGAGGCCCAGCAGCCTCAGGGTCATCCGTACCGAAACCCAGGATAAAGGCTGAAAGATCGGAATTATAGCCTGAATATCCCAGACTCGCCGTTCGGGAGGATAGGCCCGAAACTGCGTCGTGTCCAGAACTGCTCCGATAAAAAGGAGCTGTGGAGAAGGAATCAGATGCGACTTCGGCACATTGATGGAGAACCCCAGCGAGTGCAGGAGTTCGGCCGTAGTCTGGAGATGGGAGACGACTGCCTGGGACGAGCCCGCCTTCAGCAGCCAGTCGTCGAGGTAGGGGAAGACTGAAACCCCTGCCTGGCGCAGATGAGCTGCGACCACCGCCAACACTTTCGTGAACACCCGAGGGGCACTGGTAAGGCCAAAGGGGAGCACGGTGAACTGAAAATGCTCGGGGCCTACCGTGAACCGAAGGTAACGCCGGTGGGCCGGCAGGACGGGGATGTGGAAATATGCGTCCTGCAAGTCCAACGCTACCAACCAGTCTCCAGGGTCGAGGGCAGTCAAGACCTGAGCTAGGGTGAGCATCTTGAACTTCTCCTTCCGGAGGAAGCGATTGATGTTCCGGAGGTCCAAGATAGGACGCATGTCCTCCTTGTCCTTTTTGGGCACCAGGAAGTAGTGGGAGTAGCAACCACGCCCTACTTCTGGGGTCGGAACATGCTCGATGGCCCTCTTGGCCAAGAGGGCCGTGACTTCCTTCTGCAGAAGTACCAAGTGATCCCCTGACATGCAGTGGAATTGAGGTGGCATGGCTGGGGGGTGGACTCGAAGGGGAGGGAGTAGCCCCTTCGGACAATGTCCAAGACCCACCTGTCCGAGGTGATGGTACGCCAGTGGGGAAGGTGATGGCGGACCCTGCCCCCTACTGGCGTGCTGTGCACCTGAAAGGAGGGACTAGGAGGGTTTGGAGGCCGCGGACGGGTTGGAGGTGGTGGCCTGACCCGCACGCTGGTTGCCCGATCCGCCACGGCGGAATCCACGTCCTCGGCCACGCGAAGACGCCTGCTGCGCGGGCCGGTGGCTGGGCTGCTGACGTGAAGGGCGCCCCTACCGTGGCCACGATAGGGGCGAAAAGCAGAAGTCAGCGGAGGGCGTGTAGCAGAAAGGCCCAGGGACTTTGCAGTAGCCCGTGAGTCTTTAAAGCGCTCCAACGCATGGTCTGCTTTGGACCCAAAAAGACCGACTCCATCAAAGGGCATGTCCATGAGAGTATTCTGGACATCCCCTGAAAAACCAGTGGTTCTCAGCCAGGCGTGGCGTCGTAGCGCCACCGTCGTTGCAATAGACCTGCCCAGCGAGTCGGCGGTATCAAGGCCACATCGAATTGTATATTTGGCCGCATCCCTTCCTTCCGCAATGGCGCGGGAAAGCAGTGTCTGGACCTCCTCAGAACACTGGGGCAAAACATCCGCCACCGAATCCCACAAGGAGTGGGTATATCGGCCCAAAAGGCAAGCGGTGTTGACGGACCGCAAGCCAGCACTGGAGGAAGAAAAACCCTTCTTCCCAAATTGATCCAGGCGTTTGGATTCCCTATCCGGAGGGGCGGTAGGGAAAGCGGTTTGGGAAGCGGAGGCTTGGACAACCAAGCTCTCAGGGGTGGGGTGGACAGAGAGAAACAGGGGGTCGCCCGGAGCTGGGTGATGGCGTCGGGACACGTTCCTATCCACAGGAGCCCCTGTGTTGGGCTTGGACCAGGCGCCCAAAAGAACGTCAGTGAGGGCGTCGTTAAACGGCAGCACAGTCTCCGAAGAGGAGGCTGCCGGCTGAAGCACCTCTGTCAAGAGATTAACCTTGACCGCCACAGCAGGGAGTTGGAGATGTAAGGCTCCAGCTGCCCTACGCAACACCGTTGCAAAATTTGCTCCATCCTCCGTAGCCACGGGAGGAGACAGCATGCCAGTGTCAGGGGAAGTATCTAGACCACTAGCATCCCCTAGACCCTCTGTCCAGTCCTCATCGTACTGACACTGCTGTGTCAGAGGGTCATCAGACCCCTCCCAGTCCTCCTGGTCCTCCTCACGTTCAAAATAAGGGGGAGGAGGGACATTTGGGACCCAAGGTCTCATCGGCGCCGGAACCGGCGTCGAGCGACGTCGGTCCGGGTCCATGTCCGGAGCCGGAAGGAACTGGGGAACGACGCCGCTCGGAGCCCCAGGCGGCGTCGAGAACGGCACCGGAGACATCGGCGCCGGCGTCGTTAGGTCGACCGGCGTCGATGGGGGTTGTGGAGCCGGGATCGAGGCCGGGGCCGAAGCCGGAGCCGGGATCGAGGCTGGAGGCTCGGGCGACGCCGGGGCCGGAGCCGTCGGCGACGCCGGAGCAACCCCATCAGGGCCCGCGGGGCCCGAAGGCGCACCGGAGGGGCCTGGAGGCCCGAAGAGGCGGGCCATGGCCGACAGGAATTCCTGCACTTTGGCCGGATCCGCTCCCGAACCCGGGAAGGGCGGGTATGGCGGGGGCGACTCCACAGGCATGTCCGGGGCCGCGGGGGCGGGGACGGTGCCGGGAGGGGCCTCAGCCGAGTCGCGAGACCGGCGAGGCGAAGTCCTAGAGCGATGATGCTTTTTGGACTTTTTGTGTTTCGACTTACCGGACGAAGAAGACTTCGATGCCGACGACCGGTGTGGACTCCGCGATCGACCCCTGGACCTCTCACGCGACCGGGGCTTCCGCGGAGCCGAATACCGGGCCTCGAGGAGCTTTCGAGACCGCTCTCGCAAAGCTTTCGGGTTGAGGGCCTGGCAGTCGGTACAAGACTCCGTGTCGTGGCCTCGGCCGAGGCAGAAGAGAAACTCCCAATGCGGGTCGGTGACGGACATCATCCGAGCACAGGCGCCGCAACGTTTGAAACCGGGCATCCCTACGACACCTTGATAGAAAAACAGTGAAAAAATTCACCAAAAAGTATGGTCAAAAAATGACCAGGGCACTGCTCTTCCCGGATCTGCGCTTGCTGGCGCGGAAAAAGAAGAACTGACGTCAGCGCGCAGGGGCGGCGCCTAAGTACTGCCCGCGACGTCATCCAGGCAATCACGACGCCGACGACGGACGCGGAGCCGCACGACGCCGCCTACCGACGCGCAAGGGTACTGCTACGCAAAAAACTTTCCGGATCCAGCCTGACGCCTGGGGATATTCTAAGGTAAGGAATCTGTCACTAACGTGTCTCTTTCAGATATACACTTTTCTACAAGGTAACTATCAATTATAAAGTTATAAATATCCACAAAGATAGAGTTGACAAAACAATATACTACCCCACATAAGAGGACCTACAACAAGTGTTCTTACACTACAAATCTTCTACCCCGGACGTTTTGTCAGTTGGTTAACTAATATCAGACAGCTTGTCTATTACAGTAATCTATGTGAATCCATGTCAGGTCATTTCATCACGACAGCTTTAAAACAAGGTGATATCAATTCATCCTTAAAGGCCTATTGGCTTTAACATGCCTAGTCACAATAAATAAGTCAAACTTTCTGCTTTCCTCATCAAAATAAACAGTTCTGGCATGTCGCCATCTTTTCTCAATGAACTAATCGAGCATGTTACCTTGATCATTGGTTATCACCATATAAACCTCAAGCCTACTGTACGGAGTACAAGCTTTCTCACATAGCAGCCGTCTGGCAAATGGTCATCAAAATTAAAAATGTGTATAAAATTACGTTTGGCAAAATAATATACACCCCTCTGAGAAGAGCTAAAGGATTATCGCACTGCAAATCTTACCCCACACTGATGCAGGAGTCGGTGGGGGCTGGACTGTTTGCTGCCTGCAGCAGCAAAGTTAGGTCCGGTGTATCCAAACCTGAAGTTTCCAAACCTGATAACAGGCCAGACGAGACTTGGAATTCCAAGCTGCAGAGCTTCAATTAATTATAGCTCCAGATGAAAGATCGTCTCTCATAATGAGAGCCCAAGATCTGGTAGAGTACATGTAACAAAATAGTTGTCTACCTCCTTTAACACAGTAAAATGACAATCCACCCTTAGAGGTCTATTGGCTTGAACGTAACGCTTCTACAGATTTCAGCATACTTTCCCAATGAACCAATCAGGCCTATAGCCTTTATCATTGGCTTGTCACCATAACTAATTCAGACCTACTGAAGTCTGCCTAAGATTTCCCTCAACATTCAGGCATGTTAGAAAATTATAACTTTACACAGATTTACAGTTTGCAAAACAATATTCTGCCCTCCTAAGAGGGTTATCTAGTATTATCAAAGTGCAAATTTACTACTAGAGTTTTTTTCAGGTGGGTACCAACAACAAACACTTGCCTATTATGGCAAATATGTGAGATTCCATTAAGCAAAATACACATCTACAAGCTTTTATACAATGTAATGCCAATCCACCCATAAAGCCTATTGGCTTTAAGATATGCCTTTCACACTAAATAAGAGGAAGGTAAACAGGGCCCCATCTACCATTCTATTGTATTTATTTAGTGCTTACTACCCATAACATACCCCAAAAGCACTCTTTATACAGATGTAAAACCTTCTTTAAGCCATACTGTTGTCAGTCACCTAATATCAGCACAAATATCAATAAAGCTTTCTCAATTAAACATTCTAGACAAGAAAGATACTTAGACAACCCAATTCTTAAAGTGACTACAGACATGGTAAGAAGTATTGGGCTCGGTTCATTGCCATATATTAAATAAATGCCCATCAAATATCTGTCTGGGTTTGCTGAATATCTTCCAGAGCCTATTATAAAGATTAAATAACCAAACTTGCTTGTTCATGGCCAAGGGACTGACAGGCATTAAGACCCCAGAAGATGCTCCAAGGGGTCCTCTGCATTCTTATTCAGTTTCTAGAGTAAAGGCCCACAGTTGTTTACAGTCCTATATTCTCTTGCATCCTCCTGGGGCAGTGGACACCTTTCAACCACTATACTGAAGTAACTGAAATGATCAATCTTTTTGTCAGGACAAAAAGAGATCAGAACTTAAAGTCGCCAGGGATGAGCATGCCTCTGTCTCAGTCTCTAGAAGCTGGATTATGCAGTTTCCACTTAGGAAGCTCTCGTGTCCAGGTACCAATGGTATTTAAGTTTCGCAACCCTAGGGAGCTGGCGGTGTGTGAGTCCCACAGGCTAGTTCTATTGCAGTACTTTTCAGTGTAACGGGAGGGGTGTGGAGCAAGGAGTCAAGGACACGCCCCATCAACTCAGTCCTGCTGTACAGAGCATAAGATCTCTGACAAGTAAAAAGTGCAACAGAAGCATCCTTCCATGCACTTGCCATTTAAAGGAACATTTGCAAGAAAAGTTATTGTAGCTCCTTTTTTACATGTTGAATGAGCGCTTGGTTTAGTCTCTAGTTGTATTCCAACTGTCCTGTGACACATCTGAACTGCTTGAGTAATCCAACTTGCTATGGTGCTCTTAGTGACTGGTTTTGCTTTGTTAATATCTAAGAATAATACGAAGAGTTGTTTTCCTTTCCCGATTTAGCTTTGTTTTCTCCATACAATACATTTTTTTTTTTTTTTTTTTTTTATATAAGAGTTTTATATAGCGCGAACTAGACCCGAAGATATCGGGTATCAGAGCGCTTTACATAGCACCAGTTTTGTTACACAAGGACACATTCATTTTTTTGTTAGGCACAGGGAGATTAAGTGACTTTCCCAGAATCACAGGATGTTGAGCATCGTTGCCGAGACTCGAACCCAGTTCCCCAGCTTCGAGATCGACCGCTCTAGCCGTAAGGCTACATCCTCTCCCCTCATCCCTCCCCTCACATTATTGCCCGACAGGCATCTAGTGTATGTAGTGCTCTTTTTGCCTGAATCTTTGGCTCTAGGAAGAAACTCGATATTTGTATTGTCTTGTTTATGTGAAACTCAGATTACCTTTGGTAGGAAACGTGGGTTGGTCCTCATGACTATCTTATTATCCGTGTGTAATTGAATGTACGTGTTTCCAACTAGCTTACTCTATGGAGAGATGTCATTGCGATTAGTAAGGGTGTTTTAAGTGTGACGAATTTTAAGGTGGCCTTGTGGAATGGTTCCAAAGGTTCTTTCATCAGTTAGGTCAGCACTACATTTAGATTCCATGTAGGAGTTGGTGCACTCCTTCGTGGGGCTATTCTTTTGGCCCCTTTCAGAAATCAATTAATCGGTGTTGTGAAGAAGCTTCTTCCTATGTATACCCTTGTCTAGGCCACTATTGCTGCCAGATGCCGATGCATCTCTAATGACGCATAGGTTAGCTTGAGGTCTAACAGGTGTGTGACGTATCAGATAACTGTAGTCTCTCTTGTCCTGTCCTGAAAGAAGCCAGATCTCTGACACCACCTTGTGCATCTCTCCCACTTGGCTGTGTAGCATTTCCTTGTTGTGTGTCTTCTTGTTTCTCAGAGGACAACAGTTGTTTTTTCCGGAAGTCCCAGGTGTCCAAACTCTGTCTTCAGGAGCCATGCTGCTAGACTCTGTGTTCGGATCTGGGTTTTAGAACCTTCCCCCCCTTGCATGGAGTGCAGATCTTGTAACACTGGCAGTCTCAGCACACTGTGTGCCATCTCTTTTAGGTCTGAGAACCAGGTCTGCCTCGCCCGCTGTGGAGTGATGAGTATTGAAGTGATCTGCGATTGTCTGCATTTGTTGGTTACTAATGGTAACAGTGGGATCGGGGGGAAAAGTATAAGCATATCTCCCTGACCAGTCTATCGACAGTGTATTCCCCAGGGAGTGTCAGTATGGATGTCTGAACATAAAGGATTGGCGTTTCACGTTTTCTGGTGTTGCGAAAAGTTCTATTTCTGGTGTGTCCCCACCTTTTGAACACCTTTTCGATTTCTGTTGGATTCAGTTCTGACTTGTGTCTCTGCTTAGCTTGTCCGCCTCTCCAATGTCTTTTCCTGGTAGATGTATCGCCGCTATGTTTATTTGTCTCTGGATGGCCTATCTCCAGATCTCTTGAACTAGCCTCGAAAGGGCAAAGGATTTTGTTTCTCCTTCGTCACTGAGGTACAGTATACTCGTTGTGATGTCCGTCTGAATTTGTATTGATTTTCCCCACAGCTGCTTCTGAAAGGCTTTTAAGGCTAGGACAATGTTTTGAGTTCCAGTAAGTTTGTGTGTTGTACTGCCTCTTCTGGTCTTGAGCTTTCGCATATCGACTCCCCATCCATGTGCGAGTTGTCTGTAGTGATGGCCACTGTTCGAGATGGCGATATGAAGGGTCTGTTATATTCGTTTTGTTACCACCACGTACTTTTCTCCTGCTCTCTGCGTGACAACCACTAGATCTTCCCAATTACCTGTAGCTTGTGACCACTGGCTCTGGACCAATTCCTGTATTGTCTCATGTGTAGCCTTGAATATGGCCAGGGCCACTGGAATTATGCGATTGTGCGGCCGCAGCGATTGTCACACAATTATAGATTTGCCACATAATTCGTCATCTGCCGCATAATCCACATATTTTTACATAAGAAAGTTGTTTCTAGCTCAAACAGTTCAAAAGTTACTTAAAGTGCAGCAACACGTGTTGACCCGCAGTGGAAGGCCCTTTGCAAAGTAGGACTGTCACCTTTCTGTTCCTTATTGCTCTATTTGGGTGTTAAACTGGTACTAATGAAGTGCAACCAATGCCCATACAGTGTTACCAAGTTTAACAAGCATTGGCATAGCCAATAGGTCTCGCCTTTGGGTCATAAGTGCTTAGCCAGAGGTTTTGGCTTGGCCTTTGGTTTTAAGCTATGTTGTAGAGCAGTGTGGCTGCTGTGCAACATGTTGAAAAGTTATAATGAACAAGACTGGCCACATTATTTTGTAGGCACATGCATGCATTACCACGTGAAATGACGCAGGCGCCTTTTTTACTTTTGTGATCCAAAAAGGAATGCAATAGCTCTCTCATTTGCTCGAGTTAGAGTTATTGGTGTTGTAAATGATAATGTCTTTTACCCATGTGTTGTAGAGGGTATGTATGTGGTGTGTAGTGGAATTATGTGAGTTAGATTGGAATTGCTAGTTATGGAATTGTGTGGCATGGAATTGTGTGGTGTGGTGTGGAGTGGATTTGTGTAGTGGAATTACATAAAAAATTACCATCCACCCACAATTAGATAAAAAGAATTGCTCCGGTTTTGCTATAAAATTCATGCTGGACATGTCACGCTGTCCCCCCCTCGGCGTCTGCACAGTTCTGCGCCAGCTGGGGTGGGGCCACTTGACACTCGCTTCCTCTACCGCTCCTCCCCCCAAAAGAAAAAAAAGCCACCGGCCCGCTCCTCTCAAACCCCAAAATGCATTTAGAACGAGCCTCCTCTCTTTGTAAAACTAAAATGTCAACTTGCTTTTCCTAAATACATTTTGAAATAATGCAAATGAAGCTAGCAATGTGATTTAAACAAAACAGCGCGACTGCGCGGTTTTCGTATTAGATTGAAGCAAATATTTCCCGGTCACTTTCCAAATCATTCTCGGTTACAGAATAAGCCAGTGGATACATTGCATACTGGAGAGATGCACACCGGCAAAAGCAATCAACCACGCACTGCTCGGGAGTAACGTTAGCGATCTTGTAATCACTGACTGACGCTTTGGAAGACTCAAATAAATAAAACATAGGCTCTGAAGCCTTTTTACTAAAAGATGTTTTTCTTTTGTTGGACAATAAGAAATCGTAAAAACTGGCTACCCCTGTAAACAGATAAACGCATACTGACATTCCACAGTAATTGCCGGTAGCTAATGTAATTTTCTGACACTACAGAAGTAATAACACTTCAGTGGTACGTAAGGAGACATGGGGCTAAACAAAGTATGCTTAGCTTTGGTTTCGGTTTCGTAGTCTCTTTTCCAGCAACCTCCGCCCTCCTGCCATACTTTTTTTTCTGTCTTCAGTGAGCGCGTGAATCAGCCTTTAAAAGCTCTACACATCCGAGAGCACACGGAAACAACAGGAGACTCGCCAATAAGTTCAAAGGGTGTGTTTAACGAGCCCGAGTACGGCTGCTTGGAAATAGGCACAACCAACACAAGATACATTTCTTAGCTGTAGAGCAGCCTGAAAAACCAGTGGAAGCAGCAGATGTCGGCCTCAGCTTGCTGTGTTCCCAGTAGCATATGGTGCCTAAATTAAAGAACAGCGTCCCGCGAAGGGTGTGTTTAACGAGCCCGAGTACGGCTGCTTGGAAATAGGTACAACCAACACAAGATGCATTTCTTAGCTGTAGAGCAGCCTGAAAAACCAGTGGAAGCAGCAGATGTCGGCCCCAGCTTGCTGTGTTCCCAGTAGCATATGGTGCCTAAATTAAAGAACAGCGTCCCGCGTCCCACAAGCGATGTGCGCGCGCTTTAAGGGTGAAACAAGCGAAAGCGTGGCGCGTTGTGTGAAGCCTGACACACAAGGAATGCAGCTGCCACCCTGCGCGCCCCTGCTCGCTCCCGCAAGCAAAACGCTGTGGGAGTGAACATTTGCAAAAGAGGTGGGACGTGCACCCGCCTTTGGCCATTTGCGTGCTTTCATTATTGAAAGACACACGCAAAGGCCAATCCGATATGTGGGAGGAGTCAAACCCACACAAAGAAGTTTAAACTGCTCACAAGAAGCCTCCCATAGAGCAGCGCATGCGCGCTAGGCTCGACCTAAAAATGATGAAATAATGGCGTAATACTATTACAAAATCTGCCTTTGCATTATGCTGCATAATTTACCTTTTCTTGAAGCATAATTTATTCAACCCTGCGGCATAATTCCAGTGGTCCTGCATATGGTATTAGAGGTATGCAGGAAGCCATCATTCCCAGCATCTTCCCTACAGTCCTCAATGTTACAACCTACCCTTCCAGTATTGAGTTTGTGTTATCAAAAGCATTCTCTTCTCGCAAGGGTATGCTTTCGCCTCTATGTTTATTCTTGCTCCAAGGAAGAGCTTCTCTTGTTCTGGTGCGGGTAACGAGTTTCCTTGTTTATCGAAAACCCCAGTCTGTGGAGTGTCGTCATCACTGTTTTTATGCTGTTCCTACACTTGTATAGTGAGTTTGCCTTTACCAGCCAGTCTAGGTAAGGGTACACATGTATTTCTTGCCTTCTCAGGTGTGCCGTGACTGCTGCTAAGCATTTTGTAAACACTATGGGTGCTGATTTTATTTCAAATGGCAGCACAACGAATAGGTACTGTGTCCTGTCTATAACGAAGCACAAGAATATTTTGTGCTTGTGGTTTCATTGGGATGTGTATATATGCATCTTTTAGATCTAGGGTCGCCATATAGTCTCCCTGCTGAATCTGCGGAATAACATCCAGCAACATTGTCATTTGAGCTTCTGTCTCTTTATGAACTTGTTTAAGAAACTGATGTCTAGTATAGGCCGCAGTGACTCATCTGGTTTTGGTATAAAAATGTGTTGAGTAGTTTCCCTGGTTGATATCCTTCTGGGGAATTCTCTGTATTGCCTTTTTCTGCAACAATTCTGATGTGAAGTGACCTTCCTCCACTCTTGGAAGAAGACTCCTACCCCCCTCCTCCCACAGGTGTTGTGTGGCTGGGGGTTTTGGTTTTCTAAGTCAATTGCTCACTGGTGCAGCTACCCCTCTCTGTGACGGAGCTCTTCTTCTCGCCCGCCCATGTAAGGGTGGTCTCTATGGTGCTTGGTACTGCAACTGTTGTCTCGGAATCTACACATGGGTTGTACTTTGTAAGCTCTGGTGTGTAGTAGCACTTTGAAAGCCCCCTCTTTCTACCGGTCTTCTAGCAGGTGTACTTTCTCGTCTTAGCTGCCCCATGAACTGCAGTGTTCCGGTCAACTTTGCTGTATCATCATCTTTCTTCAGCTCTTGCAGGGTATCGTCGACTGCGCTCCCAAAAAGGTGCTCCCAGTTGAAAGGGGTGTTAATTATATTGGCTTGAATTTAAGTTTTGAAGCCAGACACACGCAGTCAGGCATGTCTTCTTAGGGTTGTTCCTGCCTTCAATGGTCTGCTTGCCGTGTCTGAAGCATCTAGTACAGATTTTAAACAGGTGTTGGTGATATTTTTCCCTTCTTCTGCGATGGATGCGGTTCTCCTATGATATTGCTCTAGTAGGCGTTTCATTGGCTCTTCCTCTACACCCTATTCATTCTCTTGCTGTCCTGATCTGTAGGCTGTCCGGAGGTAGTTGCCAATTTGCCCTTTTCCCGGCTGTGGCTGCGATGATGGAATCCACTGGCACTTTCCTCTAATGTATGTGGGGCCCTTCAAGGATTGTTTGTACTACTTTTCGGCCCTGGGTATCACTGACCTGCAGGTTCCTTGAAGGCCTGTCTCCCCTGGCCCAGTAGGGGCAAATATTAACTCTTACTCTGTGAGGGTAGCAATGTCTATAGTAAAAAACATGTTTGAGACTACTCCTTCATTTGAACACTATACTTGTCTGCAGCCCTCGTTATTAGTTGGTTGTACATGGCAATATTGTTCGGAGGCGAAGGGTTCGACGAGTACGTGTCTGTTCCCTCCTACGGGGAAATCAGTGTCGAGGTGATGCCATTGTGTCTCTGACCCTTCAGTATCCTGAAACAGGCCCAAAGACTTGGGCCCTCTTCCTCATAGAAGATCTCCTGATCTTCCTGTGGTTCTGGGGTCACTTGCGGCTCTAGTTCACCCAAGTCCTTATCCTCGTGTGTGTGCTCAATCACAGCTTTTGATGCAATTAAGAAACCTCTAAGAGATCCATCAAAATACTTTTTGGGGAGGACTGCAGCTATTTCAGCTTCGAGCTGCCTTGTTTTCTATTCGATCTGAATAGCGTGCTGTGAGAAGCTGGGTTTCTGTTGCAGTAACCCCCCCACTTTTTGCCAGACTACAGATGCACTTTTGACTTTGTGCGCCCTGGGTCCCTGCCAATCAGGTTCCCAGGGCCTGTGTTCTTTCCCCAAAACTAACCCAAACCCAATTGGCATCTCTGGCCACAGGTCAGCCCCTGGTAAATGGTACCACAGGTACCCAGGGCACTGTGACCAGGGAAGACCCCTAAGGGTTGCAGCACTTATTGTGCCACCCTTACAGGCCCTGTACCTTTACACACACACACACTGCCTTTGCAGGCTGCGTGTTTTGGTGCAGAACAAAGTGAAGAGTCGACATGGCACACATCCCTGTGTGCCATGCTTACAACCCACTGCCCTGGCATAGATCAGTCACCCCTCTAACTGGGTGCACTATACCAGTGGTGAGAGTACAGGTGCATGAGCCCTGTACCCCTACAGTGTCCAAGTCCATTCTTAGACATTGTAAGTGCAGTGCTGCCATTAAGAATATATGGTGCTGGGAGTTTGTCATTACGAACTCCACAGCACCATAATGGCTACACTGAAAACTGAGAAGTTTGGTATCAAACTTCTCAGCACATTAAACCCACACTGATGCCAGTGTGGGATTTAATGAAAAATGCACACAGAGGGCATCTTTGAGATGCCCCCTGAAAAACGACCAGCCTCTGGTGGGTGTCCTGACTGGTACACACCAGCCTGCCACCACGAGACATGTTTCTGGACCCCTAGGGTGGGAGCCTACGCTCCCTGAGCCCAGAAACAAAGCCTTTCCTGGGCAGAGGTGTACACACCTCCCCAGGCCAGGAAGAGCCATCTGTGGCAGGGGAGCTTCAAAGGCCTGGCAGCCTTTGTAATGCGACCCCCCAGCCTCTCCTGCTATCAGGAGCAGGCCCCCTTCCCGTCTCCCCTCCCTTTCGGCGGAAAGACAGGCGGGAAAAACTAGTCAGCCCAGGAGGTGTGCCCACCTCTGCCAACTCCACCGCTCAGGTGGGGGAGGCGAGGTGAAGCCCACTCTCCAGTGCTCACCATCTTGCAGATGGCAGGCACTCCCCAATCAGGACTAGGGATTGTGCTCACTCCCCCACGTGGGGTGAGCACACCAAGGGTGTAGTCACCCTAAGGTCAGTAGCCCATTGGCTACTGACCTCAAGACCCCTAAAACGCCCCCTAAATACAGTATTTAGGGGGCAGCCCTGAACCAGGAAGGCAGATCCAGCAACTACAAGAAAAAGAAGAGAAGGACGAGAAGCCGTGCAGAGCTAACAAGAGGACTACGCCCACTGACTTGGCCCCAGCCCTACAGGCCTGTCTCCCCTCGAACCTGCTCTTGCAAAACCCCGGCGTGTCCAGCGGCCAGCAACCTCAAAAACCCCGGAGGACCTGCCTGCCTTCACTTTCCAAACTGTTTCTCCCGTGAACACCGGACGTGTTTGAACTGCAGCTTCTGGTGCCAGCCAGGAACCGCGAATCCCGCACACTCTGCACCCGCCGAATCCGGCCCGAGCTCGAGTGGGCAAATACCCCGAGGAGGTCCCCCCGGCGATCCAGACCAGACGACCCCTGACCTGCCTCAAGCCTCCTGACGCCTGCAGCCTCAATCCAGAGGACCCCCCCCTACCGCGACCAGAGCGGGTAAGAAAATCCGACGTCCCAAGGCAACCCTGCACCCGACGCCCCACGGCCTTGTGTGCCCAACCCAGCGGTGCCTAACCAACCCTCTACATCCCAACTTACCCCTCGAAGTGGTGGTAGCTCCTGGAAGATCCTCGTCCCCGAGCCTGCAGTGTTTCTTTGTCCCGGAGAATCTCCATTGAAATCAACAGGGCACCCGACCTCAAAACAGCACCCTGCACCCGGCCGCCCTAGAGCCGCTGAGGGTGCCCTTTTTGTGCTAACTTGGTCCCCAACTTGCCCTGAGCTTAACCCTAGGAGCTTTGCTCCCACAACCCCGTGGCCTGCTTGCCAGCAGCCACCAACCGGAGTCCCCCTATCCTCCATAGGATAACATTGGGCCTCAACACACTGCACCCGGCCGCCCTAGTGCCGCTGAGGGTGCAACAACAGTGCATCACTGACCCTGAGTCTAACCCCAGAACCCTAACTCAAAAGACCGATTACTTACCTCGAAACCGATAACCTGTTTTTCCTCATAGAACAACATTGACACTTTTTCTCCCAAAAAGTTTCTAAGTGTCGACTTTTGAAAACTAAGAATATTCCTTAAAAATCACACAAATAACCAAAACGCATTTTCTCAACTGTTTTCAGGAAATGTCCCAGTGCTGAATCTAGGTATCCAGCACTGAGTAGGAAAAGTAACGTAAAAGTAACTTACCTGTGAATTGAATTTCCTTCCATAGGATAACATTGGTGGTTCTATGTGAAAAAGTTTGTGTCAACTTTTGAAATACAAGAATATTCTTTAAAAATCGTACATCTAACTAAAACGCATTTTCTCAACTGTTTTCAGGAAATGTCCCAGTGCTGAATCTAGGATCCAGCACTGTGTTAGAAAAAGTAATCCGAAAAGTAACTTACCTGCAATTTACAGGAAAAGCCTATGTATTTCAATGTACTGGTCCCAAAAAGTTTCTAAGTGTGGACTTTTGAAATCTGAAAATATTCTCTAAAAATCGTACAAACTACAAAAACGTAATTACTTACCTGTTTTAAGTAAATGTCCCCGTGCTGAATCTAGGAGTCCAGCACTGGATTACAAAAGTAACGCAAAAGTAATTTTACCTGCATTTACCTTAAAAAGCCATTCATTTCAATGTACTGCATTTACTAAGTATTGCAACCTACTGCATCCCCTGTAAATCAAATCAAGTACAATCTTCATTGCTTTTTAAAACTGTGTACAACAAGTAACTTATTACTGAAGAGAATTGAATGCTTACCTGTATCAGGCTTGCTTGGTTCTAAAATAAAACAGTATATTTTTTTATACAAAAACAATTGGCCTAGAGTTCCGTTCTTGAGTGTGTGAATTCATTTGCTGACTGTGTACATCAAATGCTTAACACTGTCCTCTGATACTGCCTTACTGCTCGACCAAGCTACCACTTTAGAGAGTAAGGTTCTATCTAACTTTAACCTCTGCCAAACCTCTGGAGACCCTTGGACTCTATTCACACTGTACCTCACTTTGGTGCAGTATATATAGAGCCAGTTTCTTACAACAGATTTTTAGATTAACCTAGACACCAAGATCTTCGGGATCAGGTAAGTACTTTGAGTTAGCAATTTTCAGAAACAGAAAATACAGCTGTCAGATTTGAAGAATGAGCCTCGAAGGTGGTAATGTTATCCTATGGGAGAAACATGCACTGCATAGGTATACTTTCAATCGAGTTACAGGGTTGTTCTTCTGGACTTACGGTAAGTAGGGGCCAAGGTCCTTAAACCACCAGCAGCTTTGGTTTACCTGCCCTGGTGTGTCCGGGTGCGGAGGTCATGGTCGCAGGGATAGCCTAAAACAGTACCACTGAATTCAATGGGTAAACCTGTAACAGGAAAAAGGGTGCAAGTGGGGACTGGGAGCCCAGTCCAGCAGATCCCAAAGGGGGGCTCGGCTCTTGAGGGTCTCTGGAGCAAGGGTGCACCGTCAGTAGGCTTGGACTCGGGCTGTGGGCTCTGGTGCAGAGGTGTTTTTTAGCAGGTCGCTTGCGTTGGAGGCTCTAACTTTTTAGGTTGACCAGGAGATGGGGACAAAACAGGACGACTCTCGACGATGGCCTCTCTGATGCTGAAGTCCCGCGTTGGTAGGTCTTTTTTGACGGTGTTGGTGTCCAGACTGGACACTGAACAAGCCTTGGCTGCTGCAAGGGCTCCAGTACTTCAGAAATTGGTGCCGGAGGGCTCCTGGAGGGTCTAGGGTCATGAAACTCGCTGGAGAGATGAAGCTGACCACAAGGAGCTTTAGGAACCTTCTCCTGGGCTGCTGCGTCAGTGGACCCGGTGGTCAGCAGGTCGGTGAAAAGGATTTTGCGGTCAGTGCTCAACTTCAAGGGAGATGCTGGCTGGTTGGCAAAGTGCTGGCAGCCCTCCAAGGCTCTGAGAGGATGCACAATTGCAGGACAAGTCAGGTCTTTGCAATTGTCATGACAGGAACAGGCAGGCAGGGTTTTGCGCCAAAGTCTACAGCTAGTCCACAGTTCTCGCGTCTTCGGCTCGTTTGCCCTTCTTCTGTAAGGCAGAATATTCTGAGTTCCTGGTGTCAGGGGGCCACCCAAATACTAAGTTTAGGGACAGTGAAGGGTAGTAGCCAATGGGCTACTTACACCTGGGGTCACTACACCCCCTACAGACCACTGCCTGTGGGGAGTGGGCAAAACCCTGTCCCAGAGTACCTAATTCCACCAAAAACAAGATGGTGGAACCCTTCTTTTGTGGAGCACATCAGGTAGCCCACCTTAAGGGTGTGTCTAGTCTGGTGGTGCAATACGCCTACTGAATAGCTCATTTCCTGCCTGTCCTGGTGTCAAATGGGCCTCAAGCAGGAGGTGGCATCTCCTAGGTCTGGGGAAGGGGAGGTTGCATACCAAAGGCGGCAGGGGCTTTAAAGCCCCTGACCTTGATGTGTTAAATCATTAGCCACCCTGCTGTTGGAGGTGTGAACACCTTCCTCCGGAGCAGGCATTGCTTCTGGCTTCAAAGAGCACAGGCTTTCACCTTTCGGGGGTCAGAAACTTGTCTGAGGTGGCAGGCTGAGCGATACCAGTTCCTGGTCCAGTTGGCTTTGCCCTCCCCCCTCTCCCCCTCCCCCTGGAGGATGGGGGGGGGGGGGAGCAGAAAGACTGCCAGCATATATTTCTGTGGGGGTGGGAGCATTATCATGCCCATAAGGGGCAGCCCCCATCCCGTATTTTTACTCATTTTATTTTGAAGTCCTGGGGTCTAGAGGGCTTTACCCCCATGAGCAGAAAGACCGTAGCCGGGGAGCACAAGCCCTTGCCTAAGGGGTAGCTCTTCCCATCCCTGGTGTCTAGTGAGTGGATGTCTGCTTGGGGATCTCTCTCCTGTGGCGATCTCCAAGAAGGGATCCACTTGGTACAGATATCACTGGAAAGGGAAGATTCTACCATTTCCCTCGATACCTCTCCCACCCCAATCAGTGCTTGGGGGGCGGAGATATGCCCCCCACGAGCACTGATGCAGTGAAGCTAAAACTTGCCCATCAGCTTGTTTTACTTTCACTTTATTGTAATGACGTCAGCGCGCTGTGTGAGCCAATCGGCATTACACACACACAAAACAAGCATTGGCAAAGCCAATAGGTCTTGCTTATGCAAGATCTATTGGCTTTGCCAATGCTTTCGCCATGTCGCAAATGGCTGAAAGTAAAGAAAAAAAAGCTTTCCGACAAAGCCCGCATTGACTGCGTTATAGTGTTTTTTTCCTTGCAAGTATGCTGCTCTAAAGTCAGCGCTGCTGTTTAATCTATACTACAACGTCCCTGAGGATCTATAGTCTGGGAGCCACAAGCGCACTCCTGACGTTTGCATGCGGCTACCTATTCACGTTTAAAATATGAATAAGACTTCAAAAATTTCAAAAATGCATTTATTCACATGCAGAACGGTTTCATCTCAGTAGTAGCAGTAGTACATAAGGCTAAATCAGTGCAAGTATTTTTTTTTTTTTTAAAACATGAATTTTGACACGTTATTGCTTCCACCCACGCTGACAATGCCAATAGTGAACTAAGAGGCAAGTCAGTTATGTGCAGCCTTTGGATGGCCTGGACTACTATTCCACATGGACAACATTTTAGTAACAAGCATTTGCAATGCAATTGGACTCACATTTGTGAAACTTAGCAATTGGCGTTGGAAATACATAACGTGCTGTAACACTTAATAGAAACACAATTTTTAATGACCCAAAATCGCCTCTACCTATTTTTGCACACGATAACTCTTATGAAGCTCAAACTGATGCAGTCCGCGCTGTTACAGAGGAAGAGGAAAGAAGCACGCGAGGGATAGCTGGAAAATACATGCAACCTCATGGAGTGGATAAAAAAAGGAAAGTGTATTTCCAAAAAGTGATTAACGCAAGGACATAACTAAAGAGGCTGTGCGCCTGAGGAGGGACAAACACATAAGAGGAAGGGAAACCCACACAAGGCAACGAAAAAAAAAGCAAGTTAATGAGAGTGACAACAAAGCCAAACATTGGCAAGCAATGGATGGGCTCTAAAGCCCACTGTAAATTCACAATAGGTCTCTCAGAAGCAGGCAGCTTGCACTTTCATGTACTTGAGACCTAAAATCTAATACAAAAGCTGTAGCAATGTTGCGCCTGAAAGTACCTTGTGCTTGATTTTATAGAAGTGAACATGTGAGCTTTCGGTGTTTATTTACAGTCAGTTAAGGTTTGAAGCCTGCCATCAGCACACTGAAAGAATTCCCCTGAATATTGTATTCCATGGCTGTGTCTTGGGTTACTAAAATGAAGTCACACTGTGGGCCTAGGCACATATCACAGAATATGTCGGGGCATTAAGCATAGGCATAGCAAATGCAACATCAAGGGGACGTATGCTCTGCACAAAATGTCCACATAAAATAACAATCAACACAACATTACAGCTGTTTTCCTTCTGTTGGGCTGCGTGACTCTGTTGTGTTGGTTTAGGTCCCTGAGAGTACCGTTTTCATGCTTTCGCTTTCCCTAAATGTGATACTGGCTTGTTGTGCTTATGGGGTGTACAGCGGTGTGACAATGAACTCTGGGAACCGCTCCCTCCCTGAGCACAGAGGGAGGTGAAAGAGACCAGCAAGCATGATTCAGCACAGAGGGTGGGGGAGGCAGACAACATACCAATACGACAGGCCTTTACAACGGGCGTTGAGGACAAGCAACCACCCACCGCGTAGCACGCAGGAGTCCAACCACTGAGAGCCCAAAAGTGGTAACGGAAAAGAAAGGGATTAATATTCAGCCCATTTCTGCAGTTATGCCCAGTGCATTCTGGTAAGTGTAGTCCAACTATCCTGATAAGTAAGACGGTCTCATTTATGTGATGGGGGTGTGAAGTTTCACCGGTCTCTCCACCTTACGTTTTCTGACACAGCATATGAAGTCTGTTTAGTAGAGCCGCTTACGCATCTTTTATTGTTCTACCTCTTCTACTGCAAAAGTTGACGCGCTGCACATATGCGCAGCATCATGCCCGTATTTTCAACCCCCACCTAGTAGACTATGGTTAGGAGACCAGAAATATACGTTCTCCAAGTATCCATTCCAGGCACTGGAGATAGAATAGTACATGATCATGTCCTCTAATATTTGGAGGTATTTAATTGCCATTGGTCTGCTTTTGAAGAAACCATCGAAATACAGTTAATTTTAGAAAGTACAAATGTACAGAGAAGCTGGAATGGTTACAGCAGCAGTTGCATCAAAACAAACTTAACCAGCTTCAGGATTGCACGGCTTTACCAAACATTCTGCGGTTGTCAGACCTTACTATGAAGGCAGCTATGTGCATGATCACTTGGGGAACAGTGAGCCGCAAAGAACCCCACTGCAGGTATTATAAACTATTGAGTCAGTCCTCAACTGAAATAAGTTGGAAAAAGCAGTGACCTTGGAGGGGTAGTGGGAGCAGGCATGCACTGTTGTGGGAAGGGTGATGTGGTGTGGGGAACGGCACGGGGAGATTAAAAGATTAAGTAAGCGGCCACAAAGGTTTCATGGCAGGAACATGAGCAGAGGCAGGGCAACCAAAAAAAAGTTGGAGTTTGGGAAAAAACGTGTAGCGTATAAGCACATGTAGCAGGGGCAGTCCTCATGTGAGGATACCAAAGCCTAAAAGGAGTGTCTAGTAAGTCTATCCAGCAATCAAAAGCGGGCATTTACAAAGGACAGCAAGAGAATCCAATTGAAAACATGGGCGGTGCTTAAAGCCCATATTCTAGGATAACAGGCTCGACCTAAAAATCAAATGTTGGAGAAGTTTTCGTACAGCACACACCCTGAAGGTATGTATTTCAAGATAGCATTATACGTAATAAAAAAACATGCATTTGGCAAAGCCAATAGGTTTCACCTATACGAAATCTATTGTTTTTGTCAATGTTTTTTGTACATGTTGCAGATGACTAGAATAAAGATGTGAAATAATGGAAAGAGCTGCCAACTTCAGGAACCAGCTTAAAGTCTCGGTTCGACATACTGTGATCCTGTCCAAATAATGCAATCGCACCAGTGCCATAAAAAACCGTCTTTGTGAAGTACAACTGGTGCTCTTATAAAGCAATGAAATACTTTATAGAACTTAAGTGTTTTTTATAAAAGCTGTCCGTTCTGAGAAAAAAAGGTGATCCGTGCACTTTTAAGGTGTGCCAGTGTCCTAGGTGAGGAGAAGAGGATGCCTGCGAGGGAGGAAGCCTGTGAGGGGATTGAGGAAGGGTCCGAAAGCGCTGCGGTGACAGTAGAAGAGGCGGCGCACACACTGCGCCACAGGGAGCACTGGGACGGTCGTAGGGAGCGGGGAGATACTGGCCAGAGCTGGTTCTGAGTTGGGTGTAGTAGTAAAATATAATATTCGGTATTCAGTAGGCTTCCTAGACCTTTTGTCCCCTATATACCATTCAAATCATGACCCTAGTGCCTGCAAGGACAAAAAAGGAAATAGTTTATATCCAGTAAAATATACAAACTCGGCCAACTCTCAAACGATTTGCCACAGATGTCATCAATAAAGCATATGCTTCACACATCAAAGTGAAAAACAAACATTGTTATACTGCATTACAATGTGGCTGTGGCTGGCTCATTCCTGTGAAAAGATCTTATCCTGTGCTTGACAGTAAATGGGCATAAACAGTGTAAAGTGCCTAAGATCACCTAATGCTAGGTGGACGCGGAGACTGAAATGCGGTTTTGTATTTTGTTCCTAAAAAGGCAGTTTAACAAATTAAATGGACTCACCAAAGAAGATGAATTTTGCAACAACAAAAAAAGTGTTAAATATAAAAAAGCCTCTGCAAAAATTCCAAAAATGTAGTTTATTCGCATGCAGAACCGTTTCATCTTATTAGTACATCAGATGAAACCAGTGCAGTCCATAAGCGCCCTCCTGAAATTTGCATGCGACCCCCCGTTGAAAAAGGGCAAGCAATTATTTACAAGTTAATCAACGTGAAACAAATTAAGTAAATAGTACATCAGACTAAATCAGTTCAAGTTTTTTTTCTGCAATAGCTTTCAAACATGATTTTAGAAACGTTCATGTGACCACCCCCACGCCCCCCTGAGAAATCCAATAGTAAACTTCATGCCCGACAAATGAAAAGCAAAGGATTTCGCCCAGCTGAAGAACAAGATACCTTTTAAGATGGCGATGTCTAAAAAATAAAAAAATGGCACAAGCAAGCTCCATGGAGAAAGTACGATGCATTCCACTTTCCTGTAAACGCTCTCACTTTTAAACACCAGGCTCCCTTGAAGACACAGCGTGACATTTGACCTCCGTCTTTGAAAGCCCAGCAAATGTGACGAGATAAGAAGAGTTACAGGCCTGTTTATTACAGAACACGAGTTTGTGGTGGAAGAATACTGTAAACATGGCTTTGGCACAGGGAGGTCCGTTCTCGAGCTGTACAGCCTAAAGCAAATAAAGCCGGCAAATGGAGCGCCAGAAAACGCTTGCCATTGGCTTTTTCATTTATAACTCGCAACAGGCAGAATGAACTCCTAGGTCAACTTTCTGAAATTCCCCAAGATGTCTTCGCATACCCAGCAGCTGCACCGTCTGGTAGGCTGCAACCTAAAAAGACTCGGGCTGCTCAGGAAGCTCTTCCCGGACAACCAGAGTTTAAAAAATAATAAAGAAATCCCTCTGGTGCTTTAACCAGAGGGGCCTTTATATGCCTCCCCAGAGTTGGCCAATGGCCAACAGACGTACTGGGGAGGTAGCACAGGTGTCAGCCATTAGCTGACACCTGCACTTAAGGGGTTAAAGTATATAAAATAGCCAAACAATTGACCCCCTCGTTTTAAGCTGCGGTAGATCACTAGTGATCGAGGTGTCAATTGTTTTACATTCATGAAACCTCTCTAAAACCAAGGTAAGATGTTCAAACTGACTACCAAAGTTCTTGCAGCAATGTAGCATAATATTCTGAAACAACATCAGGAAGGGCAAATATGTAATAGGCCTGCTTGATTTGACTTTGTGCCTTGTGTACGAGTTTCATAAATCGGGAACATTGCAGCTAAAAAAGTTGTTGTTGAAAAGAATGTGCATACTTTATACTGAACAGGTTGGATCGGAATTGTAAATAACCATCAGTGTGCCATTTGGCATCATCTGTTCTACTGGCTATGATTCCATCAACAACAGTGTTAAGAGATGGTGAAAGTAGCTTTCCATAATGCAGAAGTTGAAAGTCTCAGAATCTTGAGCTCGTGCTACTGTCACTGCATTCACATTGTTTGAAACATCCAAAGACATGATACTGATGGTCCAAATGGAGGAGGTAACATGATATCCAGCCATTATGAGATGAGGCAGTTAACACTGTTGACGTTTTGCTAAAAATTCCTTGTATTATAGACAGTACTTCTGTTGTCCTTCCTTCACATCTCTTTGCCTTCAAGACTGATTTTTAGGTCTCGCCTAGCGTTGCAGCGCATGCGCTGCTCGGCGAGAGATATTGTGGATGAGGGGTTTTCAGAAGGGGACTCGAAGCTCCGCCCCTCATTTTCATTGGCTTGCGTCACCGTTTATGCTAAACGGTGGCCTGCCATTGGAAATGGGGTATTTTTGTTGCCGCCCTTTCGCCTTTTCGTCCGGCCCATCCGGACGGGCTCGTCTGCTTTGCGGCTGTCGCAAAGCAGTTTCTTATCTTTATTAGGGGGCCATCTGTTTTCACTCAGCCGCTTGTTTATTTTTGCATTGCGCTTTCACTTAAAGTGAAAGTGAAAGCGCGATGCAAATATAAACACGCGGCTGCCTTCCCGCAATGGCGAGCGCTTGTTTCCGTTGGAGAAGTAGATTAGTGAGGCAAAGTGGGACATTTGTAGCTCTGGTAATCTGTACTGGGTCTCTCAAGATGATAACCGTGTGGAATATGCGCGAACCGGGCGTGTACCGTAGAAGGGAAAATTAAATCATCACTTTAGAAATTCGATTTATATTAGCCATGTTGGCTCATTATAGTCCCATTCAAATTCTCTGCTTCTGTTTTTGTTTCTTTTCGGCTCTGCCATTGGTTTTGAAATATTTGTATCCCTGCTTCTATTGGCCCAGCTGTTTTTCACCTCCTGTTCGGCACTGCCGTTGGCTCCGGCTAAATTTGATCCGTTCCCGCTCGTGCTGCCATTGGCTGTGAGGATGTTCCAGTCTACCTCCTGGACTTTCCCATTGGCTGTGACTGTACACAGACGACTCAGGTCTGGTTCCCGCTTTCGCAGTCACTCACGCCATTTCTGTTGTGCTGTTTTCTGTGCATCCAGTCTCTCCCGGTGACCCGCAATGTGACCCTCGGCACAACAAATATGGCGGAGGCAAGGCATAAAGTCCAAGTATACCAGTGGGCAGGTTGTGCTTATCTTTCTCAGTGCACAAGCTGTCCCGGCAGCTGCCGGTGGAGGGCAGGGAGGCCCGAGAAACCTCCACTACGGCACTCGCAGTCAGCCCGATAACTTGTTGCTTCAGTGCACAACTTGAGCATTTTAAAACCCGGCATAAGCAAGATGCAAGAGCAGCGCCCCTGCGCCACCCATCTGCTGCAACGCGCGCCCAGTTGTCACTGCAGAGTGGGACCAATCTGTTTCTGTGCAGAGCTGCGAATGCCGATCGAGCCCCACCCGTTTTGCCGTACGGTGCAGAGGGATTTCATGCGTAGTATTTGCTTGATCCATAATGTCTGCCCCCCGTACAGTGCTGAGAGCGTTTGTACTTACCTTAGTGCCTATGTACCGCTGCACAATGACACCCTCTTCCGCCTTTCCCTGAGAGCTGCCTGTACACCGCTACTTTGTCTGTGAAAGCCCCCTCGCCAACCTCCGCCTTCACTAACCAACGTTTGGAGTTGCCCAACACCATTGCATAGCGAAAACTCGGGGTCTTCTAAGACCCCAGTTTTATCAAACGTTCATACATGCCCACTGCATAAAAACGGTCTGATCAAGAGCATACATGGTAAGGGGATTTTACAGTTACCTGTTATTTGCCAGATCTTTGCTCTTCCATATCTGACATTCATGAGTCTTTTTGCCCATATTGTCCTGCTGTTCCACTGTATAGAGCTGTCTTTTTGCATTTTGAACTCTTTCTTGATTTCCACACACATTCCCTTCCAGTGTTTTCCGTCGCATTTCAGCACCTCACACTGCAGCATGTATTTTAATCTCTCCTGTTTATCAAAAACAAACCCTGTCTGGGGCAGTGGCTCGCATGGTTTGTGCTTCTGCTACTGAGTTTGCCTTGGGTCGGGATAGCTCAGGTTGGGCGGTCTGAGCTACGATCTAACGCCGCATATACCATCCTATATTTAAAACTTGGTTGCCAAAACAAATCACTATAATCAAATACGTTTTCCCCATTTATATTTACAATTTTTTTTAGATCCCTTTTCAGACATTTTAGCTATGTTGTCCTTTCGTTTATGTATGTAGAAGGGAGCAACAGGACCCCACTTTTATTCTATACCCATCGTTCAAGCTGGTTACATTTTAAAATCAACATGGTAGGTCTGGTCTAATTACACTCCACTGAAATCTGCAATAAATGTGAACTTTCTTATACACATGGATGTGATTATATTTATACATTTAAAATCCCCTTTAGTTCTCCTGTTTTGTTTTCAGAAGTAGTAATACAGAGAGGACAGGCGAACGTTCTACCTTGCAGTGCTTTAGTCGAGTCTGCCTCGAATTCATTAAATGATGTGAATGGAATCATATATGTACTCATGAATGATAAGGAGATCTTATAATTTCCTTTGTGCTAAAAGCACTAATGGTTAAGTCAGAGTATCGAAGGATGTCAGTAGCTAAAGGGAGCCTTCGTTCAAAGCCGTAATTAATTGCTTTAGTTGTTATGACAAATAGGCTTGATAGGAATGGACTTTGGCGTCAGATGTTTTCTTCATGCCTTTAGTATCGGAGGTTAGCTTTCAGGTGCTATGGTTTTGACAGAACTATTTTTGTACCTGTATTATATGTCTATCGTTTTTTGTCTCTAGGGTTTCAGTCAACATTTTATTTTCAAGTAGGTGACGCTTCTTTACAGGATCTTGCTCTGTACTGTTAAGCGACGGCCATACTAAAATAGATTAGACCGATATTTATGAAGAAATACAGAAAGAAAATCCGTTTTAAAATGTCAGTTTTTCTCAGGTTAACTTCTGACATGCCAAATCTTATGGTATAGACTACAGCGAAAAACACTTGGCTCAAGGGTGCGAAATATAATGGTTGTGTGGGTTTTATTTAATAGTTCCCACTGCTTTCACAATTGCTTGTTCAATAAATACTAATATTGGGATAATGAATTGTGAGCACGTGTTGACAGGCTCACAATATCTTTAAGGTGATTTTTTTAATCTTATTTTTTTAGGCTTCTATGAAGAAATGCTGCGAGTTGGCAGGCGAGTATCGAGACTTTGAGCAATTGGCATTGTTAAATTAAATCATTAAATTACAATGCATTTTTTTTATGTTTTACAAAAGAAAAACAAAGCCAAAAAACAATGTTATTTACAATGTCAATAGCTCAAAATAATGTCAGTGCAAGACCTATTGCATTGTAAATGCTTGTTTCTTATTGTCTCTGAAGAGCACTGCATGGATTCATTTTCGCTAGCCTACTAGCTTGTCAGTGATTTCTGGTGGACTTTGAGATCCCGCGTGATGAGTTGAAGGGATTCTGATGTTCCGCCCAACGTTTTGCTGTGCTTGATGTCAATTCAGTCAACACCTCTGGCAGCCTGCCCATTACTTGGACCTACATGTGGAACACACCCACTCTTCGTTACTCGAGAGACAATTTGGTACTATAGACCCAACCCAGTTTGTAAAGTTGGCACGAACAGCTCCATTCCACTGAATCCACAAGCTACTCTAATCCTTTGGTTGTCCCATGGGCTGCTGCTGCAGTCACCACTGTGTATCTATTTATTTCTAGGAGCACTGACTGAGGGAGATGTTGATTTCTATACGGTGCTCAATTTAAACATTTAAAACTTGGGTTACTAATTTGACAGTGGTGTAATGCAGGAAAGGACTGACTGCCTTGTTTTTGAGTAGGGAGTGTTCTTTGTTGGTGTTTCACTGCTAAAACATCCTCTGCGGGTGCGAAGCCTCATGATATGCATAGAATTTAGCAGACTAGTGGATAGAGCAGCTTTTCATTGTTTGGGGATAGAGGCTTCTGGGATGTCCCACTGCCTATGCAGGATCCAATAGTTTCCGAATGTGATTAAAGTCAAATGTAGTGTAAACCAACTATAAAGATAGCACATTTTCATGTTTTGTATTGCAACAATGATCGTCAGCCATCTAGGTAACTTTGCTACCCTTTAGTTTGACTCCTGGATGCAGATATATATTTAGAATGAATAACTGAGAAGTGCACCTCTTTGCATTTAGTTTAAGAATAGCATGCCTGTGCCGACTTTTGCAGTTTTTACTTGTAAGTTTGTAAATATGTAGGTGTACAAACTGCCGGCCAGCAATGACTTTCAGGGTGGAATGAAGTGGCATTCATAACCTCTCAAGGCTGTACGATATCGAAACTAGAGATGAACATTGCCATGCCTGTATCTCTCGGTACTGATTCCAAGCTCGCAAAGTTACACAAGCGAATTTTCTTGCAATGTACTGGTTTGTGTTTAAAGGGTGCCAGTGTCTTTGCGGTCCAATTCATTAGGTTAGAGAATGTGGTGACTGCTGGGCTGGATAGCTGTCCCCTTTGTAGTGCGCTTCTGATATGCTAGTGCCAGCTGTCTTACCAGGGAAGATCTTTTTCTTCTCAAAAATGTATTTATGAGATCTTCTCTCTGAGCGACATACTTATTGTTCAGATCGAGTTTTGAGTTTTTTAGGCGATACGATTTAGAGCCGATTCAGCTTGTGGAAGTAAAGATGTGCGACTAATGTTCAGGTTGTGTTTTAGAGACTGTAATTCCACCTTCTACAAACAGATCTATGTGTGGAAAGACAAGGGAGACTTTTGCCTTCCTTGCCTAAATTAGCTTTGTGCATTAAAACATTTCTCTTGGAAGAGGTGACCGACGCCCATGTTAATGATTGAACAGCTATTTATGAAGTTTAATTGCGCGAGAGCTCTCAGGAGTCTTAAAATTAAGCAGTGATTTAAAAAAAACAAATGAGCCTTTGGACTCCTACTGTGGAGTGAGCTATGTTGCTTGCTTTTCTGATGACTATATGTATAGGCCACTGATCCAGTGAGTAATTGTTGAGTGATTATTATTTGCTTTGTTATGCATGTCTTCCAAAGGAAGTCTCGTTTCCATTAGATTCTAAATCTGGTAGAGCCTTTCAGCACAGAGCTCCTGGTCTGGTTTCACTGGAAGCAAAAAGCACAGATGCAGGAGGGGGAAAAGAGGTAAGGTGAAATGTAAGGATTTATTTTTACATTTGCGACAGTGAGGAGAGACCATGTTCAGTATGGTTCCTTCATTGCTCCTCTGCGCGTTGCAGTTAAAAGCAGGGGCTAGATAGTTTTGGGGGCCATACATAACACCATCATCATCACTTTAGCATTGATAATGATGACACATAAAATAATGGATGGGTAAAAAGTAGATTATGGGGATATTTTTCACCTCGGGATTCTGAGTGACAGATAACTCCAGCTTCCCCCTTGTTGTCCATTTGAGGTCACTCAGAACCCAGAGGTGATAAGCATGCCTGAAATTCACTATTACCCATCTATAATTCTATATATTTTTAGAGGCAGGGCTCTTGTCCATTTAAAATAATGTGATGTTACTTTGATCGCACTAGTCTCAGGGAACAGTGTTCAGTGCAATTTTGACTGCCAACATAAAAGCTCTTTGTACATATCAAGGTGCATTTGTTTGCTTGGTTCACATACTCCAGAGATTCTTGTGTAAGTGTATAGGCTGCTTCACAGTTTGTAAGGGACTCTGTTTATAAAATGAGATTTTGTGTTGTTGTGTATGTCATATTTCAAAGCAGCTTTCCACTGCACAAGTGTGGCATGCTAGCATTGAAGGTGGATTTGACGGGAGCAGTAGTGACATTAAGTTGAGATAGGAAGGGGTTGAAGTGCAGGAATCCTGCCCATTTGCAGATTTGGATGGAAAGCCATCCTTTTGAAAGGAATGTTCCAAGGTTACCACTGAGGAAAATGACTGAGCTTTAAGCGCTTCACTATGTGTGTAGTAAAATTGGTCTACTGCACCGTTTATAGTTCAAATGGGCGGAGCATTTGGATTATTTTTTTTTATTCTTTGCTTCATCTAGATTATGCCTAGAAGGCTTACTGAAAGTGGAGAATTCAAGTATGTGCCAAATCTGAGATTACGCCTCACATCTTAAAGATGGAATATAAAATGGCCACGTCACTGTTGGTATTGGGCATCCATGTTTGGTTAGCATACCCGTTTGTATTCTTAATCTTTCCCCCTTTTTTGGAAATGTACAGAATGAAATGGGTTGTGTTAGTCAGACTGTCATTTGGAGCTGAATGATGCTTTGGTAAAGATTTTACTGAACTTGTGCTCCTTTTCTTTTAACACAAACTTTATTGCATTTTTTAAGATATGACAGTTCTTACATTGATGTCGGACAGGAGAATGACATTTATCACATGAAATGAGTTATAAAGAATATCAGCCAAGTCGTACATGTTGCAGGATGTAGTACTATATAGTGAATTAAAGAAACATCAAACTATAACCCCCCCCACCCCCTCAACCTGTTGACTACGTCACCTATTCTGGCGATCCCATATGTGTCAGCACAGGTGGCAGTGAACAGAGTAGCACCAAGAGTTTGTATGGGGAGGCAAGATGACATACCTAGACGTACAGAAGGAGGGTGAATCCAACTAAACCACTATCTATGATCATAAACTTAACTTCTGATCATATGGAGAACCTTGCACTTGTCGGATCACCAGAGCAGGTAGATGAATTTCCGCACTCACTGTATGTGTTTCTTTTAATTTTAATTGATTAATCGGTCTTACGCGCTAGGTCTAGTTCAATAATCATGGTCAACGTGATGCCTTTCTAAGATCATTCACCATGGTTTGCGGTATAATCCGAAAATTGGTAAGTTGTCTAGAATGGTAGAACAATTACATGAAGCATTTTTTGGCTTTCACTTGTACCCAACTGGATCACTGCGTTTAGCTTTTCCAGTTTAGAGGCCCTTGATTTGAGCGATCCTCCCATTTCCAACCAAAATTGTTTTTTATTGCAAGTGTTTGTTGTTTTGACAGCAAAGATAATTAAATTCAGGCTGGCTGCCACCTCATATAACTAAGACTCATTTACCTCAGGCTCTCCGAAATTGATAAAGTAATTGCTTGAACCCAAATGAATTCAGAGTACATTTTCTGACAGGTGTTGGTAGAGTTGAAATCTGGTTTCGTTATTTGTTATATGAAAGCCTCTTACTTTGAAAATTCTGAGATCCAGATTGTTCAGTTGTTCCTGCATTGGGTTAAAAAAGTGCAAGGGTGAGCTGAATAACTGCCCTTTTATGGGCATTGGATCGTTTCACCACACTGAAGTGTATATGCAATGACTGCACTCTCTTGTTTGTGCTGAATTAGGAAATCACTAAGGTCTGACTACACTTGCCAAAGCACTTTGTACTGGCTCGTTTAGCTGGAAGCAGTTGGTAGCTCATTTTCCTCTTGAAAATGTGTAGTAGGTTTTTTTTTTTTTTGGTTTTGTTTTTTTTTTTTTTTTTTTAAAGTTTCCAACATTTTTAAAGTCACTGAATGGCAATTAGGATCATGGGAAGCAATGACAGAGAACACTGGAGACGTTATCCCAACATCTACGTCACAACTGAAACTGCCACACACTCCACAGATAATGACTAACCGGTCAAACTGTCCGTCCACGACACAGCGGTTTTGAACTGACAGACACTAATGAGAATCAGTCACTCAGTCAACCATTGGTGGTATTAGATTGGTACTGGCCAAACCACAAGCAGTATTTAGGGTCCCGATAGAAAGCAGTCTATAAGTTGGGTCTATTGAGATGGAGGCCCATGGAAGAAGTTCCTATTAGCTCTTAGAGGAGCAGGAGAAGGCAAGGGAGTGGACTTACTCCAGTTTTACATTCAATGCTTCAAATGCTTCTTTAAATCAAGCAATGATCTCCCTCAAATTTGTAGGAAAGGAGTTGGGACCTCACTCTAGGATCCAGCGTCTAGGTCTGTGAGGACGATCAGCTTATTCTGTCTCAATGTTTCTTCTAGCTCACCTTCTCCAGGCAAACTAGCATTGCTTGCTGTATCGCTAGCTATATTGCTTTTCCTACAATAGACAGAGAGCTTGGTCAGAGAGGAGCCTCCGTCTATAAGGGTTGCATGCAAGAGGCAGAGAGAGTATTTTGTTAATTGGCACCAATAAAGGGCCTGGTGAAGAAACGAGGTAAAGGTTCTTAATAATCACGCTCATTGAGCAGCCTGTGTAGTTTTAGAATTCTGCTGTTTGAAGGAATTCTACAATAGACCACAAAGCAAAATGAACTAAGAATAATTATATGTGAAGTGATACGTTTCAAGGAGACTGCAATGTTGACAGGGCTTAACCTTTTCTACACAGGTATATTCACCAATCCCTAATTAGAATTTCACCTGTTAAAGCTATTCAAAGTCTTTGAGGAAAATGACTGGGAGAAAAATCTAATAGTTTCTTACCTGTCGGTGTAGTTTTGCAGCTTGAAGAACTTTTCTGGATTCACTATGCTGTACATTATTCCGCCACCTAGTGGTTGGGTCCGGAATTGTAGCATTTCTTCTCTTTTTTTTTTTTTAGGTCTCGCCTAGGCAGCGCGCATGCGGTGCTCTAGGAGATGACCTTTAGAAATTGGTCATCTCCTTTTCAAGCACAGTCGTGCTTGTGGTGGCATCCACCTTGCGGGAGCGAGCAGCGGCGCGTCGACCATCTTTTTTTTTTTTTTTATTAGCATGGCCGCGCGCCGCTGCTCCCGCTCCCGCTAGGGGCAAGCTAGCACAAGCACGAGTGCTTTAAAACAGCTGTTTTTATTTTCCCTTTTTTTTGCTCAGTCTCCAACTTTCCCGCTATAGCACTTCTGCAATCAATTTACTTTTTGCCACTTTTTAGGTCGAGCCTAGCGTTGGACTTCCGGCCTATGGCTTGCGGTTACGAGCATTGACTCGCGCGCGCACACGCACCACTCGCTGGACGCTTCTTGGAATCGCTCTGGACTTCCGGCCTATGGCTTGCGGTTACGAGCAGCGGCTCGCTCGCGCACCACTCGCGGGACGCTGCAGCTGCATTCGCGGCCGCGCTTGTCTATCGCTTTTAATTCTTTCTCGCCCTTGCCTCCCTCCCCACCCTGTCAAATTACTTTTTTCCTTTCACCCTCCCACTGTCGCCTGGCTTCTTCCTTCTCATCCCCCACCCTCCCACTATCCGTGTTGGCGTAGATAAATATAGGCACACTGGTCCCTGTTAATTAAGAACCATTGTTTATAGCTTGCATTGATATCTTCATGAAGCTCTTATCTCTGTGATCACGAGTCCTGGTGAGTTTGGCTTTGCTAATTGTTTAAGATGGTGGGGTTTTGGATGGCTAACTGGCCGCTGCAGTAAACGGCCTTACTTCACACAAGTGCAAGCGGCATGGAAGCTGCAGTCGGATCAACTCCTTTGTGGTTTCCTGACCTAGTGAACTAGGGGAGTGAAAATAAATAACTTTTGCACTGGTCATAAGATAAAAGACCATTTTCCTTTTCGGATGCGCCCAGACGTATTCATTTACAGTGCAAAGCACGGACATTTGTCTGTATTCTTTGGTGTGTATACATGAGAAATTGAAGTCTCAACCAAACTCTTAACAGTTTAGTACTATTCTTCTAAACAATGAAGAAATAAAGTGATGAAAGGGCAATGTTCGTACATTGCGCATGGGCATTATGGTGCTTTAAGTTTAACGCTCCCTGCTAAAATATGCAGTGATCCTTGGTCACGAGTTGGAATCCTAGCAGGTTTTCAACTCTGCTTTCCATCTATTCAGTGTTCTTTGCAACGCATAGAGATATAGAAGTTCAAAGTGAAACTGTCAAAAACGTTATTTCTTAAGTGTAAATTGCGTTTAAGGTACATTGATACTGAAGGCGTAAAAACAAGATGAGTACCTTTCCTTTCAAAACCCCTTAAAGGCAAAACATTTTTGGAACTCAGCAGGACTGAAATACTTGCTTGGAAGGGTAAGAATATATATGACTCAGCAAGATCTGACAATTTGGATTTGCACATGTCCTCGGATTGCTGAAACGAAACAAATGAAGAACCACAGTGAAACACAACCCTCTTAATCATTTCACTGCAAGGTAATGGAAAAGGCTGTCACACATGGTCAAAATAAGTACACTAAATGATGCATTTCTGTTTGTACACAGCTCTTCCACCAGTGACTTTTGGCTGCAGTGCTAAGTAAAGCAACGCCTCCATCATAGGGGTAGACAAGCATTGGCATAGCCAAGAGGTCTCCCCTTTGGGACCTTATAAGTGTTTAGCTATGCAACAGTTGATGTTGTTGCACCAAGGATATTGTGCTGCATAACTAAATACTTATAAGGTCCCAAAGGCGAGACCTATTGGCTATGCCAATGCTTGTTTTTTGTTGTTGTTGGTGGGCGTTGACGACTTAGTACCATTTGGTGTCTCTCTGTGACGTCGACTGACTTCCTCCGGAAGCCCCGCCTTTGGTAGCCATCTTCGGATTCTTTTTTCTCTGTGTCTTGTTTCCATTTGTCCTCCTTATGGTTATCTTCCTTGGTGGAGGAGGGTGGGTTCGCTAGTGAATCCAGAAAAGTTCTTCAAGCTGCAAAACTACACCGACCGGTAAGAAACTATTCGTTTTGCAGCGTGAATCTTTTCTGGATTCACTATGCTGTGCATAGACTTTGTAGCGGTTTGCTAGTCTTGTGGTGGCTGGGTGGAAGATGAACCTTGGTTTGTAAATAGATGCTGTAAGACCTTTTGTCCTACTTGTGCTTCCTTGTTCATTTGGATGTCCACACAGTAATGTTTTGTGAATGTGTGTACTGAAGACTATGTTGCAGCCAAGCAAATGTCTTGGATTGGAGTGTTAGCCAGAAAGGCAATTGTTGCTCCTTTCTCTCTTGTTGAATGCACCCTCGGCGCTTCTTGTAACGTCTGTCCTGCATGCCTGTGACAGTTGAATAGCTTGTGCTATCCATCTTGCGATTGTGTTTTTGGTTACTGGTCTTCCCAGAAAACATTTTGCAAAGGATACAAATAACTGCTTTGTTTTCCTGTATTCTTTAGTTCTTTCCACGTAATACATGACTGCTCTTCTTGCGTCAAGTGTGTGTAAAGCCCTTTCTGCTTTGTCCTTTGGATTTTGAAAGAAACTTGATATCTGTATACTTTGATTTATGTGGAATTTTGATACCACCTTTGGCATGAATTGTGGATCTGTCCTCATGACAATTCTGTTACCATGTATCTGAAAGTAGGGCTCCTGTAGAGTGCCTGCAGTTCGCTAACTCTACGTAGTGATGTTATTGCCACTAGAAATGCTGTTTTTATTGTAAGCATTTGCAGTGTTGCTTTGTGCAGTGGTTCGAAAGGTGCCTTCATTAATTGTGCTAGAACAATGTTCAGATTCCATGTTGGTGCTGGTACCCTTTTTGGTGGTGCAATTCTCTTTGCCCCTTCCATGAATCGTTTGACCACGTGAGGTGAAGAAGCTCTTTCCTGCTTCCCCCTCTTGTGTACGCGACAATTGCTGCTAAGTGTACCTTTAGTGATGTAAAGCATAAATTACTTTGTAGTAAATGTGTGAGGTATTTGAGCACAGTTCTTTCTCTTGTGATCTTTTTTGACAGTCCTTTTGTAATACACCATTGTGTGTATCTTTTCCATTTTGCTGTATAACATTTTCTTGTTGTCGGTTTTCTAGCTTCTCTTAGAACAGCCATAGTGCTCTCGGGTAGTTTTAGATGTGAATTCCAAGTCTTCAGGAGCCATGCCGCTAGGCTTAAGCTCTCTGGTTCTGGGTGAAGTACTCTCCCGTTTTGCATTGTTAGCAAATCTTTTCTCCTTGGAATTTTGTGCATTGCCCCTTGTGAAACTTCCATTAGTTCCGAGAACCATGTCTGTCTGGCCCACTGTGGTGCTATGAGAATCATTGTCATCTTGCTGATTCTGCACTTGCTGATCACTTTGTTCAGCAATGGTATTGGGGGAAAAGCGTACGCAAATATCCCGGACCAGTCTATCCATAGCGCATTTCCTAGGGACCGGCTGCAGGGTCGCCTGGATGCGAAGTTTTGGCATTTTGCATTCTGGGGTGTTGCAAATAGGTCTACCTGTGGGGTCCCCCACTTTTCGAAAATCTTCTGGACTTCTGTTTGGTTCAGTTCCCACTCGTGGGATGCTGCTGTTTGTCTGCTCAGTCTGTCCGCTTCTAGATTATCCTTCCCTGGTAGGTGTATCGCTAACATATCTATTCCGTTTGGGATCGCCCATCTCCACATCTGCTGTGCTAGACTCGAGGGTGCGACAGAGTGAGTCCCTCCTTGTTTGTTGATGTAGAACATAGTTGTGGTGTTGTCTGTTTGTATCAACACCTTTTTCCCGTATAGCTCCTTTTGAAAGACTTTTAAGGCTAAGAACACTGTTTTTAGTTCCAAGATATTGATGTGTTTCACCGCATCTTGTGGTGTCCACAATCCCCTTATCTTTAGATTGCCCATGTGTGCTCCCCATCCTATTAGGGAGGCATCTGTTGTTATGGTCACTGTTGGTGTTGGAGGTGTGAAAGGTCTCCCTTGTGCTATATTTGCCTTGTTCCACCATGCCATCTCCTGATGAACTTTGTTTGTGACAACCACTAGATCCTCCCAACTGCCTGTAGCTTGTGACCATTGCGTTTGGAGCCATTCTTGAAATGGTCTCATGTGCAGACGGATGTTGGGAACTAAGTGAATGCATGAGGCCATCATTCCTAGTAGTTTCCCCACAGTCCTCACTGTCAGACGATGCCCCTTCTGGTATATACGAGTCTCCTTTATTAGAGCGGTTATCCTCTTGTCGTTGGGGAATGCTTTCCCTAACACAGTGTTTATTTCTGCGCCCTAGAACAACTTCTTTCGTCTTGGTTCTGATTATTTTTCCTCGTGTATGGAAAATCCCAGCTGAACTAGCGTCTCCATCACTTGTTGAATATGCTGTTTGCATAGGTTGTATGAGTTTGCTCTTACCAGCCAGTCGCCTAAGTAGGGGTAAACATGAATTCCTTGTCTTCTCAGATGTGCTGCGACTGCTGCCAGGCACTTTGTGAACACTCTTGGTGCTGATTTTAGACCGAAAGCAAGCACTTTGAACTGGTAGTGTTGTTTGTTTATGACAAATCTTAGGAAATGCTTGTGTTTTCTGTTTATTGGGATGTGTAAATACGCATCTTGTAAGTCTATTGTTGCCAGGTAATCTCCCCTCTGCAACTGAGGCAACACTTCTTGTAGTGTAGTCATTTTGAATCTTTGCGTTTTGACAAACTTGTTTAGAAATCTTAGGTCTAATATTGGCCATTATGATCCGTCCACCTTTTGAATTAGGAAGTATGTTGAATATACTCCGCTGTTCTTTTCCCTGTGCGGTACGCGCTCTATTGCCTGTTTTCTCTGAAGTTCTTTCACCTCTTTGACCAGGTGAGATAGTTCTTCTTTTGAATATGTCCGTTGCCTTGCCAGTTTGTGCAGAGGCTGTCTTGTTAGCTCTATACAGTATCCATACTGTATTATGTTCAGTATCCACTTGTCTGTGGTTATTTCTTTCCATTTTTATTGAAAAAGTGTTAGTCTGCCTCCTACTGGAGTGGTATGTTGGAGGAACTGTAAGTTTGTCTTTTTGTTTGTACTGTCACGGTTGGTTTTTGTGAGAGTACCTCTCTGTGTGTGCAGTCACTTGCTAGATGTTTGTTGTCCACCCCTTTGTGGCTGACCTCTGCCACGGGGACGCCCTCGAAAGGACCCTCTTCCTTGAAATTGCCAGCCTTGTTGCTGTCCCTGTTGTGTGCTCTGGTTCCCGGCCTGGTATGTTTGCTGGTAACCTTGGTGTGAGGTAGTAGGTTGTTGTGTACCTCTCCCCGCTGGTCTTCTTAACGGTGTGCCTCTACGCATACCTCTGAACTGCAGGGCTCCCATGGACCTTGCTGTCTCGTTGTCCTTTTTTAGTTGATTTAGCTTGTCATCAACCACCGTTCCAAACAATTGTTCGCCATTGAATGGAGAATTAATTATGTTGCTCTGCACTTCTGTCTTGAAGCCTGATATTCTAAGCCATGCGTTTCTTCTTTCTGTTATGCCAATCATGATTTGCCTACTTGATGTTTCGGCCGCATCAATGGCGGACTTCAAACATGTGTTAGCAATGTTTTTGCCCTCTTCCACCAGGTGGCTTGCCCTTTTCTGGAACTGTTCTGGTAGGTTTTGTAACAGTTCCCCTACCTCCTCCCAGTGCTGGTACGCATGCCTGTTGAGCAGAGCATTCGAGTTTGCAATGCCCCATTGATTTGCTGCAGCTCTCTCCATTTTCCTTCCTACGAGGTCCATCCTCTTACTTTCTTTGTCTGGAGGTGGTCCCACTGTGGTGGGCACATTTGCCCTTTTTCTTGCTGTTGAGGCAATGATAGAGTCTGCTGGTACTGATCCCCTAATGTATAAAGGGTCTTTTGAGGAGTGTTTATATTTTTTCTCAGCTCTTGGTGTTATGGCCTTGCAAACAGCAGGCTCCTTGAATGCCTCTCTCCCCTGGTCTAAGACACTAGGCAGCATTGGTAGAAATTGGTTCCTAGATTGTGTAGGCATCAGTGTTTCCAATAAAAAACAGGCTTGAGGTTTTTCTTCCTCTAGCTGAACCCCATAAGTTTCTGCAGCCTTCTTTATTACCCGATTGTACATGCCAATGTCATCAGGGGGTGATGGCCTCGAAGGGTACGACTCTACCGACTCTTCAGGCAACCCTGCGTTGAGGTCTTGCAATTTGGAGCTCTGGAGTCTCCGAGTTCGACGATTCTGCGTATGCTTGTTCGTCCTCTTCCCCCGAAGAAGTAGGAACCTTCCTCTTCTTCCTCGATTATTTCAGGGGTTCTAGGTGGTATGGGATCTTCGGCAACCCTTTGTGTTTCGGTTTCCATTGATCTCGGTGGAATCTTGTATTGCTTCAAGCTTTCGTTGAAGTCTTTTTTGCGCTGGAGGATATTCGCCATTTCGGCTTCGAGCCTTTTCCTCTTCTCAATCTGGGCCTCGTGTGTTTCGGCGCCGAGATTGTCCGCATTTAGTTTCTCGACTGACGCCGCCAAGGCGGTCGTCGAGGTTTGCTTCGGTCTCTCTTTTTTCGACGCCGAGGCGTCCTTTTCCAGACTGTCCTTCGATGTCTTGGTTTTTTCGAGAACCTTTGCCGCTCCGGAGTCCTTATCGAAGGATCCTACGGTCTGCTTTTGCTTGGATGCAGCTACGGCCGCCGAATGCTTAGACGCCGAGGATCCTTTTTGTGGTCTAGAGTCTGATTTTCGAGACTCTTCTGGTTTTTTGAGGTCGACGACTCTTACCTCCTTCGAAGTCTTCTTCTCGTCTTCCACGACCAATACCTCGGTGTTCTCGTCGCCTTCTGGTCCTTCAGCGACGTTGTCTTCCTCCTCGCTGGAGAGGCCCAGGTCTCGTAGTGATGGCGGTGGTCCTTGGCCTTGCATATTGTAGTTTGCGCGTCGCTGTCTTTCCCTTACCCTCAACGTCTTCGGGGTGAAGACTGAGCAGGCGTTACAGACGTCGCTTCGATGATCCAGCGGCAGGCACAGGTTACAGATTGGATGCTGATCCTTCTGTGCGTATTTGTGGTGGCAGTTCTTGCAAACTTGAATGGCGTCTTGTCCATTACCGCGCCAAGGGAGCCCCCCACATGCGCATTCTCCGGTCGACGAAGTTCCAGATTTTCCTCTTCTCGTCGAACTGCGGTTGTTGTCGAGTTTCCGGTGGAGATGTAAGACCCCGGTGTTCTGTTCTCCGACGATTTTTCTCCGTTTTTCCACGATTTTTCTTCTCCAACTTTGGAGCTTCTCCGTATCGATCCAGACCAAACGGCAGAAAAAAGAATCTGAAGATGGCTACCAAAGGTGGGGCTTCCGGAGGAAGTCCGTCGACTCACATAGAGACACCAAATGGTACTAAGTCGTCGACGCCCAACAAAAAAAAAAAAAAAAAAAGAGAAGAAATACTACAATTCCGGACCCAACCACTAGATGGCGGGATAATGCACAGCATAGTGAATCCAGAAAAGATTCCCGCTGTAAAACTATCTATACAATGTTGGACTTCCAACTCAGACAAACAGGAAGAGTTCAAGGCAAAATTTTGCTCGGCACTCTTAGAATCAATTAGTGAATGTGGGTGTGAGAATGCTACTGCCTGAGAGGTTGGTGGCCATAAAACAGCTGCTGCCCCAAGCACTTTGTACGGATGAAGCAACTAACCTTGCAACAACAATGATCTCCGACTAGGGCGGACGTCCGTCGTCGGGATTCTGGCAACCCACTGATAAGAGGAGGGATCCTCGGAGACTGTGCCCCAAAGCAAGCGCCCCACGCCCCTCCTGTTGACTATTAGGAAGAGGGGAGAAGTATCGACATCGACAGAGAACAAGCCAAAACTGCCTACACCCCCCCTCCCGAGACTCGGGCTGCATGTTGTCGCAGCCGCAGGGTTCTAAAGTGCCAGGCAGGCTCCATCCACTGGGAGATGCCAGAAGATGGTGCAGCAGGTTAAATCTGAGTCTGGCAAAAACAAATCTATCCCCCTTACTAGTTACAATAGATAAGGAAAATGCTGCTTACCCAGTATGCATCAGTTCTTGGCATATAGAGCTGTAGAGTCATATGCTGTGCATAGATTGCCATCTAGTGTTGGATCCGGATGTTTGCACTTTGTTTTTCTTCGAAGAAGTCTTTTCCAGTCACGAGGTAGGGGACTCCTCCTTTCGGTGATAGTGCGCATGGGCATCGACTCCATTGTCAGACTGTTTTCCCACAGAGGGTGATAATGGAGTTAGTAATAGTAGTAAAAGGAGATGTCCATGAATGCATGTATCTAAGTAAGATGTTACTGCAACAGGTATAGGTGCCCAGGGAGGCGGGTGGGCGCATATGACTACAGCTCTATATGCCAAGAACAGATGCATACTGGGTAAGTAGCATTTTCCGATCGAGGCATATGAGCTGTAGATCATATGCTGTGCATAGACTACATAACAGTTATCTCCCAAAGCAGTGGTTAACCTGTATCTGTTGCAGTGGTCTGAAATAGTGTACGTAAAACTGCCTGGCCCACTCTAGCTTGTTGTCTTGCTAACACATCTACACAATAGTGTTTTGTGAATGTGTGAGGTGTAGACCATGTTGCAGCTTTGCATATGTCATCTATGGGTATATTTCCTAAGAATGCCATAGAAGCCTCCAGTTTGTGTGTAGTGTGCGCTCTAGGGGAACTGTTAACGTTCGTTTTGCTTTTGCATAGCATATTTGAATGCACTTGACTATCCACCTAGCAATACCTGATTTTGATATGGGATTGTCTTTGTGTGGTGGAGCAATAGCGACAAATAATTGATTTGTGTTACGAAAAGGTTTTGTCCTTTCTATGTAATAAAGCAATGCTCTCTTCACATCTAATGTGTGCCACTGAATCTGGTTGAGGGAAGAACACAGGTAACTTAACAGATTGATTGATATGATAAGCAGAAATGACTTTAGGAAGGAATTTAGGATTAGTCCAAAGAACCACTTTATTTTGCTGCAATTTGTAAAATGGTTCTTCTATAATTAATGCCTGAAGCTCACCCACTCTTCTGAGTGATGTGATAGCAACGAGGAAAGCAACTTTCCACGTGAGAAATTGCAGTTCACATTTGTGCAATGGTTCAAAGGGTGGACCCATTAGTCTGGTGAGAACAATGTTGAGATTCCACACTGGAGAAGGTGGACGTCTCAGGGGAATGACTCGAGTCCCTCCATAAAGGGTTTGATAACGGGCACTCTAAAAAGAGACAGATGTTGTCTATTCTGGAGGTATGCAGCTATTGCAGCTAGATGTAAGCGTATGGACGTGTACGCTAAATTGGAACATTGTAGATGTAACAAATAATGTTTTGTACAGAAGCATCAAGCGGGTTGATGTGGTTGTTATTACAGTATATCACAAACCGCTTCCACTTTGCTGCATAGCAGGCTCGTGGTAGGACGTCTAGCCTCTTTGATAATATTCATGCAGTCTGGCGGTAGATTAAGATAGCCAAACTCTAAGACTTCAGGAGCCAGATCGCCAGATTGAGTTGACAGGGGTCTGGATGTCTTATGTCTCCATGGCTCTGTGTGAGAAGATTGGGTGTAAGACGTAGTTTTTGGTGAGGAACTGAGAGTTCCAATAGGGATGTGAACCAAGGTTGAGGTGCCCATGTGGGAGCAACTAGGATTAGTGTCAGGGACGCTTGTTTGAGTTTCTGAACCACTAATGGAATGAGTGGGAGAGGCGGAAAAGCGTAAGCAAATATCCCTGACCAATTCATCCATAGTGCATTGCCTTTGGACAATGGGTGTGGATACCTGGATGCGAAGTTTGGGCATTCTGCGTTTAGGTGGGTGGCGAACAGATCTATCTCTGGGAAGCCCCACCTTTGGAAGAATGGGAGGAGAACTTGAGTGTGTATTTCCCATTCGTGGATTTGCTGTGTCTGACGACTGAGAAAATCTGCCATCGGATTGTTTACTCCTAGAAGGTGTTCTGCTAGGAGATATATTTTGTGATGTACGGCCCATTTCCAGATGGTCTGTGCCCTGTTTTTGTATGTAGTACATGGCTGTCATGTTGTCTGTACGAATTAGGACAGTCTTGCGTACTAGCTGAACTTGAGATGCTTTCAGCGCCAGAAAAATCACTAGCAGTTTCTGCTCCAAGCTCCAAATGCCCTGAATTGTGTGGGTTTGGAGATGCGCTCCCCAACCCGTCAGTGATGCGTCTGCTGTCAGTACTATCTGTGGAACCGGGTCACTGAAGGGCTACCCTTTTAAAAGGTTTTGTGTGTTTCACCACTGCAGAGAGTGATGGGTGCGGCCGTCTACCAACACTAGATCTGATAATTGACTGAGCTTGGTTCCACTGACGTGCTAAGCATTCCTGTAGGGGGCGCATTTGAAGTCTTGCGTAGGGGACTATAAAAATGCAAGACGCCATCATTCCCAGTAACTGCATGAACACTCGAGCTGGTAAGGAGTGTTGAGGCTGAAACTGAGATATCAGGGTTTGTATATTCCGGACTCTGGCTGGAGTTGGGTATGCTAGAGCTTTTTGTGTGTCTATAGTAGCTCCTAGATATGCTTGAGACAGATGGTTGGAGATGGGATTTGGACAGATTTACTGTGAATGCTAGCTCGTGGAGCAATAGCACAGTTTTTTGTGTGTGGCGTAGACAGCTGTTGTGCGAGCTGGCTTTTAAGAGCCAGTCGTCTAAGTTTGGGAAGACATGAATATGTTGTCTTCTTAGATGGGCTGCGACTACTGCCAAGCATTTTGTGAAAACCCTGGGTGCGGTTGTTACACCGAATGGGAGGACTTTGAATTGAGAGTGCTGACCTGCTACCACAAACCTGAGGTATTTGCTGTGCGCAGGGTGTATTGGAATATGAAAGTAAGCGTCCTTTAAATCCAGAGTGGAGAGAAAGTCGCCTTGTTGAAGAAGGGGAAGCACTTGTTGGAGTGTTACCATATGAAAATGGTCCGACTGAATGTATAGATTTAGTTCCCTGAGGTCTAATATAGGCCTGAGAGAGCCGTCCTTTTTGGGAATTAGAAAGTAGAGGGAGTACACCCCTGCTCCCTGGTATGGTAAAGGGACTGGTTCTATTGCACCTTTCTACAACAAAGAGAGAACCTCTTGCTTTAGAAGGGTGAGATGTTGTGACATGAGGTGTGACCTTGGAGGAATGTTCGGTGGAGTGCTTGTAAGCTCCAGGCAATAACCAGATTGGATAATTTGTAGAACCCATTTGTCTGATGTAATCATATTCCAAATGGGTAGAAATTGGGAAAGACGTCCCCCGACAGGAGTGGGATGGTCGGGGGGTATTCAAAAGAAGTCACTGTTTTGGTATTTGCAGGGGACGTGCGTGTTGAGTTACCTCTGCCTCTTCCCTTGCCATTGTTTCCTCTATATCCACCTCTAAAATAACCTCTTGAAGAGGGCGACTGATTGTTGCCCTTGTAAGAGGAGGAGGGATTGTCTGTAGACACATTTTTGGAGCCGCCCCTGTAAAATGAGCGACGAAAGGATCCTCTGTTGGAAGGTGATTGTAAGGCCCCCATGGACTTAGCAACTTCAGTATCCTTTTTCATCTTTTCTAATGATGTATCGACAGCTGGACCAAAGAGGTGTTCTTTGTCAAAGGGTTGATTAAGAAAAGAGGCTTGCAACTCAGGCTTGAATCCTGCAATTCTTAACCAAGCAGTTCTACGGAGCAGCACACTAGTGTTTACTGCCCGAGCTGCTGTGTCTGCCTGATCTAGAGCACACCTGATAGAGGCATTAATTATTAATTTACCCTCTTGAATAAGGGCACTAGCTCTAGACTTATGCTCATCAGGAAGAAATTCAATGAGCTTTTTGAGCTCATCTTAATGAGCTCTATCATACCTTGCCAATAGTGCTTGACCATTGGCAATGCGCCAATGATTAGCTGCTTGTGACGCTACCCTTTTGCCCAAAGCGTCAATTAATTTGGACTCTTTATCAGGAGGGGCTTCGCCTGTTTGCGAATTAGCTCTTTTACGAGCTTTGGAAAGTACCAGAGAGTCCAAGGGTAACTGGCCTTTGATATATACAGGGTCATTAGGTGCAGATTTGTACTTTTTCTCTAGCCTGGGAGTGATGATTCTAGCTCTTACAGGGTCTTTAAAGATGTCATCAGTATGTTTAAGCATACCCTTTAACAATGGTAATGTTTGTGTAGCCCTTTGAGATGAAATTAGTGTGGCAAACAAAAAATCCTCCTCTAAAGTCTCTTTATGAAGCTCTACTCCATGATATTGTGCAGCTCCGTTAACGAGCTCAATATATCCAATGTTATCATCTGGAGGAGAAGGTCGGGGTCATTATCTGGTTCAGGGTCAGCATTATAATTATCCCATGGGTCAGTATCCTGTGGTGTGTAATCATCTATATCCCCCATCCCCTGTGGGTCAGGTGATGGTGGTGGAGGAGAATGTGTAGGTGTAATGAGTAAATTTGGATCAATGGGTGAAGAAGGTGGAATGTATGGTGGAGAAGGGTTAGTACCCACATTTTTCCTTTTTAGAGGAATGTGGTAGTCTTCTTGTAATCCCATTTTCCTCTTCTCAGGAAGTTTAGCATGAATATGTCCAGTTTCTGGATGAATCACAATCTCCTTCTGTTTCGGATCCGAAGGTGGAATATCGGTCCGAGGCTCTTTAGTTGAAGTACTTGCTTTAGACGCCGGTTTTGGTGTCGAAAGTTTCGGCTCCGAAGTTTTAGCCTTATGCACCGGTGGCACGGAAACCAGAAGGTGTTAGGATTTCGACGCCGAAGGTTTCGGGTCGGCATCGGCGTGTGGACGAGTAGAGCCCGAGCCGGAAGGCTGTTTATGTTTCGGCGCCCAACTCGAAGGCGGGGCGCTCGAAACCTTTTCTCGGTGCCGACCTTGGCCCGAAGGCAGAGGAGGGACCGGAGCCTTTTTATGGAGTAGATGGTGGGGGAAGGAAGTCTCTTTACTCACGATCCATTGTCCCGGTGTGAGGTCTTCAGACACGGAGATGTGTTGCTCCTCCATTTTGGCTTCCTGCGCTTGTGATTCTTCGTGTTCGGACTCGTCTCCGAGGATATCCGGTGCTGAGCCAGTTTGCTGGTACATTTCGTGACGTCGAGCCCGACGGTCACGGAGCGTCTTCTTCGATCGAAACGACTGACACGCGTCGCAGTCCTTCTTGTCGTGTTCCGGGGATAGGCAAAGGTTGCACACTTCGTGCAAGTCGGTGCGCGGAAACTTAGCGCGACACCCTGGACACAACTTGAATGGAGTCCGTTCCATCGACTGCTACCGACCCCGGCGCGGGTAGGCCCAGTGGCCTTCCACAAATCTTTCTATCGAAGGTTGAGTGTAAACGATACGCGGAGAATGAGAAACGCGATCGATAAACAATACCGTCTAGGGTAGTGTATTGCGCGGCGAAGGGGGCCCGAAGAACGGAGCCGAACCGGAGCGCAACAATTCACATCCGAACCCGATGGCGGAAAAAAACAATCTAACAATGGAGTCGATGCCCATGCGCACTGTCACCTAAAGGAGGAGTCACCTACCTCGTGACTGGAAAAGACTTCTTCGAAGAAAAACAAAGTTCAAACATCCGGACCCAACACTAGATGGCGTTCTATGCACAGCATATGATCTACAGCTCATATGACTCGAACACATGGTTCCATACAGTAAACTGTTTTTAAGAGCATGTGCCCCCCGCACCATTGGTTTAGCCAGCTCTACCTCTTCTCTTTGAAGGGTTTTGCGTTCCAGGAACTGATCCCTCACATGTTTAAGTTCCATGGGGCGCAAGGAATGGGGGTTATAAAATAAATCCTCCCTACCTAGGCTAATTCAAGCTGCCTTGACATACGCCAACCAAGGAATTTTGTACGCATAATCAAGGGACAGACAATCGGAAATAATCTGCCTGCTCTGCCGAGCACCCTCCCCGGTCCATATCTTGATCCAGCATAGCTACGGTCTTAGGGCAATATTGTCTCCTATGTATTTTATTCATAGCTCCTCATGGACAGAGAAAGCTGGTGTGCTTTTGGTGACCTGCAAAACACATCTTAAAAACGTATTTTCAGCAATTTGGATGTTATCACCCATCGTATATCCCCATACCACACTGCCATAAAAAGACCTGGAGAAACATTTAGTCTGATGAAGCTTGGCTAAGATGGTGGTTGCCTAGCGCCCAGCCTCTGGGCTAAGCTAGCCACCGCACTCGTGGCCCTAACCAGCTCACATTATCTCGCGTCGGTCAGCGGTTACCAAGTTCTGTCCATAACGAACAAGGTTCGAAAAAGCCAGACCTCCTTTAGCCGGGGTATGATTTCCCACTTTGAACGTTTTTTGAGCTGGTGGACCTCGAGCCAATGAACATCACATAGGACTTGGTAAAGTTTACTGTGAGGTCCTAACTAGCCATAAAGGCCACAAATGTATCCAGTAATGACTGCAGTTCCACGGCGGTTTGGGCCATGAGGACCACGTCATAGGCGTATAATGAAACTGGTAGTGATCTCACCCCCACTCTTGTGCAGACGGCCTTTACTGAGAGAAGGGCTTGTTCCAAACCATTAATACAAAAGGTGAAAACATAAGGGGCAAGGATGCATCCTTGGCGAACTCCCCTGCTGGTTTTAAAGGTCTGGGTACAGGCCACACCCTGGGAGTATCGCACCGAGGCCAAGTTATGAGCATGTAAATCAGATGGAAGCACAGGGAGATGATGGCCAGAGCGCTGAAACTTTTCAGACACTCGCCCCCAGTCACAGATCGGGGTTGAATCCATCATCGTTCTTTAGCTCACTTCGCCACCCCAGTTCAGACCCAGCCATATGCAAATCAGTCTTGACCCTGTCCAGAATCAGATAACAGAAGCACTACGTTTGGATCCACTCCCATCGCAAGAAGCAGGCCCCACAGGTTCCTGAGATTCACCCTGTCAAAGGCGGATGCAAGGTCCATAAATGCCAGATGAAGATGGGCAACAGTATATTTATTTAGACCTAAACTTCTACCTGAACAACCACGAAGACCCCAACACCACCACCCTCCTAGAGAACCTCGCCAACAGAGGACTGAAGCAACTTGCCACCGCCCCCACGCACACAGCAGGGCACACACTCGACCCAGTCTTCACAGAAGGAAACAGCGTTTCCTAAGCCACACCACAGAACTTCTTTGAACGGACCACCCCTGCATCCACTTTTTCAGAAAACCCACCATACACAAGCACGCGCACCGCCTCCACTGCAGAAGCTGGAACAAAGTCACAGAAAAACAGCTCACCTCCGCCCTCACCAGCATTCCACCTCCAACGACGCCAGACGCTAACACCACGGCACGCAACCTCCACTGCTGGATCACAAACTGCGCCAACACACTCGCCCCCCTCAAGAAAGCTACAGGACGACACAGTAAGAAAGCAAGCTGGTTCACCGCTGCACTCCAAGAATCCAAGCGCTCCTGCCGACGACTCGAAAAGGCATGGAGGAACAGCAAAACCCCAGAAACACGCACAGTCTAGAGAACAGCCACCACAGTACACCACCAACTCATCAAATCTACAAAGAAGAACTTCCTCCAAGACAGGAATCCTCACCAACGCCCACAACTCCAAAGAACTCTTCTCCATCATCCAAGAATTTGCCAAACTCGGCAGCGTAACAGACATCACACCCTCCGAAGACCTCCGCAATAGACTCAGCATCTTTTTTCACCTCAAGATTAAGACGCTCTACGACAACTTCGACAACCAAGACCTCTGCATCGCTGCAGCCCCCACCCCCAGCAACACCACCCAACAGACCCTGCTCACTTGGACCCCGCTCACGACCGAAGACACCTTAAAGACCCCGAAGAACATCCACTCTGGAGCACCCTCAGACCCCTGTCCTCCCCTACATCTTCCACAGAGCCACCACGGCCATCTCACCTGAACTAAGCTGGACGATCAACTGCTCCCTTTAGACAACCACTTTCCCCGACAACTTGAAACATGCCAAAGTCAACCCCCTCCTGAAAAAACCCTCCACAGACCAGACGGACTTCAAGAACTTCAGGCCCATCTCCCTGCTTCCATTCGCAGCCAAGGTCATCGAAAAGGCCGTCAACACCCAGCTAGCAAACTTCATCGAAGCCAACAAGGTCCTGAACATCTCCCAATTCGGATTCTGCAGCAATCACAGCACAGAGACTGCCCTACTTGCCGCCACCGATGACATCCGCTCTCTCCTCGACCAGGGCCAAATGGTAGCCCTCATCCTCCTAGACCTTTTATGCTGTCTTCGACACAGTCTCCCACCGCACACTAGCCACCAGACTCCACGACACCGGCATTCACGAAAAGGCTCTAAACTGGATACGCTCATTTCGCACAGGCACAACTCAGCGAATCAGACTGCCACCCTACCTCTTGGAACCAACAGAGACCAGATGTGGAATAACCCATGGATCCTCCCTCAGCCCCACCCTCTTCAACATCTACATGGCCCCCCTCGCAACCATAGTCGGAAACCACGGACTCAACGTAGTCTCCCACGCGGACGACACCCAGCTCATCCTCTCCCTCACCAAGGAACCCAACCTCACCAGGCACAACTTCCAAGAAGGGATGAAAGCTGTTGCCACCTGGATGAAGAAGAGCTGCCTGAAACTCAACTCAGAGAAAACAGAAGTCGTCATCCTTGGCTCCACCCCTCTGCATGGGACGACACCTGGTGGCCTCCCGCCATCGGAACCCCCCTCCCCCACCCCGACGGACCATGCACATAACCTCGGCATCATACTAAACTTATCGCTCACGATGAGCCGCCAGATCAACGGTGTATCCTCGGCTTGCTTCAACACCCTCCGCATACTCCGAAAAACGTTCAGATGGATCCCCTTCGAATCCAGAAAAACGGTCACGCACGCCCTCATCAGTAGCAGACTGGACTATGACAACGCTCTCTACGCTGGAACCAACAAAAAACTCCTTCGCAAGCTCCAGACCGTCCAGAAAGCTGCAGCGAGACTGATCCTAGACATCCCCCGTCACAATCACATCACCCAACACCTCTGCGATCTCCTTTGGCTCCCCATCGAAAGAAGAATAACCTTCAAGCTCCTCAGGCAAGCATACAAGGCCCTCTACAATATCGGACCAGCATACTTAAACAACCGCATCTCCTTCCACGCACCCAAATGAAACCTCCAATCAGCAGACCTCTCCCTGGCCACCATCCCACGCATCTACAAGACCAGAACGGATGCAAAGTCATTCTCCTACCTCGCAGCCAAACCCTGGAACGACCTCCCCCTCCACCTCCGGCAAAGCCCTACATTGCTCCAGTTCAGGAAGGACCTCAAGACCTGGCTCTTCAGATGACCCCAGCTCCCAACGGAGCTGCCCCTCCCCACCAGCGCCTTGAGACCCTCACGGGTGAGTAGCCGCGCTTTACAAACCTCTGACTGGATTGATTTATAATTAAATAGAAGTTCAGACATTGGTTCGTTGTCGATCTGCCTGGCATGAAATCACATTGTGCCTCGGAGAATAGGTCATTCTCATCTGCCCACATAATCAGCCTATTTAGGAGTACCCTCCCCAAGACCTTCACCACAGCATCAATCAGTGATATCGGCTGATAACACTAGGTTTTATCCTTGTCCTTTCTTAAAAGACAGGGACAATTACTGTGGTAGACTACCAAGGCGGCATTAAGGACCAACGTCAAGACTGGGCCCCAGATCTCAATGTCATCCAAAAACAGATCAGGCGATATCCCGTCAGGTCCAGGAGCCTTGTTGCGGGATAGCACTAGGATGCCCTTGACTTCATCCAACGTAAAAACCACATTCGCTCTACCCCCAGCTAGCCCACCCAGGTCCTCCTCGTCTCCTCTCAGTCCACCGTTATATACCCCTTCAAAATGGTTCATCCACTGCTCGAAGATGGGACAGCATATGGCCGGGCAGTGTGCTTCTGCAAAGCAAGGCCTGTTTATCACCTTCCAAAACAGGGAGCTATCTATGGGTTGAAAGGCTTGAGCTAATTCGCCCCACACCTTCCTATGCAGAATGAGTTTACAATCTGCAAATACCTTTCTTGTAGCCCCTCCAACAAGAAGTAACGTGATCCCCATCTGCTTTAGTGTGGCCTTTTGCTGCTTTAGGGCCTTCGAACAGGTTCGGTCAAACCATTTTGGTTCCTGAGACCCATATTTGGACAAGGAACCTTCAATAATGTTGACACCTTCTGTGCTATCCCAGGAAATGCAAACAATATATCAGAGGTGCATAAATCCAGACACATGGAAATCTCCTGATTACACCCTGGGGAAAAAAAGAGACCCTTTAAACTGCACGGGCTCCACCTAAGACCATCTCAGCCTTCTACCTTGGTCAGCAAGAGAAACGATACCTTGTACCTCTGCCGAAAAAGTAGGACCTCCAATTAGTCCCCCAATAGCTAGGGACAAAGCTGTGCTCACTGAAGGGGCTATGGTCTATGCTGAAGTTAGAAATGAGCGAAAACAGGAGAGCGGACAGAAATATAAAATCTATGATAGAGGCACAGCCCCTCCCTCTGAACGCTGGTAAAATACATAGGTTGGCAGACTTGGCCAACTTCTCCATAGCAAAAACAAGGTTATGGCTACACAAGATAGTGTTCAACTCTGAGCCCTCCCTCGTGTGAGCCATGTGGAGCCCTTCTCCCAGAGGACATTTCGAGCTACTGTTGGGAGACTTTAAAAGACAGTCACACAGGTGGCAGTTGAAATCACCCACTAATATTACCTTTTATATCCCATAACCATGTTCCACCAGCGTTTCAAAGGCGGAATTTACACAGGAGCAGTCCTTAGGCCAGACTTTTGCATTATAAAAATTAAAGCCAGCGATGTAGAGCCATGAAAAGACAACTTCATCACCTGCAGAAAGTGTGAATCTCATGCAAGATCCTCAACTTTCCCCTGTAATTCCACAGAAACCAAGGTGATCAGTCCCCCTTTGGCCCTCCCAGTAGCAGAAGCCACTGCGGGAGAAAAGAAGGCTATGTATCTTTCCAGAAAAAAGGTGTTTTTCTCTTCCCAAGTTTCTTGCAGACAAATCACCTGATATGCCTTAACAAGCTGCACCCAGTTGCGGTCATTAAACTTGGAGGGCAAGACCGCGATATTCCAATATATATCCACGATAACAGCTTCAAGTCTGGGGGACTGCTAGTCAGGATGTCCGTAGGATGAGTTGTGCACAAGGTGGAAGGGGGATGGATCAGGAGAGGTAAGTCAATCGCAGTTATCAAGGTTACCTAGGGGAGCAAATCGATTAAATGTGTACAGCGCTGGGGACATCAAAGGAGCAGGTAAAGGTCTGCCCCCAAAGACCTGCCCCAGCCAACCTTGTTTCCACACAGGTTGACAAACTATTTCAGGCTTATAGAACAAACCAGGGGGAGAGCCTGAATCCTAGATGGTCTAAATGATCTGAATGTGCCTAAGATGGTCAAAACACGTGCAGCAATGGTGGGTTTATTTACGTTTACCACAACACAGTCCCCCGCTCATCTGTTCACATCAGTGCCCACCCAGTTTACTCTTCGCACCATGTTAATTTATCCATAGATCTCCATGCCTAAATTGGAATGCGAGTTAAACCAATGAACTACTTTATTTTTCAACTCTATAGGATTTCAGAGTTGGCTTGGTCAAGGGATGGACGACATTCCCTAAGACCACAATGTACGGGGTTGCCTCAGAGGACAAGTTAATTACAACCCCCGTCTTAGGGGAAGAAGGGTGTACCGCTAGTGGAATCCAGACGCTGCAATGGGTGCTAAAGGGTCTGAGGAAACAGAAGCAACACCAGATGACACCCTTACAGCCTGGGGTTAGAAAACCTACTCACTAAGGTGCTCTGTCAGTCTCTTTTGGTGGGCTAAACAGGTCTTACTAGAAACACCACAGGGTGGTTTACTTGGTCCCAGCGAACGGTCTGCAGGATGTTTCATGCAGTCCAAGATCTGTGATAGCCTGGATTCAATCAGCGCCAGCCTAGACATAATAGGATCTAATTTAGCGTTCAGGGCAGTATTAAATTAGCGCAAGTGGACATCCGACAAATGATCTAAGCGATAAGAGCATGACGCTGGCTCCATTACACACCCACATTTTCTGAGTTACACCCCTGTTTTGGGGCAGCCGCCCGTCTCCTGCGCTTACACCGTGGACTTGCAGCTAAGCTTGAATGGGTAGGATCCTGAACATATGCTGCTGCACCCATTCTCAGAGGGAAGGCTATGGTCACAGAGGAGCCGTCCTGGTCGCCCTCGGACAGATTAAATGTAATTGTGCCAAAACGCTCTTAGAACACAATGGGGACATCAGAAGGACGGGGGCAAACAGGGGAAGGGCCATCTGCGGTTAGAGACAGCCTCCCTTCTGCCAGCTCAATCTCCTTCGATACAACGCCAACTGCCCGCGCCAGGAAGCCATCAATAGTGGTAATTAATGGAGCCAAGTGGGGACACTGGTTTAGGGCAGTTGCCTTTCTTTTCCCCATGCTCCACTCCACCTGGGTTGTGCTGCAGTGAAAACAAAAAAGTCAGTTCACTACACAAGGGATGCCCTCCGCAATATGCCTCTCACTGTACCCTCTGCAGTCCAGCTCTAGAACCCCTCTAGAATGTCAATCAATCAATCAGGGAATTTTAAGCGCACTACTCACCGGCGAGGGTCTCAAGGCGCTGACGGGGAGGGGGCGTGCAGATCCGTTCAGCCGAAGAGCCAGGTCTTGAGGGTCCTCCTGAAGGTGTTCAGGTCGGAGGTGAGTCGGATTTCCGCCGGTAGCTCGTTCCAGGTTCTGGCTGCGATGTGGGAGAATGATCTTCCGCCTGCTCTGGCTCTGTGGATGCGAGGGGTTTCGGCCAGTGCGAGGTTGGCAGACCGGAGGTTTCTTTTGGGTACGTGGAAGTTTATTCTGTCGTTGAGGTATTTGGGTCCGTTGTTGTGTAGGCATTTGTAGGCGTGGGTGAGGATCTTGAAGGTGATTAGTTTCTCCACGGGCAGCCAGTGGAATCTCTGCAGGTGTTGGCTGATGTGTTCGTTGCGTGGGATGTCGAGGACGAGTCTGGCTGCGGTATTCTGTATGGTCTGAAGTTTGCGGAGAAGGGACTTGTCATAGTCCAGTCTGCTGGTGATGAGTGCGTGGGTGACTGTCTTCCTTGACTCTGGGGGGGATCCACTTGAAGGTCTTGCGGAGGATGCGGAGGGTGTTGAAGCAGCTGGAGGCGACGGCGTTGACTTGTCTGTTCATGGTGAGCGATGAGTCGAGTATGATGCCGAGGTTTTTGGCGTGGTCCGAGGGGGTCGGTGGGCTCCCGAGAGCGGTAGGCCACCAGGTGCTATCCCATGCTGAGGGGGTGGTTCCAAGGACGAGGACTTCTGTCTTATCGGCGTTGAGTTTTAGGCAGCTGTTGGTCATCCAGACTGCGACGTCTTGCATTCCTTTCTGGAAGTTCAGTTTTGCGGTGGTGGGGTCTCTGGTGAGGGAGAGGATGAGCTGGGTGAGTTCGGCGTAGGATACGATGTTGAGGCCGTGTTGTCGGACGATGGCTGCGAGGGGGGCCATGTAGATGTTGAATGTCCAAGTAATCGCCTGTTTAAGATTCACCTTAAGGATATGATCAAGATCAAAACCCTCGAATTGTGGGCTTTACCTGTAGGTACACAAAGAGCCGTTGGCAAAATTGGGCGCATGTTAGAAGGTGGTTCTGACACTATGGGCCGCCCGGATTTTTCGCTTTTTGAGCACCTAGGTGTTGAGGTTTTACTGTGGGAGAGCCTCATAAATTGGGACTCCTCCACAGTGAACTCATGAGGAAAGAGACTGCATGTGGATTTTACTGGTGTCCCCCTAGCTTGACTAGGCCGCTGCGCAGCAGCTGGAGTTAGGGGCACCAGACTGGTTACATGCAGACACCTGTGTACCTGCATGTGCACACGGGTAGGGGCTGCGCAGGGGAGATTCTTGGCGTGCGCAGTCCAGGAGCAGCTACAAAGTGAATGGTGTGGCAGGACTTATGCAGAATTGGGTGGTGACACGGAATAGGCCTTATACACTAGGAAGGAACATGCCAGGGGAAGTTAGTGTGCTTTACTGTGTTTTTCACTTCATTATTCCCCTATGGGGATGTGGAGCCCATGTGCTAGATTAACTTCCATAAGGCCTACAGATTCCAGACACGCACTAAAGTCCACTGTAGCGGATGTGAAAAGAAGTATTTTGCAGAGTCCAGAGTCATATTTGTACTGCTTTTGGGTCATCCAGAAATGTTACATCTCTGAGTCAGATCATAACCAGGGCCTGGCTGGGGGTTGACCTCAGCAGGCTGGATTGATGACCTTTCCCTCCCAGAGCGAAGACCTCCTTTCCACGAAGGGAAGATAGGCGGAGCTACAGGCTCATCCATCAGCAGCTATCACTGGGTGCCAGGCACCAGGCTGCACCTAGGAGGGAAGGGCTCTGGTTTCAGAGACCATGTGGCCAGAGACCCTGGACGACGCCATTTTGAACAAACCCAGAGGCTGGACAAGAAGGAGGGAGCAGGGGCAGGGAAGTGATGTGTCGCTGTTTGATAGGACAAGCAGAGACTTCCTGCCAGCCCCCTACTCAACTTTTAATGCTTGCACAGGAGGAGAAGCTCTCTCTGGGGTGTGGTCTGCGGAGGCTGAAGGTGCTGGAGCCTGGCGCAATGGGCAGTTGGAAGGAGGAACCCCCCGACTGTCCCCCAGGGCCCTACCAGCACCAGAAGAAAAGCCCAGGACCAGCGCGCAGAAGCAGAGGCCTCTGCGCAGGGAGAAGAGAGGCCAAGGAGGAGAGAAAGGAGAAAGGCGAAAGGCTGGCGCAGGGAGCCAGTGAAGACAGCTCCCTGCCGGATCCCCCCCTCTCAGAGACCCCGAGGGAGAAGGAGTGTTTCCAGTGGCTGGGGCTGGCCACCAGGAGCGCAAGGACACGAAAATGGGGCAGATCGGACCCCCAGGGGCTGAGCTATGGCCCCCAGAAGGTGTGCGACCTTTGACCCCCCCACGAAGAGGAGGTCGGGTGCCCGGGAGCCCATCCCCGGGCCCCGAAGCAAAGCCAGGGAGCGCCTTCGCGCTCCCCGTGAAGATTGTGCCCTCCGGGGTGCCAGGAGCCCACCCTGGCCCCCGGCGAAGAAACGGAAGGCGGGGGGAGCGCCGTCGCGCCCCCCCCGCGAAAATGAGGCCAGGGGGGCCCAGGAGCCCATCCCCGGGCCCCGAAGCAAAGTCGGGGAGCGCGGTCGCGCTCCCCGTGAAAGTGTTCCCCAGCGGGGCGCCAGGAGCCCACCCTGGCCCCCGCCGATGCGCGAAGCAGGGGGAGGGGCCCGGGAGCCCATCTCCGGGCCCCAAGCGGCGAAGAGTCAGTGGGGAGCGCCGTCGCGCCCCCACGGGAAGACGACTTCGGGGGCCCGGGGCCCCATCTCCGGGCCCCGCGGTGATGTCTGGCGTGTGGAGGGGGAGTGCCGTTGCACTCCCCCGAAGTCCGGCGAAGACTGGCCGTCTGCCCGCCAGAGCGGGCAGACCAAAACGGAGTTGCCGGCTCCCGCGGCAGCACGCGTGGGTGCTGGCCGAGCGGGCAGCCGGGGGTGGGCTCCCCAGGCTGCCCCCAACCCCAAGGCAAGCGGGGGGTCCCAGGTGGGACCGGGGCCCTGACAGACCCACGGAGCGGCATGGGGCCCGGGTGGGACCGGGTGGGACCGGGCCCCCGAAAATGTGCAGGGTAGGCTCCCGAGCCGCATTCCCTTACCTGGGGGTCCGGGCCCCCCACGGGAAGACGACTTCGGGGGCCCGGGACCCCATCTCCGGGCCCCGCGGTGATGTCTGGCGTGTGGTGGGGGAGTGCCGTTGCACTCCCCCGAAGTCCGGCGAAGACTGGCCGTCTGCCCGCCAGAGCGGGCAGACCAAAACGGAGTTGCCGGCTCCCGCGGCAGCACGCGTGGGTGCTGGCCGAGCGGGCAGCCGGGGGTGGGCTCCCCAGGCTGCCCCCCAACCCCAAGGCAAGCGGGGGGTCCCAGGTGGGACCGGGGCCCTGACAGACCCACGGAGCGGCATGGGGCCCGGGTGGGACCGGGCCCCCGAAAATGTGCAGGGTAGGCTCCCGAGCCGCATTCCCTTACCTGGGGGTCCGGGCCCCCCACCGAGGCCTGAAGATGCGGCGAAGCCGCCAGCAACTCCGTGCGGCTCTCCCCGGCACAGCGGGAGAGCCGCTCATCTATTATGCGGAAAGCGGAGCACGAATCGCCCCATAATGCCTTGCTAGGCATTTCAGAATCGAGTGTTTTGGTGCTTGTGGTGGCCCCAGGAGGACGGGGTCACCACCAACTTGGTGCAAGGGTGCTGGGAGAGCTGCTGGAGAAGCGCAGTCTCCCCCCAGCACGAAGAGAAAAGTCCCACCCTAAGTGTCTTGGGGATTTAACCAGGATAACCCCTCAAGGGCTCAGCTTCCATTTAACACCTTCTGGGCTGGAACTTTTGTTCTACAGCGGAGGGTGTGTTTTGAAGTGCTTCATGGAGTGAAGGGCTGAGTTGGGGATGTCTGGAGAAGGGCATCCCCTGGAGGTGAAGAGGTGTAATTGCACCAGAACTGCATTTACTCACGGTTATTCCTTTTTAGAGGGACTGAAGGTCACATATGTAATGTGAAGGTACCTGTGTAAGGTGATGTCATAAGCAAAGTGGGTTATGTTGCCAGACACTCCTGCTAGGGTGTCTGGCTGGATAGGCGTAATCCTGTGATTTCATCTGTGATGCCTTTAGGGGCTGTAATTGCAACGCATTTTAATGTCCAACAAATGTGCTGAGTACTGTCATTCTAAAGTGTGCGTAAACATGTATTTTTGCTACTGCGCTTAAGTGAGAAACAACCCAGACTGTTAGCCCTGAATATGTAGGGGTGCATACTGTATGGTCAATATAAGATGCTCAGTCAGGGTTATGTGTCACTAGGGCAGGTGAACCTATTTTTAATGCGTGTTGAGGTAAGGGGGTGGTTCGCCACTGGGATGGTGCCAGTGCGCAGGGCCCTCGCTCCAGGTTATGCTCAACACACTGCATTAGGGGGCAAAATGATGTGCATACATGGGAGTGGTGGTACTAGACCCCACCCCCCCTTTTTGGGAGGGGTGGAGATGTTACGCAATGTCACAAAGTAATTCCAACAGCTTATGTATATTTGTAAATTGGTGCATAGTATTGAGTAGTGTGTGTGTTTAATAAATGTACTCTTACTTTTATAAAGCAAAGTACAGACTGGACAATCAATTGAGTGTTATTTCTGCGCACCTGCAAATGGCGATTACTAGCCCACACCACCTCCCTTGAGTAAAGCCTCAGACTGCTCTGCAACGCTACCCTCTGAGAGTCAGGCGCTACAATTGGGTGTTTGGTTCCCAGTGAAGGACAAATGTAGTCATGTTATTTGTGCAGGCCTCACAGATACTGCCTCGTTTTCCAACAGCGCATGAACCACATCCAGCGAAAAAAATTAAGGGGGGTGGCCCCACCCAGCCTCTTTCAGGCGCTGATGGGCACAGGTTGGGCCCGCCCTTGGTCCAGGCGTGGCACGTGTGCGTCCCGAATCGCAGGAGGCAAATGAGCGCTATATAGCACTACGTGAGACAGACTCCACCTCCACTTGTTGGCGCTCTCGGGCACGGTGTTACTTGAACTTGGAGTCCCCTCCAGGCAGGAGATACAGTCCAGGATCCTGCATCGCGGAAGGCGAATGTGCGCTATATAGCGCTAGGTTAGACAAGCTCCGCCTCCCCTTGTTGGCACACTCAGGCACGGTGTTGCTGGAACTTGGAGTCCCCTCAGGCAGGCAATGGCAGCAGCATTACAGGATCCCTCGTCATTAAAGCACCCTGTTGGCAAAGCTACTACGCCCAGCAGTGGAGATTCCCCACCTGCGAGTACTACTGACAGTGGCTTTGAAATGTTGGAGACTGTGCTTACAGAGGACCGCAGGGACGCGCCCCCCCCCCCCTTTAAGTCCCGACACGGCCACTTGTGGGGTTTCCCCATGGTGACCCTTTCTCCATTTTTTTACGGAGGCACAAGTGACCGCCTGGACAGACGTTGGTTTAGTAACAGTGCAAGATTGCTATCAGCTGGGGACACTGATCCCTCTGGAAGACTTGGTGACCCGCTGTAACTTGCCCCCGGGCCAGTTTTTAACGTACAAAGCACTGACGCGAACATTTGGAGACTTGAGGCCAGGTAGGCGAGATTAACCTGAGACACGCTGTACTCCAATTACTGGTGGCCATGGGCACAGCAAGAAACTTGGTGAAATGATTCTACCAATCACTACTGGGAAGCCGCAGGTAGCGATCCGGGAGAGATGGCAGGGCTGTTGGGACGGGAACTCATGGACTCAGAATGAAGTGAGACCTTGGCATACTCCAAAAGAGCCTCCAGAAACATGAGGCTGAAATACACCCAATTCAATGACGTCCACATGACCGACTTGACGCCCCATAGATTACAGGTCATCTACAGTGATGAATCACGAGCCTGCCCCAGATGCACATTTCTAGATACAGATTTTGGCCACATGACGCGGAGTTGCACCATCCTGCATCCGTTCTGGGAAACGGTGATTCATACACTTAATGCACAAGTTACTAACTTGTGTAACGATATATCTGTAAGAGACAGTAGTTAGTGATAGATTCCTTACCTTAGAATATCCCCAGGCGTCAGGCTGGATCCGGAAAGTTTTGCGTAGCAGTACCCTTGCGCGTCGGTAGGCGGCGTCGTGCGGCTCCGCGTCCGTCGTCGGCGTCGTGATCGCCGGGATGACGTCGCGGGCAGTACTTAGGCGCCGCCCCTGCGCGCTGACGTCAGTTCTGTACACGACTTTCCGCGCCAGGAACGCAGAGCCATGCAAGAAGCTGACACAGGTGTCTGAAAAATACTAGGGCCCTGAAAGGGATGTCCTTAACCCTAGAAATCAGTTCGCAGAACGGGGAGGATGGGTGGGCGGTAGGAATCTATCACTAACTACTGTCTCTTACAGATATATCGTTACACAAGTTAGTAACTTGTGCATCTGAAAGAGACACGTTAGTGATAGATTCCTTACCTTAGAATAGATACCCCAGCAATACCAACCCCGGTGGTGGGTCTGCGAACAAAGATCAGACAAGGAAGTCCTGGAGGACAGAACGGCCAAAGAAGCCGTCCCTCCGGACCTGACTGTCAAGGCAGTAATGCTTAGTAAACGTGTGCAGCGAGGCCCACGTAGCTGCCTGACAGATAACCGGCAGCGGAACACCGCGGCCCAAGGCCGTGGTAGCAGCCGTTGCCCTGGTGGAATGGGCACGCAGCCCAACAGGAGGCTCCTTCTTAGCCAAAGAATAGCAGGTCTTGATGCACAAGGTAACCCAGCGGGAGATGGTCCTCTTGTGCACCGCCCGACCTTTTCTGGCGCCCACGTAGCCAACAAAGAGCTGGTCATCCACCCGGAAGTGTTTTGTGCGGTCGATATAGAAGGAGAGCGCACGTTTTGGGTCCAGACGGTGGAGCCTCTCTTCCTCTCTGGAAGGATGCGGAGGCGGAAAGAAGGTGGGCAAAGTGATGGTCTGCCCAATGTGGAAAGCAGTAACCACCTTTGGCAAGAAGGACGGACGCGTCCGAAGAACAACCTTGTCTGGATGAACAGACAGAAAGGGAGGTTTGCAAGAAAGAGCCTGGAGCTCACTCACCCGCCGAGCGGAGGTGATGGCCACCAGAAAGGCTGTCTTCAGAGTCAGAAGACGAAGAGGACAGTTATGCAGAGGCTCAAAGGGAGCGCACATTAAAAAGGTAAGAACCAAGTTCAAGTCCCACTGAGGCATTACAAACGGAACAGGAGGGAAGAGGTGAGTAATGCCTTTTAAGAACCTGTTAACAACAGGGGACTTGAAAAGGGAGGGCTGATCAGGGAGCCTGAGGAAGGCCGAGATAGCACAAAGATAACCCTTGATGGTACCCAGGGCAGAACCCTGTTGGGCCAGAGAGAGAAGGAACAGAAGGACCTCAGAAAGAGGGGCAGAAAGGGGATCCACAGCCTTTGCTGTGCACCATGCCACAAATTTGTTCCACCTGCAGGCGTATACCACCTTAGTGGAGGGACGCCTGGCTGCCAGAATCACATCACAAACTTCGGGAGGCAAGTCGAAAGGAATCAACTGCCGCCGCTCAATCTCCACGCAAGCAGGTGTAGACTGGACAGGTTCGGGTGGAGGACCGTCCCCTGCTGCTGCGACAGAAGATCCTCCCGAAGAGGCAGACGGATCGGGGGATCTATGCTCATATTGAGTAGCTCGGGATACCAAACTCTTCGAGCCCAGTCCGGAGCCACAAGAATGACTTGGGCCCGGTCGTGCCGAATCTTCTTCAACACTCTGGGTAGAAGTGGTATAGGCGGAAAGGCGTACAACAGACCGCAACTCCACTCGCGACGAAAAGCGTCGCCGAGCGAGTGCCGCCTTGGAAATTCCAACGCGCAGAACTGATGACATTGCGCGTTCTCTTCGGTGGCGAATAGATCTAACCAAGGCTCTCCCCACTGTAGAAAGAGTCCTTGCGCCACTTCCGAGTGAAGACGCCATTCGTGATCCATCATGCACCTGCGGCTGAGTTCGTCCGCCCTGGCGTTCAGAGAACCTGCCAGGTGTTGAACCATCAGGAACATGCCCTGATGCACAAGTTACTAACTTGTGTAACGATATATCTGTAAGAGACAGTAGTTAGTGACAGATTCCTTACCTTAGAATATCCCCAGGCGTCAGGCTGGATCCGGAAAGTTTTTTGCGTAGCAGTACCCTTGCGCGTCGGTAGGCGGCGTCGTGCGGCTCCGCGTCCGTCGTCGGCGTCGTGATCGCCGGGATGACGTCGCGGGCAGTACTTAGGCGCCGCCCCTGCGCGCTGACGTCAGTTCTGTACACGACTTTCCGCGCCAGGAACGCAGAGCCATGCAAGAAGCTGACATAGGTGTCTGAAAAATACTAGGGCCCTGAAAGGGATGTCCTTAACCCTAGAAATCAGTTCGCAGAACGGGGAGGATGGTGGGCGGTAGGAATCTGTCACTAACTACTGTCTCTTACAGATATATCGTTACACAAGTTAGTAACTTGTGCATCTGAAAGAGACACGTTAGTGACAGATTCCTTACCTTAGAATAGATACCCCAGCAATACCAACCCCGGTGGTGGGTCTGCGAACAAAGATCAGACAAGGAAGTCCTGGAGGACAGAACGGCCAAAGAAGCCGTCCCTCCGGACCTGACTGTCAAGGCAGTAATGCTTTGTAAACGTGTGCAGCGAGGCCCACGTAGCTGCCTGACAGATAACCGGCAGCGGAACACCGCGGCCCAAGGCCGTGGTAGCAGCCGTTGCCCTGGTGGAATGGGCACGCAGCCCAACAGGAGGCTCCTTTTAGCCAAAGAATAGCAGGTCTTGATGCACAAGGTAACCCAGCGGGAGATGGTCCTCTTGTGCACCGCCCGACCTTTTTGGCGCCCACGTAGCCAATAAAGAGCTGGTCATCCACCCGGAAGTGTTTTGTGCGGTCAATATAGAAGGAGAGCGCACGTTTTGGGTCCAGACGGTGGAGCCTCTCTTCCTCTCTGGAAGGATGCGGAGGCGGAAAGAAGGTGGGCAAAGTGATGGTCTGCCCAATGTGGAAAGCAGTAACCACCTTTGGCAAGAAGGACGGACGCGTCCGAAGAACAACCTTGTCTGGATGAACAGACAGAAAGGGAGGTTTGCAAGATAGAGCCTGGAGCTCACTCACCCGCCGAGCGGAGGTGATGGCCACCAGAAAGGCTGTCTTCAGAGTCAGAAGACGAAGAGGACAGTTATGTAGAGGCTCAAAGGGAGCGCACATTAAAAAGGTAAGAACCAAGTTTAAGTCCCACTGAGGCATCACAAACGGAACAGGAGGGAAGAGGTGAGTAATGCTCTTTAAGAACCTGTTAACAACAGGGGACTTGAAAAGGGAGGGCTGATCAGGGAGCCTGAGGAAGGCCGAGATAGCACAAAGATAACCCTTGATGGTACCCAGGGCAGAACCCTGTTGGGCCAGAGAGAGAAGGAACAGAAGGACCTCAGAAAGAGGGGCAGAAAGGGGATCCACAGCCTTTGCTGTGCACCATGCCACAAATTTGTTCCACCTGCAGGCGTATACCACCTTAGTGGAGGGACGCCTGGCTGCCAGAATCACATCACAAACTTCGGGAGGCAAGTCGAAAGGAATCAACTGCCGCCGCTCAATCTCCACGCAAGCAGGTGTAGACTGGACAGGTTCGGGTGGAGGACCGTCCCCTGCTGCTGCGACAGAAGATCCTCCCGAAGAGGCAGACGGATCGGGGGATCTACGCTCATATTGAGTAGCTCGGGATACCAAACTCTTCGAGCCCAGTCCGGAGCCACAAGAATGACTTGGGCCCGGTCGTGCCGAATCTTCTTCAACACTCTGGGTAGAAGTGGTATAGGCGGAAAGGCGTACAATAGACCGCAACTCCACTCGTGACGAAAAGCGTCGCCGAGCGAGTGCCGCCTTGGAAATTCCAACGCGCAGAACTGATGACATTGCGCGTTCTCTTCGGTGGCGAATAGATCTAACCAAGGCTCTCCCCACTGTAGAAAGAGTCCTTGCGCCACTTCCGAGTGAAGACGCCATTCGTGATCCATCATGCACCTGCGGCTGAGTTCGTCCGCCCTGGCGTTCAGGGAACCTGCCAGGTGTTGAACCACCAGGAACATGCCCTGGTGTTCCAGCCATGTCCAGAGGCGCAGAGCCTCCTGACAAAGGGTCCACGACCCCACCCCGCCTTGTTTGTTGCAGTACCACATGGCAGTGGTGTTGTCTGTGAACACCTGCACTACCTTCCCTTTGACAGAGGGAAGGAATGCCTTGAGTGCAAGTCGGATCGCCCGGAGCTCCAGAAGGTTGATATGGAGCCGGGACTCCGCCGGAGACCAGAGGCCTCTGATCTCCGCCTCTCCCATGTGACCGCCCCATCCCAGAAGGGACGCGTCCGTCACAACTGTGTGCTCTGGCTGGGGAAGGGAGAGGGATCTGCCCATGACCCATTGCCGGTTCGAGAGCCACCACTGCAACTGTTTTGCAGTCCCCTCCGAGATCTGGACGTGATCGGACAGGTCGCCCTGGTGCTGCGCCCACTGGAACTTCAGGTCCCACTGCAGAGCCCGCATATGCCATCTGGCATGAGTGACCAGCAGGATGCAGGAGGCCATGAGGCCCAGCAGCCTCAGGGTCATCCGTACCGAAACCCAGGATAAGGGCTGAAAGATCGGAATCATAGCCTGAATATCCCGGACTCGCCGTTCGGGAGGATAGGCCCGAAACTGCGTCGTGTCCAGAACTGCTCCGATGAAAAGGAGCTGTGGAGAAGGAATCAGATGCGACTTTGGCACATTGATGGAGAACCCCAGCGAGTGCAGGAGTTCGGCCGTAGTCTGGAGGTGGGAGACAACTGCCTGGGACGAGCCCGCCTTCAGCAGCCAGTCGTCGAGGTAGGGGAAGACTGAAACCCCTGCCCGGCGCAGATGAGCTGCGACCACCGCCATCACTTTCGTGAACACCCGAGGGGCACTGGTAAGGCCAAAGGGGAGCACGGTGAACTGAAAATGCTCGAGGCCTACCGTGAACCGAAGGTAACGCCGGTGGGCCGGCAGGACGGGGATGTGGAAATAGGCGTCCTGCAAGTCCAACGCTACCAACCAGTCTCCGGGGTCGAGGGCAGTCAAGACCTGAGCTAGGGTGAGCATCTTGAACTTCTCCTTCCGGAGGAAGCGATTGACGTTCCGGAGGTCCAAGATAGGACGCATGTCCTCCTTGTCCTTTTTGGGCACCAGAAAGTAGTGGGAGTAGCAACCACGCCCTACTTCTGGGGTCGGAACATGCTCGATGGCCCTCTTGGCCAAGAGGGCCGTGACTTCCTTCTGTAGAAGCACCAAGTGATCCCCTGACATGCGGTGGAATTGAGGTGGCATGGCTGGGGGTGGTCTCGAAGGGGAGGGAGTAGCCCCTTCGGACAATGTCCAAGACCCACTTGTCCGAGGTGATGGGACGCCAGTGGTGAAGGTGATGGCGGACCCTGCCCTCGACTGGCGTGCTGTGCACCTGAAAGGAGGGACTAGGAGGGCTTGGAGGCCGCGGACGGGTTGGAGGTGGTGGCCTGACCCGCACGCTGGTTGCCCGAACCGCCACGGCGGTATCCACGTCCTCGGCCACGCGAAGGCGCTTGCTGCGCCGGGCCGTTGGCCGGGCTGTGGACGTGATTGGGCGCCCCTTCCGTGGCCACGAAAGGGGCGAAAAGCAGACGTATGCGGAGGGCGCACAACAGCAAGGCCCAGGGACTTAGCAGTAGCCCGTGAATCCTTGAAACGCTCCAGCGCATGGTCCGCCTTTGAACCAAAGAGACCGACTCCATCAAAGGGCATGTCCATGAGAGTATTCTGGACATCCCCTGAAAAACCAGTGGTTCTCAGCCAGGCGTGGCGACGCAGCGCCACCGTCGTTGCAAGCGATCTGCCCAGCGAGTCGGCGGTATCAAGGCCACAGCGGATGGTATACTTAGCCGCATCACGCCCTTCCGCAATAGCGCGGGTAAGCAGTGTCTGGACCTCCTCAGAACACTGCGGCAAAACATCAGCCACCGAATCCCACAGGGAGTGGGTGTATCGGCCCAAGAGGCAAGCGGTATTAACAGACCGCAAGCCAGCACTGGAGGAAGAGAAAGCCTTCTTCCCAAAGTGATCCAGGCGCTTGGATTCCCTATCCGGAGGGGCGGTAGGGAAGGCTGTTTGGGAGGCAGAGGCTTGGACAACCAAGCTCTCAGGGGTGGGGTGTTGGGAGAGAAACAGGGGGTCGCCCGGAGCCGGGCGATGGCGTCGGGCCACGTTCCTATCCACAGGAGCCCCTGTGGTGGGTTTGGACCAGGCACCCAAAAGAACGTCAGTGAGTGCATCGTTGAACGGCAGCACAGGCTCCGAAGAGGAGGCCGCCGGCTGAAGCACTTCAGTCAGGAGGTTAGTCCTGACGGCCACTGTAGGCAACTGGAGATTTAAGGCTCCAGCAGCTCTACGCAACACCGTTGCAAAATTAGCCCCCTCCTCCGTTGCCACGGGAGGAGACAGCATGCCAGAGTCGGGGGAGGTATCCAGCCCACTGGCATCCCCAAGTTCCTCAACCCAGTCCGGGTCAAACTCGCACTGTTGTGTGAGAGGGTCGTCAGACCCCTCCCAGCTCTCCTGGTCCTCCTCAGGTTGAAAAGATGGAGGAGGAGGGACATAAGGGACCCAAGGCCTCATCGGCGCCGGAACCGGCGGCCGGGCGACGCCGGTCCGGCTCCATGTCCGGACCCGGGAGAACCGGGAACGACGCCGCCCGGAGCCCCGGACGGCGTCGGAAACGGCACCGGGGACATCGGCGTCGGCGGAGGCGTGGTTAGGTCAACCGGCGTCGATGGAGGTTGCGGCACCACCGGAACCGGGGTCGAGGCCGGGGCCGGAGCCGAGGCCGGGACGAAGGCTGGTGGGACAGGCGACGCCGGGACCGGAGTCGACGGCGACGCCGGAGCAACCCCATCTGGCCCGCGGGGCCCGAAGGCGCACCGGAGGGACCTTGAGGCCCGAAGAGGCGGGCCATGGCCGACAGGAATTTCTGTACTCGGCCGGAGTCGCCCCCGAACCCGGGAAGGACGGGTAATGCGGGGGCAACTCGACAGGCACGTCCGGGGCCGCGGGGGCGGGGACGGTGCCGACAGGGACCTCAGCCGAGTCGCGCGACCGGCGAGGCGAAGTCTTAGAGCGATGACGCCGCTTAGACTTCTTGTGCTTCGACTTACCGGAGGAGCGCGAAGACTTGGATTCCGACGAACGGCGGGGACTCCGCGTCCGGCCCCTCGACCTCTCCCGGGACCGGGGCTTGCTGCGGCGCGGAGCCGACTGCCGGACTTCAAGGAGCTTTCGAGACCGCTCTCGCAAAGCCTTCGGATGAAGTTTCCGGCAGTCAGGGCACGACTTCGTGTCGTGGCCTCGGCCGAGGCAGAAGAGACACTCGAGGTGGGGGTCCGTGATGGACATCATACGACCACATACCTCGCAGGGCTTAAAGCCGGGCATCCCTACGACACCTTAGGAGTCGTGAAGACTCGTTGAAGAGAACAGTGAAAAATTTCACAAAAAGATAGTCAAAAAGTGACTAGGCACTGCTCTTCCCGGATCTGCGCTTACTGGCGCGGAAAAAGAAGAACTGACGTCAGCGCGCAGGGGCGGCGCCTAAAGTACTGCCCGCGACGTCATCCCGGCGATCACGACGCCGACGACGGACGCGGAGCCGCACGACGCCGCCTACCGACGCGCAAGGGTACTGCTACGCAAAAAACTTTCCGGATCCAGCCTGACGCCTGGGGATATTCTAAGGTAAGGAATCTGTCACTAACGTGTCTCTTTCAGATGTTCCAGCCATGTCCAGAGGCGCAGAGCCTCCTGACAAAGGGTCCAAGACCCCACCCCGCCCCGCCTTGTTTGTTGCAGTACCACATGGCGGTGGTGTTGTCTGTGAACACCTGCACTACCTTCCCTTTGACAGAGGGAAGGAATGCCTTGAGTGCAAGTCGGATCGCCCGGAGCTCCAGAAGGTTGATATGGAGCCGGGACTCCGCCGGAGACCAGAGGCCTCTGATCTCCGCCTCTCCCATGTGACCGCCCCATCCCAGAAGGGACGCGTCCGTCACAACTGTATGCTCTGGCTGGGGAAGGGAGAGGGATCTGCCCATGACCCATTGCCGGTTCGAGAGCCACCACTGCAACTGTTTTGCAGTCCCCTCCGAGATCTGGACGTGATCGGACAGGTCGCCCTGGTGCTGCGCCCACTGGAACTTCAGGTCCCACTGCAGAGCCCGCATATGCCATCTGGCATGATTGACCAGCAGGATGCAGGAGGCCATGAGGCCCAGCAGCCTCAGGGTCATCCTTACCGAAACCCAGGATAAAGGCCGAAAGATCGGAATCATAGCCTGAATATCCCGGACTCGCCGTTCGGGAGGATAGGCCCGAAACTGCGTCGTGTCCAGAACTGCTCCGATGAAAAGGAGCTGTGGAGAAGGAATTAGATGCGACTTCGGCACATTGATGGAGAACCCCAGCGAGTGCAGGAGTTCGGCCGTAGTCTGGAGGTGGGAGACGACTGCCTGGGACGAGCCCGCCTTCAGCAGCCAGTCGTCGAGGTAGGGGAAGACTGAAACCCCTGCCCGGCGCAGATGAGCTGCGACCACCGCCATCACTTTCGTGAACACCCGAGGGGCACTGGTAAGGCCAAAGGGGAGCACGGTGAACTGAAAATGCTCGGGGCCTACCGTGAACCGAAGGTAACGCCGGTGGGCCGGTAGGACGGGGATGTGGAAATACGCGTCCTGCAAGTCCAACGCTACCAACCAGTCTCCAGGGTCGAGGGCAGTCAAGACCTGAGCTAGGGTGAGCATCTTGAACTTCTCCTTCCGGAGGAAGCGATTGACGTTCCGGAGGTCCAAGATAGGACGCATGTCCTCCTTGTCCTTTTTGGGCACCAGAAAGTAGTGGGAGTAGCAACCACGCCCTACTTCTGGGGTCGGAACATGCTCGATGGCCCTCTTGGTCAAGAGGGCCGTGACTTCCTTCCGTAGAAGCACCAAGTGATCCCCTGACATGCGGTGGAATTGAGGTGGCATGGCTGGGGGGTGGTCTCGAAGGGGAGGGAGTAGCCCCTTCGGACAATGTCCAAGACCCACCTGTCCGAGGTGATGGTGCGCCAGTGGGGAAGGTGATGGCGGACCCTGCCCCCTACTGGCGTGCCGTGCACCTGAAAGGAGGGACTAGGAGGGCTTGGAGGCCGCGGACGGGTTGGAGGTGGTGGCCTGACCCGCACGCTGGTTGCCCGATCCGCCACGGCGGAATCCACGTCCTCGGCCACGCGAAGACGCTGCTGCGCGGGCCGGTGGCTGGGCTGCTGACGTGAAGGGGCGCCCCTACCGTGGCCACGATAGGGGCGAAAAGCAGAAGGCAGCGGAGGGCGTGTAGCAGAAAGGCCCAGGGACTTTGCAGTAGCCCGTGAGTCCTTAAAGCGCTCCAGCGCATGGTCTGCTTTGGACCCAAAAAGACCGACTCCATCAAAGGGCATGTCCATGAGAGTATTCTGGACATCCCCTGAAAAACCAGTGGTTCTCAGCCAGGCGTGGCGCCGGAGCGCCACCGTCGTTGCAATCGACCTGCCCAGCGAGTCGGCGGTGTCAAGGCCACAACGGATAGTGTATTTGGCCGCATCCCTTCCTTCCGCAATGGCGCGGGAAAGCAGTGCCTGGACCTCCTCAGGGCACTGGGGCAAAACATCCGCCACCGAATCCCACAGGGAGTGGGTATATCGGCCCAAAAGACAAGCGGTGTTAACGGACCGCAAGCCAGCACTGGAGGAAGAAAACCTTTCTTCCCAAACTGATCCAGGCGTTTGGATTCCCTATCCGGAGGAGCGGTAGGGAAGGCGGTTTGGGAAGCGGAGGCTTGGACAACCAAGCTCTCAGGAGTGGGGTGGACAGAAAGAAACAGGGGGTCGCCCGGAGCTGGGCGATGGCGTCGTGACACGTTCCGATCCACAGGAGCCCCTGTGTTGGGCTTGGACCAGGCGCCCAAAAGAACGTCAGTGAGGGCGTCGTTAAACGGCAGCACAGTCTCCGCAGAGGAGGCTGCCGGCTGAAGCACCTCTGTCAAGATGTTAGTCTTGACCGTCAAAGTAGGGAGCTGGAGACGTAAGGCCCCAGCAGCCCTACGCAACACCGTACCAAAATTGGCCCCTCCTCCGTAGCCACGGGAGGAGACAGCATGCCAGTGTCAGGAGAAGTATCCAGACCACTGGCCTCCCCTAGACTCTCTGTCCAGTCCTCATCATACTGACAGTTGCGTGTCAGAGGGTCATCAGACCCCTCCCAGTCCTCCTGGTCCTCCTCTGGTTCAAAATAAGGAGGAGGAGGGACATTTGGGACCCAAGGTCCCATCGGCGCCGGAGCCGGCGTCGAGCGACGTCGCTCCGGGTCCATGTCCGGAGCCGGAAGGAACTGGGGACGACGCCGCCCGGAGCCCAGGGCGGCGTCGAGAACGGCACCGGAGACATCGGCGCCGGCGGAGGTGTCGTGAGGTGGACCGGCGTCGATGGGGGTTGTGGAGCCGGGATCGAGGCCGGGGCCGAAGCCGGAGCCGGGATCGAGGCTGGAGGCTCGGGCGACGCCGGGGCCGGAGCCGCCGGCGACGCCGGAGCAACCCCATCAGGGCCCGCGGGGCCCGAAGGCGCACCGGAGGGGCCTGAAGGCCCGAAGAGGCGGGCCATGGCCGACAGGAACTCCTGTACCTTGGCCGGATCCGCCCCCGAACCCGGGAAGGGCGGGTATGACGGGGGCGACTCCACAGGCAAGTCCGGGGCCGCGGGGACGGTGCCGGGAGGGGCCTCAGCCGAGTCGCGAGATCGGCGAGGCGAAGTCCGAGAGCGACGATGCTTCTTGGACTTCTTGTGCTTAGACTTACCGGACGAAGAAGTCGACGACCGGTGTGCACTCCGCGAGCGACCCCTGGACCTCTCACGCGACCGGGGCTTCCGCGGAGCCGAATGCCGGGCCTCGAGGAGCTTTCGAGACCGCTCTCGCAAAGCTTTCGGGTTGAGGGCCTGGCATTCGGGACAAGACTCGGTGTCGTGGCCTCGGCCGAGGCAGAAGAGACACTCCCAATGCGGGTCGGTGACGGACATCATCCGCGCACAGGCGCCGCATCGCTTGAAGCCGGGCATCCCTACGACACCTTAAAGTTGGAAAAACCAGTGAAAAAATCACCAAAAAGTATGGTCAAAAATTGACCAGGGCACTGCTGTTCCCGGATCTGCGCTTGCTGGCGCGGAAAAAGAAGAACTGACGTCAGCGCGCAGGGGCGGCGCCTAAGTACTGCCCGCGACGTCATCCCGGCGATCACGACGCCGACGACGGACGCGGAGCCGCACGACGCCGCCTACCGACGCGCAAGGGTACTGCTACGCAAAACTTTCCGGATCCAGCCTGACGCCTGGGGATATTCTAAGGTAAGGAATCTATCACTAACGTGTCTCTTTCAGATACCACCCTCGTTTGCATGCTTGTTTGCACAGTGGAGACCAGTCTATTAGGTCCATTTCCTAGGCCTCGGGCATGAAGAGTGGGCACTAGATTCCTAGATCTGGCCCTGGCATTGGCCAAGCGACGAATAGCAATGACGTGTAGGTCAGGGTGGGCCCGGGGGCTACAACTTGGGTAAAGGACATCATGACTTGGGCTAGGGCTGACGAGAGAGCTCTGATCAGAGAGGATGCCCATGGAGTGCGACGACACCCAATGGTGGCATTGTGGGCGAAAGTAGTGGAGGCCTGGGAACACCCAGAGGAGGATTCAGGAGACTGTGTAGAGAAACAGGATACATCATCCGAGGGGGCCGGAGTGGACCCTCTGGGAGACACAGATGGCAATGACCCACTAGAAGGTGGGGATAGTGGCGACCGCAGAAGTGTCTTCTCTCATGGCTGCAAGAGTGCGGAAATGGGGAGGATCTGCCCCCCATGATTGCTACTCCCTGCCTCTCCCACTAGATGGCTAACCGAGGACAATATGCAGACCTGGCCTTACACCCCTACTCACGGAACAGTGAGTGGCCCCCAATATTTTCGTATGGAATACTCCAATGTTACTGCATTATCTTAGATTTAGGAAATGTAACATTTTGGCCACTACGATTCCCACTGACAATACCACAAAATGTTAGCATGCGCACATATGTAGGCTAAATGAGGCTATCGACATGAGTCATAGATCTAACTGAACAGTGAGGTCGACTGACTCCTACCACAGCACTATAGAGGAAATACATAGACCACGGAAATCACAAAACCCCTATGTATCTGAAGAACAAGTGGTCGGACACGAAGGGTAGAATATTCTAGTGTTAAGCAGAACTGTTACCAAACACTTATACCCTGTACAATATAAAAGCAGATGTACCAACTGTATGTGCTTTTATCTGCAGACTGACAGCATGATGAGACAGCCTTAATGCATATAAGTTGCAAAACTGCTTTCATGAACAACTACTGCATAATCTAAATGCCAATAAAAATATGTTAAAAAAGAAAAAACAATAAACAATGACCTTTTAACTTTAATAAATCCCCAAAATATAATTTGAGGGTAGACCTCGATTCCTTTCTTGAATCATTATACACCATCAATGCTCAGGACAATCTCGACAGCCATGCGGAAGATATATTTAACTGGCCAACAGTAGCCTGCAACTCACATACCCCTGTTCAAAAGTCCAAACAAGCTAGGTGCCATGAGGCTTCTGAATGGTTCTCGGAAGACCTAAAAATAGCAAAATCTGCACCCCGCCAAGGAGAACGAAAATGGCGGTTTAACTACTCAGCAGAGGATAAGGAAGTCTATTACTCCCATCTTAAAGAATATTAAAAAATTAAACCGACAAGTCAAGACTGTCTTCCTTTCTAATAAAATCTTGGTCTCTCTGAATAAGTCCAAGGACATTTTTTGCATAGTCTCCGAATTGTCCAATCCTGACAGGGTGACTATCCCCATACAGCGAACACAGGATCTATGCAACACTCTTAAATCGTTCTTTATTGAGAAGATTAAAATAATAAAGGATAGCATCCTCGGAAGTTCCCCTCCTAATGTTACATCTACTGAAGATAGCAATCCTCTCAAACTATCGGTCTTCCCCGCTACCAGTTAGGAGGATCTTCTGAACCTATTATCAAAAGTCAAATCTGGCTGCCCCAGCGACATTTGCCTCCCAAGAATTTTTTAAAAAGTCTCATTTTCCTGACATACCCACCTCCCTCCTAAACCACTCCCTTAGCCAAGGTATGGTACCGAACATCTTCAAAGAGGCTATAATGGTTTCGCTTGAAAAGAAAATGAATGTGGACTAATTGCTCTTGAAGAACTATCGGCCAATCTCTGTTACCTTTCTTGGCGAAAGTGTTGGAGGCTCATGTTGCCAACTACCCCCATCAGCTAGGATTTCAGCCAGCTCATTCAACTAAGGCAGTCATCCTCTCAGTCACAGATGATATGCGGGAACAAGCAGACAGAGGCGGCAACTAGGCATTGGTCCTTGTTAATCTGTCTGATGCATGCGACACGGTCGAACACGAGCTCTTGGTCAGCTGTGTCGGAGCTGCAGGCTTACAGGGTTCTGCCTTAGCCCGAGTTGTTTCCTTTTTAAAGGACCACTCACAATTTGTCCGGCTATCCCCCTTCAACTTCCCCAAGGCCCGTACAACCTGTGGAATACCTCAAGGATCTTCCTTGCCCCCCCCCCCATTTGCTTCATCTGTATATTCGTCTGCTAGTGCACTCCTTAAAAGGTATGCAAGTCAGAGTTTATAATATGCAGACGATCTGCAGCTGATTAACACTGACAAGTCCCCGGAGTCCACAGAATTTTTCCAAAATACCATGATGTACATCAGTAATTGGATGACTAGCAATCATATTAAACTCAACTCTGATAAAAACTGAGATTGTCATTACACACAATACACAGCCAAACAACTCAGTAAAGAGTCTAGGAGTTCTCATCGACAAGAACCTATCCATGAGACCTCAATTTGGAGCAGTCACATCCTCCTGTTTTGCACAACTGCAAAAGATTGACAAATTTCTTACATTTCATGTCTTGGTCCAGGTCATTTTGGCTTTAGTCATTTCTAGATAAGACTATGCCAACTCTTTATATCTTGGCCTTCCAAAGGGCCTGAACCATAGACTTCAACTGATTCAAAACCAGGCTACTAGGCTTATTCTTCAACAGCCTAGGCATTGCCATATCAGCCCCTTGCTGAGAAAGCATCACTGGCTTCCAGTGGAACAGAGCTTCATTTTTAAAATGGGCTGTATTTTTAAATCGCTTCATGGCAAAAGTCTTGCTTTCATATCATCAAGAATGAAAAAATGCATCAGAGGAGGGGTGCTGAGATGGATCATTGTTGGGCCAGAGAGTGGTCTCCCCGGATCTTTGTCCCTGCTGCTAGTTGTAACACGACGTTTTGTACAATTGTCGCACCACAGATGTAATGGTATGATACATGTTCTTCTGAGCTGTGTTAATAAAAATAAAAAGATTTATAAAAAAAAAAAAAAAAAAAAAAGAATGAAAAAATGCACCCCTAATTGCAACTTAAGGTCCCCTTACATGAACTTCCTCACAACCCCCTCATTTAAAACGAAGAGATTGGGAGGTTCCAGATTTTTTGTTCTTGCCTCTCACATTTAGAATTCCCTTCCCTCAGAGTTGCGATCTACATCCAACTATATGAGACTCCGGAAACTCTTGAAGACGTCTCTTCAGACAAGTGTATGACTAAAGTCTTGCCGGCAGAGCGCTGTCTGTTAACTAGCACCAAGAAATCTGAGCGGTGATCGAGCACTATATAAAGCCCTGTAGCATAACATAACCCATCAGCAATTTGTTTTTGATCAAAACAAGATTTACATAACAAAAAGTGCAAAAACTATCAGGAAATAAAAGACAATAAAAAACAGTGATGCCCGAGACTGACACATATACTTTGGTATCGGAACTGCATTTGGTCAACGACTACGCTTCAGCAGCAGAGGTGCATAATGCATTTAGGAGGATTTTTTGAACCCTCACCTCTCCCTCCTGGAATGCTCCCTGGCTAAGTCCCGCCTCTTCTGCCGTACCCACTCCATGCGAGCTTTGTCTTGCTCCTCGCGTTGTCTCTTCCTACGGTCGTGGTCCCGGTCTTTCTCTTTCGATCGCCCATGTTTTCCTAAGCAAGAGAAACTAATTATATCATGCACAGATACTGAAGGAATTAAAGTCTAAATGGAAAATTTAGTCTGCTCTTTAAACCTGCATGTTACAACATCTTAGTCTAGGTTCTCTTTTTAGGTTAAAATATCTGCATGGTTAAGACGATCTTTAAACTCTAAACATTATATGCAAACAGACTGTCAGTTTTATGAGACACTTTGCAGTAAACAAAACCCAGCATGTGTTGTCCAAACTTGACAACAGTAAACACCAGCACAAAAATAAGAAACAAAAAGTGTACTAGTACAGTCCAGGAAAAGATAGTGATAAGTTAAGTAAATCGGCTGCCATGAAAGAAACATAGTAAATTGCCCCAACATCGGGAGAGAAGTTTACCCTCCAGTGTTTTTGTCAAATTCTTATGGGCGAGTAAAAACTAAAAGTAAATCTGAAATAGAGAACTGGACAAGCAGGCTGCACTGGGCAACAAAAATCTCTGGAAATAGCAAGAGATTAGTGAACAGGGGGGCTTGATGGAGAGGATACTCTTATCAAAACACATTTGAAGCTAAAGAGGGCTTGGAGTGGCGAAGGACCCATTAACTATTTTACAAGCCTCATGCAGAGGCAAAAAATTAAGAAAACCGTGTTAGTCAGAAAACACTACATGAGGAGCCTTCAACCTAAAAAGCTTTCACAAAAATATGCTGCAATTTTGTAATTCATAAACAGCACAGCAAAGAAAAAAGCAAGCTAGGGAATAAATACCTCCTCCTTCAGTGGAATGACTGCGATGCCGACGTTTCTCTTTCCTCTTCTCATCCTTTCTGTGATGCGTTTTGCGGGATGCTTGTTGTGGGGGTTTGATTGCTAATGAGTCGTCTTCATCACCTCTGAAAGAAAAAAAAATATGAAACATTTAGTTCAGGAGGTCTTACTGATTCTGATACACAATTTTCACTTCACTACAGACGAAAGGATTTCTAGGTATCTAGCATTTCAAAATGCATACCTGTATAGAGTTAGAAGGCTGTACAGAAGAACCTTAATGGGCTGGTGTGAATACATAAGTAATAACAAAAACTTGGTTAATGAGGAAAGAATTGGATTTGAATCATTATGGTTAAGTACTAGAGAGGAAAAAGGATGAAAAGCCTCAAGAGAGAGGATAAAGCCAGGAGGAAATTAGGGAATGTAGACAGACAAATGGCTGGCCTTAATCCCATTAGAAGAGATGTCTTGGGCTAAAGAAAACGCAGTGCAACAAGAATCCTAACCAGCTGCACAGTGATTTTATAAGGGCGATATGTGGCCTAAAAGCTGATATCAACACCTTTGTTTAACAAACGGGAGCAACCTGTATCTTATTCAGGAACGGTAAAGAGGAAACATTCTTAATTAACAGCACAGCTTGCATAGAAAATACAATAATTATGCAAAGGTGCAGTGTTTTTGGGGAGGGTGGGGATGGAGGAGGAGCATTTCCTGTGATCTGAACAGGCATAGCTACATTTATCATATTTTGAATGCCTAGCCATGAATAAAAAATAAATAAAAAGGAACTCACCGGATGACACAAATACAAATGTTGCAGTAAGAGCACAAAAGACAGCATCTTGGAAGTTGCAGAAAATATATCTTCCCAGTTTTAAACCATTAACTCAACTTTTTGTGCAAATGTTTACCTCTTTGTACTGTCAACTGAGTTTCTGAACTGTAAGAGGTGTAAGGTGGATCAGCAGTGCCCAATTATATAGCACAGTAATTTTTAGCAAGCTTTAGAAAGATGTTAGACAGTTGTTTGCTTCCAGGTTCTAATTCCACATACCAAATATAATTATCTGCTCACCATAATTCACCAGCTCCCATAAGATATTTTTTCTCCACAAAAGGTAGAACTATTTGGGAATATGCACCCAGCAAGGAAAAATATATTTTGCTTTATAAGCAAGAAACTATCTTTTCAGATGTTTTGCATGATGCAATTAAGATTTACTATTGAGTTACTGGGCCACTGCCATTGGGAAAATTGCATTTTTGTAGTCCCAGAAACAGTTTAAACATGAAGACTGAGTTATGTAAACATTCTAGGATGTCCATAACACTTTACTCAGAGAGCCCAGAGGCTTTTCTGGACTGAGATCACGAACAAGGCTCTCTTAGGAACGTTAGTATTTTGCCTGGTTACACTTTCTTAGGAAAAATAATATTTTTAAGTGCTTATCGTCTGTCTCTGCAGGTTGTTCAGGTGGATCATCAAAACCCTTACCTACTACAGTATTCAGTTAAATTCCATGTAACAAAATACTTTCCTGTGGGCTGTAGCAGTGTAATAACCACCCATACTTAAAAGAGCATTGTATTTAACACATTCCTTTCCCAACACATAGGTCGGATCTACTACTGTCTTTGTCATTATGTTTCATGATAAACAGATCCTATGAAATCTGAAAGGACTTTTCCAGATGAAACCTTTACACCTTAGAACAACACCAGCCTATTCAAGTGCATGTCATACACAGAGTTATAAAATTACAAATATGTAGAAAAATACAGCTTCTGAAACAATAGACAACACCTCTGAACAGGCTTAACAGCCATCACAATGAAAACCCCCATGGCTTATCAGGGAGGGTAGCCAATGCCAAAACCTTTATCTAGTACAGTAATCTGACATTACATTTAACAAAGTACCAGCCTATATAGCCTGTAACACAATGTGATAACCAGCTGTTGAAGGCTTACTAGAATTTACAAATGCTTTTCATAATTAATAAGCTAGATCAACTACCTTTGTCATAATGTTTAATAATAAGCAGACTAGACCTATGGCATAGGGCAGTGCTCCAATCAGGTGTTGTCACCATAACCAACCCAGGCCTACTGTTTTGAGCATAACTTTTTCCACAGTTGGCGAAGCAAAGCACTATCTCTCATAAGAGGGTCTAATATGAATTCTCACAGAGCAAACCTATGTCCATGGTCTGAAAACATACAGAAACCAACATTAAAACCATTGCCTAATACAGTAATCTGTGAGACTCCATGTAACAAAATACTGATCTGTAGACTGTGTGGATAACAATATACATTTAAATGCCTACTGACTAACATATTATGTTGGTAATAAACATGTCAGGCCTGCGCTTCTATCATACATTTCACAAAAAACAGATCTAGACTATAGTCACAATAATTGGCTTGCCACCATAACCAACTCAGCCTTGCTGTACTGAGAATAAGCTCTGTCACAAGCCAAAAAATGCAACACAAACAGCAGTTGTTTTAGTTAAAGTACACGTTTCGCCCAATCAAATCCTGTCCTCAGGAAAACCAACTTGTGGGTGGAGCCTAGGCCCCTCTTCTCAGTAGTCTATGAAAGCTTTTTTTCTTTGTGGATCGCATAAAGTAACGCAACAAATGCACTGTCAAGCCAGACCTAAAACCCCTTGCAGATTAGTATAGTCTTGGGCCTCCAATAATGCTGTCAAATACAATACTGAACTCGGAAGGCTAAAGGCAATAATGGAAGCGGAGGTTGCTGAGACTGCATTGCATTTTTCACGATAGCCCTCCACTCACCTGTGCTGCTGCCAGAGAATAACAAACAATTACAGGTCATGTGTGGCCAGGAAAGTTCCTGTTGGGCAGCCATATTGCTGTTGGCTCAGGCAGGTGGATAAATAAACAAAATCACAGCTTCATGAAGGGGAGAAACTTTCTTCTGTGGAAGTATTAAACCCATGCCCAATCAAAATTTGTACTCTTGGCTACCCACATTTGGGCGGAGCCCAAGCCCGTCTGTAGTAGTCATGAAGCTTTTTTTTTTTTTAGGCAGATCACATTAGGACTGGCAACAGTCAAGCCAGATCTAAAAAGGCAAGTAGTTCACTTTGTGCTGACAATTTCCTTTTGAATAAACTTTCATATATTGTATAAACACAGAACAAGCAAAGCCAATAGGTCTCGCCTACTCGTGGTACTGGCTTTGTCAATGTATTTTATCCAGATAATACAGGTGGACATTGAAACAAAAAAAGCGCGATGGCGCAGCTAGAGCTGTCCGCGTTATAGTGATTTTTTTATGGTGGGAAAGGGGACCCAACAAGGACAACAGAGAAGGGATCAGGGAAACAAAGACATTCGAAGGAGAGAGGGCAAGTGGGGACGGGGCAACCCAATACAGACAACAAATGGAGTGTGTGGGCAAGCCAACATGGACAACGAACATATGGGAGGAAGGGTGGAGCAAAACAACACAGACAACAAATGGAGGTAGGGAGAGGGAAAGCAACATGAACAAGCATTTGCAATGCAATAGGTCTCGCATTATTAAAGTTTGAGCTATTGGCATTGCTAAATAATGCAACACCAATAGCTCAAACTTTAATAATGCGAGACCTATTGCATTGTTTTTCAAAACGGCTAAATAAAAGGCATTGTCAATTACAATGCCAATAGCTCAAACTCTCGCAAATGCGAGACCCATTGCATTGCAAATGCTTGTTTTACATTTCGATTGTGTGCAAGAGAAAATGTCACCCCTTAAAATAACAGGTTCAAGCTATGTAAGGACTATCATAAACAGAGAGGTCTGTGACGGACCCTCAACAAGTATCCTTATGGTGCCTGGCGGCGGAGCATTTCCTTATAACGGGCACTAGTCTAATTTTAAATGTATTTGTTTCAGTTAATAATACATACAAACAGAAAATGGAGTCGCTATATAAAATTAGCCACTTCAATATACAAGTATTAAAAACGAGTACCATAATTTAGTTCAAGACTAAAAGAGACCCTAATCTGAGTCTTATATACAAGCCGCTCTTTATTTCAGGTGTCACTTGGTCCATAGAACACTCAATGGCACTAGAGGATTTTACTTTCAGATACGATATAGTCAGCTTCCCTTTACAGTTTGGGTTAAACTGATACTGTTGAACAATACTGATTTTTAATTAATGTAGTACTAGCTTTAGTCATCAGTCCTGGATTATTCCAGTAGTTGGGAATGCCATCTTTTGTAATGAGCTTTTGACAAGATCCATCCATTCAATTATTTGAATTCTATGTTCCAAAATACCTGAAAGAGTATTTATATAAATTTGGTTTACAGGGTTGGTTCAGATTCTGGTCCAATAAAATGCAGGATGTCAGGTTGCTGACTCAATGCTAGTAATACCACGTTCTAGCCTTAAAGCTTCCAATGGGGTGCCTGGACCATAACAATTCTCAATTTTTTGTAGAGCTGGTGCTCGCTTGTCTCTAGCTCTTCAGTATGGCTCCGTACAGGGCAGCAGCTACTGATGTCATATTATACATTTTGAGTATAGAATTTATTGATTTGTCACCGAATTTGTTCTTACAATGCAGAATGGCTCAGTATTTTAACACATTTCTGTACCCTTCTTCTGCAGGCTGCTTTAGCCATAACAGCTTATGGCTGAAACGATTGTCTAGATAATCAAAGACACAAACGTGTGCTAAATCTTTTTCCTCTTTAGTGGAGCTTTCAGATTTAGGGCCAGAAATTCTTATTTCTCCACATTGCATAAAAATTAGACAGACTGTTTACCAAGGGTCTTTTTCCAACAAAGCTTGACCGCGAGTACATTGTCACTTTAGACCATCCACCTGCTGGAAATGGCTCAACCAGCCCCAAATCATCACAAAGCAATTGTTGCTTTACAAACCATGGCTTTGGACACTAAATTCAAACTATGTGCCCATCGACAGCTACTGTTTCCCACATACTAACCCCAAAGCAACACACTTCAGAGAAGATCATATCCATGCTTTTTGTACATCATAATCGTTAAGCGATTTTGTGGGAACTACATTTCTTTAAAATCCCACTTAATGCTTCGTTAATACTTGTGTGCACTATCTTAAAGATAGAAATCTGCATAGGAACATATAAACTTGGTACAAAAATAATGTTTATGTGACTTCTGTTTGGGCTTTAGGGATACTTTGACATAAATTCATCCATCAATGAGATGCAGATTATCACCGTCCAGTTTAAAACAATGACTCCTGCACTGAAATGGCTAACAAATTACATTTTAATCGTGCAAAGACACAAACTCACTTATGCATATCCCAATACTGTTGTCCATCAAACCCAATCCAAGAGCAATCCCCGCCTAACACCAACCACCTGCTCCCATACCCAAGAATGGATCACGTGAAGCTATCATAATCTAATCTGTCTGGCCCCACAACATCCATCACCAATACGAAAACTTTTCAACGTGTTATGAGCGCAGTCTCTAATATCATTCGACTCGCTTTCCACTTTTTCTACAACCCGATTCCCTTTAACCACCAGTCCACGCACAGACTACTCACCTTTCACCTCTAACTATATCGGATTTAGCTCAATCTCTGCTTGATTACATTTGTATACCCTTCCACATCTAAACCCATCACAACCATTACAATTCTCAAAAAAATGTAATCCTTTTCGGACTCCATCAGTAAGTTTCAAACAGTACGTCACTGACATTTAGCATCAATCTCGGCACATTTTCGTTTTCCTTCGGCCTAGAGGCTCTATTTCTCATCAGCTTATACCTCTGTCTACTCCTGCACCCGTCACCTTTCAACTCTGACCTCCAGTTGCTGCCTATTGATTCCCCAGCATGATACTCTTTAGTCCACCAAATGATATTTTGGTTTTTATTCTCCTCAACCCTCTCAACTTACACTACCAGCCAAATCATGGTAGCAGGTGGGTGCTACTCCCAAAAATGCCATCTTTGCAAGAGGTAGGTCCCTGCATGTGTTCCCCACATGACCCAAACCAATTTGACGTTTCATTAACCTAAAGGTTCTACGTCTCATAACTCATAGCAGCAACACCTCACCACACCACACCAAGGAATGCAGTACAAATACAACCAACCCCCCAGCACACCACTGGCTCAACACATGCCAGCAAACCATAACCGACTCTGCTGCCACAATCCAACAAGGAGTCCCTTGGAGTTACACACACCACGTTCCAAGCACTGCAACTCAGTGCTTTAATCCTATTCACCCTTTGCTTTTTAGGACTGAAAATGACCATGGAATCCTGGGATTTACTTATTAAAGTATTGTCAGCTGATAGTTTGGTCCTATGGTACTGCTGGCTCAAGAATAGAATTTAGAGTAAACTATGGATTAGATAGCACTCTGTAAATCAACCAATCATATACTATGGCCAGGACTGTTGAGATGGTGGCATGGACTCACTCAAGACCATTATTAAGATTGCAATATTTAAGACCGCTCTGCCATTGCTCGCCCCTGCCCATCCTCTCTACCACGCAGTGCCCATCGCTCTCCATCATTCCTGGCCACTTTCACCTCCCAAGTTGTGGAAAGGGATACAGTTTGAAGCCCTTCAGGATCTCCATGGCTCTCTCCTCCTTCGCAGACATTTCACGAGGGTCCCCTTCTTGTTCTTCGCTTCCAGAGGCAGGGTATCAGCTGGCAGGATGAGCACTGGCAGTAGGGTGAAAGACAGTGGAGTCCAGGGCTCACAGCCAGCTGGGAACAGGTGTAGGCCTAACAAGAAAGGCTGCTGTAATCCGGATTGTCAGTAAGAAGTAGGGAGCCTGAGAGCCAAGGGTCCGCAGGGAAGAACCGTGCTGCTTGCAAGCGAGGTCCAGAGGGGTGACCTCAAAGGAAGAAGTCAGCAGAGGGTCAAGGGCGACCACCAGCACGTGGGAGGTGGTCAGGGTACTTCAGGGATGAATGGGCGGCTGGCTCTAAGCTGTAAATATAGGGAGGAGCATGGGATGGGCTTTCACACAGAGGTGAACTTGGGGTCTGTCTAGGGGGTACTGATGAATGAAGCTGTTGGTCGGTTAGGGGGCTGCAGGTGACTGGGCAGGGGGGGCTGAATGTAAGGGTTCTGCTGCCTGCCACGTGGAGAGGGATTAGAGGGTGCCAATATGTCAGTCAGTGCCAGAGAGGAGAGCTAGCTGCCTGCAGAAGGAGAAAGCTTGTTTTCGGCAGAGAATGAGAGGGTGACCCTCGGCAGGTAGGAGGTGGATGGAGGTGACAGCTGGCAGCCTCTCAACAGGGTCAGTGGCAAAGACAGGAGCCGAGGAGGTGTGGAGGAGATGGGGTGCTGCCTGTAAGCATTTGGGGCGTCAGGTCCCAATGTCAACGGTGAAAGGCCTGGTTCCGCAGACCACAGGGTGCGAAGACTCCCTCCCGCAACAGACGGACGCTCCCCACACCCGGCTGTAGACAAGTCAACGGCCGGGCTGACACTTCACACCGCGCAACCGACCCGGTGTAGAAGCAGGGCTGGGAGACCCGCCCGCTGGGATGGCCGAGGAACAGCAACAAATCCCATTCAAGAAGATTGATGATGGAACGAGAAATACACCAATAGCACGAGTTCATCTCCGAACGAGAGTAAAAGAACTTGCTGGAATGTAAGGTTCTGTACTGCCAACCACCTGGGAGAATTATTGCCCATGTCCCGCCTCTTACATGACAGGCAGATAAAGCTGACAATAAGTTCAGGGCACCGCACTGATTGACGGGGTTCACAGAGCTCTGAGCCGCCGGGATGCTGAAAGACGTGTTATGAGATTGGTCAAAACCATAGGACCCGGCAAGAAATCACAGCTAGCTTCTGTCTGATTCGTTAATGAGAGATACTTTCACCAATAGTAGTCCTCTGCTGAACATGCACGGATTGAATCTGTGACACGATTGGTCAGAGGTGAACGGTTACGCAAAAGAGACAGTTGTGTTTGGAAGCGTCACTGTGGAAAACGCCTTAGCAACGTGACGTCAATTAGAAACAGCGGCAGAATCCAATGCCTTCGGTAGTCAGGTGCTCTCTTAACTGTTTTGTGAGTACGTTATTTTGCCACGTTCTTTAATTAAACATTTCCCCCAACTGCAATACAATTAAGCGCTGGATGGCGATTCCCTCAAGTAACATGACTGCCCCCAAAGAAGATAGTTTGGGTTGAAACTAGAAGGGGAAATTTCAGCACCCCCCCCCACCCCCCCCAGCCCCAAGAGAGCAAAAAAAAAAAAAAAAGCACAACAAGCCTGCTTGGTGCAGTTTTGGAGGGGGTGGGGTTTGCAGGCAAACCCTGAGAAAATAAACAGTGGTGCGCGCGCACCACAGAGGAGCGGGGGAGGGAGCGCGGCAGCGAGGCGAACGCGCGCTGCTGCGCGTGCTAGCCACCAGTGGGAATGGGAGGAGCAAAGGCGGGACATGCGCCCGCCTTTGCCCAATTGAGTGCCTTTTTTTTTTTTTTTTAAACTCACGCTACAGCCAATGCCAGGCTTCAGAAAGCTAAACACACGCATGAGCGTGTGGTTAGCTTTCTGAAGCCCGTACAAGAGGTCTCGCGCTGCGCGAGCAGTGCTGCACACTGCAACGCTAGGCGCGAGACCTAAAAATGAATGGAGAGCGGGGGGGTTGGGTGGAGGACATCCAGACTGCTAAATAAAAAGAAAGGTGCATTTGCCATTTTGACCCCCATATGATGTTTTGGTCTCCTCAAATGCCGCCAAAGTGGACCTTTACTCATAAGAATAACTTTGCTTGGTGTATATCGGTTCAGTCTTTGAGATATAGTGTTTTAAAAATGTGTTCAGCAAGCGTCGTAGAGTGGAAATTTATAGATGCTAGACTACTGAAAATGTTTTTCTTAAATTTGCCACCTACTACTATAGCGCCGTTTGACAAATCTACAAAAAAAATGTAGCAAACACTCATCTTGGCATAAAGGACTATTTGTTTGCTAACAACACGTTCACTAATCCACAGAAAGTGTGGCAGTCATTTAGGACAGTGGTTCTAAACCTTTTGACTTTTGTGGACCCACACAATCATTACTGGAGCCCGGGGACTCACAATCATTACTGGAAGCTGGGAATCCCGGCCTAAACATTTTTGAAGATTTGAACCATAAAACAATACTCAAAAATTGCAGAAACAAGCATTCATCAAACAAATATACTAATGATGAAATAGTTCAGTTAATTCACAAACAAATTTAAAAAAAATCTACATTTAATTTTAATGAAAAGGCTGGAGTTTCTCTAACTTCAATTGAGGGCACTCCTCATCGATAATACAGTCTACTCTCACAAACTGATCTGAGGATACAAACTTAATTGTTATACTCCAATTTGAATTGCTTCACATTTATAGAACACATTTTAAAATTTTCACTTTTACATTTTGTTTCTTACTTATACGTTAATACTATTTAATTTTCTAAGCGGGTACGGACCGCCTGAGTAGGCTTGGTGGCCCCCTAAGTGTCCCGGCACCACAGGTTAAGAGCCACTGCTTTAGAACGTTTCGTTCCCTGTTGCGATGTCAAGTTTTGTGCAGAGCCACAAAGGCAAGGTGAGTCATGCAGGGTAACCAGGTAAAAGTGCAGCAAAATGTTTATGTGCCAACAACTGGCACAGTTTAATGAATTTGGTGAGATGTAAATGTATTCACAGGACAGAAATCTCAGGTGTCATGCAGACTCGACAAGCGGTCTATAACACCAGTAGGTCACTGCACTGCAGTACAGAATCTACAGAAAATCTTTTTTTTTTTTTGCTGATCCTGTGAAGCATTGGCCAAAAAATAAAGACATCATTTTGTAGGCGGCTGCCTGTCTCACTCACGTGCCTACAGAATTACATTGATATTGTTATCTTATGTTTTAATTAACCAATCTAAGGTGGCCCTGCACTCTTTTTTCCAAAAATAAAAATTTTAAAAAAATGATTGCGGCAGGTAGGGCAGCGGGTGGGTGGAAGCATCAGTGAGTGGGCAGGGGGGCAGAGGGTTAATGGAGGCACATCATAAATGTGCTTTAAGCAATTCGGAGCAGGCCAAAAGAAGATCGGAGCTGCCGGGCCCTTGCAAAAACAAACACAAAAACAAACAAACACAAAAACACACACACACACAAAAACACACACACACACAAAAACACACACACACACAAACACACAAAAACACACACACACACACACACACACACACACACACGGAAGGGGAGCAATGAAGGAGCAGGCGGGTGGGGGAGTTACGGTGCTGAAGTCAATTGGGGGAACACTGAGGAAGAAGCAAAGTGCTGGCAGGATATTTGAGGAAAGGGAAACAGCACAAGAGAGAGCAGGAAAACACATGTATTCTAATGGGAGTGTTTATCTAAAAATAAAAAAAACTGTTCCCCAAATGTGAGCAGGCAGACAAAATAATGGTAAATACGCTATGAGGCAGGTGAGGAAGAGGAAGGCAAGCCAATAAATAAGCAGCAAGCAAATTAAGAGCGACAGTAAAACCAAGCAATGTAAGCAGTGGACGGGTTTCAAGCCCAGTGATAAGATCTTGAAATGTTCCACAAGAGGCTTTTGCCTATCTGGAAGGTGAAACTTAAACAAGCACTGGCACAGCCAATAGGTCTCACGTTTGCGAGAGCTATTGGCTTTGGTAAAGTCTCTTAGCCAGGTGGTATAGCAGCACAGCTGCTGTGCAGTATGGCTAAAAGTTAGAAAACAAAGCGCTGCAACATACAGCGAACGAAGACAAAGGAAAACGTGTCTCACCTTTAACAGGCCTCTGCCGACTTATATGATTTGCCACTGGTTGTTTTCTTCACTCATCTAAGATGGTCATCGACCATGTGGAAATGGCAAAGTAAAATAGCCAAAAAGGCCACTGGTGCATCTTGGCATATGCACAAGAATGCGCACAAATGATTAACAACTTGGAATGCTTTATATCCATTAGAAGATGGGCACTGTGTGCATAAATGGGTTTCAAGGAAACAGAGCACTGGTGCGCTAGGGGGACCAAATAAAAAAACAAATAGAAGTAATATGAGTGTGTTTACGTGGCAATGGTGTGATATTTAGATCCTAAAATGCAGTGGGCCGATACAAACGCTGATGGGCAATTCTGTTAGCCAATCCCATAGCCATCTGAACCACACTAACAATAGATGAAAGGGGCTCTCTAAAGCCCTTTTCTGTAGCTGTTATTGTATGTATGTGTAAATGTATGTTGTGTGACAACATGATCTGTCTCCAAACAGCAGGAAAGACATAAACCTACAGAAAAACAAGTATTGGCAAAGCCAATAGATCTCTCCTATGCAAGAGCTACTGGCTTTGCCAATATGTTTTAGACATGTTGCACACTACTGTGGGTGCTGTTCAACATGGCTAAAAGTTATTCCAGTAAAGGAGTGTTATGGAGTGGTCTAGACTGATGCAGAGAGAGCAGAGTGGAGTAGCGTAGAGGGTGTTGCTTAGTGAAGTAAAGTGTTGTAAAGTAGAGTTGCGTAGAGCAGAATAGATTGTTGTAGAGTGGAATGGCATAGAGTGGAGTAGTGTGTTCTAGAGTCGAGTAGAGTGAAGTAGTGCGTCATAAAATAACACTGCAGTAAAGTGTCACAGTGAGTTGGGTAGAGCGTCGAAGAGTGGCGTAGTGTTACAGGGTGGCATAGAGTAGTGTAGAGTGGAGTAGTGTCAGAGTAGAGCGTCAGAGTGAAGTACCAGAGTATAGAGTGGAATAGTGTGGCCTAGAGTGAAGTGGTGTAAAGTATAGTGGTGCAGAGTAGACTGCCGTAGAGTGCATTGGTTTTGAGTAAAGTGGTGCAGAGTACATTGACGCAGAATGCAGTGGTGTAAAGTAGATTGTTTCAGAGAAGAGTGAAGTGGTGCAGAGTAAAGTGCAGAGGAATAGAGTGGTGTAGAGTGCAGTGGCATGGAATACATTAGAGACCAGTGATGCAGAGTGTAGTGGGGTAGAGTGGCGTTGGCTTGCGTAGAGTAGAGTGCAGTGGTGCAGAGTAGAATAGAGTGCAGTAGAGTGCAATGGTATAGAGTTGCCCAGCGTGCAGTGGCACAGAGTTTAGTTCAGTGGTCGAGAGTGCAGCCTTGCAGAGTAGTGTGTCAGAATGTTGTGGCATAGAGCACAGAGGTAGAGTGCAGTTGTGGAGAGTAGTTGGCGTAGAGCAGAGTTCTTCAATCTGTGGGGCGCGCCCCCCTGGTGGGGCGCGACACCCTCTCAGGGGGGGCGCGCACTCCACCCTACACTCTTACCTTTGTTTTCCACTGTCCCTCCGGAGCAGCAGCCAATTAGCCCGGGGGTTCTGCGGTAACGGAGGGCTGTAGGGGGGAGGGAGGGGAAATCGGTGGGGCCCAACGTGCCCATGCTTTTGTATATTTTGAAGAGCTAATCGTCCCAAGATGGTGTTAATTCCTAGAGCTGAAATGCTTCAGCTGCAGTAGAATTCAAAGAGTCTCCTCTGTTATGAAACCGAAAGCAAGGAACATTTCAGCTCTAGGAATTAACCCCATCCTGGGACGGTTAGCTCTTAGCTCTTCCCAGAACGGAGTGAATGTTTCTCTTAAAATTACACAGGCATCTCCTGTGGTATCAAAAGCCTGTTATAGCCTCATTTCAGGGCTGCGATAAATTCAGAATCTGCAGAAAACAGTGTTTGTGCCCAATTTAGAATTATGAATTCTGCACTAAGAGAGCTTGGACTTTAGATTTTAACCACTTAAATTCCAGCAGGGCACTTTACATAAACCACACCCTGGAGTTCCACTGATTATATACTGCAGTGCATGTCCTTTGCTTCCACCTTCCACACGCCATGCACGGTTTGCCTGCTATGAATGTCTACATTTCCCTAGTTCCATCTCAGTTTCCATTTTTTTGTATTCTAGCATTATCTTAAAGTGCTTTAAAGTGCCAAAAGGTGACAAGATACCATCACTGAACACAATACGTAAATAGGGAGATAACATCTGCGGAGGCGTCCACTGTGTTACACCTGCGCCACCCGAAACCCAGGGGTTTCAAAATTTATCAGAACGTTAAATCAATTGCCTTCTCTACAGGAATAATTAGACAATCACAGAGATCCCTTTCCACTGCTTCTGGCTGAGGTTTCTATAACCTTTTCTATTTATTCTACCCGTACGACTTTCATACTTAAGTATGTCATCCAATAAAGTGCAACGGGCACCTACTCTGGACCAAAAGAATGAATGTCCTCTCGGCTACACCCAACTGGCTATACCTGCATCGAAGGCCTGCACCTGAGAAATACTGGGAGAAAAGGGGAGGAGAGTAAAAGTGACAGTTGGTTTATGTCTTGTTTTCAGTTACTGCACATCTTCCTTCAGTATAGGACAGAGGGGCTGCAACACCCATGGATTCTTGTTGTAAAATGTGCCCTAAACATTGGTTTACATGCCATTCCCACAATGCATTGCACATTCGAAGGTGATGTCCTACATGTGTGATGTTGTCTACGCTTCTGTCTCAGTGCCCCCACCCTTCGACCTGTGCTGTCTCACGGAGCTGTAGGACACCATCAGGCGCGCAACGCCCATAGGGCTAAAAGGGCTTTAGCCCCCCACCCCATTGTGTCTCAGCCCGGAATGCTGCAGTCAGGGCCGGCTCTAGGGCGGTGCGAACGGTGCCACTGCACCCGGATGCTGGCTTCTGGAGGGTGCTGTGTTTGCAAGTACTCTAACTGTCGCATCCCTCACCGTGCACTCACATGGGCACTCCTGCGACCCACACAGCGCAGAGGGTTCATGTGCCTGCTACAAAGAATGTGTACCATGCAGATCAAAGAACTGAGTGTGAGTAAACTATGAGTAGCGCTATAAAAAAATGCAATGTTTGTCAGAAAGGTGCTATAGAGAGATGAGGTGCATTGTTGGTGAGTGGTACTGAGGGAATTCACGGAGAAGGAGGAAATGGGGAGTGTACCAGATTCCAGAAATTTGTCAGGTGGTGGGGGCCCGACATCTAAAACAATTCAGCTGGGGGCTCAACCTACAAACGTTTGAAGACCTCTTGCGTAGAGTGAAGTGGCTTAGATTGCATTGGTTATGAGTAAAGTGGTGCTGAGTGCATTGTCTTGTTTTAACATGGTTTAAAACTACTGTTGGGGGAGCTGCTGGGCCCTCCCCATTTTAACAAACATTGGCAAAGAGCACAATTTTTTTTTGGTCTCAACAAGCACACACTGCCACAGTAGTTCCAGGCACTGAACAAAACCTCCACTGATATGCTCCTTGTGAAAGAGCAGAATGCTTAACTCACAGTGAAGCCAGCCGATAATTTAATAAAAACAAAAGGTCTTGGTTAACGCCAGACCTAATTAGGGGTCCAATTCGTAAAGAAAGTCAGAAAAGGGCACTCATGGTATATGTCTTTGTTAAAATGGAGATTTACAGCTTTCATGAATTCACAAGAATTTACAGAAGTAGGCCAGGAAATCGTACTCCTAGAAAATATTTGTAAACTGCATTTTAGCACAAGCAAATATGCATGTGTAGATTTGCTCTTTTAAAAACCTGTAATCTGTTGAGTGTTTACAAGTTCACTCACCCCCACAACCACGTTTTTCCCCAACCCTGGAAGAAGTTTTACTTCTGCCCTTGTCAGGAATAGATTTCCAACTTTTCGCAGAATGAGAAAAGATTGGATAGGAGCTGGTGAAAACCCCTAAAACATCCAAGTTAGTAGGTTTGCACAGACTCAAAAGGGCATTCCAAACCGGGAACTATTGGTTACCAATACCTCTAGCCCCAGTATGTAGATCTGCAAAAAGGTGGCAAAATAAGAGAATTGTTAGTATTCAAACCCTACTATAGTATGACCCCAGGGCATAAAACAGAGAGGCTATTATCAGAGCTCTTCAGTAATGAGATCGCTGACTTAAGTTATCGCTGCATTACATGGCACCAAGGGGACAAGTGGACTTTTTTGTTTTACACGACAAGTAGATTTACAAAGCAACCCGTCCCATGGACAAGTAGATATTTTATTAAATTCCACAACCCTGCCTAATCCCATCGACTAATCAGAACCAAAGTCCTCTAGAAACCCTAGTCCTGGGAGCCAGTCAGAACCCTAGCCATATCAACCTATCAGGATCCAAACCGTAAGTCTAATAGAAACATTGCCCTGGGACCTAATAAATATCTATCTATATAGAAACTTATGGTTAAAGTAACGTTCTAGTTAGGTGCATATGTCAGTGACATTAATGTTTTGAACAAAAAGAAAAAGAGAAATTGACCAGCGTCGTAGAGTGGCATAGTTTTGTAGAGTGAAATTCACCTGTTATGAATACTTCTTCATCGCTCCTCACTATGTCCCAATTTGACTTTGATAATCATCTACCTAATTTTAAGCACATTTATGGAAGGGTCCTAATGGTATAGGCAAATTGTTTTTAAAAAAGCATGTTGTTCAACTATCAAAATATTGCTATCTTTGATTGATCTCTTTAATTTGAAGCACACACACGACATACTTGTGCTAATTTCTGGCTAACTACTGAGTGGATTTAAACCAAACAAAGCCAGTCATAACCGCATCAAGTGAAGTTTTGATTTCATTCTATTCTATAGTATTTGTATACCGCATTGCTACCCGTGGGACTCCCAGCGCTTTCACAGCTACCGTAGAACAGCCCAGGGATAAGATTACTACCTGAATAGCCAGGTCTTTAAAGCTTTGTGGAAGGGAAGTTCGCGCTCTAAAAGGCGAAGTTTGAGGGGGAGGGATTTCCAGAACTTGGACACCAGCAAAGACGTACAGCGACCATCCCAGCACAATCTCCTAATCCTAAGAAACTTGAGTAGGTGGGCAGAGGCTGGTCTCAGAGGCCTGCTGGGCACATACAGAGAGGCTAGTGATAGTAGCAACAGAGGACCCCTACTTTTTATTGCCCTATGAATGATGCATAGCGACAAACTGGACGCGGCGCACCACCGGAAGCCAGTGGAGATCTTTGGGCCTTAGCAGCAGACTTACATTTAGAAGTCTCCGTAAGAAGTCAAGCTGCTGCACTCTGCACAATCTGCAGTCTTTTGACCACATAACACTGAGAAACAAGGTATAAGGCATTCCCATAGTCTAGGTGTGCCAGCACCAGGGCCTAGACAATCACTCTTATAGCTATAAAAGGGAGGAGTTTAAGAACTTTCCTCAATAATCTCAGAATGCCAAAGCAGCTTGCAGAACTTTTCTTGGCTTGGTGTTCCACTGTGAGCTTAGAGTCTAGCCATGCCCACAGGCTCTTTATTAGGCCTTTGCAGGCCGGCAGCTTGCTTAGACAGTCTGGGATGGGCCTCTGGACACTGCTCCAGGGGTTTTTGCCCAACAACATGACTTGCGTCTTGTCGTCATTGAGTTTTAATTTGCAGCCAACCATCCAGCTGGCTACTTCCCGAAGGCATGGCGTTAGGGATAGATGGTTAGAGATATGGTCTGGAGAAATAGAAATGACCAGCTGGGTGTCATCGCCAGAGGAAACTAGTGACAGTCCAAACAGTTGCACAATATCCGCGGGAGGAACATGTACAAATTAAAAAGTGTGGGGTTCAAGGAAGATCCCAGAGCGGAAGATTCGTTGAATAGTATGTCTGATCTAAAACCTGGATTGGTGAAATTTTATTTTGTCATTTTTTTAACAGAGTACAACAAGAAAATGAAATGTAACATTTAACTTTTTTTGGACCCTGCCCTCATCCTCAGATGGATCTGTGTGAGATTTGCATACATAGTATATGCCACCGCATTTTTTGGGATGAAAAGGATTGAATTTGTGCAGTAAAATTACATTCAAGAGACATTATGACAGTTGATTCCCTGTGTAAAGTCATTGTAACATGTAAACTGTGAGGAACTAGAGTGTTTTAAGTTCCAAACTGTGCTATTATGTCATACTAATATCGTATTTGACCTTTGCACTGTATTAAGTTATGTGTGAGTTAATGTTCATTAGTACAATTAGTCTAAATTATTGGTCCTCATTTGTTTACAATGCCACAGCATAAATATACACACACTGTTACAGCAGGGTATGTGCAGAATAACAATACTAAACATCACAATACAACTTATGTAAAAACCTTTGCAAATTTTATGAAATCTGCAAAGGTTAAAACAAGATAATTTACACAAGAATAACCCTTTGTGCATATTTCTCATGGAACACTGGGTAAAGAAATTAGCTAAAGATTTAATACAGAATCTTTCCTAAGAGTTGTAACTAGACAAATAAAAGTTACTTTACCAGACCTTAATAAGTAGGAATAAAATGAGGTAGAGGACCTAGGATCACACAGTTTGGTAATATTAACTACAGCCGTTTCATTTCATACAACACACATAGCATTATTTAGGGCAACAGACAACTGGCCAGGGCAGCTTGTATCGACTAAAACCATAAACCCTGCAGCACTAAAGCAGCAAAGCAGGCTAAGAGGTTTGGCACGCCCACATATTTAGATATATAGTATGTTGCAGGCCAAATTCAGTTTGCAACACTAAGGAGTAAACATGGGCACCAAAAGGTTGATACCACTAATATGTTTCAACTTAATCCAAAGAGAAACACTACCAAACCCCTAAACTACAAATCAGTTCTGAAAAGAACTGACAGTACATGGCGTAAATTCCTACAGCTCGAAGAGCCACAAGTTAGGGGTAAAGACCTTTACATAGACAGCTAGAGCAACACCTCAACGTGGAGAAGCAAGTAGTGTGAGGCACTTTTGAAGGGGACAACTTCACATCTATAGGAGATATGGGACTATATACCCAGTTGATCAATTTTTACAGCATGCATGGAGTGTTTGGGAACACTAAAATGGTTTCCTTGATGAAGCACTACTTGTTTATTCTTATCTGTACTGTTAAGAGTGGAATAGAGGGAAAAGGGCCATTGCTAAATTATATACTGCTATGTGGGCTGGTAGATTAATATATACTGCTTAATGGGAGTGCTAAGCTAGCATCCGAGCTAAAGCTTAGAACTAAATGGACAAAGGTTTAAAAAAAAAAAAACGTAATAAAAACCTGTACAGTACCTTTGACCTACTGACTCATTCCGAATCACTTTCACTTATCTAGGTTTCTTCTCCACCAAGTTATGTGTTGTAATCACACAAGAAAGCAATGTTTGCAGTTGAAATACTTCACAATAAATTAAATCTTCATTCTCATTGGAGGGCTTGCTTTTAAAGTCACATGAACAGTAGGTTCCAGAAATGTCAGTAAATATAAGATTCTTGTAGCAACCCAAATGATGGATGAGGCAGAAAAGTCAGCTAAAGCAACTTTTCTCAGAGAGGTCTCAGAATGATACAAACATTATGTGATAATGTGTATGAGCTAAAGGAAACTATCACATGAAAGGTAAAGCCACATTCCCCCATCACTATTTATTTTAAGTTATTACTCCAAATGTGGAGATAAGCAAGCTTTTGAAAGCGTGTTATTCTTTTCTACAGTCCAAACACATGCATGGATTTAGCACAGGGTCACTGATCTGGTTTTGAAGACTAATCTAAAAACTGTGGTCACAGTGGGGACCAGAATGAAGCAGCATTCCCGATGTCTGCAGTTTCCATCTGACAATAAGTGACAATATAAAAAGGGCTGGGTAATAAACACGGGATTGCCCAGAACTAGCTATGAAAAACATGGCATGAGACATGGAAGCAGAAATTGTATGTGATAAAAACAATTAATAATAAGGAAAGGTTACTTTACATACAATCCTGGTTCTGCACCTTAGGTAACTCACAGATATATCTGTTGATTCTTGGAAGACTTCTTCTCTTAAAAGAACTCCAAGAATATTTTAAACCCATAATGATATACAACTTTTAAACGATTCACAAAATGGTACGAAAGGTAATTTAAAATAGTCCTTCTTAAAAATGAAAAGCTGCAGCAAATTAAGTGATACAGGTAAAAGAAACCTTCAATTTCACACCGTTACTTTAAGACTCTATGCTACTCCAAAGACTAGGAGGGACACATGAAGAACTAAGTTTGCTAAATAATTGAACTTTCATAAACAAAAACTAACATGGAAGAGTCAGTAAAAAAGCAAAAGAAAACGTCCACAATAACAAATTGAACAAAAGGAGTATAAATGGCTACAGGGACTAGCAAAGGGAGTCTGTACCAGTAAATGGCACTGGACACTGTTAAACGCACCGGATCACTACCTTACAAGTCTATTGCCAACAGCTTAAAATATCGGATGTCCCCTTTCCCCCCCAAACACCTCTGAAACAGTTAACTGCTGCCTTCAAATCCACACACAGAGCTAATGAAAGGCTGCATGAGAGCATTCTACTGCCATACGGAATGGAGCACAGGAAGCATTAGTTGAAGATCATGTTTGTGGATAGATTTCATAGCAACACTCCTAAATTTCAAAAGAACGATGTTAGTTCCTGCTGCTACACCTGATGTTGAGGCATATTATATCTCTATATGCATAAAAGCTGCATTGCAATTCTTCATATAGGAACATTTTAAGCCATATTCAGATGACTAGTCAAGATATGGAAGTAACATCTCCTTCTGACCCGACCTAAGACCAATTTGTTTGCCCAGGTCCTAATGAAGAATCTCTTCCATTTGAAAGCACAGACAGGCCTGTACGGCAAGTCAGACTTTGTGAGGGAGAGCTATTTTAGGGTCTACTGACCTGTGCTGTGAAGCTGACAAAGAACAGGTGTTCTGTTCTTATTGCTAGCCAAACGTAGGATCGCCATCAGATGGGCACAAGGCCCGATTCCCACCATTTCTGATTGGTCTAGGGACATGATATACTGCAACACCCAATGCGAACTGTACAGCAAGCTGCTGCCACCGCAGAACCGCCCTAAGAATTTCTGGGGCCTGTTTAAACAGTACCTGGTGGGAAAGGAAACATGGGAAGCGGAGGGTTCAGGCGATCAAGATAAGGAACTAGTGACTTGAATTTGCTCGCATAAGTGGAGAAGTTGTGTAAGAGAAGATCTGCATAATTGGTTTTTGGATAACAAACCTCCAGCCCTAGGCGGAGAGAATTGTAAACTTAAAAAGGAACTATGTATTATCTGTAAAATGGCTTGTATATCCGAGAGGAATGACTTTCACTGCTACTAATGTCAATACTGCACATTGTAACTTGTTTCTATGCACTGTGTGTACCTTGTCATATTGTTCAATAAAATTAAAAAAAAAAAAAAAAAAAAAAGGTGCTCTGTTCGCCCCAAGTGAACAAGCAATAAAGATGCCTTTAAATTTTGTTTTTATTTTGTCACATTTGCTATGTAAGAGACAGAAGCCAAATGTCAGCTTATGTCTTTTTACAATTTGCTGCTCATTTTATCCTGGAGATTGGGGTTTAGTTTTCTCACTCTGACTGCAAAGTTCGAGGATTTTGTAACGTGAACTGTGCCGTACAAATGTGAAATGGTAGGCGGTCAGATTTTTTCCTACCATAAGATTTGATTTACTTGTAAGTAAACTGTACAAATATTTCACAAATTATTTCAGTAATTAGGAAAGCATATTTTTGGTAATTGTGTGATGGAATAAAGATTATTAGGATGAAAACAAATCAGAACTCTTTACTTGGTGATGTGCAAGTAATAAACATTTTTGCTGGCACTCGAACGCTTATGTGGGCTACATCCATATTGTACATGGAGCAAAGGCTTAGTCTACTATATCAAACAAAAGAGTTTTTTGAACAGCAGAAATGCTGAACACGCATATTCAAAGGTGATCTCATGTAATAATGAAGAAAAAGACGACTCTGCAAAATAAAATATTTGCCTAGGATCACAAAATTTGAGACAAGTTTACAGGCAAAGTATAATACCGTTGGGTCGAGTACATTATTAAAGTCACTAGACCTGCAGGTCTGGTAACATTGTTATGATTTTTTGAGGCCTGCAGGATGAAGTGGTCACCAAATCTTGAACTCTTTTAGAATATTCACACAGATCAAGAGTACTGAAGTCAGGAGCCAGATAGGCATGTTCAGAAATAGAAACCTATGCTGAAATGTTCTGTTAGTCATGAAGGCTAAGCAGTCTTGAGCTTCTGCAGAGGAAAAGAAGGTATAAACAGTATTTAGGTCAGTGTGAGGCGAACAAGTGGAGCACAGCAGAAGGCTTGGAATGTGGGGCTAATGGCGAGCACAGCAAGGCTAGGCGGCGCAAGAGACTGACGGGAAATGTACAGATTGTAGTCAACTACAACACCTCAGACAGTCCCCAAGATACTTTGTTTAATAAAAGTAGTTACACCTACATAAATCAATTCATTTTGCTACAAACATATATGATGGAAGATTTTAATAAAGAAAAGAAAATGCAAAGACAAGTCCCCACAGGATCACAAAGAACCAACTAAAAATTCAGGTCAAATCTTCAGGAGAGCCTCAAAAGGTAGGGTGCACAATGTCAGCATGTGTAACTTTTAGGAGCACCACAATTGTGATGACTTTGTAAATGATCAAACGACTAACGTTTGAGAAAACATTGAAAACAGATCTCTTTAAACTGAAATTCTAATAATAGATATGCGACCACACAAGAGCTAATTTCTGCTCACCTCCAAAAGCTTCTGATGTGCTCTCTTTACTGGTCCAAATAGCTCTAGGGACTTCATAAGTCCAACAATACACCATGCAACTGCTATACAGATATTTTTTAATGTAGCATGACATTAACACTTAGGAAAGGGTAGAACACAATACGCTTCTTAAACTGTCTTACGATGACCCCCGTGGAACTTTCTTCCAAGTCCTACCTGTCTTCTAGGGAATCCTCTCTCCTGTATGGTGAATTCCGGATTGTTATTTCCATTTTGTGATCTCTCAGCTCACCCTCTTCCAGAGAATCCCTTTTTGAATCCCGATCATCAGACTGAAATGCATAAGTCGAGAAACCAAATCACATTATATTCCTGATGCATAATAATTTTGGCAGTAAGAATCACTCATATACATTGAAAATTGTTTTTTAAAATATTCTAACACGTTGTAATTGTCTCTGCCATTCAAAAGAATTTACGGTCAGGGCTGAAGACGTTGATCTCACTCTGTGAGAACTTACATTACCACTGAGGAACACTATAGAGGTAAGGAACCTAAAGAAGGGCAGGGCCAATCCTACCCACAACTAAAGCACAAATGGCGTCTGAAGCTGCCTAAATTAACTGCCCTGAGGCAGTGAAATCGGTGACAGAGTGCAGAGGCTCCACACACAAGCTGGAACCCCTAAGAGTATGGATTTCCACCTCACTTGGTGTGGACGTCCGATATTGGTCCTTCACCGGGTGACAGTGATGAGAGCCAACATCGTGTGACAGATAAGTTGGGAGGTCTGTAACTTAGTCAAAGATCACTGAAACAAATTCACTGCACAAAGTGTTAGGAAAGAAATATTCTAGCATGTAGAATTGCTTGACTATGGAGCAAAACAGTTCCATGTATGTCCTGAAAAAGATGTTAGTAAAAGATACATAGCTGTAGGCATTTTTACAAAGAAGTTAATAAACAATATTATTGCAGTGAACATTCAGTTATCATCAAGAAACTACTAGGAACGGTCAAACATGTTTTCATAAAGAACCATAAACTGTTCATCCAACAATCCTTTCTTGATTGAATCCAGTACACTAAACCAATAAATGAGTTGCAACTAAAATAAATATGCTACTTCAAGTCCTAATTAAATAGCATACACAGAAACCCAGCACACATCCAAAGTTGGCAGCCAAAACCTCATTCACAGTATTGCGTATTAGTTATTTTGTTTAAAACATTACTTTGGTCCAAACCTACTTTTTCAGAGGGAAGGTAAACTTTCTTCGGGGTTTGATTTTCGTTATCGTCTTTAGTGGGGATGGGAGTAAGCATCATCTGACTGCCCGTTCCCCGTACCGGTTCACTTCCCCTCCTTAGAGGAGAGTCCGGTCCTCCAGAAACAGAGGACTGTGTCTGTGTAGTGCCCAGAGGCCCTGTAAAAAAGGGCATGAAGTGCTTTAAAAATAAAGTAATACATTAAGCACAGGCTAATAAAAAAAGTTCAGATGTGTAAGGGATTGAACGGTACAGAGTTAAGATCTAGAAAATAGAATTAAAGGGCACCTACGCACTCCACAGAGACCTATGTGATCACCCCAACAGGAAAGGTGAAATAAACAAGCACAGATGGTCATAGTTGCTATTTATTTGGTATACCCAACATACACTATTCAGCAGGACAAAGATGTTGAACCATCAGAAATTCGGAAAAAATAAAACATTCTATTTTGGATTGTCAGAAACAGCACAACAATGTTCCAATGAAATGAAGAAATTCCTAGTTCACTTTATTTTTTCTGTACCAGAGTCAAGAATGGTGACCAAAGAAATAATTTTGCACATGGCACAAGTGAACACAGCTGTGATGTTTTAAAAGTACTCAGTATTCAACCATTAGGTTTGGCTTACAAGACATTTACTGTGGCATATAAGAGAGAACCAACCAACTTCTAACTTTGTCAAGTGTGACCAATTTTAATATAGGTACAGATGCTGCTTGGGTGCATCCTTTAAGCACTCTGAAAAATGTAGGGTTTCTTCTGCAAAACAGTAGTCTCTGGTATGAGCAGGTTAAACACTGCTTCCTTAGTTTTGACAATCTTACTTGTTACACCTTTTGTATCTCACTACTATAAACTCAACAGCTTCATCAGGTCACTTTTACATGTTAAAATAACACATTTGTTTATGACTACATACTTTGGAACGTGTCCTGACTCTACTGCAGACACACAGAACAGCTGGATTAAGAGGGCTGCTTGTTGTCTGCGAGATCCTTGTGGCTCTAAATCTTAGTAACCGGGAACAAGTCTGCTACCGTCAATTGATCAAATAATAAAATGAGACATTTTGCAGGCCTGCAAAAGTGGCAATACAAGATAGACCATGGCATTTTTCTGAACATAGTACTTACGTTTTTTGTGTGCTTCACCTCTCCTTTTTCTTCTTGTTCCTTTCTTCTTTTCTTTTCTTGAAGAATCTCATCTAACGTTTTCACTTTCCAGTTATCTTTTTCATCCCCATTTGAAGTTGAACACACTGAGAAAAAAAGGAGTTTCATAATTGAAAGAAGTTAAAAAAAATAACTTCAACTTTATGGCAATGAATCATACACTGCTCAATCAAAACTATCAGTAACTTTGAAACCTCAAATTTTGTGGCTTGTTTGTAAATCAGAGCATCAAACATAGGAATGGGAATTTCTTAGTGTATCTAGTGATATTAAATCTATCGGCTTTCAAAGGGATTGTGTGGGTAATGAGTACTCTTGCACTCACCCATATTTAGAGAAATATTTCTATCACTCTCTAAAAGTCAGTGCTACTCCATGAAGCTATTTAAAACATTTAAATCAGTCTGTAAACCGATTATGCCGTCCACCTTAAACTGAAAGGTAATGAGGAAAATATGCATCACCAGGGCTACCAAAGTCTGAAAATGTCTAAAGAAAACATTATCGAAAAGGAAAATTGTTATTGTTTATGCTGTACTGAAAAAAGGGAGTACTTTAAGACTGACAAGATCACTTTGAATTAACTTTTTCAAGCAAAATGGAATGTTGTAAGGACCTTCAGTGAATATTTAATTTGCATTAATGCACTTTGTGGTACATAGTTTATGATGTTTTAGGAAAGCTGGTTGGCTGCCTCCCTAAATCTTCCTTTTATAAGGTGTCTGTCCGCACTCAAAAAGGAAGATCAACTGGTAGCCTAGAAATATTGATAGACAACAAATTAAGTTCTGGTGCAGTTCGGCTGAGTTAGCTTCGGATAATGCCAAGGCTGTTAAATTAGTTTTAATGATAAAACGGTAATTAGAACAATTGGCTTATTCAAGTGTATATTTGTT